>OW121759.1:14267306-14929972 GCA_933228765.1 Miltochrista miniata | reverse complement strand
ATTATATACCTCGGCGCAGTAGATATCAGCGTAGATCAATAGTGTTCTGTGCTGTGAAACTATCTAGTGGTTACTTGTAGTTATTCCATCTTTAACATTTTATAAAAACGCCTACTTATGTATTATTGTGCCGTACATAACAGTAGAATACCGATCTATTAATATCAGTGAAAGTTAGTAGTGATTCCGTTAATTTTATTGTGCAGTGTAGAATAATAATTAGTTCAAGTAATTTGCAAATTTATTTTTTTAACTACCTACATTTTTTTTCCCAAATTGTAAAACTATTGTCCTTTTCAAATTAATAGTGAGTTAAACCGTAGTTAAAAGTTTTTGCCGACAGCCAAAAGTACCTCCTTTTAAATTTATTTTTTTATTCCGTTTTCAAACGGTCATTCAACCCACAATAGATTGATACCTACCTATCTATTGCAATCAGCTGTTCGCTTGCCAGTTACGTATGTAACATTTCTTTTTACTAGTCATACTTGGCCCTTCACTTTTATTTTCGTTCTTCAATTCTTTTTAACTCGCAACCATGGCTGATGAAAAAGTGAAAGAACTGGTAAAGAGGCGTGCTGCTTTAAAATCTCAGTTGACTCAATTTACTAGCTATTTGACGCCTATAAAAACATGCAAACAGCTTAGCGATGAACAGTTAGCCGAATTAGAGTTGAAAGTTGATAAATTGGTTTCTATATATCCTATTTATGATGGATTTCAGAGTGAATTGGAGTACTTGGCGGCTAAACCAGACGAGCAATATTCTGATCGCGACCAGTTCGAGACCCAGTACTACAAGCAGCTAGCAGCTGCTCGCACAATCGTAGCTACGCACCGCAGTCAGCAGACTGGAAAATCTGAGGTCGGTTCTGGTGATCAGCTCACTGTGGTTACACAAAGGCAAGGTAATGTTAGATTACCTAAAATTAATTTACCTCATTTTAGCGGCGGTTATCAGAATTGGTTGGAGTTTAAGGACATGTATGTGTCCTTGATTCATGAGGAGAAAGGCATCAATGATATCAACAAATTTCATTATTTACGTAGTTCTCTTCACGGCGCTGCTGCCTTGGTAATTAGGAGCTTGGATTTTACAGGCAGCAACTATGAGGAAGCGTGGAAATTATTATGTGACAGGTACGACAACAAACAGCTACTAGTTACTAATCACATACAAGCTTTGTTTAACATTGAGTCGGTGAGCAAAGAGTGTAGTAAAAGCCTGCGTATGGTTGTGGATGAAACAAGAAAAAATCTGAGGTCTTTAGCAACCTTGGGTCAACCTATTGAACACTGGGACTCATTAATTATCCACATCATGGCGTCAAAGCTAGATCCAATTACTAATAGGGAATGGGAGGAACATAGGAATTCTCTGACTGAGCCCCCTTCTTTAAGCACATTCACTACCTTCGTTTCAAACCGCTGTAACCTGTTGGAGACGCTCGAGGAGGCAAGGGTGTCTCATGCTAGGGTCACAACTAACAATAAGCCGAAGAGTTTCGTAGTAGCTTCCAGCAAGGCTAAGCCGGGACTTAGATTTTCACTTTCCTGTCCATTGTGCAAGCAATCACATAATTTATTTAGCTGTGATCAGTTTAGGGCATTATCCATTGATGCACGCATTAGAAAGGTCAAAGATTTAAAACTATGCGTGAACTGCTTACGTCCAGGCCATTTGCAGGAAACCTGTAGACTGGGAAATTGCAAATATTGCGATCAAAAGCATAATTCTCTCGTTCATTCCCACGCTGAAGAATCTAGTACCCATAGTGAACACTTAGCATTATCGAGCACAAATCACGAATTTAAACCAATTTCCTCATCATGTAATGTATTACTTTCCACAGCATGGGTAAAGGTGACGGATCATTTGGGAAGGTCGCACGGCGCCAGAGTCTTACTAGACAATGGAAGCACGGCCAATTTCATTACCAAGGATCTTTGCGGTAAGCTTAAATTACCTATTCGTAATGTAAGCTCAAGCCTGGCAGGTATAAACAGTCAAACGTCAATCATATCAGAGTCTTGCTCCTTGCATTTAGAATCTTGTGACGGTTCATACACAACTGACATTGATTGTTTTGTCTTGCCGAAAATCACACCATTCATACCGCATTCATACATTGACATACAAAACTTACCTGTACCATCAGGCATTCACCTAGCTGACCCGTCATTCAACATTCCATCTGAAATTAATATCCTCGTGGGAGCAGAAGTCTTTTGGTCAGTGATAGGTCATAGTCGCATACAGCTAGGTAAACAACAGCCAACGCTTTTCGAAACAAAGCTCGGTTGGCTAATATCAGGCGCACTACCACAGTCAATGGGGCCGGCCGGTCAAAGCTAATCGCAGATGGCGCTGTCGTAGCCTGTTCCCTGTCATTTTTGTTTATGTTTTGTTGTTGAGTGTAAGCTGCGATTGTGATAGAGTTTTCCGGATTATTGAGAACTTTTAAGCGTTTTTCAATATGTATTCCACTTGGCGAGTACAAGAATTAAAGGATGAGCTTAAGAGATGAGGAGCTTCCTTACGACGAAAGAAAGCAGATCTAGTTGAAAGGTAAGATCATTCCTAACCTATAAAATACTTTGTAAATCAATTTCTGAAATTCAACGCCTTTTTAAGGTTTAAAATGTTATTAATTATGGCCCGTAAATGCAAATTAATGTGTTGGTAGACTTTTTCCACATTTAAGTTAAAGTTGAAGATAATAGAGTACATAATAATATATGCAATCTTTTCCCTTGCAGATTAGAACTGTACGACAAAAATTTTGATTTTGCTCGTACCAATGTTGGAGACGATGAATCAAAAATGGTGATTCCGCCGATAGAGACGTATCGAGACATAAATAGCAACACAGCTATGTCTCCGATAAACAAAACACAGTTGAGGCACTACTTAAGTTTGTAAGTAAAATAGATGTCTTTTATTGCATATAATAAACATTACATTATTATTCACAATCACCTAAAAAAGTTAATTGTGTGAACTTAGTTATGATGCAAGTTAAATGCATTGTAACTATAGCGTAATCTAAGAGATATTTAATATTATGTTAGAATAATTTTATTATTCTAGCAGTCAATCCTCCCATGCATTATTCTTTTAGTAAGAAAGCACTCTCATAGTAATAAAATATTATGATTAACAAACAAACAAAAATTCATTTATTTTACTTAATCATATACAGATAGGTACACTTGTAAACGTCATTTATATAAACCAGAGTTACTACCAGTTCACTACTCGACCCACCCTGATAAGAACTGGCAAGAAACTCAGCGGGCTTTTTCAACTCGGGATTAACCACCTACCTATTAAATAAAAGGTAACAATGTAGATTATACTGACTACTTATATTTTCCAGCACAACAAAGAAGTTCACAAAAGCTGAGGAGTTATATGAATCCCGCCACCTTCTTGCGGCAAGATCATCTGTTGTTGGAGATTACACATATATTAAAGGTTTTTGTAGAAAAACTATGAAAGATCTACAATATGTGGTTGATATTAAAATAGATAAATATGGAAACCCCGAAGAATCTCATAGCGAGTATCCTGCTGAATTATTTTGTTATGGAGATCTTTAATAAATATTTTAAATATGATAGGTTTTAAAAATAAAAATAATATACCATTATTATTATTTTTTTTATTCATAATACATTCCCTGAAATAAAATAACATCATAGGTACATATGAAAAATATTTAAGATGCTAAAGGCACATAAAACTGATTTAGCTGAGAAGTGAGTATTTTATAGGTTTTTGTTAAACCTATGAGTATTTCAATAGGTATGGACTCGTTGACTTGCTTTTCGCATTTCGAGTCTGCAATCTCATTGATCTGTCTTCTGCTTGTTCCGTGGGTTCTTTTTTATTCCAAGAAAATAAAGACTATTTTCTTTAAATATTTGTGTTGATGCTCCACACCTGAGAAACAATAGATAGTGTTATTATAGGGAACCTAGGTTTTGGTTGGACTAGCTCTGTGTAAAAACTGTATGTAGGGACCTATACCTATATGTGATAAAACTGACGTACCTGTGTATCTGCTATGATGTTCATTTCATAGTCACTTTCAATAAAATGTTTAAGACATAACCTCGAATACTTTGTCGGTGCGAATTTTGGACGACGTATTGCTTATAGCCAAAGTTTTCTATTTTTTATATCTTTGAGAAAAACATAGTTTCTCACCTCAATTCAATGAGGAACTGCACAACGTGTCATTTCCCTATAAATAATAAAAAAGTTTTCACTGCCGTAGAAATAATGCTTTGTTATGGGAACAGGCGACGCTAGCGCCATTTTGACAGTTGCCGACCCCATTGATAGCAAATTATTGTGCATGTTTACACATGATAAACACACAACACACACACACACCACAGACCTCACACGTTTTTGGGAACTAGATTCAATCTCACCAAAATACAATCTCACTTCCGAAGAACGCCTATGTGAGCAGAACTTCATAGACACAACAAAACGAGACAGCAACGGCCGTTTCATTGTGTCCATTCCATTGAAAGCATCCCCTAAAGCATTAGGAAACTCTTATGACATGGCCAAACGACGTTTCTTGTCATTAGAGCGTAGACTCAACCGAGAACCGGAACTTAAGAAACTTTATGTGGATTTTATGAACGAGTATGAGGCATTAGGTCACATGACTAAATCTCCTATTCTCTCAGATTCATCACCATACTCATATTTTCTTCCACATCACGGCGTGTTTCGAGAGTCCAGTACAAGCACCAAATTGCGAGTCGTCTTCGACGCCTCAGCGGTTACAACATCAGGCAAGTCATTCAACGATATTCAGGCTGTAGGCCCTAGAGTTCAGGATGATCTGATGTCTATTCTATTGCGGTTCCGCCAACATAAATACGTCATATCAGCTGACATAGAGAAGTTTTTCAGACAAATCAATATTGAGGAATCTCAACGGCCTCTACAGCAGATTCTATGGCGATGCGATCCTTCTCTGCCCCTTATAGAGTATATTTTGAACACAGTAACTTACGGGAATTCAGCTTCACCATACATCAGTACAAGATGTCTGACTGAGCTCGCGAAGCAGGCATCTACTACACAAGCGCAACGCGCTATTCATCATGATCTCTACGTGGATGATCTCCTGTCGGGGAGTGACTCCATCGATTCCACTATCACCCTAGGCAGAGACATCATCAAAACTTTGGGGTCAGCACAGTTGACTCTACGGAAGTGGCAGTCTAATAGCCACGAAATTCTAAATTCAGTGACAAATCAGACTACAACTTCTTCTAACACAGTGAGTTTAAGCATTGACGAACCTAGTAAAACTCTCGGTCTCAATTGGCGGTGTAACACAGACACACTCACTTTTTCAATAAATTCACCATTACACACAAACACTATCATTACAAAACGTCACATACTGTCTATAATTGCACAGATCTTTGATCCCCTAGGACTAGTTTCACCAACCATCATGGAGGCCAAGCTAATCCTCCAAAGGCTGTGGATTGATGGGTGTTCTTGGGATGGAGAGGTGCCGGCAGAGGTTAAAAAGCTTTGGCTAAAGCTTACTGAAACTTGGCCTCATCTGAACACACTTAGTATCCCACGGTGGGTTGTATGTGACAATCCTTCATCTATAGCTTTACACATTTTTAGCGACGCTTCCGAACGGTGTTACGGCGCTTGCATTTACATTCGCGCCGTGGCAGGCGATGGCTCCATTCATGTAAGTCTACTTACCTCCAAGAGCAAGATCGCGCCGGTTAAGGCTACTACTATCCCAAGGTTGGAGCTTTGCGGAGCTTTACTCGGTACAAGACTATGTACGAAAGTTCTGGAATCCCTAACAATAAAACCTGATAGTTGTATCTTTTGGTGCGACTCAATGATAAACAAAGCTTGTATGTGATTAGTAACTAGTAGCTGTTTGTTGTCGTACCTGTCACATAATAATTTCCACGCTTCCTCATAGCTGCTGCCTGTAAAATCTAAGCTCCTAATTACCAAGGCAGCAGCGCCGTGAAGAGAACTACGTAAATAATCTTAAGTGAACAGTGATTGGAAGTTAGAGCTGTTCTAAATCTTCTTCTGTCCCAAACTCTAGAGGCTGCCACAAAGGGTGCCTCTCTTGGGTTTGTCAGGAGGATGCCCCCACGCGCAGTTTGGTCGCCTGCGTTGTCGGTTGGCTCATTCAGTTGATCAAGGCTGAAACAATGCCTATCAAACAGTTTATAGCGGCGAATTGCGAGTTTGCCCTATATTCAAAGCAGGCCCTTGTGGTCATTGAGAAATCCGGCTCGAAGGACCATGTGGTGACGACGTGCTCTGGGTCTTGCAGGTGGTGGCAAGAGAAACAGCTGGTTTCTTGGTGAACTTTATAATAACGGTTGATTGTACAAAATCACAGACGTATAGGTAGGTATATATAGGTGCGCGTGTTGAGGTGACGGTGTTTTTTGACGTAGTGACTGACGGCCGCACAGCTGTTGCTCGGTGAGCGGGGCGCGTGGACCCCCCGCGTCTTGGATGCCCCTGCGTCGTCCTGCTGGCGACGATATGTCTCCGACACACGTGGCTGAGACTATGGCTTTCCACTTGCAACGATCCTGAGATATTACTTTCGCTTCTTATGCTTTAATAAAAGTTTTCATACATGCTCTCCGAATAAGGATACTCTTGACCTGGCCTTTTTTCAAAAGTGCAACGCGGTCGAACTTTACTAGATCGCCTATTCACTCTCGCCTTATATATCTCTTTTGTCAGTTGTTTTCATCCATTCTCTTCACATAGGTATTCGAACCATCATAGAATTCCGTTCTCTTAGTCTCTACTTACATCTTCTGTCAAGTCGCAATGTTCCCTTATTACACTATTCCTTTCTTTATCCATCTATGTCACTCCACTCCAGCTATACTTCGCAAACTTCTCATTTCCACTGCAATAAGTTGACGTTCATGCTTCTTCTGCCACACCCAACTTTCACTGTCATGCATAAAGGCTACTTTCCACTTTGATTAGTGCGAGTGCAGGTGATTAATTGTGTAGTAGTAATCTCAATGATTAGTACAAGTGTCTGTTGAGAGTAGTGTCCAATTGTGTTTAGTTTCTGCGCTTAGTTAAAGTGCGATCAAGAAAAAATATTATCAAATAATAACAAGAGAACATCGAACTAAACAGTAGGTACTAAACAACGAGCATGTCCAATTGTGTTTAGTTGCAGGCACGCTGCGAGTGAAGGGGGTGGAGGGGCGCGCGGGACGCGGCTACTCGCAAAAAAATAGAACGCTCTTCTATTCATTTTACTTCGCTGATTAGTAATCACCTGCACTAATCACTAGTGGGCCACACGGGATTAGTACTAATCATTAAACACCTGCATTAATCACCTGCACTCGCACTAATCAAAGTGGAAAGTAGGCTTACTTAAGTGTAGGTACCAGCACTCCTCGATATAAGAAAGAAAGAAAAAGTTTTTATTCCACATTAACACTTACCTAAAAATAAAAACAATCTTAAAAATAAAATTATAAAAATAAACTAAAATACTTAAGAATACACTATTTAAAATATACAAAATATAAGCCTAATGTAGAACAATGGCTGTCTCTCAGCTTAATGCTGTATGCGTGTGGTGCACGCATACAACTCTGATTTTCAGAGACGGCCTGACGGTTTTCTTAATAATAATAAATTTATAATAAATTTGTAAAGCATGTACAACCTTCCTTACCTTTTTAGACACGTTCTGACTGCTCATAAAGGCGGGCTACATTCACTTTATTCCCTGCGAAAACTCTTTGTTCAATATTTACACTTTCCATCTTTTGCATTTTTTTTGCCCTCCAATGCTGCCAAATCCCTCCCTGAAAACTTCCAAGTTAACACAGAAAAAAGTTACGGCTATTTATTTCGGAATCATACCTTTAATCTCACTTGCATCTCAAGTTGCCTACTCCAAGGAGGTATTGATTGACTGAAGTAATGATAGAAATAAGTAGCTCAAATACTCGTAAGCTACTGATGAAAATTAAAAAGTCTAGTTTTACCAACGATGTGTCATTCATAATACAGACTTTATACGAACAAACATCTAAAGAGATTATTTCAATTATTATGTAGATATCTACCTATTCGTAGAATATAAATTAGATCCTCTGCTCAAATATTAAAAACCACTTTGATTAAAGTCTGAGGGTTCAAGTTTTCATTATAATTAGAAAACTCATTAAAACAAAGCTGCTAAGTAAAGAGTTTCATTATGGAATTCATTTAGTGAATTAATATATATATATATATATAAATGTTGTGTGCGTTTAAGTACTTATTAAAAACTCAAAATTTACTTAATCCACTGAGCTCAAAATTGGACACGATAAACAATAGGATTCAGAGATGGTTTTACGCTACTTTATACACTTTTATCATAACAGCAATAAGAATAAAACAGCTTTAAAAAGTGATTTTACCAATAGGTGGCGCTGGTCGTTTTTTTTAAATTATATTCTGACAGCTTCAGAACAAAATATTAGAAACAACCTATTTAGAAGGTACCTACCAGATTGCTGTTTTTTAAGAGAAGTTTGATTGCGGCCTCCTTGCATTCAGAATAATAAAAGAGAGTTCTTACCTAATAAAGAGGTCAGATATGTTTTGCATGTTATTTTTGAAGTTAGAGTTTTGGCGCGTTACCGGCCCCATACACGTACAATAATATTGATCAAAATAGCAATAAATTGACCGTGTATGGGTAATATTGAGGTTTGAACAGACTATATTCAGACGGAAATAAATATTGATGCAACTTTATTGAGTCAATAATATTGTACGTGTATGGGGCCGGTTAGGGAAATATTATTAGAGTGAAGCGTGCGCACGATGTTTTAAAAACTGAACATTGATCACAGAAATGTTTTTTTCAAGTGAAGCTTAAATTGATTTGGATGTTAAGGGGACTGCTTGACAAAGTTTGCGAAAAAGAGGTGCAAATGAAGACGTCCTTCTCGGTATTAGTATACGAAAAATGATAGCCAAAAGTAGATTTGAAATGTAAAAGATGTGTGTCAAAAGATGGTTTTATCAGAAATTGTGTATTTATTATAAATAATTAGTAAAACATCATTGAAATAGCCCATGTTTTTTTAGAAGAAGCTGTTGTATGACATCTATTTATTAATGAATGATAATAAAATTTATATCAGAGACTAAAGAAAACATAGACCTATAAAATGGTTTTCTTCGATTTTGAATTAGTATAAGTTTTAACTAATTATAACTAATAATGTATTCAAAGAATACATCACATTGCTTGCTTCCCCGCGCTCTCCCGAAAATCTAGTGCGGGGGGAGTCGTGTTGCTAGACGGACGTGTGTCGCTCTGGTCTGCAAAATATTCTAGTAAAATGTTATATTTTCATTCATGTACAGAGTAATGCGTGTAACAGAGCCCGAGATAATGCATTTGAACTTATTTTATGTATTGTTTTATTTTAATAATAATATTAGCATGACTATCTTTCGAAGTAATTTATTACTTCGAAAGATAGTCATGCTAATATTGTAAGCGGTACTTAATCGTTTCAAAATATATAAATGAAGAAATATTTGTGGACATTCCCACACAACTTAAGCTATTATAACTTTGTGCTAAGGGATATAGACAACTGATGAAAATAATTATATTACAGTTATTATTAACACACTGCTTATTTTGAGACACTGCTCTCAACCGTAAAATTTTTCAGCTTATTACGTCTTGGGGCGACGTAGGCACCATATACCGGCAACTTGGTTAAGGTAATAAAGTAAAAGAGTTGACGGTCGAGAACAGTGTCTCGTTGGTCCAATGGTGAGGCCGTCTGGTCCGGCAAACCAGAAGACGCAGGTTCGAATCCTGCTCGGGACCAAAAATTGTATACAATCATTTGCTAGACAAGTAAGTCTGGAAATGATCTGCTGGCTCTGTTGGATTCTCAAACAATTTGTTATGATTTTTTAAGTCTATATTATAGTAAGCAGAGCACTAAAAAGAATAGCCCGCCGAGTTTCTTGCTAGTCCATATCTATTCATAACTAGCTGAGCCCGCAACTTCGTTTACGTCACATAAGGTGTATGAAAGGAGAGGTATTCATCAGAGTCATCAAGCAGCGTCTGAAACTGCCCTGTTTGCTTAATCATAAAAGCGCTTAACGATTAAGCCAACACGCCAGTTTAGGTTCACTCACATTCAAAGAAACCCCTACAATTAAAATTTTCAAAATATCTGATTCTTAAAAGAGTTAGGTATAACTCTTTTATTTCTAAACCGATTTACATAAAACAAACGCTAAATGTTAACTGGAGCAAACCTAAACACAATAAAAAAACCGCATTGCAATCGGTTGAGCGGTTACTGAGATTAGCGTGCACAAGCGTACAGACAAACAGACTTACAGACATACAGACAAACAGACAAACAGGCAAAAATTCTAAAAATCATTGTTTTGGGTTCTATTGCTTTCATAAAGCACCCCTATAATATTTTTTCTTATTTATCTTCCATGTACAGACAGCGACCTGTTACGATTTTATTATATGTATTGATATTAAAACTGTTGAGGGTCGAGAGTCTGAACATGGAAGCTATTTAAAAAAAAGAACGCGTTCTCTAATCGATACCTACTTAAGCCAAAATGAAATTTAAAATTTTCATGTCCGTCTGTATTCCGAATACGTATCACGCCGAAACTACTGATTTGAATAAAAAATTGATCCGAGGAAGTTCAGGAGTTAGAGACATCTCAACTTCTCAGAACCTAGAATTCAAGAGTTCCTTTGAATGTGAGGGTAAATCTAAACCGGCGTGATAGCTTTATCATTATAAGAGCTTAATGATTAAGTCCAGTGTTAAATATTTCGTCCGTGCCGAAGGCGTGGACTGAAATAAATTATTTTAGAATAGATTCTAAAACAATTCAGTCCACGCCCTCGACGTGCAAGTTCTTTTATGATAAAGCAAACAGGGCAGTTTCACACACCGCTTGCTGAGTCTGATGAAGAAATACCTCCCCTTTCATCGTAAACGAAGTTGTGAGGATCAGCTAGTTGCATACATACATAAATATGGTCACGCCTTTATCCCCGAAGGGGTAGGCAGAGGCATATTATTATGTCCCCACATTTCACCTTTTTAGAATTTGTCCCACGTAATAGGCGGTGAGCTGTATTGACGTGTTGAGATAGACAGGCGCAGGTTGTGACTGCCTGCTGTTAAAATTAATCAAGCCGCCAAAACGGCCTTCAACTTCGCTTAACGACTGCCATTTTACGGGCAACCAGGACCAACGGCTTAACGTGCCTTCCGAAACACGGAAACGATGCTCAAATAACCCCTCTCGACACCCTCGTTACGGCGCGGGGAGCAACGCACCGTGACGCAGCACTTAAGGCCACGGCAGGGGTTGCTCAGGTCGTAGGTCGGATTCGGCGGCTGGGTCTCGAGGTCGCCCTTCACAAATCCGAGGCTCTGTGCTTCCACGGACCTCGGATGGGGCCACCTGCGGGATCCAGCCTACAGGTAGGGGGCGTCAGCATCGGCATCGAGCCCTCGATGAAGTATCTGGGGCTCGTACTCGATGGCCGGTGGAACTTCGGACATCACTTCCGAAGTTTGGTCCCAAAACTGAGGGGAGCATCGGCCGCACTCGCGCGGCTGATGCCCAACATCAGGGGACCCAACGCTCCCTACAGGAGACTGTACCTGGGGATCGTGCGAAGCATGGCCCTATACGGGGCTCCCGTATGGGCGGAGACCCTGACGGCCATCAATGTGGCTAGACTGCTGAGCCCGCAGAGAGTGGTGGCCGTCAGGGTGATAAGAGGATACCGCACGATCTCCGGTGAGGTGGCATGTCTCCTAGCCGGGACCCCTCCATGGGACCTGGAAGCGAGAGCCCTTGCGTCACTGTTCAGATGGCGCAAGGAGGCGCTGGAGCGGGGCCAAAGGCCCGCTTATCGAGAAATCGAGGCCCAGCGGTCCCTACTCCACCAGGAAACCGTGGAGACATGGAGGGTGCGACTTGAGCAACCAAAGGGGGGATTCGCCACAATCGCGGCCGTCAGACCGGTCATGGACGAGTGGCTGGAGAGGAGACACGGTGCTCTCTCCTACCGGTTGACACAGATGCTTGCCGGGCACGGTAGCTTCGGTAGGTGTCTGTGGCGGAAACACCGGGAAACCACGGCCGAGTGTCAGCACTGCGAGGACCGCAGCGATGACACGGCGCTCCACACACTGGTGGAGTGCACGGCGTGGGCGCAACAGCGCCTGGTCCTCGTAGTGGGTCTGGACGTGGACACTCTCTCACTCGAGACCATGGTGCGAGCCATGCTCTCCAGCGGGAGTAAGTGGGACTGCGCCGCCTCCTTCTGCGAGCAGGTCATGCTCGTGAAGGAGGCGGCGGGACGGGTACGGGAGAGAACTCTCCCTATCGGCCACCATGACCGGGGGCCTGAGGACGGTGACAGGGCGGCTCACCGTCCTTACAGAAGCAGGCCCTTGACGGCAGCGTGACGTGAGTGAGACAATTCACGCACGCCCCTCCTTAGAAGCGGGATCACACCCGAAACCCCCCAAAGACGCGGGATAGCACCCGAACCACCCCCTGGGCGAGGCCGCAGCAGCGGCCGTGGGTCTGTTGGGAGTCCTGGGACAACCTTCCGAGGGTTTACCCGGGGCTCCCAACCATAGTCTGTTGGGCGTGACGTGAGGTTTTTTTAGTCGGTAGGAGTCCGGCATAACATCCATAAGGATTTTCCCTCACGTTAAACAAAAAAAAAAAAAGCTCTTATGGCCCGCTTTTGTAAAATAAAGATTTTATTTATATCTGCAGCATTGCCCCACAGTAGAATCATGGAAAAGTCTTTGCAAAGGCAAAGACTTTTCCATGATTGGTATTTAGAAAGAATTTTCTATATCTACCAAGCGGCAGCTATGCATGGCGTGGTAAATAATGAAATTACCCTCTTCTTGTCGGAGTTAAACCTAGTTCTTTGACACACTTCTACCTCTCTGAATTATCTAATATCATGTTCTCCTCTCGCTGGCCTGCTGGAAGAGATTTCTTTTAGAAATAAGCAGTGCCATTGTACTCTTTTTTCCTAACTAATTCTCTATTTATAATATACTAGCGGTACCCTGCCACGCTTTGCTGTGACTTTTTTATGGTGGTTTTATGTACCTATAAGAAATGAGTAACAAACTAAATGATGGGTATATTTAAAAAAAAATGTGTGCGTGTACTATTGTACACATGTAAGAAGAGAAACTTCTTCATGACCTTATTTTTCGAAAGAAATATCATGAAATATACATAGGAGTTAGTAGTCCAAAAGTCCAAAAGTTCAAAAGTTCAAAAGTCCAAAAGTCCAAAAGTCCAAAGTCCAAAGTCAAAAAGACAAAAAGTCCAAAAGTCCAAAAGTCCAAAAGTTCAATAGTCCAAAAGTCCAAAAGTCCAGAAGACCAAAGTCAAAAAGTCACAATAGTTCAATAGTCCAAAAGTCTAATAGTCCAAAACTTCAAAGCCCGAAAGTCCAAAACTACAAAGTCTAAAAGTCTAAAATTCTAAAAAAGGGTGTAAAACGTCCAAAAGTCCAAAAGTCCAAATGTCCAAAAGTCCAAAAGTCCAAAAGTCCAAAACTCCAAAACTCCAAAACTCCAAAACTCCAAAACTCCAAAACTCCAAAACTCCAAAATTCCAAAAGTCCAAAATTCCAAAAGTATAAAAGTCCAAAGTCCAAAACTACAAAACTCCAAAACTCCAAAACTCCAAAACTCCAAAAGGTCAAAAGCCCAAAAGTCCAAAAGTCCAAAAGTCCAAAAGTCCAAAAGTCCAAAAGTCCAAAAGTCCAAAAGTCCAAAAGTCCAAAAGTCCAAAAGTCCAAAAGTCCAAAAGTCCAAAAGTCCAATAGTCCAGAAGTCCAAAGTCCAAAAGTTCAGAACTCCAAAGTCTAAAAGTCTAAAATTCTAAAAGTCTAAAATTCTAAAAGTCTAAAAGTCCAAAACTCCATAACTCCATAACTTCAAAATTCCAAAACTCCAAAACTCCAAAACTCCAAAAGTTCATAGTCTAAAGTCCAAAATTCCAAAAGTCCAAAACTACATAAGTATAAATGTCCAAAGTCCAAAGTTCAAAAGTTCAAAGCTCCAAGAGTCCAACGTCCAAAATTCCAAAACTCTACAACTCCAAAACTCCAAAACTCCAACTCCAAAAGTACAAAAGGTCAAAAGCCCAAAACTTCAAAAGTCCAAAAGTCCAAAAGTACAAAAGTCCAAAGTCCAAAGTCCAAAACTCTAAAGTCTAAAATTCTAAAAGTCCAAAACTCCAAAACTCCATAACTCCAAAACTCCAAAATTCCAAAAGTCTAAAGTCCAAAATTCCGAATGTCCAAAAAGTTCAAAAATAACATGCAAAACATATCTGACCTCTTTATTAGGTAAGTACTCTCTTTTATTATTCTGAATGCAAGGAGGCCGCAATCAAACTTCTCTTAAAAAACATCAATCTGGTAGGTACCTTCTAAATAGGTTGTTTATAATATTTTGTTCTGCTGGCAGAATATAATTAAAAAGAAAACGACCAGCGCCATCTATTGGTAAAATCACTTTTTAAAGCTATTTTATTTTTATTGCTGTTATGATAAAAGTGTATAAAGTAGCCTAAAACCATCTCTGAATCCTATTGTATATCGTGTCCAATTTTGAGCATAGTCGATTCAGTAAATTTAGAGTATTAAATAGATACTTAAACGCACACAACATTTTTATATATATAGAAGATTATTAAATAAAAATTGTTAAATAAAATAAATTAAAAAAGATTAAGCATGTCGATCTTCTCTCCAATAACTATTATAAATACTCTTGCACCGATAAAGGTTTTCTTTAAAAAAATGAATTAATGAATGATTTCGAAGATTCCAGCGCGGGCTTTAATAACGCTCGTCTCATCATGAAAGGTATGTCAAGTCGCCTTCTTATGTTATTTTAACCTTCTATCACTCCCAAAGGTGTGATATTATGTTGCATTTACTTCTTTTTAAAAATACACAACTTATTAAAAATTCTCTATTTTAGCTGTAATAACCAGTGACCCTCATGTTGGTGGCCTTCTAAAATGCCCTTTCACGGTTCGCTCTAAGAACCCAGGACAACTTGTTTGTCAATATTTATTCTACAAACTTTTTTTAATACAATAAGTCCCAACATTAATATTCAGGCGCTCACTGAAGTGGGAAGCTTATCGTGACTGGGGACAGATACATTGGATAATCCAATCTATATTCGGTAACCACTCAGGTGGCAAGTTGGTAGACCCTTATTTTCAAGAGATTTTATTATAAGTTACCCCGGATTACTTAAAGAGGGTCTCACCAAATAGCATATTAAAATACCACCTTATTCGCGCTTTTACATGAATTTGTATTACGCAAATGATCGAGTGGGTGAAGTTTCCTTTATCCAGATATATCCGTTTTGTACAGCAGTTATATAAAACACTACGTAGGTACGCTATTTTTTCACGAAGGATTACAGACTATAAATAATAGTACAATGGGCGTTCCTATTGACAAGGCAAAAAAGTTTGGGAGTGTGTGTGGAAGTTTGTCACTTTTCACGCTCTGATTGAAATTTGGTACAAAGATAATTTATAGTACCTTTTTAATAACACAAACGCTACTTTTTGTCCTTAAATTTTATTCCATGGGAAACGAGAACGGGAACAAAATTCCACGCGTGTGAAGTTGCGATCACTACTATAGTATCTTATATTATGACGTCATGTGAAGGGAACAACAAGATACTCAAAAACCCAATTATGGTCTGAACCCCACAAAGGTACAGTTAACATAACAAGCTCACACTTGACTGATCATTGGTCATATGAACGGTTTCGGTACAGTTGTCACGAACAGGAAAACACTCGGCAAAGTCCGTCAGCAAATCGCTCCCTCAGCCCGTATAATTCAGGAAACTGCCTCAGTCAATTTCCGAACATATGAAGACGTAATCGATAGCCATGTCCTGTGTAGTAGCGCGGAAAAAGTTCCGACTCACGATTAATATAATATACCACAGATTCATTTATTGGATTAACTACGTACTATACTTAGTACCTATAGCTCTACATTTTCCTATAGAGATCCGAATTTTGACGGTGCTTGATTATAATAAAACATCTAGGTACTTGGTACAGTGGGCACATCACATGGTTTGGTGGTTGTTTTTTCAATCGACTAGCCTACCACTTTCGATCATAGCGGGGTAACACCCGAACAAACACCCCAGACGCGGAATTGTACCCGAACCATTTAGGCGAGGCCGCGGTGGTAGCCAAAGTCTGCCGGGAGCCCTGGGACATCCTTCCGAGGGCTTACCCGGGACTTCTGGCCATAGAGGCAGGCATTGTGTGGTTTTAGTCGGTAGGAGTCCGGCATAGCATTCATGTAGGATTTCCACACATACAAAAAAAAAAAAAGTAAGCATGGCGTACCTATGTTTGTTTGCCACTATTTACTAACAAGATATTATGTAAAAGCACAATGGCAATTTTTCAGGAAAAATTACTATAAATGACTGAATGTCGTCATCCAAATCCTTCGTCTTCCAAATCCTTAGCTTATCTGCATTTGAAGCCTGAGGTCCAATTAGCTGTTAGGAGTAGTTACATGTGGTCTTTTTCTTTGGTATTACCCCTTACCCGAGTCAGTTACAATAAGGTGCGACGCAGGCGATAGGCTTTTGTGCGATCGAGTCTGCGGCACACAGATTTTTCACTAACTTAGCGCCATGGAAATGTCGTCTGTGCCTCATCTGAACGTAACCTAAAATAAAGTGCGATTTGCGATTCAAGTACTTATGTACTAATTTAAAATTCTTGAAAACATATTTTAGCCCATTATTGACAATACAAGTCGTTCAATCTCATATTCTACCACAATTAGTCGACTTATAATATATCTTCTTATTTACCAATCGAGCGAAATTGGAACCAATACTTATAGTGTCGATTATTATAAATGTTTGTGGTTCAAAACCCTGTATTCTGTATAAAGTTACTAGACTTACTAGGTCTATTCAGTTAAAGCCTCAAACCACAAACGTATGTAGTTCATCTAAAATTAAGACTTGTTATCTGATTGTTAGGCTCTACAGAATAGTTGTTCTGTACTTAGTTATTTCGCTTTGAAATCACAGACAAGTTGCTTAGTCTGGGATTTCAGTAACTTAGAAGACTTCGGATATCTTTACATTAAAACAAACAGCTTTAACTTTAACCTCTTTTTGTATTCCCTTTAGTAGAGGATTTAAAAAAAATAATTTCCTAGTCGGGGCCTGCAATGCTGGGAAAGCTTACCCTAAAAAAATTGAGTTTCTAGGTTCAAGGGTCTTCGCTGGCGTCGTAATTTTATTAATCCTTATGTTTCCTTAAGTGTCTGTCTATCAGAGGGGCAAGTGTGAGATTTTGCATGAGCATGTCGACATTCACGGCGCGACAATTCGTATAGAATCGAGACCCCGCCACCTAGGTGTAAACGCGGGAACTTGTCTCGATTCCATACAAATCGGTGATAACGCGCTCACCCGTGAATGTCGACAGGCACTCGCCGGAACTCGCACTTACCCCTCTGTTCATGATAAACTCAAAATATATAATATCAGTTTGACAGTACCATATTATTGTATTGTCGTCAGAACTACATACAGCTGCCAATTTTCATGACCCTACGATCCTTGGAAGCAGGTTAAATTAGCTACCTTAGATTCCACTTGTTTTCTGTGCCTATCTTCCGGCTCCATCATCATATCAGTTTGACAGTACCATATTATTGTATTGTCATCAGAACTACATACATCTGCCAATTTTCATGACGCTACGATCCTTGGAAGCTGGTTAAATTAGCTACCTTAGATTCCACTTGTTTTCAGTGCCTATCTTCCGGCTCCATCATCATATCAGTTCGACAGTACCATATTATTGTATTGTCATCAGAACTACATACAGCTGCCAATTTTCATGACGCTACGATCCTTGGAAGCTGTTTAAATTAGCTACCTTAGATTCCACTTTTTCCATCGAAGTTTCAGTGCCTATCTTCCGGCTCCATCATCATATCAGTTTGACAGTACCATATTATTGTATAGTCATCAGAACTACATACAGCTGCCAATTTTCATGACCCTGCGATCCTTGGAAGCTGGTTAGATTAGCTACCTTATATTCCACCGGTTTTCAGTGCCTGTCTTCCGGCTCCATCATCATATCGGTTTGACAGTACCATATTATTGTATTGTCATCAAAACTACATACATCTGCCAATTTTCATGACGCTACGATCCTTGGAAGATGGTTAAATTAGTTTCCTTAGATTCCATTACATTGTTAGTTACATACACGACGACCTAATAAAAGCATATTAATAAATCAATACATATAATAAAATCGTAACGGGTCGCTGTCTGTACATGGAAGATAAATAAGAAAAAATATTATAGGGGGGCTTCATGAACGCAATAGAACCCAAAACAATGATTTTTAGAATTTTTGTCTGTTCGTCTGTATGTCTGTATATCTGTTTGTCTGTACGGTTGTGCACGCTAATCTCAGTAACCGCTCAACCGATTGCAATGCGGTTTTTTTTATTGTGTTGAAGTTTGCTCCAGTTAACATTTAGCGTTTGTTTTATGTAAATCGGTTTAGAAATAAAAGAGTTATAACACTTTTAAGAATCAGATATTTCGAAAATTTTAATTGTAGGGGTTTCTTTGAATGTGAGTGAACCTAAACTGGCGTGTTGGCTTAATCATAAAAGAGCTTAATGATTAAGACTATTTTTTTTAAACAATTCAGTCCGCGCCGAAGGCGTGGACTGAATTGATTAAATTTATTATGATATATTAATTATGATTAAGCAAACAGGGCAGTTTCAGACGCTGCTTGATGACTCTGATGAAGAAATACCTTTCCTTTCATACACCTCATGTGACGTAAACGAAGTTGCGGGCTCAGCTAGTATCTAATAAATTACAACAAATACAAGCGTTGTTTTATTCGAAACCTAAGTCCTAAGTATTAATTGGATACTTTAACGTATGTACTAAGTGTTCTTTTACTTATCGATTCTAAACTAAAATAGTACAGACTATAATAATATTAAAAGTTAACACAACAACAAATCAAAAATATTTGAAGTCCTTAAAGTCACGAAATATATTCTTCAAAGTTGTTGGCACTTTAAACGATAAGTTTTTTAAGTCCACAATTCACCAGATTTTCTAAGTGTTTTGCTTAATGTCATTAGGGTACAAAATCGGGCATGGATTCCCCGTGTCAACCAAATATAACTTAAAATTATACAAGTTCTAATTTCTACTAAATTTAACAAAGTCTCGAAACTCTTAGAGCAAATCTTGAAATATTCTAAGTTAAATTCCTTTAGGAAATAAGATTCAAAATGTACTCACAATTTTTTCGCACTCACTGACACAACACAAACCGTATTCAGCTCGGGCGCCCTCTAGCGGTCACGAGCCTTAACTCCACTCTGCAAAGCTGGTTCCTCCCACGCGTTGTTGTCCTCCAGATGTCGTCTTTGTAGCGCTGCTTTAAGCGCCCCCTGGTGTCACTTCAATAAGAAGTGCCTTTCGCGCCACCCGGTGTCTCTTCACTGGTACTGCACACCTTGCTCTTCGTAATGAAGAGACTGCTCTGGACAGCGATCCACTGCCCAGTATAAACGCAACGGGTGGTATTCCTTTACCACTACCAAAGAATACCAAAAACCTCTCTGCCAACCCGTCTCAAAGGACCATGAACAGAATACTGGGGTCCCGAAGGCGAGGTAAAATAATGCACTTCGACTTTGGATAGTAACACTATAATTCAAGTACAGATTGGTTCATCCTTAAAAATATTGCGTTAACGCTATATGGATATTCCATACATAATAAATATGTCGCGATGTACAAAGTGATACAACGCCATCTATCGAGCGCATTGATAACTTGCATTATTAGGCGTCAGTCACATATCTGACATAACGCCCTCTATCGAGTACAATGACAACAGATCATAAGAGAGACAATATCCTGTTAAATCTGGACAACATACAGACTTCATACAAACTTTATTTTCTAGCATCAAGACTTTTTTCAGTCAGTACTAACCCCTCAGACGAATGTAATTGGCAGTCAGTAACTTTCCTTCAGTCGCCTTTGGTGCAGATTGAAATAAGTTAGCTGAAGTTTTGTTAAAATATAGAGTAAAAGAACTATTGAGATTCTCTTCTACCCCTTTTCTTACTTTTCCATTATTATGTACTAGCTGATGCCTGCAACTTGCGCAGCTTTAAGTTCCTATGCGTTTAGAAAAGTGTATAAAATCGTTTAAAAAGTTAGCTTTTGTAAAGCGTTATATGAATTACAATCGAAGCATTAGTCTTATTTCAGGTCCCCTGTGGGGGACATCGGCCGCACTCGCGGTTGATGCCCAAGATCAGGGGATCCAACGCTTCCTACAGGAGACTGTACCTGTGGATCGTGCGGAGCATGACCCTATACGGGGCCCCCGTATGGGCGGAAACCCATACGGCCAGCAATGTGGCTAGATTGCTGAGCCCGCAAAGGGGGATGGCCGTCTGGGTGATAAGGGGATAGGCGGCATGTCTCCTAACCGGGACCCCTCCATGGGTCCTGGAAGCGAGAGCACTTGCGTCACTCTTTAGATGGCGCAAGGAGGCGCTAGAGCGGGACCAAAGGCCTGCGTCTCAAAAATCGAGGCCCAGCGGTCCCTGCTCCACCAGGAAACCGTGGAGGCATGAAAGGTGCGACTTGAGCAACCAAAGGGGGGATTCGCCACAATCGTGACCGTCAGACCGGTCATGAACGAGTGGCTGAAGAGGAGACACGGTGCTCTCTCCTACCGATATTCACAGTAGCTTACCGGGAACGGTAGCTTCGGTAGGTATCTGTGTCGAAGACACCGGGAAACCACGGTCAAGTGTTAGCATTGCGAGGACCGCAGCGATGACACAGCGCTCCACAAGCTGGTGGAGTGCACGGCGTAGGTGCAACAGCGCCAGGTCCACGTAGTGGTCTGGACGTGGACACTTTATCGCTCGAGACCATGGTGCGAGCCAAGATCTCCAGCGGGAGTAAGTGGGACTGCACCGCCTCTTTCTGCGAGCAGGTCATGCTCTTGAAAGAGACGGCCGGGCGGGAACGGGAGAGAACTCTCACACCCACGTTCAGCAGTCGGCGACCTGGGCGCCGCCGACATGTCTTCGCCGAAGACTACCGGCCTCCATGACCGGGGACTGAGTACGGTGAGACGGCTGACTATGGATTCGCGCACACCCCCCTAAGAAGCGAGATCACACCCGAAACCCTCCAAAGACGCGGGATAGCACCAGAACCACCCCCTAGGTAGGCGAGGCTGCAGTGGTAGCCGAAGGTCAGTTGGGAGTCCTGGGACATCCTTCCGAGGGCTTACCCGGGGCTCCAACCCATAGACTGTTGGGCGTTACGTGAGGAGTTTTTAGTCGGTAGGAGCTCGGCATAGCATGCCCGGCATAGCCCGGCAAAAATGCAAGATTTTTTTATTTCTACCTTCTGTATCCAAGCGGCAGCTATGCATAGCGTAGTAAATAATAAAATTTACACTCTTCTTGTCGAAGTCAAAAAAGATTAAGCAAGTCGATTTCTCTCCAATAACTATTATACTCTTGCACCGCTCAAGGTTTTCTTAAAACTGAATTAATGAGTGATTTCGAAGATTCCAACTCTTCAGCATTATAGTAATAATACAGTAGGTAAAGCGCTTTGACCAAATTTTGTTCGGTGCCATTTAGGCCTAGTGTCAGTCAGTCAGCGCGGGCTTTTATAGCGCTCGTCTCATCATGAAAGGTATGTCAAGTCAATTTAAAGCTGATCGCACTTTTGTCAGCACCGTACGTGCCGCATTTCCTGATAGCCTCGCACGTACGCGCCGTACGCGCCGTACGCGCCGCACGCGCCGTACGCGCCCTAAGCAAATCTTTGAAATTGCCAACTATTTTTGCAGTTTCTTTTACCTCTAGTGTGAACAAACACACGTGTGTTAAACGGTACAGTAAGTGGTATTGTGACAGTGAGCTATGGAAGAAATTGTTGTCATAGCCTGCTTATTGGCGGAGGGAGAATAAAATGAAAGAAGTAAATATTTCTTTTAAAAATACAAACCGCTAGTTTATGAAAGATCAAATAAATTTCCGTTTATTTAAATTCATTTTCTTAGAAATATTAAGAAATTTCCCTTTGCATTTTCCTGATCCCGCCGTATCCAAGTAGTTCCATTGCGTAGTTCCATGGAACTGTTATCTTATTTTGTTGTGTACCAGTAGTTCCATTACACGAATAAAAGTACAGTTAAATAGTGAATTAATTATCATATAGGTAGCAAATGGAGATCGAAAAAACAAATTAAGATCGGCAAAACAAATGAAGATCGGCGAAACAAATGAAGATCGACAAAACAAATGACGGTCGGATAAACTAATGACGATCGGCAAAACAAATGACAGTCGGATAAACAAATGACGAACGGCAAAACAAATGATGGTCGGATAAACAAATGACGACCGGCAAAACAAATGGTTGATTAAACAATTAACGATCGAAGAAACATATGCAGATCAATAAAACAAAAGACTATAAGCATATTATGCATGCTCATAAGGTTGAAATTTGCTTGCACCATTTTTTTGTAATCTAGATGCTATAAGGTCGAGATTTGCTTGCACCTATTTTTTTGAATGGCAATCACATCTAGATTACAAAATATGGCTGAAGTATTTTTTGATCTTATCGATCTTCATTTGTTTATCCGACCTTTATTTTTTGATGATCTTCATTTGTTTTGCCGATCTTCATTTCTTTATTCGATCGTCATTTGTTTTGTCCATCTTCATTTGCAAATAAAAATAGAATATTAAAGGATATCAACATTGCAAATAAATGGGTGAATGTTATTGTGATTGTAACTGTACCGGAACTATTGGGATTAATTTTCTCGTGTATAAAAATTCGTTGTTCCAATCCACGCAATGGAGTCTCAGTATAAAAGTCCGTGTGCATGTATTATGACATGTATTGTCCGGTTTGAACATTATTTCGGTATAGATACGGGCAAATACGTATATATGGCAACACTGAGCATGCATGCGGCTACATCGAGCACCGCAACGCCGTACGCGCCGCATTATGACGTCATCAGAATGTTTTTCGGATGCCTACCGCATTTCACGAAATGCGGCGCGTACGGTGCGGGTGTAATGTGCGAGGTTCCATACAATTTCATACAACGAATTCTAAAATGCGGCGCGTACGGCGCGTGCGGTGCGTACGGTGCTAACAAATGTGCGAGCAGCCTTATACGTTATTTTAATCTTCTATCCCTTCCTTCAAAAATAAAGGTGTGATATGTGTAGGTACCTACTATTTTTTTTGAAAATTCACAACTCATTAAAAATTCGCTATTTTAGCTGTAATAACCAGTCACCCTCATGTTGGTGGCCTTCTAAAATGCCCTTTCACGGTTCGCTCTAAGAACCCAGGGCAACTTGTTTGTCAATATTTATTCTACAAACTTTTTTTAATACAATAAGTCCCAAAATTAATATTCAGGCGCTCACTGAAGTGGGAAGCTTATCGTGACTGGGGACAGATACATTAGATAATCCAATCTACATTCGGTAACCACTCAGGTGGCAAGTTAGTAGACCCTTATTTTCAAGAGATTTTATTATAAGTTACCCCGGATTACGTAGCGCTTTTACATGAATTTGTATTACGCAAATGAGTGGTTGAAGTTTTCCTAGTCCAGATAAATCCGTGTTGTACAGTAGTTATATAAAATACTACGTACCTACACTATTCTTTCACAAAGGATTACTGACTATAAATAATAGTGCAATGGGCGTTCTTATGGACAAAGCAAAAAAGTTTGTGGGTGTGTGTGGACGTTTGTCACTCTTCACGCTCTAATTGAAATTTGGTACAAAGATAATTTATAGTACCTTTTTAATAACACAAACGCTACTTTTTGTCCAAAAATTTTATATCATGGGAAACGAGAACGGGAACAAAATTCCACACGTGTGGAGTTGCGGTCACTACTATAGTATCTTATATTATGACGTCATGTGAAGGGAACAACAAGATACTCAAAAACCCAATTATGGTCTGAACCCCACAAAGGTACAGTTAACATAACAAGCTCACACTTGACTGATCATTGGTCATATGAACGGTTTCGGTACAGTTGTCACGAACAGGAAAACACTCGGCAAAGTCCGTCAGCAAATCGCTCCCTCAGTCCGTATAATTCAGGAAACTGCCTCAGTCAATTTCCGAACATATGAAGACGTAATCGATAGCCATGTCCTGTGTAGTAGCGCGGAAAAAGTTCCGACTCACGATTAATATAATATACCACAGATTCATTTATTGGATTACCTACGTACTATACTTAGTATGCTCTACATTTTCCTATAGAGATCCGAATTTTGACGGTGCTTAATTATAATAAAACATCTAGGTACTTGGTACAGTGGGCACATCACATGGTTTGGTGGTTGTATTTTCAATCGACTTGCCTACCACTTTCGATCATAGCGGGGTAACACCCGAACAAACACCCCAGACGAGGGATTGTACCCGAACCATTTAGGCGAGGCCGCGGTGGTAGCCAAAGTCTGCCGGGAGCCCTCGGACATCCTTCCGAGGGCTTACCCGGGACTTCTGGCCATAGAGGCAGGCATTGTGTGGTTTTAGTCGGTAGGAGTCCGGCATAGCATCCATGTAGGATTTCCACACATACAAAAAAAAAAAAGTAAGCATGGCGTAGGTACCTATGTTTGTTTGCCACTATTTACTAACAAGATATTATGTAAAAGCACAATGGCAATTTTTCAGGAAAAATTACTATAAATGACTGAATGTCGTCATCCAAATCCTTCGTCTTCCAAATCCTTAGCTTATCTGCATTTGAAGCCTGAGGTCCAATTAGCTGTTAGGAGTAGTTACATGTGGTCTATTTCTTTGGTATTACCCCTTACACGAGTCAGTTACAATAAGGTGCGACGCAGGCGATAGGCTTTTGTGCGATCGAGTCTGCGGCACACAGATTTTACACTAACTTAGCGCCATGGAAATGTCGTCTGTGCCTCATCTGAACGTAACCTAAAATAAAGTGCGATTTGCGATTCAAGTACTTATTTTTTTTTTTTCTCTTTATTTTTTTTTTGGGACTTTTATACAACCGTATATGCCAGTCCCATCGTACCTTATTTAGATAATGTTAGATAGAAGTACTTATGTACTAATTTTAAATTCTTGAAAACATATTTTAGCCCATTATTGACAATACAAGTCGTTCAATCTCATATTCTACCACAATTAGGCGACTTATAATATATCTTCTTATTTACCAATCGAGCGAAATTGGAACCAATAGGGGAAACTGGGGATACTTGATCCTTACGGGAGACTAGGTACACAAGATTTACAGAACCTGTATAAGCCGTATTTAGTTTTATAGTGGCAATATCGATTGTATATGGTACACGATAACTTTCTAAAGATGGTAAACCTATCATATTTGACACTTTGGCAAATGGCGGGCGAGTAAGTTACTTACTCGCCCGCCATTTGCCAAAGTGTTCTTTCTGTCGCAACAATTACTGTAATTGTTGCGACAGAAAGAAAATTTTGAATAGTTTTTATTGTCACTAAACATTTATTTAAAATACGACTTTTAAGTGTGTATGCATTTAATACGAGCCATTATCTATATTATTAGCAATTCTTTACGTAATAAAGTGGTAATATTATAGACATTTGAAAATATTTTTGTTTATAACCTCAAATAGCTCAGGGTATATACTTGGTACACTTTATTATGGGAGATTTGATCCACTTGGCTCAAGTGTCCCCTACCTTTTTTTTTTCAATTCAATGCAGAACAATATGCCAAGAGCCTACTAAAGCAGAGAAGGTGCCCGAAAAATGGTGCCAGGGAACGAAAATAAAGCTAGTCCTTGCCCTTAAAGTCGCACAGCGAGCAATTGAACGAGCTGTGCTATGGATGTCTCTGAGGGATAAAATCTGGAACGATGTTCTCCGTTAGAGAACTAGAGTGGTCGACATAGCTCGCAGAAGCATGCGTCTTGAAATGGCAGTGGGCTGGCCACATCTCTGTAGGAGAACCGATGGTCGGTGGAGCAAACGAGTTGTGCTGTTAAAAATTTTCAAGCCGTTTATAAAGGCTTTCAACTTGGCTTAACGACTGCCATTTTACTGGCAACCGGGATCAACTGCTTAACGTGCCTTCCGAAGCACGGAAACGCTCAAATAAATGTCACAAAGTGATAACATGGATGGTCACCGATCCAAGGACTGGCTCTTAGTGAAAGTCGCTACTGCAGTGATCGTTCCAAGTCGCCATTCGTAGTGCAGTCATTTTGACAGTTTATCTACGAGTTGTGTTATGAGCATCATCAGTGTACTCATGTGTTGTAAGATAGTGTCGAATTTCTCAGACTGTTTGATTAACATCTGTTCTAATTTCAGAAGTGGTTGTGAGTGTGGAGCAGATGGATAGAATAGAATAGAATAGAATAAAACTTTATTTGCACACCAAGTTATACTTTACAGAAATAAATAATTGCAGATATTGTACAAAGGGCGGCCTTATCGCTAAATAGCAATTTCTGCCAGGCAACCTTGGGATGGACAGAGAAAGATATAGATTATAAGACAAATGGGTAGTTTAGGTGTAGAAATAATATGATACAAAACAATAAAACATACCAGTAGGTATGTAAATAAACAAAGAACTAAGTACATATTATAGATATATCTCACATATACACATACGAATATCCCTACATACAAAAATACATACATACAAATATACATACATACTAATATACATACAAACTAATATACATACATATAAATATACACACATACAAATATACATACCTAAATGCATACATTTCAGTGTGGAAACAACATATCAAGCTTTGGAACATGCTACCGGGCTAAATAGTGTTCCTTTACCATGCGCTTAAAGGCAACCATAGACTGTGCCTTTTTAATCGTTATAGGCAGCGCATTCCACAATCGCACAGCCTGTACGGTGAAAGATTTATCATAAAAACCGGAAGAGTGAATAGGCATAGCCAATACCAAGGATTCCGACGACCTCAAGGATCTTGAATGTGTGTCATTAAGGAACATGAATCGTTCTTTGAGATAAGTTGGGGAACATGGATTGAATAGTATACTGTAAAGCATAGAGAGGATATGAGCATTCCGACGAAAACGAATTGGAAGCCACTCGAGCTGTTTGCGATACTCAGATACATGATCATATTTACGTAATCCAAATATGAATCTTATGCAGAAGTTTTGAAGGCGCTCAAGTTTATCAAGTTGCTCCTCTGTGATATCGAGATAACTGACATCGGCATAATCTAGAATAGGGAGAAGGAGAGATTGAGCAAGCGTAATTTTAGTGGTAATTGGCAGAAAATTGCGTAGTGGACGCAAAGACCCTGCAGATGCGAACATTTTCCGGCTGACTTCTTGTAGTTGGGGACGCCAGGATAGCGTGCCATCAATCAAAATTCCCAGATTTTTAACCGTTGCGCTACTGGGTATTGCAATACCGTTAAACATTATGTCAGGCAGTTGAACCCCGTCCAATCGTGACACCATATTGGGACTGCCGATAACGGAAACTTGAGTCTTGGAGGGATTCACGCTAAGACCATATTGCTTGCTCCACTTACATATTCGCCGTAGATCCGAGTTAATTATGGAAATAGCTTCAGTAATTTCATGGACCGGAGCTTGCATATAGATCTGTAGATCATCTGCATAAAGGTGGTAGGATGATAGTAAAGATTTAGAGATGGAATTTATGAAAATTGAGAATAATAAAGGAGATAGAACGCCACCCTGTGGTACTCCCGCAGTCGTGTCGCACCAAGAAGAAAAAGTTTCTTCAATGCATACACGCTGACGTCGCCCGAACAGGTAACTGTGAAACCAATCAATAACTGTTGGAGATATGTTAATCTTTCTGTTTAAATCTAATTAATGGATGTGGATCGGGTTTGCTGCGTGTGACCTCAGCGTAGTTTTCTCTCTTCCCAGATTTAAATGGTGGAACAGCAGTATTTGGGACTGGCGCTCTCGTAGTAAGTATTCGCCGATCGCTTTTTGGGTGTGCAGTCTTTGTGCGCCTTGAAAGAATTTCTTTGTACACTTTGCATCCCTTATAATTTGCCGGGTGGGGGTAGTGCGGTCTATTTTTTGACAGTCCGAAGTTTTATGAGACTGTCCACATTTGACGCAGCGATATGGGCGCATACAATAGTTTTTCGAGTGCCCATACTGCTGGCACCTTTGGCATTGTACTACTGAGCTACGTTTTCTCGGGTCCTCAATTATGATAGACTGGTGGTATATGTATTTTAGGTCCTTTACAGACTTGTTGTTTGGTCCTGGTGCAATGTTAACAAAGAATGTTGAAGTAGGTCTTTTGTCAGGTCCAAACCTTGCATTTATGATCTCACCCGATATTGTGTTTCCGGTAGCTTCTATTTCTTCTTTTATTGCAGATATTGGTGTTGTATGGTGAAGATTTCTAATCACTACCCTGTAGCATTTCTGGTCCTTGCGGTTGAACGTATGACCTATCAGTCCATTTTTCCGAACTAAGCTTATAATTTGTTTGTAAGTGTCGATGTTTAGGCTACTTATTCTTAGCTGGCTTCTATTCACTATTTTGAAGGTGAAGTGGTCTTTATCGACTACAGTGTGCAGCAGCTCAACTAGCTTGTTGACATCTTCTATACCGTAGAGTACTTTTGGCGGCGGTTTAGAAGAGCGCTTAGATTTGACTAGGGCATCACCCTCTGTGAGATCAACTGTCAAGCCTGTAAACCTGTTTGAAGTTGTGAGAGGTTCAGGGGAGGGGCTATTAGATGTTTTCTTCCTATTAGCGTTTCTACTCTCAGGGACCCGCTGCCATGGCGGAGGACAAATGTCTTTGGGACCCTTAGACATTTCAGTGTTCGAAGTTTGGTCCTCAGGGGTTGGAAGAGTTCCCACTGAAGAAGATCTTGTTCTTGTAAATAGCGATGGATGAAAGGCTTGCTGAACAAACCGTTTGCTGCCGCTGGTGCTGCCAGGCACATTTACCAACACAGGGGCCTGGTCGCCCACCCCTGTGCGGTCATCGGTAACAGATTTCACACTCACAGCCCCGGATACCTGTGAGCGCCGGGGGTTAGCCGGATCGCATGACATCGCATTTTCGTTATCAGACATTTTCATAAAAGGGGTTGGGAGCATAAGCGTGATACTTTCCCAAGGCATCACAACCACACTTTTAGAGGTGATTTAGTCTCTCAAGGCCAGTGGTAGCCTAAGAACGGGTTATTTGACCGCCGCCCGTGGCTCGGCGTTGCTGCTCGTTTAGCACCACCCGGGGGGCACGTGTAGGGTGGGTTAGGAGAAGATGGTAAATCCTACGGACGCGAGCAGCTACGCCCCCCAAAATATACCAGAAAAAAACATCCACTTAACAAACTTAATTTTTGTTCCCAATTTTGTAACGAAACCCTCTGCGCGGGAGTCCGACTCACACTTGGCTGGGTTTTTTTTCAATATGGACACGTGAGTTTCGGTTTCGGTTTCGGCCGAAACTGACCCTGGGGCCGAAAGTTCGGTTTCGGTTTCGGCTGGAAAACCAGTTTCGGTCGGACACTAACTGTCAGTGAAAAACAATCAATAGGTACAACATGGGAATATCATATCATTATAATGTTAAATTTTCTGTGCAAAAATGAATATACCTCTTGTTCTCCTTCAGCTACACCCTTGGTTATGAATGGTATCGCCATTGTAGTGTTTTCTGTCACAACTTCTTTTTTAGCTTCCTGCATGAGTTCACGGACAGCCATTTGGTCCAAAGTCTCACTTATTGCCAACGGATCAGTCATATTAACATCACCTTCTGTTTCTGTTTTGATTAACGGCTCTTCTATTTCACTTTCTACTTCTTGTGCTATTTCTTTGAGTCTATCAGCAGTCATGAGAGTATTTGGCTTCATAGGTATGACCAAAGGCTCATTGGTGGGAGCATCTTCTCCACTAAAACAATGATTTGAATGTAATGACATGTTGCACTTGCAATAGTATTAATCACTACTGACGTAAAAGGCATTTTATAGTAATTGAGTTACTACATTATAACTCAATGTTTATAGCATTTCTTTCACCAAGAGCGGGTTAACAATAGAGAAAAATATTTTTAAGAAACTACAAACTACTTACCCGACCACTTTAATAGATTTTTCTTCGACACATTCTATATAATCTCTTTTTTCTTCAGCACTATTAATGGGCTTCTCAGCTTTTTTGGTTTTCATAAAACCGAAGGAGATCTTTTTCCCTTCCATGTTGATTTCAATTTATTGATTTGTTGAAATCTTGAATGTACCTAAGCTTAATTACATGACTTAACTGGCGAAATCTTACATTTAATTTATGTTATCTGATCGTAAATACATTTTAACATTAAATATTTGGTAAAAACAAGGAGCACGAGCACATTATCGGCGTCAGGGCGTCACAGTTGCTTTTTTATTGCCAGAAATTAGCACAAATCAGAATTTTAGACAGAACTGACATATGACATTGACAAACAAACTGACATTGACAAACAAACCTTGATAGTTTCTTTTTTTAATATTTGGGGCATAGCTTTCTTTAACATCCAAAGAAAGCGATAAGATGGCGTTCTTAGTATGAATACTGAGTTTGATGTGGCAATTAATCGAATAATACTTCGTTTAAAGAATGCCGTACATAAACGACCTTGATAATAAGAATGTAAAACAAAATCATATTTGTCTTAAAAACACACGCTGTAGATTAAAAAATCTATTTTAGCCCCTTTCAATAAATAATAAAGTGGAATTTTTAATTAGACGAAGTCAGGTGACAGCAGCTAAACGGCGGAAATATCTGAGATTCTGGCTTCCCCTCGCGCTTCCCCGCACCTGACCGCGTTTTCGCCTATTTAGTTAAACCAAAGATAATATAATAGTAGGTATTACATACAGATCGGCAATTCCCCAGTGGCGGGGAAAGACCTAAATTTGGTGTGGGCAAGACAGATTTCGCGAGGCCCTGCGCCAAATAGTATCGCCATAAGGAAAAAAAATAACCACAGAGGTTTACGTCAAATGTGGTGAGTGGGGTCACTCGTCCCAACAAATCCAGGATAAAACATAATTATATTGTTGGTTCCACTACCTAAATGGGTCCACGACTTAGACCATATAACACGGGACTAGCCTTTGCGAACCACCACATACAAAAATATTCTGCCAGTTTTCATACAAGTGAAGGGGGAAACACAAAGACATATAAAATTTCATTGCATTTAAAAATGTCGATACCTCGGGGCTCAAAAGGCGTAACCGCCATTTTGGCGAAATTGAGTTTTTAATGCAGTCCTACTTATATTTTTCTCCTCTATCGATCTGTATATTTAAAGTCTTCCAATTCGCAAAAAAATGGTATTTACGACCCCATTTTTTGTAGGAAATAAAACAGATATTTTTAGTTTTTGTGTCGTAACAGCGACCACTGTTACTGTTTATAAACGCGAGGGTAGTAAACGACACCGTAGATGATACAAATGTTTTTACGCCTACCATTTTACATCATATTTTTTTTAGGTTTGGGTCGTAAGAGCAATTACTCCTAATGATCAATAAATTTGAGGGTAGTAAACGACATTACCTAGTAACATAATTGTGCTTACGCCCGAACATATCTATTTTTAAAGAATCAACTTGCTCGATACGCCCTTAAACATTACTGTACTCTAAAATAAAATGATATACGTCTAACAATTACATACATACATACATAACATCACGCCTGTTTCCCAACGGGGTAGGCAGAGACTATGGTTTTCCACTTGCCACGATCCTGACATATCACTTTCGCTTCTTCTACTTTCATAAGTGTTTTAATACATGCTCTCCGATTAAGGGTACTCTTGACCTGGCCTTTTTCCAAAAGGTGTCCAATTTGGTCGACATAAGTGCGACGCGGTCGGCCCCTACCAGATAGTCTATTCACTCTCGCCTTATAAATCTCTTTTGTCAGTCTGTTTTCATTCATTCTCTCCACATGTCCGAACCATCTGAGCATCCCTTTTTCTATCTTAGTCACTACATCTTCTGTCAAGCCGCAATGTTCCCTAATCACACAATTTCTTTGTTTATCCACCAATGTCACTCCAGCTATGCTTCGCAAACTCCTCATTTCCACTGCATTAATTTTACTTTCATGCGTCTCCTGCAACACCCAGCTTTCACTTCCATACATAAGTGTAGGCACAAGCACTCCTCTATGTACAGCCATCCTTGCCTTTTTAGACACATCCTGACTGCTCATAAAGGCGTGAATGGCTCCATTCACTTGATTACCTGCCAAAACTCTTCGTTCAATATCATAGTCACACTTTCCATCTCTTACAAATTTTGACCCCAAGTACACAAACTCTTTTACCTGTTCTACTCTTTGCCCTTCGATGTAAATTGGGCAATTCGTTATATTTTCTTCTCTTTCAAAAACCATTACTTTCGTCTTTTCTACATTCACTTTCATACCTCTACTTTTAAGCGCATCATGCATTATGTTAACCATCAACTGCAACTCCTCCGCCGATGAAGCTAATATCACCTGATCGTTCGCGTATAGGAGGCATTTGATGGTCAGCTCTTTCATTTTCAAACCATACGCACACTCTTGCAGTTCTTTCAAGCAGCTGTCCATATACAGATTAAACAGACACGGCGATGCTACACAACCTTGCCTCACACCTTTTTCAATGTGAAAGAAGTCTGTGCAAGCTCCGTTTATCCTGACACAAGCACTGGAGTCTTCATACAGAGATTTCAGTGCTCGTATCAAGGTTCTGTTTACTCCATACTTGGACAGTGTTGTCCACATTTCATTCCTCACCACTCTATCATAGCCTTTTCCAAGTCTACAAAGATGCAGTAGACTTTTTGACGTTTTGCCAACACCTTTTCAGCTACGCATCGTAAGGAAAAGACCTGATCCGTGCACCCTTTTCGAAATCCTGCTTGCACATCCCACATTTTTCCTTCCGTTTCATTCATCACTCTTTTTATCAGCATTTTTGCATATAGTTTGCCTACGACACTGAGCAAGCTAATGCCGCGGTAGTTCTTGCACTCTTGCTGCGACCCTTTCCCTTTGTACAGCGGCACTATGACAGATTTACACCATTCCTCTGGTACTCTGCCACTTCGCCAGCAAAGGTTAAAAAGGCGGTACAGCTGGCAAGCTACCACGCCACGTCCCGCTTTCAGCATCTCGACAGAAATCCTATCAATTCCAGCAGCCTTTCCTAATTTCATACCATTCAACGCTTCCACAATTTCTTCCATACTTAAATCGCTTTCATCATCAACTTCATTCCATTCCAAGACATGGGTCTCTCCTTGTAAATCCTCTTTTTCAAACAAACTTTCAAGATATTCCTTCCATCTTTTTAGCACACATTCTTCTGCTCTCACTAAACTTCCCTCCCGATTTCTGATGTGTTTTATTTGTGATGTCTTTGAGCCCTCATTGATCTTATAGACTTCCAAAAGAATTTTATATTTTCTTGGAAGTTATCAGATAACCGGTTATGAAATACATTCCTATCATCCTCTCTCTTTCTTTCTATCACCTCTTTTGCGACATGCTTATACCTTTTATACTCATCCTTGGCCATTTTTACATCCTCATCCGTTGCCTTTTGCATTCTCTGATTGGCTTTTGCAGCCAGCCAGTTTAACCACGCTTTCTTCTTATCGGACAGAACCTTCAAAACTTCTGCAAACATTCTCTTTACCTGGCATCCTTGACTCCTCTTGCATACCCCGCATACTTCAACTGCCACTTCAACGAGTCCTTCCTTAATCGACTTCCATAATTTGTCCATTTCACATTCTTTAACTAAATTTTCAAACTTCCCGCTCAATTTACTCAAAAATTCTTCTTTCACGCTACTACCGTGGACCTAATGGTCCACTTTCATGAAATGTCTACTCAGTATCCCACTCGGTCTACTTTCCCTTAGGGTCCACTTTCCTGAAATTGACGGTTACAACCATCACTCATCATACATCCATTGATTTTTGGGGTGTAAACGCCCCAAACATAAAAATTTTCGGGGCGTATAGGAATGCTATTTTCGTTGCTTTTAAATTTATTAGAAATATAATTATACAGTGACCTGCATCACAAAAATTTAAGACTTTTGGTTTTAGAATGGTTTATATAGGTCAAAAATCGAAAAAGTTATGGCAAAAAAAGAAATTTTATTTTTGTTTTTTTGCTCTCCTGTAAAATCGACTTTTGGCGCTTACGCCTTTTGAGCCCCGAGGTATCGATGTATTAATCGACAAACGCGTAATGGCTGTTGTGTGTTAATTGTTATTGTACAGTCAACTACAATGTAATGTACTAGTTTAATCATATAAAATGATGTACTGATGTACAGGCTTTTTATAAAGCCAAAAGACCAAATGGTCATGTGCAATGGCAGAAAACAATGCTTAAGTAAGGCGCATCCTGTGGTTAGATGATCTAAGGTCCACGAGTACCTATTTGTAAATCCTGTTGGACCCCTTAGTGGAACTTAGCAGTCGAACCAACAGTCCGGAAGGAATACTTTTTACTGTTTTTAACCAACTTCAAAAAAGGAGGAGGTTCTCAATTCGTACGCAATTTTTTTTGTTTGTATGTTACGCGATAGCGGCACCAATTATGGATGGATTTTGAATTTTTTTTTGTTTGAATGATGCTACTTCTGAGGTGGTCCCATATCCAGGGTATCAGGATCTGATGCTGGGATCCAGGAGAAATCGAAGGCAACCACCAAAAATTGTAGGTACAACTAGTGCGTTTGTTAACTTTTTGATTAAGTGCCTTAATGTACCTACTACAATTTAATGAAGATCCGATCTGATGATGGAACCGAAAGACAGTCGAGGGAATTACAGCGGTTACCTTGTGTTTCGGCTTGAATGATTTGTGTTGATGAGAACTTAACACATAGATAGATATACTTTTCGGTCCACCCGTCACTTAACCAATAAAAAAAAATACAAAAAATAGAACCGACTTCATACAAATCCTTAAAAATAAAATTTACTTAGCACAAAGTAATATGTATTTTGATTTATCAGATTTTATTGAATACTAGCGGACATCACGCGGTTTCACCCGCGTAGTTCCCGTTCCCGTGGGAATACGGGAATAAAATATAGCCTATGTTCACCGCAAAGAGTGTAGCTTCCCAACAGTGAAAGAATTTTTCAAATCGGTCCAGTAGTTCCGGAGCCTATTCGTTACAAACAAACAAACAAACAAAAAACAAATATTTCCTCTTTATAATATTAGTATAGACAATATTGAAGTTGGTGCCATTAATAATATCTACCTACCTAAACCTATGAGTTTACTTGGCGCAGACTTCAATATGATATTGAATAAAATCTGGTAAATCAAAATACTTACATATTACTTTGTCCTAAGTAAATTTTATTTTTAAGGATTTGTATGAAGTCGGTTCTATTTTTTTTTTTTTTTTTAAATAACTAATGATGCCAATGTGTTTATCTTAATAATTATTATAGTCGAAAACATTTAGACACAATTTTGATTAGACTTCAATTTTTAAAAATATTTGACAAAGACTGATTTCAATGAATGGAAAAGTACATTAAAAAGGGATAGCTTGCGATTTTCTCGTGTTTTCTTATTTTAACGCTAATTTTTGTCTACATATTTCTAATTTTCTTTGATTATTGAATGTACATAGTTTTAATTTAATTGTCTTTATTTATTTTAAGCTACATTTTTTTTAAGTTTATTGTATTCTAATTTTCTTTGATTATTTTGATGTACTGTACATATATGTTAATTGAATCGTTTCTGTTCTATATTTTTATTTATTGTAGGCGATTTTAGGCGAGACAGATTTCGCGAGGCTCTGCGCCAATAATATCTAATAGTCTCGCCATAAGTAAAAAAAAAATTAACCACAAAGGTATACGACAAATGTGGTGAGTGTGGTCACTCGTCCCATAAAATCCAGGATAAAACATATATTGTTGGTTCCACTACCTAAATGGGTCCACGAGTTTTTGTAAATCCTGTTGGACCCCTTAGTGGAACTAAGCAGTTGAACCAACAGACCGGAAGGAATAAAACAAGGGATTCCCTGCATTGGTCGGCGGCGTACAGTGAAACGATTCATACAAATCGGCGGACATAGGAATCTTGAAATACTTTTTACTGTTTTTACAAAAACTAATGATGCCAATGTGTTTATCTTAATAATTGTAGTCGAAAACACAGAGACACAATTTTGATTAGACTTCAATTTTAAAAATTATTGGACAAAAACTGATTTAAATGCATGGAAAAGTACATTAAAAAATGGATAGCCTGCGATTTTCTGGTGTTTTCCTATTTTAACGCTATTTTTTTGTCTACATATCTCTATTTTTTGTCTTCATTTTACCACTTTTGTTTTTATAAGTTAGTTTTTGTATTTATTATAACTGTGGTATATGTTTTATAAAAAGTGTTATTATTTATTTGATTAATAAATTATTTTATTCAAATCTTAATGAAAAATGCTATACAATACAAACAGTCAAACATGTTGCTAAAAAAGTAGGAAAAAATTATAGTCGTCTGCTATAAGTATCTCTCAAAAACTCCCGATCCCGTATGCTAGTCATATTATTTTTGTAAATGTAGTTTATTAACAATTAGGTATAACTGTTAAAAAAAAGAATTAGAGATATTACATTATTACATGCAAAGTAAAAGATATAATTAGACATATTTTCTTAAAGAAAATTAGAAAAATTATATTTTGTCATATAGCTCCCAGAGCGGTGCCTAAAATGTTTGGCAGGTATTTTGCTAACAACCCATTAAAAGCCACTATAAGCGTTAAAATAAGAAAACACGAGAAAATCGCCAGCTAACCCTTTTTTAATGTACTTTTCAATACATTGAAATCAGTTTTTGTTGAATATTTTTTAAAATTGAAGTATAATCAAAATTGTGTCTCCATGTTTTCGACTACAATGGTTAAGATAAACACATTGGCATCATTAGTTTTTTGTAAAATCAGTAAAAAGTTTTTCAAGATTCCTGTCCGCCGATTTGTATGAATCGATACATAATTTTCACAGCAAAATTAATTTATATCTTTTTTTATTAAATTCTCGCTTTGAAGCAATGCATAAAAATTTTTGAGGCGCGAGGCCCCTTGTACCGCGAGGCCGTGGGCGGTGGTCCACGTCGCCCACGCCTTACGCCGCCTCTGCCCCTGCCTCCCACCGAGTAGGTAAGCTTCCCTATCCCCCCACCAAAATTTAAGTGTCTATTGCCGTGTTAGTACTTGAGAGAGTGTCACTGCGTTGCATTACGTATTACTATTTACGTACTTTGTGCTATGGCTTTGGTTTAATTTGTGCTTAGCCGAGAGTAGACTTGAAAAAAAGTACCTACAAACATGAGATTGCGTTCTGTTCCTTATTATTTTGTTTCCATAGCTAGTGTCCCTAGTAAACTCACACAACTCACATTCAAGCTTGATTAAAGCACGCACATTACGTGTATATTAGTGTAGGTGAAAACGAACATTTTTGTATGGAGTTTCCGCCCTGTGGTTAAACCCGCACGCGATTGAATGGTATAGTATTTGACAAGATTCCGCACATTCTCGTTGCGCGCGGATTATGCCGTACAGTTTACATGACGTCATAAGCCAGGTTCGCAGATATTTCGGCCGTGTTGTACCTACCTACCAGTGATGATTTCAGTTAAGCTGTCTGACTATTACGGTTGTCACGGTTCTTGGTATACAGCGGGGTCTCAGTACCAGGTCCAAATATAACCCTTTGGATATGGAGCCCAAAAAAGGTCGAGATTTTACGCAAAGAATAAAATAGATCACTAGGGTTTCGTACACAGACTGTAAAAATAAAACCCTTTTCATGAGACTTCGCCGTCCGTCCGTCCGTTTGTCTGTCTGTCCGTCACGAGGCTGTATCTACGGAACGTAACTGTAATAGGTGGTACAACGCTGAAATTTTCACAGATGATGTATTTCTGTTGCCGCTACAACCACAAATACCAAAATCAGAAAAAGGGGGGTTGAAGTGGACTCCCATACAACAGACTTTATTTATGTGCGTTAGGACCACGGGTGTAGGTACAGCATGGAATCGAGCTGCTCCTCTACACAAAGATGGTACATGCAGTGTACCTCAGTGTACCCTTAATGAAATCCGGTGTACTTCTTTTGATAAAAAAATATATAGTACAATGTGTACACCCGCGATCCTACAGTAAGGACTGCGGGTGTGCATTTTTCCCATCAGGAGATGCGTATTTTACATATGTTTTTTTTTTGTAAATATGTGTACCTGCAGTGTACCTTAGTATTCCATTAATGAAATTCAATTTACCTTCTGTGATAAAATATTATATAATTTTAGTATTCCGTACCCAAAGGGTTAAAACGGCACCCTATTCATGAGACATCGCTATCCGTCTGTCTTTCAGTCCGTCTGTCTGTCTGTCTGTCTCTCTGTCTGTTTCTCTCTGTCCGTCTATCTATCCGTATGTCTGTCCGTCACGAACATAATATATGTATCTATTACTTATTAGTGAAACCAAAACGTAAAATTATTCGTATCTGTCATTATAACAAACAATATGTAATTGCAAATGAAAAAAGTTAAGCAGTTGTGCAGTTGTGCAGTGCAGTGCTAACAAAACGAAAAAATATATTACAAGGTGGCATTGTTGAATTTTGATGAACTGTCAAATGTTACCTAATAAGATGACGTATTTCCATTGCCGCTATAACATTTGGCACCGTTGCATATTTATGTTTGGATTTATATTTTGCTATCTGATGCCCGCAGCTTCAACCGCGTAAAACTTGTTACCGTTCCCGCTTCCCGTAGGAACTTATTCCCGGGATAAAAATAGTAGCCTATGTATTATTCCAGACTATAATAAAATAAATAAATAAATAAATATTCACGGACATCTCACACAACGCTATCTGATCCCAAAGTAAGCTAGGAATAACCTGTTTTTGTTATGGGTATCAGACCACGGATATTAATACTTATATACTTTTAAATACATACATAGAAACACCCAGACTCTTGAGACAAACATTTATGGGTCACACAAATATTTGTCTCCGGTGGGAATCGAACCCACGACCTCCAGCGCCGCAGGCGGTATCACTACCGACTGCGCCACAGAGGCAGCATAATGTATCCCTGTATCAAATTTCAGCCAGATCCGTTCAGCCGTTCGAACGTGAAAGAGTAACAAACATACACACATCACACTTTTTTTTTAACGTGAGAGAAAATCCATCATGGATGCTATGCCGGACTCCTACCGACTAAATACCTCACATTACGTGAGGTATTTAGTCGGTAGGAGGCCATACGCCATGATAAATACCTACGCAATGCAACAGCCTAAGGTCGGGAGCACCGGGTAAGCCCTCGGAAGGATGTCCCAGGACTCCCAACAGACCTTCGGCTACCACTGTGGCACAGTATAAATATATGTTGTTTAACTTGACTGTGGCCTAACCTAGGGGGTGGTTCGGCTGCTGTCCCGCGTCTTTGGGGAAATCAACACTCACAAACCTTCACATTTATAATATTAGTAAGATATAGTCTGACACGAGCTCAATAGTAAAGTTTTGAGATCTGTACCTCAGAAAAAAAAATGGAATCCATAAAGGATCACTTTGTTTTCTATCCGTCTGTCTGTCTAACCTTTCAAATCTTAACAGACATCCTACGTACGCATTCATGACATATCTCTCATGAACGCGTTTGTATCGACTTGAACAACTAAATCTTGTATATCATACATATTTAATCTACATTCCCCAGATATTATAAAAAAATCTACATACATAACACGTGGCTGAGACTATGGCTTTCCACTTGCAACGATCCTGAGATATTACTTTCGCTTCTTATGCTTTAATAAAAGTTTTCATACATGCTCTCCGAATAAGGATACTCTTGACCTGGCCTCTTTTCAAAAGTGCAACGCGGTCGAACTTTACTAGATCGCCTATTCACTCTCGCCTTATATATCTCTTTTGTCAGTTGTTTTCATCCATTCTCTTCACATAGGTATTCGAACCATCATAGAATTCCGTTCTCTTAGTCACTACTTACATCTACTGTCAAGTCGCAATGTTCCCTTATTACACTATTCCTTTCTTTATCCATCTATGTCACTCCACTCCAGCTATACTTCGCAAACTTCTCATTTCCACTGCAATAAGTTGACGTTCATGCTTCTTCTGCCACACCCAACTTTCACTGTCATGCATAAGTGTAGGTACCAGCACTCCTCGATATAAGAAAGAAAGAAAAAGTTTTTATTCCACATTAACACTTACCTAAAAATAAAAACAATCTTAAAAATAAAATTATAAAAATAAACTAAAATACTTAAGAATACACTATTTAAAATATACAAAATATAAGCCTAATGTAGAACAATGGCTGTCTCTCAGCTTAATGCTGTATGCGTGTGGTGCACGCATACAACTCTGATTTTCAGAGACGGCCTGACGGTTTTCTTAATAATAATAAATTTATAATAAATTTGTAAAGCATGTACAACCTTCCTTACCTTTTTAGACACGTTCTGACTGCTCATAAAGGCGGGCTACATTCACTTTATTCCCTGCGAAAACTCTTTGTTCAATATTTACACTTTCCATCTTTTGCATTTTTTTGCCCTCCAATGCCGCCAAATCCCTCCCTGAAAACTTCCAAGTTAACACAGAAAAAAGTTACGGCTATTTATTTCGGAATCATACCTTTAATCTCACTTGCATCTCAAGTTGCCTACTCCAAGGAGGTATTGATTGACTGAAGTAATGATAGAAATAAGTAGCTCAAATACTCGTAAGCTACTGATGAAAATTAAAAAGTCTAGTTTTACCAACGATGTGTCATTCATAATACAGACTTTAGTGCGAGGCCGCATTTGCGTTTTTCCGCGGCGGTTTCTAACCTCAAAATGTCATCAAACTGTCAAAATCAATGAAATCAAGTCAATGTTTTGACATTTTGAGGTTAGAAACCGCCGCGATAACCGCAAGTGCGGCCTCGCCCTTATACGAACAAACATCTAAAGAGATTATTACAATTATTATGTAGATATCTACCTATTCGTAGAATATAAATTAGATCCTCTGCTCAAATATTAAAAACCACTTTGATTAAAGTCTGAGGGTTCAAGTTTTCATTATAATTAGAAAACTCATTAAAACAAAGCTGCTAAGTAAAGAGTTTCATTATGGAATTCATTAATTGAATTAATCTATCTATATATATATATATATATATATGTCGCCACACCGAGAATTACTAATTAAAATCTATTTGATTATAAATAGATTAAAACCATTACAATGAGCAACTTTACCGATACCTTACTATTTTGTGATATAAGGTTCGAATAGAAATAGTTGTAGAATTTATTAACACTGATTTGTATAACTTGATGTAGTGGTGAACCATGGAGCAAATATAAGAGAGGAGAGGGCCTAAGCAAGCGTGCACTGTGACCGTTCAATGCGGGTCCTGACGTCATCAGTGGGCGTGGCTTAAGTCAGTGCGCTGTCCGCGTTCATCTAGGCAACTTCCGGTTCGTTGTACGCAAATATATGTCAAAATTCGTATTTTCGCGAAATTAGAAGAATTTAAAAAGATAAGGATAAAGTTTTGTGTTCTATCGTGTAAAAATTACTCGGATAGACGTTTTGATGCTATGCATGGCATCACATTTTAGTTGTAAGTATTTTTATTCTTTATTTTCATAAATAGTTCTAGAAACATCTCTGATCCCCGGATACAGTAAAATATTTTTTACTCGACGCTAGATGGCGATACTTTGTGTTTTGGTTACCTAAAATATGTAGGTGCGTAGAGCTCAGTAATAATATAATTTTAATATTGTTAAGTATTTAAACTTATTTAGCAATAATTCCGAAATAAATTTAGGCAACCAAAGATTATTTTTACAAATTTATTTAAGAACTTCGATAACAGACCGCCATCTATTGCCAAGAATAAACAGCATTAAAAACAGGATCGAATTTAGAATTTCACTGAGGAGCCCGTAACGTCCTACCTACTAGTAGTAGGTACAAAAAGTAATTTAGCTAACGACTGGATGGATTTTTGTCACTCTTTTACGCTCAAAAGGCGAAATGGCCTTAGCAGAAATTTGGTACAGGAATAGATTATAGTCTGAAATCACACATATTTTAACGCTTTTTATTCCCGGAGTCGATTCCCATGGAATGCGGGAACGACAACAGAACGCTACGTAGGCAAAAGCGCTGGCGCTTTTGTTTCTGTATAAACCTAAGTATGTTCATTGAAAAATTTTCAATGTACTTGCATTTTATCTACGGTTTAATGACAATTGGCGCCAGCTTGATTGGCTTCTTATTAGTAATTTGTTCACCATGTGAGGTTTATTCTTTCATTTTTTTCTTTAATATTTACCGCTGACAATACAGTAGAGGCTTAATAACTGTTAGAGCTTTGTTAACATATAATTTGAGTTTTGCAAATAAATCATTTTCGCTATAATTTTCCCTATTATTGGTTCCGCATCTTAAACTATATACAACACTCATGGTGTGTCTCTTTATTGCCATCATGGTACTTTAACTAGGGTGCGTATTCTTGCCCATTTGTCATTATTTTGAAGTGACTGCCACGTGAGCGAATGTCAGTCGAAGTCATATTTTGTTATTCTCTCTCTATTAAGACTACTTACAATCTAGAAAAGACTTTATAAAAAAATATATTTTCATAGTGATAGAAATAAAAAAAATAATACACTATTCAATCTTGCTAAGAGTTAATACTCCGGGGGGACAAAATATTCTAACTTCGGCCCTGTTTTCAGTGTACAGTAGTAGTACTACGTAGTAACCCGGAAGTTGAAGTAAGCAAGTAGTTTTGACACTGACCGCTAGATGGATAATAGTAAAGTGGGCGGATACAAACCCCTCCTCACCACACCCTCCCCCCGCGCCGAGTCACACATTGTTTCATAGGGAAATCATATTACAACACCTCCTCTCTTATATTTGCTCCATGTGGTGAACTAATTAGGTTACCTAAGTGTTATGTGACTATGTAGGTTCGTAAGAACCTACAATAAAAACTATTGTTAAATTCTTATTGACAATTATTACGAATATTGTCGACATTTAAAAATGTTTTTAATCAAAACGGGATTTTTATTATTCCTATAGTTCCGGCAATGTTCATTTTACTGAGAATGAATTAATCTTTGTATTTTAACGATTTCATTCCATTTAACAGTTTGTTTGACTAATTAAATTAATAACTTTATTTCTCAAAAATAAATTGAACCACATTTCTTTGATTTAAAAAGAAAACATTAAATATCAAGCCACGTGTTTTGTAAGAACAATTTGAGTGGCGGGGATTTATAAATAGACAGTGGTTGTGGCCGAGGGCTCACTTTTGCTGCTGGAATTTGAAGAGAAAACATTGTGAGTAGATTCTATGTTGGTTTTAATTTGGAGTAAAAATTATGTTGTAATAACCTACTGGAAGTTAAAAGAGTGGCCGGAGTTTTATTGCCAGGTTCTTTTTTTCTCCAGCTCTACCTATTGCGTTGCGAATCTGGCAGTAAATGTAGATTGTGACTTACATGAATAAAGATTTTTCATTTAATTTCATTTTATTTCATTGGTGTTCCATTTGCTTGTTTTTATTACCGTGTTTCTGAAATAAATACCGCCTAAGTATTTATTTCACTGTTATTTAACTAGATATCCATCTATAAGTGTAATAAAGCATAAAGCAGACCCGATGACCTACTCCAGGTCAGCGGGCCTGCGCTTTTTAAAAACAGCTGCCGCATGTCTACTCCGACATCAGAAGTGGGATCACTACCTACAAAATACTGTGCGAGACTATTTATATTTCAGGATCTTTGCTACGAAGATTGTGTACCAGTTTACCAACGCGCCGCACGCGGTTACGGGCGCGCCGGCGTGTTCCGCGGCTGTGCGAGATCCTGGTGCTAGTAAGTCTTGCACCAGCACCGTCACACAGCTACAACAGCAAAGGGGTAATGTACCACCTGAATTTTATTTTAATATGATCACAGTGAAGTAATGTATGAGTGATCGCCTGTCGAAACAACAAAAGAAAGTTATGATTAAGTACCGATGTGTTTCTACCCTCATATGACCTAGGCGGTAACGTCGCGTTGGCGACTGCAAATTGATGTAATCATGTTTTTTTTGTTTGTTTCAAACGAACTATGTTATCAAGTGACTACGATATACGTATGAAAATAACTAGACTGCTGAAGGGCTGTGCTAACATAGGTTGACAACTGGCTAGTTACCGCGTCCTCGGTGGGGCCACCATAAGCTAGTCTGCCAGCTTAGTGGTTACGAAATTGCGATGCAGTAGCAGCGATGATAGGTTATGTTACCTCTTCTATATTATGTAAGCGTTCACACGCGAATTGATCACAACCACCACCGAAACTGTTAAAATATTCCATTGATAGTGGAAACGCTTCTTACTGTAATTTTTGTAGTAAGTCCGGTCATACCTCTCGTGAGTGACGTTTTAAAGCTACTACAACAGATTCGGATAAAGGTACGGTTGAAAGAAACTTGTGTTCCCAATGCAACAATAACCCGGCCAACACAACGGTTATACGAACAAACTTATAGTAGGTACTTGAATTTTATTCATTTTGATCAAAAGCCGTTTACACATTTGGTACCTGCTATCGCCGCGAAAAGCACATAACCTATAATATGAACTCTGTTCTTAAATAATCTAGCTTGAACACAATGCGTGTGAGGATAGGTAAGGTAATTAATAATACCATCTTTGATAGCGGGGTTAAGTGCTTGTTAATTCATGAGTCAATCTCATACAATTTGCCGGAAAACCGAAAACGTGTGGTCAATAAAATTACTTGGTGGCATAGGTTTCCTGTTGTTTCTACGAGCATCTTAAGTCTGTCTAGATTCTTGATAATAGAATTAACGTAGAAATTGAATGTCACATTTCACAAGATTATTACTTCAGACGTGTTGATAGGTTCAAATCTATTTTTATTAGATAGCATAAGGTAACCTTGATATCGAAGATGACTTAAAAACCCCCAGAAAAATAAAATTACCTCTTGAGTTCAGACAATGACCACAAAGGTAGTATAGCATAGGTTTGTATAGATGACGTTATCAGTACATATTTTTCTGATATCTGTGGTAAATACCGTAGGTTTTCTCTCCAAGCTCTGTCACTAGAGCAGTAACTATTTACTAATCTGTGCTTAGTCTTAATATCATTCCGTAAACCAGGATTTCCAATCCTCATATAATAATGCCTTTTCTTTTAACGGTCAATTGAGTATGCTAAAAATTTAGTACAGAACGGTCAAGTGCGTCCTAGCCCTAAAAAGGTTAAGCCTAAAAACTCTGGTACCGACAAATGCCAAACAAATTCGTCTATTCAGTTGTCGCGCTGAATACTCCCGCTCGTTCATACCAAATAACGCTCCTGCTGTGGCTTCTCTTAATGAACTGACTATCTAAGGCGCTAAGTGGCAATGGACCCATGTTCATAAGGAAGCATGGCATAGAATATTTCTAGGAAAAGAACCTAGCGAATTGTTTCCTTGGCTGGGCCTTGACTTCGGGTCAATCCTTATTCAAATCAATACGGGTCGGCAGCACATAGTGGCTTTTTTTTTAGTATGCACACGACCGATGCGATGTAGAAACTAGATAAGTATCACTCGAGCGAACTCGAGATTTTGGTGGTAGTACGAGCGGTCAAACGTTTTAACTATTACTTGTATGGACGCCATTTCAAGATGATTATACGGTATCCCGACTGCGACGCGCTTTAAGCCTCGAAGCACAAGGAAGACTTGCTGTCTCACATCCATAATGGTATATTCGCAAAAATTTGAATTTGAAATAAATACAGGAAGGGCGAGCGGATGCAGCATGCCGATATTGTTAAACTGAAATACCTTTAACAGGCAAAGTCTTGAATAACAGTTTGATTAATGATTATTCATCTGAATAAACAGTAAACAACGTCGAGATAGTTACGTACGTACTATCATAGACGGTTTCCATTGAGATGAGACCGTCCAGGGATGTTATCTGCAAGAAAATGACAAGATAGGTATCTGAAAAGCGAGACCCAATCTTGGGTAGGTACACAACGGTTGACTGTTGTACCTAAATCTTTCCAAAGAAGCTTTAGTAATTAATACCATAAGACTCTTCATAAAATTATGGAAGTTACTATTTTGAAAAAATTAGCACCGTTAAAGATTTTTTCACCGTTAAAATTAGGACAATTGCATCGTTTTCAGGACCTCGAATGTTTAGATCAACGCAAGTTCACTTGCGTTCTATTAGAAAACCGACCGTGCCATTCGAAGCTATACCTACACGTCGACGTACCGAGTAAGCCAGGCACTTCAGATGAACAGGAACGTGTAACCTTCACAGTAGACTCCTATGCATATTCCCCCACCGCTAGGTGAGGCCGCAGTGGTAACTGTAGGTCTGTCGGGAGTCCTGGGGTCATCCTTCCGAGAGCTTACCCGGGGCTCCCAACCGTAGGCATATTAGGTAGGAAACGTGTGGTTTTTAGTCGGTAGGAGTCCGGCATGGCATTCATGTAGGATTCCCTCTTTAAAAATACTCCTATGCAAAGTAAGTTCTGTTACGCTATACAAACTACAAAGGCGAGCATTGAACCTTGGTGGCCCAAACAAGTATTTCATCTCTTCCTAGCCCCAAAACAAGTGATTATAAACTATGTCCCTGTATAGTAGCCACAGGTATCAGTAGGGCTAATAGTCTTATCATGATAAGGGATTACGAGACTTCAAATTCGCACACCGCATCAGAAAGTCCGAACTGCAGGCGTAGCTCCTCTTATTTCAGTGCCAAAACTGTTTACCAGCGGAATTGTCTAATTTGGTCAACCACTGAAGTACCTAGTTTGAAACTTCTTGAACGGCACGTACAACAACGACACAGACATCTACTAAAGATAAGGCGAGATTTGACAGGAATCGTGCAAAAAAAAAAAAACATAGTTTTTACAGAGGCATCTTTGTTTGAGTTTACAGCGTTCTCGACAACGGCCGCTGTCTTCTAAAGGAAGCATTAGGACATCATAGACGGGCGCTAAAGGTCCCCACAATCAACAGCGGGGCGCCCAAAACCTCGTGGTGAGCTACAGCTTAGGTTAGGTCATCTGGCGCATTGCCGCTGACGCTGACGGCACCGCACCCAGCGAGTACTTGATTCTCAGAAACCACAAATTGAAAAATCTGGTGAGGTATTTTCATTTTAGTTTCTTCAGTCTAATCGGTATTAAAATGCTAGCTGAATTATTAGACAAATGATGCTATTGGGACGTGGAGTCACCAAATTAGCTAATAAAATATTTAAATGAAAAGATGCTATTGGGGCGTGGAGTCGCCAATAAGCCACTAATATCCCTATCCTGAATCATATTATTTATTTATTATTTGTATTAAGCCACAAAAAGTGGATATCCCAATCCTGAAAGAATAGTGGTCCCCTGTGTAACACGGCGTACAAGACCGCTTAGGGCACAGCATCGACCTTACCAACATCCCCTAGGGCCCCTGTTTTTGACAGCATCGACCTCTCCCCTACATATCCTTACCCGTATATAAAAAAATAAAAAAAATAAAAAAATACTGTTGTCATGTGGAATGAGCAGTAAGAACCACTAAAAGTGGATATCCCAATCCTGAAAGAATAATGGTCCCCTGTGTAACACGGCGTACAAGACCGCTTAGGGCACAGCATCGACCCTACCAACATCCCCTAGGGCCCCTGTCTTTGACAGCATCGACCTCTCCCCTACATATCCTTACCCGTATATAAAAAAAAAAAAAAAAAAAAAAATACTGTTGTCATGTGGAATGAGCAGTAAGAACCACTAAGAGTGGATATCCCAATCCTGAAAGAATAATGGTCCCCTGTGTAACACGGCGTACAAGACCGCTTAGGGCACAGCATCGACCCTACCAACATCCCCTAGGGCCCCTGTCTTTGACAGCATCGACCTCTCCCCTACATATCCTTACCAGTATATAAAAAAAAAAAAAATACTGTTGTCATGTGGAATGAGCAGTAAGAACCACTAAAAGTGGATATCCCAATCCTGAAAGAATAATGGTCCCCTGTGTAACACGGCGTACAAGACCGCTTAGGGCACAGCATCGACCCTACCAACATCCCCTAGGGCCCCTGTCTTTGACAGCATCGACCTCTCCCCTACATATCCTTACCCGTGTATAAAAAAAAAAAAAAATTACTGTTGCCATGTATTTACATGTGCGCAGGACCGTGTGTTGTGGCGTTATTTGGGAGAGGCCTACGTCCAGCAGTGGACTGATATAGGCTGATTTGATTCATTGATTGATGTGGAACGAGCAGTAGTAGCATTCAGTGAGCGCATCATAACCAGCTCACCGTCTTCATTAACTATGAGCGGTGACACTCTACATGCTGCCACGATGTAAGGTTATGACCAATGGAATTATATTTGCTTAACCAAGTTTTTCTGGTTTCGTGTACTGTAGAACTACCAAGCCTCAGCTTTTAATATTTATTTTGCAGATCTAGACCTTAACACACGATGCAGAGCACGCATCGCCGATCAGTATGGCCGTGTCGCCACACCGAGAATTACTAATTAAAATCTATTTGATTATAAATAGATTAAAACCATTACAATGAGCAACTTTACCGATACCTTACTATTTTGTGATATAAGGTTCGAATAGAAATAGTTGTAGAATTTATTAACACTGATTTGTATAACTTGATGTAGTGGTGAACTAATTAGGTTACCTAAGTGTTATGTGACTATGTAGGTTCGTAAGAACCTACAATAAAAACTATTGTTAAATTCTTATTGACAATTATTACGAATATTGTCGACATTTAAAAATGTTTTTAATCAAAACGGGATTTTTGTTATTCCTATAGTTCCGGCAATGTTCATTTTACTGAGAATGAATTAATCTTTGTATTTTAACGATTTCATTCCATTTAACAGTTTGTTTGACTAATTAAATTAATAACTTTATTTCTCAAAAATAAATTGAACCACATTTCTTTGATTTAAAAAGAAAACATTAAATATCAAGCCACGTGTTTTGTGAGAACAATTTGAGTGGCGGGGATTTATAAATAGACAGTGGTTGTGGCCGAGGGCTCACTTTTGCTGCTGGAATTTGAAGAGAAAACATTGTGAGTAGATTCTATGTTGGTTTTAATTTGGAGTAAAAATTATGTTGTAATAACCTACTGGAAGTTAAAAGAGTGGCCGGAGTTTTATTGCCAGGTTCTTTTTTCTCCAGCTCTACCTATTGCGTTGCGAATCTGGCAGTAAATGTAGATTGTGACTTACATGAATAAAGATTTTTCATTTAATTTCATTTTATTTCATTGGTGTTCCATTTGCTTGTTTTTATTACCGTGTTTCTGAAATAAATACCGCCTAAGTATTTATTTCACTGTTATTTAACTAGATATCCATCTATAAGTGTAATAAAGCATAAAGCAGACCCGATGACCTACTCCAGGTCAGCGGGCCTGCGCTTTTTAAAAACAGCTGCCGCATGTCTACTCCGACATATATATATATATATATATATATATATATATATATATATATAAATGTTGTGTGCGTTTAAGTACTTATTAAAAACTCAAAATTTACTTAATCCACTGAGCTCAAAATTGGACACGATAAACAATAGGATTCAGAGATAGTTTTACGCTACTTTATACACTTTTATCATAACAGCAATAAGAATAAAACAGCTTTAAAAAGTGATTTTACCAATAGGTGGCGCTGGTCGTTTTTTTTTAAATTATATTCTGACAGCTTCAGAACAAAATATTAGAAACAACCTATTTAGAAGGTACCTACCAGATTGCTGTTTTTTAAGAGAAGTTTGATTGCGGCCTCCTTGCATTCAGAATAATAAAAGAGAGTTCTTACCTAATAAAGAGGTCAGATATGTTTTGCATGTTATTTTTGAAGTTAGAGTTTTGGCGCGTTACCGGCCCCATACACGTACAATAATATTGATTAAAATAGCAATAAATTGACCGTGTATGGGTAATATTGAGGTTTGAACAGACTATATTCAGACGGAAATAAATATTGATGCAACTTTATTGAGTCAATAATATTGTACGTGTATGGGGCCGGTTAGGGAAATATTATTAGAGTGAAGCGTGCGCACGATGTTTTAAAAACTGAACATTGATCACAGAAATGTTTTTTTCAAGTGAAGCTTAAATTGATTTGGATGTTAAGTAGATTTTCAGAAAGATTTATAATTTTGGTTACGGCTCAACATTCAACTTTTTTGAAATGTACCGATTCTTAGGTTTGTTACTCATTTCTCATAGGTACATGACCACCATAAAAAAGTCACAGCGAAGCGTGGCAGGGAACCGCTAGTTATATTTAAAAAAAAATAATAAACTTTAACTTTGTGAACGAACCTAGGTACCTACCTCCCAAAGATAAAAAGTACCTAGTGATTCAAATGTTCCACTGATCTGTATTAATACCACTGGTAATAATACAGATGGTGGTGGTAATAATACAGATCAGTGAAATGTTCTCTGTGTGTAAGAGAATTCATTCATATAGAATACAATAGTAATTTTAACCACATAGACATTGCGTCAACGCGGCCTAGTACCTTTAAAAATAAGATTATTGAATGTTTTAACTAGTTCTATCACTCTCATTTGTTTTTCACGCCCAATATTTTTAAGACTACTTAGCTAAGCTGTGGTAAATGTCGTATAATATGTATATAAAATCCAACTACAAAAATTGTATTGTGTTGCTGTTTATTTACCCAAATAAATAAAAAAAAAATGGGTCTTCACGCGAAATAATATTTACTTTTAATAATTCGCGTGATATCAGGAATTATGCACTGACGTTTCGGATGCGTTGCAGAACACGTGGTCGTGGCTGAACTGTTTTCGAATCAACCAACAGTGTGCAGTGTAAGGTTTAATGCGACGTTTGGGTACGGAATTCTAAAAAGCAATGATTTTTTGCATATTTTAAATTTATAGAGTCACATTAGTAATCGGCATTGTTCACAATACAGACCGTAGATTTAGAATTTTTCGCTACATACAGTCTTCATTTTCAGACACCTCAGAAGAATGTAATTGGCAGTCAGTAACTTTCCTTCAGTCGTCTTTGGTGCAGATAGAAATAAGTTAGCTGAAGTTTTGTTTAAATATGAATAAAAGAACTATTGAGTTTCTCTTCTACAACTTTTCTTACTTTTCCATTATTATGTACTAGCTGATGCCTGCAACTTGCGCAGCGTTAAGTACCTATGCGTTTAGAAAAGTTTATAAAATCGTTTAAAAAGAGTTATCTTTTCGAAAGCGTTATTTGAATTACAATCGAACTTCAAACTTCAAACTTCAAATACTTTATTGTGCAACATGGGTACAAATTGATGGTGTTAAGCAAAATTTTCATGCTCGGCCATGTTCTGTCATTTCGACATACAATATTTAACAACAATAACACAACGTTAAAAAATAATACAATATTTAAAAATTACACTTCATTAACAGATTAGAATGAGTATCATATTATTTCTTTCACATATAATAAACTTATAAATTAAAATGTCATATTCTTACCGTGATTACAATTTGAATGTCATACCTTTGTTACAATTAAATTTTGAATTCATTATAATAATCCAGATGTCTAGTCTTTATTTACAATTATTATTTTAAATTTTATGAAGTACGTCCAATTTTCAAAAGAAAGTAGAAACTATAGTACACATAAACCATTATACAGAATACTGGAGAAGAACCATATCTTACAAAAATTATACATAATAAATTACTTGCCTGTGCTTATATCCTATAATATTTATTACTTTATATCTTGTCGTCTAAATATTGTTGAACCGAGTAGTAGCATTTAGCTATTAGTAGTTCATGCAGCAGTTTCTTAAAAGATTTTATTTTACTTTCATTTCTAATATGAATCGGGATTTTATTAAATATGTGTTGGGCTGTGCAAAAAATACTATCATGCAACAGTTTGGTCGAGCTTTTTAATAGCTTAAGTTTGTGTTTATGGCGCTCTCTTGTGCGAAACTCAAACAATTCGAGATTGGATTTGACGAAAACAGCAGTTTCGTATATAAATAAGGCAGGCATCGTCAGTATACCTAACCTAACAAAATGTGGTTTACAAGAGTTGGTTGGACGTAAATTACACATACTTCTAAGGCAACGCTTTTGAGCTATAAAAACTTTCTCTCTTTCTATAGAGTTACCCCAGAACATTATACCATATCGCAAAGTCGATGCGACATAACCATGATAAGCTGTCTGTAGAGTTTCTATGTTAACTACCTGTCTAAGTCTATAAAGAGCATAGGAAAATTGATAAAGTTTCTTGCAGACCACTTCAATGTGAGATTTCCAGTTAACTCTGTTGTCAATATATACACCTAAAAATTTTGTCATGTTAATCTCCTCAATATCTGCTTCAGTGTAGGAGACGTGAAGGGGTCTCGGTGACAATCTCTGTCTGAAGCTCATAACTTTTGTCTTCTCTAGATTGATTGTTAGCGCATTTTTACCAAGCCATTCAATTACAGTAGTTAAAAATAGATTAATGTCAAATTCAATATTATCTAAACTATTACCAGTAAATAGCACCGTGCTATCGTCAGCGAATAGGGTCATTTTTTTGTCTGATATATTGGGCATGTCATTTATATAAATGAGGAAGAAAAGCGCTCCTAACACGCTCCCTTGAGGGACACCAGCACATATATTTTTCATTTCAGATTTGTATGATATTTCGGTCCTGTTATCCTTAGATAGCATCTTAACTTCTGTGAACTGCTTTCTGTCACTTAAGTAAGATTTAATAAGTTTATGTACGTTACCTCTGATTCCGTACGTGTACATTTTTTGCAATAGGATTTCATGACTAACGCAATCAAAAGCTTTTGAAATATCCATATACAGAGCCACTACTGGTGCTCTTCTATCCATATTTATCATTACTTCGTGTAGAAAATTGTATATGGCTTTGTTTATTGATTTGTTTTTTCTAAACCCATACTGGCACTTGGTGAATAGTTTATTTTGTTCAAAGAAATTGTACAAACACTTATATATAACAGTTTCAAATATTTTTGAAAAAATGGATAGCAGAGCAATCGGGCGATAATTATTTACAAGTAGTTTGCTCTCTCTTTTATGGACCGGTTTAACTACAGTGATTTTCAAATTATTGGGGTAGATGCCTTGTTCTATGCACAAATTTATTATGAAGCTTAAGGGAGTAGCAATTATACATGCCACTTCCTTTATTATTCGTGTATTGACACCATCATAACCCACGCTGTTCGTATTTTTTAAACTATTTATGATCTCAATAATATCATTTGGACTAGTAGCACGCATAAAAACTGACTTGCTGAAGTTTGAGATTTGTGTGAGACGCGAGCTGGGTATATTGTTTTTATTATTATTGTTTATATTTGCAATGTTAACGAAATGGTCGTTAAGTGCATTTGCAATTCTTTGAGGATTATTAATTATCTCCCCCTGAATTTTTAATTGAGTAACGCCTTCATTTGGATAACTACACTTATTATTATTTATAACATTCCATGTCGCTTTACACTTATTTTCAGCCGAGTTAATATAGTAATTATTTTGTGACTTTTTTGTTAGGTTTATAATTTTTTTAAAACGTTTGGCATAGGTCTGGAAATTAATTTTATTTTCTTTTATAGGGTGCATTCTGTACTTCCAGAGGAGGTCACGCTTACGTTTGCTGCAGATTTTTATGCCCTTAGACATCCATTTACATTTGGTTCTACCATTGCAACGAATTTTTTTGATTGGAAACGATAATTCATAGAGTACTTTAAATATCTCGTCAAAACAGTTAAATGCTACATTGGCGTCTTTGGCGGTGTGAACATCGTGAAAAGACAGCTGGTTAAAATGTTTGACAAATACGGCTGTGTTAGTCTTAGTGAAACAGCGTTTGAATACGAACCAGTGTGTAAAGAGTTTGTTCTTTTTTACCGGACACTGTAAAAGTTGAGCAGTGTGGTCTGATAGCGCAAGTTCAATGATCTCGCCGTTACATCTTGGAATATTATGGATAAAGTTGTCGATACATGTCTGACTTGCAAAGCGCGTGGGTTTATTAAATTGAAATTTTAAGTTATAACTAAATATTAGATCTTTAAATTCTTTAACGTGTTTTGTTTGTTTCGAAACGTCAATATTAAAGTCACCACATATAATAATTTTGTGTTTACCTGTGCTTACTAATGTGCTTAAAATTCTACTCACGATAAGAAAAAATATATTTAGTGATGTCCGTAGTTTTTTCGGTGATCTATAGATACATATGATATATAGTTGGTGGTCTATCATTTCAATTCCAGTACATTCACAGTAGTTTACAATGGACATTTTATTAATTTCATCTAAAGATTTACACCGGTGCTCACGCTTTGCCAATATACATGAGCCTCCATGACGGTTGTTTCTTAAAAAGTAAGATACCAGTTTATACCCCGGCATCACAGAGTATAATTCGTCTCCATTTGTCATGTTATGCTCAGTTATGCATAAGATATCAATACTCCCAATTTCATTTTTAGTGCACAATCTATTTAACGCTACCATTAACATGTCTGCCTTGCTATGTAATCCATCTATATTTTGGTGAACAACTGTTAGGTAGTTGTCAACGAAAAAGATTATTATTACTCAAAATAGGACCGTCCAGCTCGCAAGAGATTTCTTTGTCGTTGGGATTTTTTGCATTTTCAGTGTCAGTCTTAGTTTCACTACAGTCAGTTATGCTACAGGATGTGTCAGTTTGAGTCGACTTTTCAGTGTATTGTTTATTAATTGTTACGTGTAATAAATTTCGATTATATTGTTCTTTTTTATTATAATAGTACATTCGAAGAATTTCTTTCAATAATGATCTAGCTAAATGTAATGTAAAGTTCGATGTAAGGTATATGTTGGGAGTAGTTCAAGTCAAGAAATGTTACATTTTTTTGACGGTTACATATAAATTTTATTGTGTTATTCAATTTACTTTCCCGCAAATTCTTATTTGCGTGGACTTCATTAATAATTATATTTGTACATGTCATCTTAGATAGCCATAGTCTTAAACTATTCTCAAATTCATAGGGATTGGTGTCATGGCTTCCTCCTATCACAATAACATAATCTAGGTTAGTCAAAGTGGATATAAATGAATTTAAACTGTCCAATACGTTACCTATATCGGCCATTGGTTTTACATACGCGATCACTGTGAACTCAGGGCCTAGAAAACCTTGTAATACTTTGCTGAGACCACGTCCTTGCTCGTCTGCAAGAATTACCACTCTCCTTCTCATAGCTGATAGTTGGTATTTGTCTCCCATAGTGTATATCTTATCTTCTCTCGTTCTATAAGCTCTATTAGGACTCTTAGCAGGTGTTCGTTTCTCCAGCGGCTGTTCTATCGTGAGAGCCCGTGTATCTTTGTTAGTAGTTGTTTTTCTATTTATTCGGTTTCTTGGTATGGCAGTTGTGTCATGTAGAGGCTTTAACTTAGTTGACGAGTGAGGAGTGAGTTTTGAAGCTGTATTCTCCAAATCTTCAGCGCTCTGGTGAGGATGATCCGGTTCGGTGAGCAAACAGGGTTGTGGTGTTAATGTGTGCATGCTGTCGCTAAGCTGTTTTTTCATGCTGTCTATGGAGCTGCATTCCCCGATCCGAGACTTGTATCGGTTCTTTCTCGTCGAAAGTTGGGGACTCCTGCATATTTGTTTTAGCAAAACTATCTCCTGACTCAGCTGAGTTATTTGTTTTTTCAAGGTGTTATTTTCTATAATTATATTTTCTAGTTCGCATTGTGTCGTGTCCAGACATGCATGCAGTCCTTCTATTTCATTTTTCAGCTCTTCTACTACATCTTGTTTAATAGTCGTTGACAAGTCTAGACTCTTGGTGAAAAGTCCCTCAGGTGAGGAGTCCAGGGAAACAGTCCTACTGCGAGTCATTGTTTGTGTCCCTTGATTTCCAAATAGCTGTCGTCTTACTGTTACATTGCTGGTATCAATATCCATTGTTGACATTGTGACTTATCAGATATATCACCCGCAATATACAAGTAACGCCCTCTATACAGCTTCTTTAAGAGTTGTGTTGAGTGCTTCTTATTAGTAACGTATTAGCCTATCACGTATAGATGGCGCTTTTTGTTTGTTTTTCTTCTTAACTGACAGGACTCGATTGTTTATTATTGGTTTGCCTATCGATCATAATAGATGGCGCTGTCATTTGTCACTTCATGTGAAACAGCTTTTGACACGAATAATTCAAAACAAAAATTTTCTTAACGTATTTCTTAGAAATGCTTCTATGTTTATATTACACTTATTTCTGCTTTTTTCTAACTTATTAAAACTGAACGTTGATTTTTTTGGGCGTTCTTACACTTTCCGTCGTAGTTTGAGTCTTTTATTTGCTGCTTCTTTGGATTTATGGTACACTTTATATTTTCAGGTTTCTAGCACTAAAATATCCAGTTTACTGATGGTTATTATCATTATTTCACGGTTTAGCACTGTTTGACTGTCTTGTTTGTTTTGAACTACTTTTTATCACTTAAAAATATTAAAAACAAATAAAAGTTTGCGGAGACACTAAAGTTCCGTGTTTACATAACAGCGCCACCTGCAAGCCACTATATCTATATACCAAGCGGCAGCTATGCATGGCGTGGTAAATAATGAAATTACACTCTTCTTGTCGGAGTTAAACCTAGTTCTTTGACACACTTCTACCTCTCTGAATTATCTTATATCATGTTCTCCTCTCGCTGGCCTGCTGGAAGAGATTTCTTTTAGAAATAAGCAGTGCCATTGTACTCTTTTTTCCTAACTAATTCTCTATTTATAATATATTACTAGCTGAGCCCGCAACTTCGTTTACGTCACATAAGGTGTATGAAAGGAAAGGTATTTCTTCATCAGAGTCATCAAGCAGCGTCTGAAACTGCCCTGTTTGCTTAATCATAAAAGAGCTTAATGATTAAGTCAATTTTAAAACAATTCAGTCCACGCCTTCGGCGCGGACTGAATTGTTTAAAAATAGTCTTAATCATTAAGCTCTTTTATGATTAAGCCAACACGCCAGTTTAGGTTCACTCACATTCAAAGAAACCCCTACAATTAAAATTTTCAAAATATCTGATTCTTAAAAGTGTTATAACTCTTTTATTTCTAAACCGATTTACATAAAACAAACGCTAAATGTTAACTGGAGCAAACCTCAACACAATAAAAAAACGGCATTGCAATCGGTTGAGCGGTTACTGAGATTAGAGTGCACAACCGTACAGACAAACAGATATACAGACATACAGACATACAGACATACAGACAAACAGACAAAAATTCTAAAAATCATCTTTTTGGGTTCTATTGCGTTCATAAAGCCCCCCTATAATATTTTTTCTTATTTATCTTCCATGTACAGACAGCGACCTGTTACGATTTTATTATATGTATTGATGTGTGTACATAAATTGTTAAATAAAATAAATTAAAAAAGATTAAGCATGTCGATCTTCTCTCCAATAACTATTATAAATACTCTTGCACCGATAAAGGTTTTCTTAAAAAAAATGAATTAATGAATTATTTCGAAGATTCCAGCGCGGGCTTTAATAACGCTCGTCTCATCATGAAAGGTATGTCAAGTCGCCTTCTTATGTTATTTTAACCTTCTATCACTCCCAAAGGTGTGATATTATGTTGCATTTACTTCTTTTTAAAAATACACAACTTATTAAAAATTCTCTATTTTAGCTGGAATAACCAGTGACCCTCATGTTGGTGGCCTTCTAAAATGCCCTTTCACGGTTCGCTCTAAGAACCCAGGACAACTTGTTTGTCAATATTTATTCTACAAACTTTTTTTAATACAATAAGTCCCAACATTAATATTCAGGCGCTCACTGAAGTGGGAAGCTTATCGTGACTGGGGACAGATACATTAGATAATCCAATCTATATTCGGTAACCACTCAGGTGGCAAGTTGGTAGACCCTTATTTTCAAGAGATTTTATTATAAGTTACCCCGGATTACTTAAAGAGGGTCTCACCAAATAGCATATTAAAATACCACCTTATTCGCGCTTTTACATGAATTTGTATTACGCAAATGATCGAGTGGTTGAAGTTTCCTTTATCCAGATATATCCGTTTTGTACAGCAGTTATATAAAACACTACGTAGGTACGCGTTTTTTTTTCACGAAGGATTACAGACTATAAATAATAGTACAATGGGCGTTCTTATTGACAAGGCAAAAAAGTTTGGGAGTGTGTGTGGACGTTTGTCACTTTTCACGCTCTGATTGAAATTTGGTACAAAGATAATTTATAGTACCTTTTTATTAACACAAACGCTACTTTTTAACCGACTTCAAAAAAAGGAGGAGGTTCTCAATTCGTCTGTATGTATTTTTTTTTATGTATGTCAAGCGATATTTCCGTCAATTACAGACGGATTTCAAATGTTTTTATTTTGTTGAATAGGGGTTACTTCTGAGGTGGTCCCATTTTCACCAGGTCAGGATCTGATGAAGGGATCCAGGAGAAATCGAGGGCAACCACGGAAAATTGTAGGGACAACTAGTGCGCATGTTAACTTTTTAATTAAGTGCTTTAATGTTCTACATTTTAATGAAGGTCTGGCGTCGATCTGATGATAGAGTCGAAAGACAGTCGAGGGCATTCCTTAACAATTTACAGCAGTTATCTTGTGTTTGGGGTTGATTGATTTGTATTGATGAGAACTATACACCTAGATTGATAGATCAGACTTTAAAAAAAAGAAAGTTCTCAATATTTTATGTATGTTCACCGATATTTCCGTCAATTATAGACGGATTTAATTTTTTTTTGTTGAATAGGGTTTACTTCTGAGGTGGTCCCATTTTAACCAGGTGGTTGCCCTCAATTTATCCAGGATCTGATTATGGGATCCTGGATAAATCGAGGGCAACCACCGATAATTATAGGGGCAACTAGTGCGTTTGTTAACTTTTTAATTCAGTGCTTTAATGTACTACAGTTAATGAAGGTCTGGAGTCAATCCGATGATGGAACCAAAAGACAGTCGAGGGAATTCCTTGACGATTTACAGAGCAGCTACCTTGTGTTGGGGCTTGATTGATTTGTATTAATGAGAACTTTCACCTAGATAGATATATTTTTCGGTTCACCCGTCACTTAAAATATTGAAAAAAAATTTTTCAATAAAAAATACAACCGACTTCGAACAAATCCTGAAAAATAAAATGTACTTAGCACAAAGTAATATGTATTTTGATTTGTCAGATTTTATTCAATATAATATTGAAGTTGGTGCCATGAATAATACCTACCTAAACCTATGAATTTACTTGGCGCCGACTTCAATATGATATTGAATACAAAATCTGATAAATAAAAATACATATTACTTTGTACAAAGTAAATTTTATTTTTCAGGATTTGTTCGAAGTCGGTTGTATTTTTTATTGAAAAATTTTTGTCCTTAAATTTTATTCCATGGGAAACGAGAACGGGAACAAAATTCCACGCGTGTGGAGTTGCGGTCACTACTATAGCATCTTATATTATGACGTCATGTGAAGGGAACAACAAGATACTCAAAAACCCAATTATGGTCTGAACCCCACAAAGGTACAGTTAACATAACAAGCTCACACTTGACTGATCATTGGTCATATGAACGGTTTCGGTACAGTTGTCACGAACAGGAAAACACTCGACAAAGTCCGTCAGCAAATCGCTCCCTCAGTCCGTATAATTCAGGAAACTGCCTCAGTCAATTTCCGAACGTATGAAGACGTAATCGATAGCCATGTCCTGTGTAGTAGCGCAGAAAAAGTTCCGACTCACGATTAATATAATATACTTACCACAGATTCATTTGTTGGATTACCTACGTAATATACTTAGTGTAGCTCTACATTTTCCTATAGAGATCCGAATTTTGACGGTGCTTAATTATAATAAAACATCTAGGTACTTGGTACAGTGGGGCACATCACATGGTTTGGTGGTTGTTTTTTCAATCGACTAGCCTACCACTTTCGATCAAGTAAGCATAGCGTACCTATGTTTGTTTGCCACTATTTACTAACAAGATATTATGTAAAAGCACAATGGCAATTTTTCAGGAAAAATTACTATAAATGACTGAATGTCGTCATCGAAGGTACGATTTATAACAGCTGCTTTCAAATCCTTAGCTTATCTGCATTTGAAGCCTGAGGTCCAATTAGCTGTTAGGAGTAGTTACATGTGGTCTATTTCTTTGGTATTGTTGGGAGCGATTACCATTTGGACCTTCCATGCCTCCAAAGGTGAGGTCGTTGAAACCCCGGGGATCTTTGTTGGACCCCTTACCCGAGTCAGTTACAATAAGGTACGACGCAGGCGATAGATAGGCTTTTGTGCGATCGAGTCTGCGGCACACAGATTTTTCACTAACTTAGCGCCACGGAAATGTCGTCTGTGCCTCATCTGAACGTAACCTAAAATAAAGTGCGATTTGCGATTCAAGTAGGTACTTACTAATTTTAAATTCTTGAAAACATATTTTAGCCCATTATTGATAATACAAGTCGTTCAATCTCATATTCTAAAACAATTAGTCGACTTATAATATATCTTCTTATTTACCAATCGAGCGAAATTGGAACCAATATAGTGTCGATTATTATAAATGTTTGTGGTTCAAAACCTTGTATCTATATATATAAAAATCAATGCCACTTTTCGTTGTAATTTTATAACTCAAGAACGGGCTCACCTATCTAAACGAAATGTTTAGGCTTTGTTCGGACTATTTAGTAGATGGTTTATGTGAAGTTTGCACGAAATCGGTCGAGCGGTTCTTCATTTATCACGCAAACGAAGTTGCGCGGGTCTGCTAGTTCTGTATAAAGTTACTAGACTTACTAGGTCTATTCAGATAAAGCCTCAAACCACAAACGTATGTAACTACATACGTTTGTGGATGGAAATTAAGACTTGTTATCTGATTGTTAGGCTCTACAGAATAGTTGTTCTGTACTTAGTTATTTCGCTTTGATATCACAGACATGTTTCTTAGTCTGGGATTTCAGTGACTTAAAAGACTTCGGATATCTTTAGGTACATTAAAACAAACAGCTTTAACTTTAACTTCTTATTGTATTCCCTTTAGTAGAGGATTAAAAAATAATAATTTCCTAGTCGGGGCCTGCAATGCTGGGAAAGCTTACCCTAAAAAAATCAAGTTTCTAGGTTCAAGGGTCTTCGCTGGCGTCGTAATTTTATTAATCCTTATGTTTCCTTAAGTATCTGTCTATCAGAGGGGCAAGTGCGAGATTTTGCGTGAGCATGTCGACATTCACGGCGCGACAATTCGTATAGAAACGAGACCCCGCCACCCAGGTGTAAACGCGGGAACTTGTCTCGATTCCATACAAATCGGTGATAACGCGCTCACCCGTGAATGTCGACAGGCACTCGCCGGAACTCGCACTTGCCCCTCTGTTCATGATAAACTCAAAAACTGTTGAACGGCTTAAACTGATAAAAGGGGTACAAGAGGATCCTGAGACATACTTCAGAGGACCTACCCGGGGCTCCCGGTCGTAGGCCGTGGTAGATTTTAGGATTCCGTGTGGTTTTAATCAGTAAGAGTCCAGCACAACATCCATGGCGGATTTCCACATGACAAAAAAGGGGTCCCACAGGAAGATTTATTTGTATAATTCAAGGCGGGTGAAATCGCGTGCATGTGATACTTGGAAAGAAGTCAAGTTTGTCAACACTAAACAAACTTTTACTTCACAAACAAGTACTGATGCCAGTGTGAACATATTGTGTAAAACTGTGAAAAATATCCTACAGCGTTTCAGAAGTAAGGGGCATAGTTATTGCATCTTGAAATGGCAGTTTTGACTTTGTGTTAGTTAAGAATCAAGTAAAACAATACGTGACTTATTGCTTTTTGTTAGAACACAATAATAAAGTGTATCTATAAAATAAGGCTTTTAGAAAACCAATTGATATTATCTTAGAATAAGTACTTAGGTACCTATTTTGGAAGTTTTAGTCAACATTAAATACTTAATACTTACAACAAAGTTATCCTAAATTGTAGGTAATAGTTTGAAGAGTAGCTATTTAATTTAGGATCCATTAACACAAATAAGAAATAAACATAAAGATAGCAATATTATTATGTAAGCAGTTATAAAATAATATTTTCTATAATAATACAAGGTTCACCTCTGACACAAATTTGTCCACAGATGCCATCGATCACGAACACGGTAATAGAATATCGAGTACGGAACCTTCCCTCTCGAAATGTATCAAAGTAATATCACATATCGACGGTTAAGAACCAAATACTGCTATCTACTTTTTTTCGATAATTTGGTTTTTTGGTTTAGGTATACTAAAAATATTGCTTCATCAGTTGTTAAAGACATAAAATATCGAGAACGCATTACTTTTAACTTTATCAAGATAAACCAATCACTGCTAAGTTCAATAATTAAAACCAACACTTTTTGTTGCTGGTGATAGCGACTAACTACATTATGGAAACAAATGCTATCTACGTTCGTGATATCTTTTCTGGAAGAATCTGCCATCTACACATCAAAGCGTCTATACCACTTCATTTTTTGATGCGGATTGCGGACAGAGCGTTCGTTGTACAATAAGTCGAATCCGCGTGGCCGGTGCGTCGCTCAAGTCCCAACGTCACTGTGATTCGACCAATAGGAGAGCAGCTCTGGCTCGAGTAGTGACGACAAGCATATTTCACTAACATTTTGACATTATTTTGAGTTTGAGTTTGAAGTGCACGGTGCAAGTTTAGTGATTACTGCTAATTAATATTATATGTATAAAGAAAACGAAGTATGACCACCTGCAACAGTTGAAAACTGTTTTGCCACGAGATTGCCATTTTTTTTTTCGATTCCCTCCCCTTTTTTTTAAGTAAGTGAAAATCCTCAGGAGATGTTATGCCGGACTCTTACCGACTAAAAAACTTCACGTAACGCCCTACAGCCTGTGGTTGGGAGCCCCGGGTAAGCCCTCGGAAGGATGTCCCGGGACTCCCAACAGACCTACGGCTGCCACTGCGGCCTCGCCCAGGGGGTGGTTCGGGTGCTATCCCGCGTATTTGGGGGGTTTCGGGTGTGATCCCGCTTCTAAGGGGGGGGGGGCGTGAGTGAGTTGCTCACGTCACGCTGCCGTCATGGGCCTGCTTCTGTAAGGACGGTGAGCGACCCTCTCACCGTCCTCAGGCCCCCGGTCATGGAGGCCGATAGTCCTCGGCGAAGACACGTCGACTGTGGAACTCGGGTGGGAGAGCTCTCTCCCGCACCCGGTCCGCCGCCTCCTTCACGAGCATGACCTGCTCGCAGAAGGAGGCGGCGCAGTCCCACTTACTCCCGCTGGAGAGCATGGCTCGCAACATGGTCTCGAGCGAGAGAGTGTCCACGTCCAGACCCACTACGAGGACCTGGCGCTGTTGCGCCCACGCCGTGCACTCCACCAGCGGCAGCGTGTGGAGCGCCGTGTCATCGCTGCGGTCCTCGCATAGCTGACACTCGGCCTGATTCTCTCCCCTACGTTTAATTTAATTTAAAACTACATTGTCATTATGTTTTTTTTTCTTTTTTGTTCTTGATACTCTGATTTATGCTCTAAAATAAACTAAATTTCTCTATCAAATCGAGTTTATATTGTTATAATTACCTGCTAACTACATTGCTATCTTGAAAATGTTTGCATATATTAAAAACAATTACTGCTAACTACATGGGTAAATCCTTTCCCGTAAATTTTAATAAGAAAAGTTGTTACCAGTGCTAGTATAATCTTTTTGAAAATAGTGTGTGTATAAATAAATACATTTTCTACATTAAATCGATTTTCCATTGATTATAAATGCCTGCTAAATACATTGCTACCGTGGTAATTTTAGCCTATATGTAAAACAATAGCTGCTATCTACACTAAATACCTGTTCTCGTAATTTCTAATAAAAAATGTGGTTACCAGTTATCAAGTACAGTATTTTATAAGAATATTGCGTGTATAAATAATCCAGAACTCTAATATTAAATTTTTAATAAGTTTTTTCCTCTCCTGTAAAGTTGACGTTTTGTAGATAGCAGTATTTGGTTCTTAAACGTTGATATACTATAGACTGCCTCTGTGGCGCGGTCGGTAGTGATACCGCCTGCGGCGCTGGAGGTCATGGGTTCGATTTCCACCGGAGACAAATATTTGTGTGACCCATAAATGTTTGTCTCAAGAGTCTGGGTGTTTCTATGTATAATATGTATGTATTTAAAAGTATATAAGTATTAATATCCGTGGTCTGATACCCATAACACAAGCAGGTTATTCCTAGCTTACTTTGGGATCAGATAGCGTTGTGTGAAATGTCCGTGAATATTTATTTATTTATTTATATCAAGGACCCATTTACTTTCTATACATACTTATTTTTGCTATGATGCTGAAAGGTTTTCGAGATGCAGAACTGTAATAATGTACATTAATGTAGCTGATACTTTGGTGGCTTGGAATTGGATATCTTTCATAATAATTCATTATTGACTGCCTCTGTGGCGTAGTTGATAGTGATACCGCCTACGGCGTTGGAGGTCCTGGTTTCGATTCCTGGGTCGGTCCAAATATTTGTGTGAAGCACAAATGTTTGTTTCGGAGTTTGAGTGTTATCTATGTATAATATGAATCTACCTATTTAGAAATATTTATGTATGTCTATCAGTCGTCTAGATCCCATAGCACAAGCTTATAGCTTAGTTTGGGCTAGATGATGTTGTGTGAGAATGTCCAACAATTTTTTTTTTTTTATTATTATTTTAAGGTACTACTGAGGATGTACTCACATAATTTATGTGTATTTTAAAGAGCACTTCATTTTCGATTTAATCTGAGGTCTGAACAGTAACGGTAAGTTTACTTTGCCAATAAGTTCTGATGCCAGCGCGGGTATGTAATGGGTGTGAGGCAACACTAAACAGATTTTTTATACCACTAAGGTGGCAGACAAGCATGCGGCCCACCAGAAGGACTGGTGGTCACCGCAGCATATGAACGTTTGCAACACCAGAGGCGCCACACTCGCGCTGCAGCCCCTAAGATACAGATGAAAAAATGTCACTAATACGTGGGTATTTATTTTTACTCCGTGAAATAATAGGTTTCGACAAGAAACTACATAACAATAGACATCTAAAGATTTTATTTAAAACAAACCCAACGAGTTTGATGGATTATATCGAACTTTCGCAATATTTTAGTGTAGGAGTATGCAAATATGGACACAGTTTTGGGGACCTTTTAGTAAATTAAACATGCCTTTTGCTCCGTTACATGCAAAGAGATTGTTTGAATAGTTCTGTCCAATATTGACATTTTGTTTTACTTCTATTGATCGTTGCAAAGTAAGACTAGCTAATACTCGCGGCTCTGCACATAATGAAGTTTACCCCTATTAGTTTTTCGTCGCAATTATTGCTATTTTAGCTAATGCCAGCAGCTTCGTTCGCGTTAAATTTGTTACCGTTCCCGCTTTCCGTGGAAAATTATTCCCGGAGTAAAAAGTAGCCTATGATGTTTTATTACAACCTATAATCCATGTACCAAATTTCAAGCCAAATCCGTTCAGCCGTTCGAGCGTGAAAGCTTAGCTTGTAACAAAAATGAATGAAATTGTTGAATCTCTTTCATCTCTTCCGTTTTAGGCGATTTTCGTACTTATGCTAAAGATAAAGAAGAGCTACAAATAGGTACATGTAAAGTTCATTGCAGTTTTATGTACTACCCGTTCGCTCTAAGTTTACCAATCCCCTCCCATACTACGTCTCTACGCCAGATTCTTTGCCAGCGGCAAACTTAAGACAAACGGGCTTTATACTATGTTTTTCCGCTTTATGTCTCGAATATTGCACACAAATGTAGAGTCAATTACCATTGCTATACGTCTAGATACATCCACAGATGTACTACCAGACTCAAACCCACTAAAACCACGTCGCTACCTAATCTAATGTCTAGCGCCGCCCGGTCCCCCCAAGTAGCTCCTCCCAATAGAATGTGGCAAATTTCTCGATAGACATTAACTAGCCTTTTAAATCCTTGTTCAGCCAGTAGGTACCCACGTTGATCAAGGGCCAAAGTATTTTTATAGCAGCCATTATCAACGAGGAACATATTTGTATTGCTGTCAGCTTTATTGCATTGTAAATATCGGTAACTGCGAATAAATACGAAGGACAAAATAATGATTTCGCTATATTTTTGTCGAACAAATAGAATGAGATGTGAGATAGTATGACAGAATTATTTATACGGTATTATTACATTATTCTGAGTGTGTTCTATTGGTAATATAGGTACCTACCTACTTCTTTATAATGCTAGCTATGCCCCTGGCTTCGCCTTCCTTAATTTCCTGAAAATGTTTAAAACTAATCCTTAATTAGTTTTAAACATTTTCATAAGTACTTTAAACGGTGTGAAACAGGAGTTGAACGTACCTACAACTTTTTTTTTCCGGCTTTACCTATTGCGTTGCGAACTTGATTGAATACCGCAATAGGTTGTTACGTCCCCTTGTTTACGTCGGTTAGGGGACTGCTCACCGTCCTTACAGAAGCAGGCCCTAGACGACAACGTGACGTGAGGGAATCACCCCCCCGCCCTCTCTAGAAGTGGGATAGTATCCGAACAACCCCCAAAGTCGCGGGATAGCACCCGAACCACTCCTAGGTGAGGCCGCGGTAGTAGCCGTAGGTCTATTGGGAGTCCTGGAGTATCCTGGGCTCTCAACCGTAGGCTGTTAGGTAGAATACGTGTGGTTTTAGTCGGTAGAAGTCGGTAGAGAAATTTCCTAACGTGGAAAAAAATAGGCTGTTACGTGGGACAATATTCAATAGTATAATGTGGAAATATTAGACGGGGCTCTGTCTGCCCTTTCAGGAATAAAGGCGGGATCATATGCAGTTTTTCTACTACTATGAACTATGAACACGAGTTTTTAAATTATTCAGTACAGTACCTACACAGTGTATTCAACGAAATTGAACAGAATCGAATCTAATTGCATGTTGTACATCATCCCAATATGTAAACAAGCATGACACGAATTCATTTAACATTCAGATACTAGTTTGTTTCCCATATTAATGATTGAAATAGGTAACAATATAAATGTTCTAGGCAAAATTACATAGAGATTTCTAGCTTCATTAGGAAAATACACACAGATCTACATACCTATGTGCATACTGTAGGTAATTAGCATAGTTACATTATGTTATACTTAGATACTGGAAGTAAATATGAAACTAGGATTTCAATATTGTTTTTGCTATTATTATCTATGAACAGATTTTGTTGGATTCGTTCATACAATATTTTGAGGTTCGCTAACAGAAACCTTTTCTGTGATAATCAAAGTTCTAGAATTTTACTAATATTATGAATGCGATAGTTTGTGAGTGTATATACGTAGATGTGTGGATGTAGATGTTTGTTAAACTTTCACGCTCGAACGGCTGAACGGATTTGGCTTGAAATTTGGTACATGGATTATAGGTTGTAATAAAACATCATAGGCTACTTTTTACTCCGGGAATAATTTTCCACGGAAAGCGGGAACGGTAACAAATTTAACGCGAACGAAGCTGCTGGCATTAGCTAAAATAGCAATAATTGCGACGAAAAACTAATAGGGGTAAACTTCATTATGTGCAGAGCCGCGAGTATTAGCTAGTCTTACTTTGCAACGATCAATAGAAGTAAAACAAAATGTCAATATTGGACAGAACTATTCAAACAATCTCTTTGCATGTAACGGAGCAAAAGGCATGTTTAATTTACTAAAAGGTCCCCAAAACTGTGTCCATATTTGCATACTCCTACACTAAAATATTGCGAAAGTTCGATATAATCCATCAAACTCGTTGGGTTTGTTTTAAATAAAATCTTTAGATGTCTATTGTTATGTAGTTTCTTGTCGAAACCTATTATTTCACGGAGTAAAAATAAATACCCACGTATTAGTGACATTTTTTCATCTGTATCTTAGGGGCTGCAGCGCGAGTGTGGCGCCTCTGGTGTTGCAAACGTTCATATGCTGCGGTGACCACCAGTCCTTCTGGTGGGCCGCATGCTTGTCTGCCACCTTAGTGGTATAAAAAATCTGTTTAGTGTTGCCTCACACCCATTACATACCCGCGCTGGCATCAGAACTTATTGGCAAAGTAAACTTACCGTTACTGTTCAGACCTCAGATTAAATCGAAAATGAAGTGCTCTTTAAAATACACATAAATTATGTGAGTACATCCTCAGTAGTACCTTAAAATAATAATAAAAAAAAAAAAATTGTTGGACATTCTCACACAACATCATCTAGCCCAAACTAAGCTATAAGCTTGTGCTATGGGATCTAGACGACTGATAGACATACATAAATATTTCTAAATAGGTAGATTCATATTATACATAGATAACACTCAAACTCCGAAACAAACATTTGTGCTTCACACAAATATTTGGACCGACCCAGGAATCGAAACCAGGACCTCCAACGCCGTAGGCGGTATCACTATCAACTACGCCACAGAGGCAGTCAATAATGAATTATTATGAAAGATATCCAATTCCAAGCCACCAAAGTATCAGCTACATTAATGTACATTATTACAGTTCTGCATCTCGAAAACCTTTCAGCATCATAGCAAAAATAAGTATGTATAGAAAGTAAATGGGTCCTTGATATAAATAAATAAATAAATATTCACGGACATTTCACACAACGCTATCTGATCCCAAAGTAAGCTAGGAATAACCTGCTTGTGTTATGGGTATCAGACCACGGATATTAATACTTATATACTTTTAAATACATACATATTATACATAGAAACACCCAGACTCTTGAGACAAACATTTATGGGTCACACAAATATTTGTCTCCGGTGGAAATCGAACCCATGACCTCCAGCGCCGCAGGCGGTATCACTACCGACCGCGCCACAGAGGCAGTCTATAGTATATCAACGTTTAAGAACCAAATACTGCTATCTACAAAACGTCAACTTTACAGGAGAGGAAAAAACTTATTAAAAATTTAATATTAGAGTTCTGGATTATTTATACACGCAATATTCTTATAAAATACTGTACTTGATAACTGGTAACCACATTTTTTATTAGAAATTACGAGAACAGGTATTTAGTGTAGATAGCAGCTATTGTTTTACATATAGGCTAAAATTACCACGGTAGCAATGTATTTAGCAGGCATTTATAATCAATGGAAAATCGATTTAATGTAGAAAATGTATTTATTTATACACACACTATTTTCAAAAAGATTATACTAGCACTGGTAACAACTTTTCTTATTAAAATTTACGGGAAAGGATTTACCCATGTAGTTAGCAGTAATTGTTTTTAATATATGCAAACATTTTCAAGATAGCAATGTAGTTAGCAGGTAATTATAACAATATAAACTCGATTTGATAGAGAAATTTAGTTTATTTTAGAGCATAAATCAGAGTATCAAGAACAAAAAAGAAAAAAAAACATAATGACAATGTAGTTTTAAATTAAATTAAACGTAGGGGAGAGAATCAGGCCGAGTGTCAGCTATGCGAGGACCGCAGCGATGACACGGCGCTCCACACGCTGCCGCTGGTGGAGTGCACGGCGTGGGCGCAACAGCGCCAGGTCCTCGTAGTGGGTCTGGACGTGGACACTCTCTCGCTCGAGACCATGTTGCGAGCCATGCTCTCCAGCGGGAGTAAGTGGGACTGCGCCGCCTCCTTCTGCGAGCAGGTCATGCTCGTGAAGGAGGCGGCGGACCGGGTGCGGGAGAGAGCTCTCCCACCCGAGTTCCACAGTCGACGTGTCTTCGCCGAGGACTATCGGCCTCCATGACCGGGGGCCTGAGGACGGTGAGAGGGTCGCTCACCGTCCTTACAGAAGCAGGCCCATGACGGCAGCGTGACGTGAGCAACTCACTCACGCCCCCCCCCCCCTTAGAAGCGGGATCACACCCGAAACCCCCCAAATACGCGGGATAGCACCCGAACCACCCCCTGGGCGAGGCCGCAGTGGCAGCCGTAGGTCTGTTGGGAGTCCCGGGACATCCTTCCGAGGGCTTACCCGGGGCTCCCAACCACAGGCTGTAGGGCGTTACGTGAAGTTTTTTAGTCGGTAAGAGTCCGGCATAACATCTCCTGAGGATTTTCACTTACTTAAAAAAAAGGGTCTCGCTTTTAGTAAATTAAACATGCCTTTTGCTCCGTTACATGCAAAGAGATTGTTTGAATAGTTCTGTCCAATATTGACATTTTGTTTTACTTCTATTGATCGTTGCAAAGTAAGACTAGCTAATACTCGCGGCTCTGCACATAATGAAGTTTACCCCTATTAGTTTTTCGTCGCAATTATTGCTATTTTAGCTAATGCCAGCAGCTTCGTTCGCGTTAAATTTGTTACCGTTCCCGCTTTCCGTGGAAAATTATTCCCGGAGTAAAAAGTAGCCTATGATGTTTTATTACAACCTATAATCCATGTACCAAATTTCAAGCCAAATCCGTTCAGCCGTTCGAGCGTGAAAGTTTAACAAACATCTACATCCACACATCTACGTATATACACTCACAAACTATCGCATTCATAATATTAGTAAAATTCTAGAACTTTGATTATCACAGAAAAGGTTTCTGTTAGCGAACCTCAAAATATTGTATGAACGAATCCAACAAAATCTGTTCATAGATAATAATAGCAAAAACAATATTGAAATCCTAGTTTCATATTTACTTCCAGTATCTAAGTATAACATAATGTAACTATGCTAATTACCTACAGTATGCACATAGGTATGTAGATCTGTGTGTATTTTCCTAATGAAGCTAGAAATCTCTATGTAATTTTGCCTAGAACATTTATATTGTTACCTATTTCAATCATTAATATGGGAAACAAACTAGTATCTGAATGTTAAATGAATTCGTGTCATGCTTGTTTACATATTGGGATGATGTACAACATGCAATTAGATTCGATTCTGTTCAATTTCGTTGAATACACTGTGTAGGTACTGTACTGAATAATTTAAAAACTCGTGTTCATAGTTCATAGTAGTAGAAAAACTGCATATGATCCCGCCTTTATTCCTGAAAGGGCAGACAGAGCCCCGTCTAATATTTCCACATTATACTATTGAATATTGTCCCACGTAACAGCCTATTTTTTTCCACGTTAGGAAATTTCTCTACCGACTTCTACCGACTAAAACCACACGTATTCTACCTAACAGCCTACGGTTGAGAGCCCAGGATACTCCAGGACTCCCAATAGACCTACGGCTACTACCGCGGCCTCACCTAGGAGTGGTTCGGGTGCTATCCCGCGACTTTGGGGGTTGTTCGGATACTATCCCACTTCTAGAGAGGGCGGGGGGGTGATTCCCTCACGTCACGTTGTCGTCTAGGGCCTGCTTCTGTAAGGACGGTGAGCAGTCCCCTAACCGACGTAAACAAGGGGACGTAACAACCTATTGCGGTATTCAATCAAGTTCGCAACGCAATAGGTAAAGCCGGAAAAAAAAAGTTGTAGGTACGTTCAACTCCTGTTTCACACCGTTTAAAGTACTTATGAAAATGTTTAAAACTAATTAAGGATTAGTTTTAAACATTTTCAGGAAATTAAGGAAGGCGAAGCCAGGGGCATAGCTAGCATTATAAAGAAGTAGGTAGGTACCTATATTACCAATAGAACACACTCAGAATAATGTAATAATACCGTATAAATAATTCTGTCATACTATCTCACATCTCATTCTATTTGTTCGACAAAAATATAGCGAAATCATTATTTTGTCCTTCGTATTTATTCGCAGTTACCGATATTTACAATGCAATAAAGCTGACAGCAATACAAATATGTTCCTCGTTGATAATGGCTGCTATAAAAATACTTTGGCCCTTGATCAACGTGGGTACCTACTGGCTGAACAAGGATTTAAAAGGCTAGTTAATGTCTATCGAGAAATTTGCCACATTCTATTGGGAGGAGCTACTTGGGGGGACCGGGCGGCGCTAGACATTAGATTAGGTAGCGACGTGGTTTTAGTGGGTTTGAGTCTGGTAGTACATCTGTGGATGTATCTAGACGTATAGCAATGGTAATTGACTCTACATTTGTGTGCAATATTCGAGACATAAAGCGGAAAAACATAGTATAAAGCCCGTTTGTCTTAAGTTTGCCGCTGGCAAAGAATCTGGCGTAGAGACGTAGTATGGGAGGGGATTGGTAAACTTAGAGCGAACGGGTAGTACATAAAACTGCAATGAACTTTACATGTACCTATTTGTAGCTCTTCTTTATCTTTAGCATAAGTACGAAAATCGCCTAAAACGGAAGAGATGAAAGAGATTCAACAATTTCATTCATTTTTGTTACAAGCTAAGAAGTTTGCAATGCCGTATTTTTCACGAGTACTCGTATGGCTTATCCAATCTATCTAAATCTTTGGTGCTGGCTAGTATATGGGCTTTCTCTAATTATGAGTTATTTTATTTACTGCGCAAATAAGTATTAGCTTCTCATCGCGGTTAATAATAGGGATTACGATAACTTATTATCTCTTTAATTTCGAAGTTATTAGGGCTGGTGTTTATACTGTGGTAGAATACTCGAAAGTCTTAGGTTTATAAATAGGTTGTATTCGGAGGATCTGTAATTAACTAATATCCGCCTAAAGTAGGTAAATCTATTCTAATATTATAAAACTGAAGAGTTTGTTTGTTTGTTCGTTTGTTTGTTTGTATGGTTGAACGCTAGGATCTCAGGAACTACTGGTTGGATTTTAAAAATTCTTTTACAGTTTGATAGTACATTTATTGAGGATGGCTATAGGCTTTACAACATCACGCTAAGACGAATAGGGCAATCAGCAATCAATAATGTTTCGAAAACGGGGAATATTTTTTACCGTCTGAGAACTTCCGAGGCGTACGCTGCGTAAATAGTTAAAGATACGTTAAAATTGTGTACTACAATATTGTTTCTCTTAAAAAGTTCTAAAAAAAGTCCGCGGCAGCATATGTTTATCTTTTAAGGTTCGCTCACAATAACCTAATTTGTCTGTTTCTTAAGGTTCGCTCACAATATTATAAAACTGAAAGGTTTCTTTGTCTTAGGATCTCAGAAACTGAAACAGTTTAATAGTCCTTTTATTGAGGATGGCTAATGGCCATATAAAATCACGCTAATGCGAATAGGAGCGGAGCAGCCATAAATAATGTTTCGAGAACGGGGAAAATTTCTTTCTTTTGAGAGCTTCCACTGCGTATGTTGCGTAAATGGTTAAAGTTACGTGAAAATTTTGTATTACAAAAATGTTCCCCTTTAAAAGTTACAAAAAAATGTCGTCAACAGCATATGCCTATCTTTTATGGTTCACTTATAATAACCCCTTTTAATAAGATTTGAAGTATGAGTGACGCGACGGGAGTAGCTAAACGTGGTCTGCAGTGGTAGCCAATCAACTGAACGATAAAAACCGGCCAAGTGCGAGTCGGACACTCGGATACACATGAGTTTCGTACCAAAAAAAGGACGAGTGAAAGTAAATGCAACGGGAAACATAATATCACTTTACATATTAATACCACACCTCTCTCCTTCTCAATCTCATGCGATGCAAATGAAGTTGTGCGGGTCAGCTCTAATGTATATAAGCGACGCGACGGGACTAGGCGCGACGAGAGTAAATGCGACGGGAAACATTATATTACTCAAAATATTAATACCATACCTCTCTTTTTATAACTCTCATGTGCCGCAAACGAAGTTGCGCGGGTCAGCTAGTTATAAATACTAGGAACGACGTTTTCGTCCTACTGCTACAGCTTACTAGAGACGCAACAAAATATTAAGGAATTATAAGGATTTAGGTTTTGACCACTAGGGTGACCCACGGTTCCGTTCGCCACATCAAAAATCGTAAAAGTACAAGAGATGACTGTGTCATCGATTTGAGAAAAGAGTTGGGACTGCGTCTTTGTGAATGGCATTATCTATTAGCTACAGGCTAATATCTATAGGCTACAGGCATTATACTTAATGATATACATCCCGAATGACACCAGAACTATACATAAATTATAAATATTAATCAGCGATTGGAACAACGAAGTGGACTCAACTGATCAGTCAATCACTTTTATCCTCCATATAAATGTATAATTTGACGATGATGACCACTTCTTCGATAATATTTGAAGTGCATTTTAACTCCGATTATACGCATTGTGTGTAAGTCGTATTATACTAAAAGGAATGAACATAATGCCGAAGTAAATTTTATCATTATCTTTTGTTGGAGCTGGAGCTCAACGAAAATATGACTAAATGAGTTTTTATTGTGTAAGAAATCGCCTAGATCTCTTTTAGTGATTACTATTATGGAGATTATTTGATAATTGCCACTGTAACAAATGAGATACAAACCTTGGTAAATTTCAATAATGTGAATTATATTTTATTCCACTTTGTGCCTATAGTAGGTATAATTGGAGTAAATAAGGTTTAAATTTCAGCTGAGCTCATTATGCAGGTCACTTTAGTTTGAAATTTATAATAATAATGACATATTACCTTGTAAATACATACTCGTAATATTACCTATAAGTATGAAATTTGTTAAAAATATTACCTGCTAATGTTAAAATAATAATTTTCGTTGGCATTGTTTGTCATTTTCACTAACTAAACTCGCTAAACCACGAGTACTGTAGGACATTCGGCTAATTTTAGATTTGAAATAATTTTGGAAGTCCAGGGGAGACTTTGAAATGGTTAAGACGTATCTAAGGTGGTATTATGTTGTTCGGGTTAGCTTGTTCTTACAAAAAATAATTTCTTATGAATAAGAAAATAAATAAGACTCTATAATGAAGCTGTAAACATAGAATGAATATTATAAATCCTTTTAGGATCACTTGGATTTACTTTCATCGTAAAATTAAAAGTTAAATTTCATATCTCATGGTTTTATCTTTTTTCTGTAAATATTCTTTCAGACGTCTATTTCACTTTAGTATTCTTTGTTATTTTCTTTTTAAGTGCATTTTTGAACTTAAAAAAGAGTTTTCTAATAGTAAATATTTATCGTCTGTATAATTTTAACAACCTTGCCATCAATTTCACTAATGAAATTTCAGTATCGTTGTACTTTTAAAAGATCTCAGTTCTTGCGATTCTTTAAACTTAATAAACTCATACATTTAAAATTCAAACCACTGAATTAACTTTGCTAAAATATAATTCAAAGATAGTTTAGGCATACCATTAACTAAGAAAATAATTGTACAAGTCAAAAAGACTTGACAGAGGTTTGAAGTCTGCGGGTCAAAAAGCGGGCTATCGGTAAATCTCTATTAATATTACAAATGCGAAAGTCTATCTGTCTATCTGTTACGCTTTTATGCCTAAACCGCGGAAGCGATTTCAATGAAAATTTGTATAGAAATAGTTTGAGTACCTGGGAAGGACATAGGCTACTTTTTTAAATGACTACGCAAAAAGAGGGTAATGATTTTAGGATAAACTATAGGTACCCTTATTATAATGTAGGCACCCATTAAGAAAGAATTTAAAAACTCTACCCCGAAAGAGGTATAATAGGGGCTTAAAATTTATCGATGTATGCACGGGCAAAGCCCTGGGCACAGGTAGTTTGGTAGGTACAAATTTAGTAGTGAGTGATTGTATTCATTTGAGGAATATTGTGGTATTAACACCAGACAGAACGAAGTACGCAAATCTCAAAGCGAAAGCTTCTAGCCACAATCTATTCAATTCACGAACTATGGCCAATGTCACATAATCGGATTAGCACGCCTTGTGGAATTAACAAACCCTCACTTCAATAGCAATTTTCTTCTTAATCTAAAAGCTGATTACTAGATTGTGTCTATTTTAAAAGCAGTTTCTTAGGATTCTATTTATTATTTTATATATTGGCATATACCTTTGCAAGTTGTGAGAAATTAAAGCATTTTTTATACGTGTGGAAATCTCTCATAGATGCTATGCCGGTTTCTTACCGACTAAAACCATACGAGGCCCTAATTCTGCCTACAGCTGGGAGCCCCGGGTGTAGGCAGATTATTTTTAAGGCATTAAAAATAACATTTAAGAACTATATCTAAATTCGGTAGGTACATCCTAACAACAAAAACAACCAATTTCTTCCTTTAAAGATTTACGTGGAATGGTAATTGAGTTCACGACCTTCCTGCTTGATAATGAGGGTCAGTTACTATATAATATTAAAAAAATACTAATAAGGCTCTTTTATAAACGACTATAAAATAACTGATCGTAGCAAAAGATGTTAATGCGGTGGTGACTGTTAACAGAACACTGAGTACCTAATCGGGGGTACGACCTTGATAACCAAATGCATTTGGGCTTTGAATGACTGCTAGGAGCAACGTCAATTTTTTTTTAAATTTCACATAGGAATATACAGATGCTCTTGTAAAACGTCCAGAATATAAATCAAAATTTCTACCACCTGAGAAGAACTGGCAAGAAACTCAGCGGGTTATTCTTTTTAGTGCTCTATATACAAAATGAATCTAAAAACTATGCATTTTAACAATTTTTTGAAAATCCAGCAGAGCAGGTCATTTTCAGGCTTCTCCATCCAACAAATAATTTTAAAAATTGTATAGTAGCCCCTGCAGTACAATTTACTTTTTACAACCTTTTTAAATTTATTCAGGGACATACTTTTAATTTTTTCTGGTAGCCTGTTGTAAAAGCGTACCCATGAAAGACTTTTGTCTATCACTTAACTTTAAGAAACTATGTAAATTTCTTTGTACGTACATAAGATTCTCAAAAATGTATTGTGATGAATTATGGGCTTTATTTCGGTCGTGTCGAAAGTTATTTGTCAAACTAGCATGGCTACCGTAATTTAAAACCTTATCAGTGTCCTTGTTAGTCTCTACAATGACAGAATGTACCTATCAAGGTTTAAGCACGTAGTAGGTAAAGGTACCATTAGTTATTCACTGATATGTGGTTCGTTGTTTTCGACTGTTTCATATAAATCGAAAAGCCTACCACATTGTGCATAATATCTAGTATAATAAAACCTCGTAGCATGCTGTTTGTAATCGAACTCCTTTTAAGCATCTAGACTTATTTGGGAATTGATCGTAAAGTGTTTATTTATTGGATACAATAGCAAAATAAGGTACACATATATTTAACATTCATAAACTGAGTATGCATAAAAAAAAGGGCATCATGCATGCATAAAATGCTTGTTAAACTGTTTAACTGTAAAGAAAAAAGCATAGTAGAAAGTTTTCGACAGAAGTAGGTTGTGAACTTGATGACTCGACGAAATTCAAACCGTATCAGATTCTAATAATTGTTCAGCCTTTAAACCTTTTTTTGGATTTCCACAAATACTTCGCAACTAACCAAAATTATTCAAATCAGTCAAGCCGTTATAAAGTTTTATTCAGACAAACAAACGTCAAATCATTTGATAGAGATGTAGCGTGTAAAAGTATACTTATTTATTTTATATATCCGATCCGATTCGACCTCGTAGAATTCTGTTCCCGTTCCAACGGAAACATATTCCATGGACAAAAAGTAGTCAATCTATTATTGTAGACAATAATCTATTCCTGTACCAAATTTCAGTTGAATCAGTTCAGCCATTAGAGAGATTGAGTAAAAACATTCAAGCATCTTCACAAATGTAACATTATAATATTAGTAGGATTATTTGCTGAGTAGAATAGGTACTTACATAATAAAATCCGACCCCAACAGCTCCCAAAAAGAGTCATAAACCACCGTCATCACCTTCATTAGTCATAACCTAAATTAAAATCTATTTTTCAAAGCACAACCGCAGACAATTTTAATCCAATGCTCTTTATAGAGGCCTGAAATTTCGTAAGCGTACAGATAGTGACGTCATAGAGTACAAAAACGACGTTTTATGTAAATGAAGTGTTCGTTGAATTGCTCCCCATGGATCTTTCCGACGATAAAGTGAAATTAACTATCTTACAGTAGGTACTACAGTATATTTTACAGTACTACGCCGAAATAACAGATGTTCCTTTGAGCTTTTTGTTGGACTACTGCGTACTTTTAGAACAGATTGTTAAGTTTCTGTGATGAAGTTGAAAGTCTCATTCACAAGTTTGGTTTAGTGCCTAGTTAGTTCCTCTGAAATCAAGTTAAAGGGGTAATATCACATTTACTTTCTGTCCAGCTTGACTTATAACTTTCTAATCTAATATGTTTTAGAAATACGTTTTCATGTTGTGATTTTGTGATGTGGGTATATTCCGTTAGGAAGTTGCAATTATAGATAAAGGCTTTATCTACTTTGCTTAACACAGAGGTCGAAACCATGTTCTGTGCTGTGGTTAGCAATGTACTGAGTTAAAGACCTATACCTTGTAGCAGTCAATACATAACGACATCAAGTTCTAATTTCAAGTAGGGATGAGATCTTTTTTTATGTAATAAAATCTAAGTGACTACACTGTGTCCTACCAGAGTAGATAGTCCTACAATCTGTCTGGGAGTACAGTGTAAGCCTTCGTAAGGAAGTCCCAGGATTACCCTCCGAACTAATGGAAATACCTAAAAACTATACCAAAGATAAAGCACTACATAGCTATATCTAAATAAGAGTTTTGAACAAAAAGGATTCAAAGTATAAGTAAAAATATGAAATTTTATCTGATTTAAATAGAAAAGTGACTTTAAAATTATCGGAAAATACCCAACACCGTCCTTTGAAAAGTGTCACGTTTCTATAGTATAACTAAGTTTCAGTTTTACAGTAGGTAAACAACTCGAAAATGTGATTTGTTTTTGAGGGCTAGTATCAATATATTTTCCATTTATATTGACCTCAGCTATCGTCTTAAATAGATTTCCGACCCACGTGCTCACTTTATACTATACAGTCAATTCCTATAAGCAATGTAGTAAAAAAACCAATTGAAGCGAAGTACTTCATAATTACTTACGTTTAAATATCAATCCTGATCATAATCACGTTACAAGGAACCACACTTTGCATTATACAATTATCTCGACACCAGTTAACTTTAAAGACTACAGCATAATTTAATGAAATATAGGTACTCGAATGATAAAAATATCAATAACTTGTATAACTGTCATAGTTACTTCAGTTTTGTTATATAAAAAAAATACATAAAATTTCCGGCGACGACTATTTATTAATCGTGCTCTAGTTACCGTCATAATAGATAGTATGAGATCATACCACATCGGTAAGTAATAGAATTGGTAAGTAATTGGTCGAATAAATCAACACCTTACAGAATTGTATGATATTTTTTATGTCTTAGTAGGTACTTACCTACTATTCATCACCGAGCTTCGCAAGCAAAGTCGAAATAACGCTTGGAAGATAACGACCTAACGTTAGAACCTACTCGAAGAATGTGACGAAAATAGCTTCAAATTCGGCACGTACTGTATAAAATATAGGATGCTCCTAGCGTTCTTCTCCGCTTGTGGAAGTAAAATTGTGTAGGTAAGTAACAATTAGATTGTGTTAAGTATCATTCAAATGGAATCAGTAGTTTCTGAGAGACACTTATTAGGAAAACAGACAGATAGTCAATTTTTTTAAAATTACATTTCCGGCTTCGGTATCGATTAGAGAACGCCCTTCACTTATAATTTGCTAAAAATCTTCCATGTACGGAGTTTCAACCCTCGACAGATTTATTATATGTATAGATTCAATTTTTAAAAAAATCTACTTATCTTGAACTTTTGTTTACTTTGAAGATTGCGTTACTAAAAACATAACGACTATCTCTTTTCAAGAACTTGAGGAACAAATTAAAAAGAGAGGACCACTGATACTGTTGAGTACTTTACTTTGATATTGGAGGTGATAATGAGGCTTTCAGGGAAATGGACTGTGGAAAGTAGGCCAACAGTTCAGGGAAAAAAAATTGACTAAATTGGAATGTGAATTTCGAGAACAGAATTAATTTGATGGGTTTTATGAAGCCAATGGGATTTTAATTTAACTTTAGAGCTGCGATCAATGACAGATCTGTTTACTGTTTATTAAAATGCGATTTATGCACTTATTATTTTTTTACTCAGTATTTAATATTACCTTTCATCCCGATGAGAGACGGAGGTAACCCCAACACCTAATACTTGGAATGAAACGTATCGTGAAATCTGCACGTATAATATGCGTCTGCATCCCCCTTTGGGGATAAAGGTGTATTATGTACAGTCAAGTCTTCATCTCCGTAGGTGACACTTTATATGAAGATTGCGTGAACGGATGAACGTGTTGAGAAACTACTTAGACCTAGTTTCTCATAATTACATTTGCATTTTGACGACTAACAAATCTGTAGTAAAAGAAATGTGAAAAGAATGGTAGCAAAGTAGGTATATACTCGACTACATAAATAAATACAACGGACATTAACGCGATCGAAATGTCCCTTTTCCGTTTTCATTTCGTATTATCCAATCTTAAACCACCAGACTGATTTTATTACATTCTAACGCTGCAATAAACCCGGTCACAGTTTTATATTCATGCCCCACCCTTACCACAGAATAAATAAAAGGTTATATTTTACTCTCACATTCAATTTAATCGCTACTTTCAATTTAAACTTTTATACTAGTTGCTTTGCTCGTAAAAATAATGTAAGGAAATATATTGTAGGTACGTGCTTACTAGTTCAATGTGCTTACTTCAGAATTTGTAATATTTTATGAATAGTAATGAATTTGTAATATTTTATGAATAGTAATGAATATGACTGTGCTGACTGTACTAATATGTTGTTTTTGTTGTTGATTGATTTTAGATTTTTTTTCATGTAATTTTATTACGAATAGTAATGAATGTGACTGTGTTGACTGTATTTATGTTATTTATTATTGATTGATTTTAAATTTTTGTTTTTTTAATTTTTTAGAATGTTTTCATGTAGGGGAGAAGGTACTTAATATTGACTGTGTACTTATAAATTCAAATATGATGTAAATCATTGTTGAATAAATAAACAAACAAACAATTTAAAATATACAAACTATATCTATTCTGTTTGCACGCAGGACGATAATCTTTTTACCCAAGCGGTACTAACATAAAATAACAGTCGTGTGGGCGGTTCTCCTAACAAAGTTATCGACAGATATTCTGCTGACAGGTTGTGGGCTGTATTTCATCAATAGTTTAACGAACGATAAATCTCGCTGTTATTTCTTCACTAAATTATTTCGGTAAACAAGACCGACGTGATTAGCATAGAAAACAGTAAACATAGAAAAAAAGAAAAGCATCTATTATAGATACCTAGCGCCATTCACAAAGACGGGTCACTTTTTTCTCAAACCGCTTACAGTGCAGGATTCCCTATCAACTATTAACTACTACGAATTAGCACTAATAAGTTCGTACCAACAGAAGGAAAATACAAATACCTGCGGAAGATTGTAACTTGCAAACGTAAGCGATTTGTGAAAAGAGTGGAGCGCGTCGTCGTGAATATCACGCATATCTATTATTTATACCACTAAGGTAGCAGACAAGCGTATGGCCCACAATATGCACGGATGGTAACCGCAGCCTATGGAAGTTTGCAACACCGGATGTGCTACACTCCCGCTGCCGACCCTGTAAAAACCTTCTAAGACCCCTTTTGTAGAACCGTAAATATTTGGTAAAACACAAAGCCACATATACGCACATTACGCATTAGGCACAATGGGTTCAGAAAACCGTAACCGTTTAATTAAATCTTACTTTTATACGTGCAAATCCAAATTTAAATGCCGGTCCCCAATTTTAAATGCTTGTACCTACAAATAAAACATGTAACGTGACAAAAAAGGGTGTTCTTTAAATGGGCTAAAGGATGGATGCACTTAATCCTTTTGACATCTGTAATGAACGAAATTAGGGTTACGAGAGACCTTAAACACTTTCCAATTATGAGTTTATTACGCGGAAAGGCTTTGCCAAAGGCAGTCGGTAATAACGTACGAAACGAATGTTTTGTGTTCTATATATTACTTTCCTTTTGTTTTGCTAAACAATTGGGCATGGAGGATGTTATTATTCTTGTTATTCAATTATTATAAGTATGCTAAATTTCATATGCGGCTTCGCCGGCGTGGTGTTTTGTTTTCGTCCCCGCTTCCTATGAGAACTATGTCCTGGAATAAAAAGTCGATTATGTGTTATTCCAGATGATAATCTATCTCTGCACCTTTTGTAAAGTGTAATAAACATCCGTATTAAAATTGTATTTTTAACGTGAGGAAAATCCGTCATGGATGCTACTGCTGTACTCTTTTTAAAAGCACACGTTCCCTACCTAATGCCGGTTGAGAGCCTCGGGTAAGCTCTCGGAATTCCCCTCAGGATTCCCAACAGAACTTGCTACCTACCACTGCGGTCACACCTAGGGGGGTTTGGGTGCTATCCCGCGTTTTTGGGGGGCTAGTAAGATAGGTACAGATAGTTATGTTGTTTTTAACGCACCTTTTAGTTTACAAGCATTCTTAGCCTAAAATTCCATAGTTTCACAGAAGTGTCAAACATAACATACATAACAAACACACTACACACATTTGGCCACGTCTTAGTTCACAAAGGACTCGGTAGTGATACTATACTTCCAGATTTCATCAGTAACAAGCTATTGACGTGTAATCATGGACAGGCGTAGGTTGTGACTACTCGCTAATAAAGATTTGAGCTTGGCCTAACGACCTTCATTCATGACAGCCGGGTTTACTAACGCAAAAAAATGCCTTCTTGGTGGAATAAATAATATAATCTATACATATAATAAAATGATAGAAAAGTCAAAACTGTACATTGGAAATATTAAAAAAAAATATTTGCTGCGTGTTCTACTTATGATACCGAAGCCGAAAATATAGTTAGAAATTTTTTTGTCTGTTTGTCTGTTTGCTTTGCTTTGTCCGAAAGGATCTCGAAAAGCACTCAATAGATTTGATTCACATCATGCACAAATATTAACTAGGGGTAGGGTCTTCAAATAGGCTATATATTATCACGCTACATATCCTAGGGGCTGAGCAGAGAGCAATCAAATTGGCATTATAACATAATTTGCACGCGTACGAAGTAGCGGGCAACAGCTAGTATTTATATAAAGAATCAGCGTTCATATTGTTACTTGTGATCGTGACCTACATAAATAGAAAGAAATTTGGATTTTTCAGGGATAAAAGTAGTCTATGCCACTCTCGAGACCTAGAAATATTGACATCGTGAATAATCCATTGCTTTCATAGTGACGCTTTTGTGATAAACAAAAAAATACGCTTTCATATTTATAAAATTAGTATGATAGGTATCGAAACGAGTCGAGAAACCTCTTAGAACTTGAAAAATGTCATCCATTTGTGAGTAGGTACAATGATAAATTATGTTACAATATAACTACAAGTATATTTGTATGAACGTAACTACCGTAATGATCTATTGACTAAAGCTAGATTCTATTCAATTCGTACTACCATTACTGTTATATTTCATGTCATGTCATCTGCAACTATGTATCCGGCGTACAATAAAGTGTATAATAAATAAATAAATAAATAAATAAATATATTTAGAAGAAATTCCATACAAGTAACTACTGTTGAATTTCTTGTAATATTTTTTTTCGTGTCTTTCTCTGTCCATTTCAACACGAAAAAAGGGTCATCCACCATGACAATTTTGTATATACGGCTCTCCACATATTACGTGGGACAAATTATAAAAAAAATTAGTGAAGGAATTGTAATATTTTTTTTTTAAATTAATAATTTTTTTTTTTATTATTAACCCCCATTTTATTACCCCCCCTTCCCCCCTCCCCCCATAGTTTTTTTCGTTTCTGTCTCTGTCCATTTCAAAACAAAAAAAGGGTCACCCACCATGACAATTTCGTACACAATAACTGATAATTGCTCTACTCCCTATTACAATAAATGTAGGTAGGTAGGTACCTATTTAGAAATCTATAAGTGTTAGGTCTACCAGTTGCATAAAGATTAATTCGTGTGCAAGCGTGCAATTTGTTTTTGTCATCATTAACAGAGTATTAGATTTCCACCGAAGATTTCAAATACTTCAGGCGTATATTAACAAAACGACTTTACAGTTCGTATGTGGGATTTGAAGTTCTGTACAAACCCTCCTTGGTAAGTGCAATAGGAAATGTCGCGTGAGCTAGGCTATCGAATAAAGCAAAGAGAATTAGGTCGAGGCCTGAAACCACCCATTCTGGAACTTGGCCAGCCGCAGTAAAGGCGATTTTGTTTTATTTCATCAAAATAAAGAACTGTGTAACGATTTAGACGCGGTTAATAATGGCGATGGCCTTTATGACAGTGTGTCATAAATGTATGCTGTTATTGTTAGACTTTTCTGGAAACTTTTAGCTCATTAAAATAACTCCATACGCTTGATGGAAAGCTGTGGCAACATTTAGCAAATTCAGAGCCTCTCCTCAAGAAAAGAAGACAGTGGCTTTCAATGATGTGCCTCTTCACGCTCCGCTTGAAGAACACGGGGTTGTAAAAAGAGGGAAACCCATGCGCTGCCAGAGCTATCCAAGTTGTGGATTTTGTTTGAGAGAGGTCTACAATTAGGTATATGAAAACTGTTGATACGAACAAGGACAAGGCAGCGATGTGTTATTTAAATTTTAAGACTGTTTCTACCCCTAGATTTTGTTTAAGTGTTGGCAGATGGTGCCTACGCCACTACAAGACGAATGAATTAGTAAAGGCGTCAATTGCGAATAAATTCTTGATGGCTGGTTGATTAAGCGTCTGGCATTATATTTCATGGCAGATAAAGCATGATATTTCAAGGCGCAGGTTTGTATCCTAATAAAGATAGAGAAAATATCCACGTTAAAATGTAGATTTAGTTTGCAAACTAATTGCTTATTTCAATTATTTCTTTGGCCATCTAAAAATTCTCTGACATAAATCTATTAGTCATAAGGGCAAGTAATTTCATATGTATAGATAAAATTTATTGTGCTTATAATGTAAATCACTTGCAGAACATTAAGGGCTGCGTAAATATAATTTTAGGCAAACAGCCATGGCAATTGTCTTAAATGGAACGCAATCTGGGATATTTACTTTATGATACTGGGGCAAATGTTGGTTGCCAAGTGTACCAACACTTAAGATTTATCAGTCTCGGTATTGTGAATAGCTAAAATAATGGGTTAAAACTAAATTTTGCTACCACTTCTTGTACTGGTGGTTTTAAGTGGACATGAAAGTCCTTAGAAATCCATGATGGATTTTAGTGAAGAAAGAGGTTTTAGTGATCAGGGAAGAAATGGATTTTAGTAAACCAATTTTTCAGTCCAGTTAATAACTATTTATTTATACTGTTAATTGATGGCACTTGGTGGAACTTGCTTCACTTATTGAACAAAAAAGAAACGACACTTACACAATATTTAAATATTGTGGAACAGTACAAGTGATGTTTTTTTCAACTATTTATTTCTAAGTACACACATAACATATAAATAATCCAAACACAATAACAAACATTCACACAAGGTCTTGTGTCAAACATAATTTCAATTCGAAACCCCATCATTGGCAGTTATTTACTCCTTAAATTCTTTGAACTTTGGTTTCAAAGCAAAACGATATTACCTTTTCTCTGAGAGAAATTTTCAAAATAATGTGCTGAGTACACGGCTGATTTAAAAATTCAACGGGGATTCGACAGGAATTTGTTACATAAATAGGTAAGTGGGCTTACAAAATGAAAAACCTTAATGATATTTATCCGTTAGGAGGTTACGTTTTAAATTCGACAAGATTTTCGCTTAAGAGCAACCTTCTATTTAAAAATGTATGGCGAGCTACGAAATTATTATTTTTGATGTATTTATTTACATCAAAAATAATAATTTCGTAGCTCGGGATATTTATAACTTTTTAGGGTTTCGTACCTAAAAGGTAAAAACGGGACCCTATTACTAAGACTTCGTAGTCAATCTGTACTTCTTTTACCAGACTGTATATGTATAGACGGCCGGCGAGAGCTATTGATAATTGAAACATTTAGAAATGTTAAATTGTGTTGCCGCTATAACAAGAAATACAACAGAATTGTACATTAAGGTGGACTCCTATGCAACTAATGTAAATTATTTTCCGTTTTTGGTACGGACTCTACACGCGCAAATTTGACCCGCATTTGGCCGGTTTTATTTCGAACTAGCCGGTGCCTTCGGGTCTTGTTCGTATTTCCCGCAGGAACTTGTTCCCAAAATAAAATTTAGTAATTTGTAGGCTTTTAGAAAACTTCTCAAGAACGGAACTGAGGGAGTTTAATTATAAGATTAGTTTTGTCAAATATTTCGCCCATGTTATCCTTAAAAACATTGCGTGTTCTAGGTAGTTAGCTACTGTTTGTTTAGTACCTTGCCTTTAACACAGGCTTAGTGTCCGTTTAAATTACAGCGGAAGTACCAAAGTCCCAGCCTCAGTATGTTCCCAACGACGTAGCACTTAATTGAAGGCTCAGCTTGACCAACCTTGTTTGCGACAGCCACCTCCATCAGAAGCTTAACTAGTAGGTAACAATTTCACAGCTATAACAGCAGATTTATTTCAGAAAATTTAAGCAATACCTATTATTCGATACTTTAACTAGTTGCTTATCTAGTAGGTAACAATTTCACAGTTAGTAATAGCAGATTTCTTTCAAAAATTCAAGCAATACCTTGGCTAGGTTCCATACTTTATCTAGTTAAATTTAATGTCTGGAATTATAAAGTAAGACCTAAACCAGTAAATACTTTAAATAAAAAAAAAAAAAAAAAAAAAGTAAATACTTTAAACACCAAATCACCGAGTCTTAGAATAACAAACCACACGTATTTGTGTGTATATTACTTTTAAAGAATCGCTGAAATTCTGGCAAAAATACAACAAAACATTCACGAACGATACGATACTCATATGTGCGTCAATTTACTGATAAATACAGATAAACAGGGAAACATGATTCGATGCCGTCGGCACTTCTGGTTGGCTTATTCCGTTTCATTCCGTTAACGAAGTTATGCTCTGTGAATAGAAGTGAATCACTCAAATGATACAAGTGTAAATATACTTTAATATACGTGTTAGAAGGCAGAAAAGTGATGTTGCTGTTTCAAAGGTAAAAACAGAAATGAACTTTTAATTTTGTGCCTTTTTTTCGATCTCCTCGATGAATTGAATGTTATCATCGGACCTAAGTAAGATGAAAGACAGAGATTTCGAATGTATTTTATGAACTAAATTGGTATATCAACATTTTATATCAAGTACAAGCAAGTCATGACCACTGTTGGCACCGAAGGTATACGGAGTAGAATGCTCGATATACAGTCTCATATTGCAGAATCGGCAGAAAGAAACGACATTATTCTCCCATGCTACAGAAGGCGCATTTCTTCAGAGATCCTAAAAAGATCTCCATCTATCCTTTCTGGAGTCCAAGTAACCCAAGTCCGTCTTCACCTCTCGATTAGTTGTCACCCTATCATAAACAGTCTCAGTATTCCCAAGCGCGTTTTCCTTCTAGGGTCAATAATTACTAAAAACGGAGTCTTTAACGAACAGTATGTTTATTTTACCAACTAGGTATTATTAAGTAATATTTGTCATTACGCCTAGTACGCCATAAACTGCCACATTATATTAAGTATTCCTAACAGGAAATCCATCATGGTTGTCTGGAAGAGATCGCTTTAAGCGATAAGACCGCCCATAGTACGTTAGTAATTTTGTCTTTCATCTCTGTGATTTTCCATATGGTGTTTGTACAATAAAATGTTTTCTATTCTATTCTATGTCATGTACTAGCTTTACTCTCGCATATAATAAGAAGGGTAAGTGTGCAAATATACGAGTATATTATTTTAAAAAGAAAATACTCCTTTCCATAGTAATTTAAGGCTAGTTTTTCAAATTACAGTACAAAATAATTAAACAACAAAGGATTTAGCGGTTTCATCAGGGTTTTGCTTCATTACGCTGTTGTTGTAGAAACCCTTAGTACCTACCAAATCCAGTATGACCACAAAACATTTCCTAAGTACGTTTTGAACCCACTTCACCGTCCTAGTTCAACCTGTCTTACTTTGAAATTTTAATTCAAGCTTTCATTTCCACTAACCATCTAAAATACTTGACTGCTCTCAACAAATTGAGTAGTAGTAAGGTTGACCCTTTTTCAGAATTAACTCGATTAACTTGGATTAAACAAATACACTCATCTTTGCCTTGATCCTTTGTAGGACGCGACAGAATCCCTTTAGAAACGTTTCAAAGAGTAAGCTTTACTCGATGCCTCATCTTAATAAGTAAACGAACAAAAGATGTGTTGTTTCTATGATTGAAGTGGACGTTTTTGATGTAACTTTGTTTACTATGATTATTGATATCCTTGAGCACACAAATCATGTTCAATATTACATTATTTTTTATAATAAGTTTTTTACATATAAATAAAAATGAGAGTTCTTGATTCCGTTTCTATTCGATATTGTAATATATTATTATCGCAGAACATTGATATATCTTCAGCCTTCATGGTAGTTATGTATAGACATATTCTGATGAAATTGGCAGCACAGATTCGTGGAACTTGCCCATTTGAGGTCGATCTGTCGACACAATTGGGTACCTAAACTATTTAGCTTTGTCCTACTTCAGGTATTATACACGCACAATGTCAATATGGTGCAATGGTGTTCTACAGAAATCTTTGGGCCTAAGTTAGTCTGCTAGTGGCGCGTCTGCTCACCAACGAACGAGACCAATGAAAGGAAAATATTAAAAGAAAACCGTGTATCAATCCGTTTGGCGACCATGGTACAGTAAAGCCAATTATCGTCCCACAGCAATAAAAATCAGAACTACGTGCATCAGCATACTCATGTGTTGTGTATATCTTTTGTGAAAAGTTATAAATATATGGACTTATTAGGCGCGATTAATATAATTCGCGATTTGTTCATTTCACTCCATACCTATATTAAGACTCGACATAATTATGTACATTAGATAAAAAAGTAGGATCTTTTTCACCTATTTATTCGGTTTTATCTTATCTTCTTTGAAAATTACGAAGAAGTTGTACTTTCCGCTAAATTAATGTAGCAAATTAGTTTTTAATTAAGATAATGCCATGAATTTACATCATTATTTCGCCGACCTTTGTGATTATGTCCCCATTTATCTTTGATCCTACCCTTGTCTCTGCTAACGAGGTACAGTTCTAAATAAAAATAATGTACGACAACATTTAATATTTCTATTAAATAACTTTATCCAGGGATGATAACAATAATTTATGAAGCGCTCGTGGCCCCGCCGACTCAGTGTTCTGTAAACAATCACTGCAGTAAGCAACATTTACTATGGCCGGATATGGATGGGTGACCACCACGTGGACCACTTTGTGACATTTATTTACGAGCGTTTCCGTGCTTCGGAAGGCAGGATAAGCCGTTGGTCCCGGTTGTCAGTAAAATGACAGTCGTTAAGCCAAGTTGAAGGCCTTACGGGCGGCTTGAAAAATTTCAACTGTGGGTCGTCACAACCTGCGCCCGGGTCGGCAGCGCGTGTGTAGCGCCTCTGGTGTTGCAAACGTCTATAGGCTACGGTTACCAACCTTCCGGTGGGCCGTAAGCTTGTCTGCCACCTAAGTAGTATAAAAAAAAAAGTTAACTCAATTCGAACACTGAAGTTGAAAGCACATGTATGCACTAACTCTAGTGTAGCATCCACATTGTAAAATTTATGGTATGGAAAAGATTTCGGATGATGAAACTTTTGAACCTAACGGAATTTTTAAGGAACAAATCAACATCTTATTAAGTATGGTGGTTATGAATAATAAATGAAATAAGTTTTAACAAGTATACTATGTATTTTAATATTGTGTATGTGGCTGCTCCAAGTCACATGGAAAAATTTGATAGTTTGTTTTTTTTTATGTTTGAATAAGCTCCGAATTACTGAAACGATTTGAAAACTTCTTTCACTCTTAAGAAGCTACACTGTTGTCGGCTGACACAGACTATATTTTATTCCCGTATTCCCACGGGAATTACGCGAGTGAACCCCGAGACATCTCCTAGTCACAAAAAATGTAATATTTTACTCAGTTCGGTACTCGTAGGTGAAGCGCTTCACGCGTTTACTTGACACGGCGATCAATCTTTAGACGAGTACCTTTCTCAAAAAGGTGAATAGAAATGTTAAGAAAATATTGGTTGGAAACTCAACAAAAGGTCTTTTGTAAACGTCTCCTTCACATACTGCTATTTATTATACAGTATTTTATGCACACGTCAAACAACTTCTATGAAATAACATGGCAGGTAAGTATTATACATTCAGTGTAAGGATTCTGGGTTGCCATATAATTACTCTGTGTACAGGTGCTTCAAAAAATGTCGGCTAGGCTTGAAAAGCAGGTATATAAATATTTTTCATGCCTTTAAACATTTACGTGCTTCAGAAGGCACGATAAGTCAAAACTTCAGCAGCCAGTAACATGTTATTTTAAGGCATTAAAGCATATATTAAGGGTGGCTTAAACCAAAATGACTCAGACATCTTACGTGGGACAAATGAATATGGTTCGCCCACATTTTATAAGTTATATTTTCCCAGTATTATTAAGCTTCTTCCTACTCCTTCCAGGAAAAAGAAGTAAAACTATTAATGTTAATAAAGAGGTTTGTCCCATAAAGTCACATTTCACTCACCGCTGCGATATAATTTTTTCATGCTCTATCATTATGTATCACACAAAACATTTTCCACATAATCCTGCTTAGTATGTACCAAGTGGTGATTGTGTATGTCAAGCGAGATGATGAATTTTTTCCGCTTTCGTCTCCAACGGTTAAGGGCAAAGAAGCGCAATATTAAATAGCGTTATCAAGCGTAGCAATCATTTTAATGTTGCTACGAGAAATCGTAGCAGTGAGACATTGTAGCTACACAGATTAACGTGCTACAAGTTCTACGAATTAACCAACAAAGTAATAGTTTACAGAACTGGGACATAATAATGATAGGATTGATATAGGATCCATTAATGCAAAAAGTGCTACAAATTTGACTACTATGTATGTATCTTTCTGTGGTACAGTAGAGCTCGTAAACAGGTGGACTGAGTTATATAAGTGGTTTTTTATTTGAAAGTAAGCAATCTGAGGTCTTACAATGAGTTTAAAGCAAGTTTAACCGAATTGTTCTTTGAGTGACATTTGATTTAGGAGATCATTCACGTTTCATACATTTTTGGGCCAATTCTGAAAGTCCCGGCCAGAAATAAAAAATATACCCATAATATTCGCATAGAACACACAATTTCTAGCAAGAAATACTATTACGATAAACCTGTGCGCGCTATGGTTTTGTTGTTACATGCTTTTAAAATGCGAGAAAATTTGGTACATTTCATCACTTGAAAAGTAATTTGTTTTTAGGTTATTCTATTTTGTAATAAGAAATAATTGTCATTTCACTAATGGTGAACCCAGTACGGCTCGGCGACAACGACCACATTAATGGACCACTGCCTGAAGCTCTGGTACAGAAGGTCCCGAGCACCAGGGCTAGCGGAGCGTCACAGGCAAGGGCCTTGTGACCGGGTGGATCACAGCGGAAGCACCGGTCTCCCACGGTGACTTCCGCTGTGCACTGCACCACCACATGCCCCACGACCAGGCGCCTAAAGCATCTGGCTTCGCGGGGCTCAGAAGATGCACCTGAGCTTTCAGGAAGCCCCCAATAAGGAGGCTCCGCCCGTCCGCGACTTTTTGAGCCACCGCGACGGGGCAGCTCACGACTGCCGACCCTTGACCAGTAGGGCAAAAGCGAATAGTGTTTGACCTTATCTAGTCTCGAGGGCAGCCGCTCGCTTCCACGACGACGGTGGAAATTATCTCCTCCGTCGTGGCCGCGTCATCCAAACCCGTACTGCGCAGACCGGCGCATTTGTTGGGTCTGGTGACGCGGACGTCTCCCGCGTCCGGCAACTCCCTTAGCTTAGCCGCTAGGGCATCAGCCTTGGGGCCGCTGGTGGCGCCAGAGTCCTCGACGAGGCAAGCTCCAGTGCGCGTTACTTTGCACCGGAGCCCTCCCCCTATATCGAGGGCCTTTAGGGCCATCGAGGCCTTCCCCTACCTCAGGCCATGCCTTCTGTCGTCACTGCAAGGACGACTGCTGTTGAACGTGGAGCGCGGATCCTCTTTGGCGCCTTCGCCTTTGATGCGGTGACCTTTACCGATTTAGCGGCGGCTTTTGCCGCCTTGCAGCCTTTTTGGTGGCCTTAGAAGCCTTATTCTTTGCTCCCACCACCTCCCAGACCCTCTTTCTGGAGGGATTACGGGATACAGTGGGAGCAGGAAGGCGGGGTGGCCATTCCCCCCCGTTTGCCGCCTTCTTAGTAGCGGTCGGGGCAGAGGGGGTGGAGGCCTTCTGCTAGGACCGCTAGTAACCCTACCGGGTGATGATGGGTGCCGCCAGCACTGGACGATATGCCCGGTCCTCGAGGACGCCGAGGCGTCGCTCTATGGCCTCCAGCAGCTGAACCATGATCGGTGTCACCATAGGAGGTGCACGAGCAGGGGCCTTTTGGAAAGCGGGGGTTTTCACACCCTGAACCTCCCGGTCCACTGGGCATGTCCTCCCGCATCAGATGTTGCTGATTGCGCGAGTCGGCAAACTCCACCTCCAGGCTGGATTTCCCCACCTCGTTGGAGACGCTCCTATCGAGGAGTTCCTCCAATTTCTTGGTGGCACCTGTGACGGCTTCTGCCACTACCCTTTTCTTAAATGAATGCGGGCAAGAGCCGCCATTATCTCCTTGGCTGCCGGCACCTCCGTGACCTTCCCTCTGGGCAGCGGGGCCGCAATTACCGGCGGCTCTAGAACCATCCCTACGGATCTGTAGAGGTCGGATAGCCGACCTAGCGACTGCTTTTTTAGGCAAGTCCTCGTCGCTCGAGGACTCTGTCCCAGGCTGGCGGAACAAGCCTTTCCCTGATCCGCTCGACCTACCACGATCTCGGTACCCATGTCCACGGTCGACTCTATCTCCGAGCCAGCCGATCGCTTTTCTAGGTGGGGTTTTAGTCACCTGCCTAGGGCCTGTCGAGCGGTGGTGACCCCCCCAAATACCACCCGGGTTGAAACGGGCGGGGGTCGTCATGACTGGTCACCGAATGGGTATCTATTCGACGACCAGCCACGGCAAGGGATTCCCCGGACGGCGGCGTCCGGGTACCTTCTTGGGTAGAAATGTGAGGATAGGAAGGGAGGAAAGGTGGGAGTGACGCCCTAGGCACTGAATCCCCCCAGCGATGCATCCCATTGCTGGCAATCACCCTGAATCTCACGCTCTGACGCCCAGGCGTCAGAGCGTGAGATTCACGGTGATTTTTTATAGAGGTTTTCTTCCTCACAGCTCCGAAAAGCCATCAGGCCCGTCTGTTGCCAGACGGGGTTACGGATCGGCCGACCGATGGTTTCTTTGAGACCGTGTACTTTGCTCAGTGCAAAGAACTCGTCACTCTCCGATAAGTACACTCTGCTTAACAGGGCGCATGCGGAGAACCCTAAAACGGCCATACAGGCCCCCTCCTTAGTGAACAATTGCCATGGGCGACGACAGCGCCTTCCACGAAGCGCACGTCGTCGTTTACGTTACCAGGGTGCACCACGTGGAGGTTGTCCTATCTAGCACCCCTAGAATGACACCATCGAAATAACGTTTTTCACGAATTATAAAAGCATGTTACAAAAAAACCGGCCAAGTGCGAGTTGGTCTCGCCCATGAAGGGTTTCGTAGCAGCAAGTAACATAATATGAAAGTTCTTATGGTTCGTTGTAACTTTGATTGATGTTTAAACACGTTCGCAGTGGTAGTGATTTTTCTAACCGATAATTGCGGTTTATGACGTATTAAAAAAAAAACTACCGGCTGTATCTCGTTCAAACCAATTTTCGTTGGTAGTTTTTATGGCAATGTACATCATATATATTTTTTAGATTTATCATTCTCTTAGTTTAGAAGTGAGGGGGGGGGGGGGGCACACATTTTTCCACTTTGGAAGTGTCTCTTTCGCAAACTATTCACTTTAGAAAAAAAATGATGTTTGAAATCTCAATAGCATTTTGGAAGACCTAAGGAGTTTGGGTTTGATGAAAAAAATAAAATTAAGTTTCAGTTCTTAGTATGGGAAGCCCCAAAAGTTACTGCTTTTTTTCTAGTTTCATAAAAGAATCTTAATGCAGTTCATTGAATACATCTATTTACCAAGTTTCAAGAGCATAGGCCTTATAGTTTCGGAGAAAATTGGCTGTGACACACGGACGGACAGACAGACAGACAGACAGACAGACATGATGAATCTATAAGGGTTCCGTTTTTGCCATTTGGCTACGAAACCCTAAAAACCATAGTGCGCACAGAGTTATTGTAGTAGTATTATCTTTTGGAAATTGAGTGTTCTATCCCAATATAACTTTTTTATTTTCTGGCTGGCACTTTCAGTTTTTGGTCCAAAATGAATGATCTCCTTTATCCATATTTCTCTAAGTAAATTTAATTCTTTAGAGGGACACTAGAATTACCGAGAACTACGTTACGATGAAATAGCAGAATTGAGACCGTGTTCTGTTTTAGTGAGTACTTATATAGAGTACATTTTTTCCCTCGGGGTTTAGGGGTCATGCGTTACTTCTCATGGAGCTAACGTTACACCCTGAGGGTACAGTAGTGGCTTCTTCAATCAGATCCCTAAGATTCAATATCTTAGAGATTAACGAAAAAGCCCACATTAGGAGGAAGGGCATAACGGTACTCCGTTCGGTGAGCAGCCCGCCTGGGGCAGTACCTCCGCCCTGCAGAAGACCGCGGTAATAGTAACCTGACTCCGGTTGGGTTATGTTCTCCGTCGGTTAGCAGGGATCCAGAGCTCATTGGGGTGACTCTGTGCCGGTGACGGTGAGACCAGAGGCTTAATCTGTCTCCATTGGCAGACGGAGGCGCGGAATATTGGTACGGCGGTCAGGGAGACCCGGTGAAACGGTTGACCGCTGACCGCGGGCAGGCTGTACGGAACCCGAACCTGGGGATTACATAATCTCCGCCCCAGGAGGCTGAATCAGCAGCCTGTGTAAAGTCCCTGGTGCTGTGGTCGTGCCGGAGGAGGATACCGGAGTGGACGCGGCCACTGCATCGGGGGGGGGGACCGGGGGCCCTTCCGTACGCCGTGCTAATCTACCGCACTACCTCTGTCTGCCTTTGGTTAGTTAGAGTCTCGCTTAGTCTCTTGCGTCACCGGCACACAGGCACCCCTTCACTTTTCTAACCCCCCCTTTTTTTATAAACAGCATGGCTAAAAGGAAAAAAAGAGAAACAGTGTACACAGCGGCATCGTCGTCCACACTTTACATGGGCTTTTGCAACATCAGAGGTATGCACAAGAACCTCAACGTAGTCCACCACCATCTCGAAACTGCGAAGCCGACCCTTTTTTTCTTGACGGAGACGCAGATCTCATGCCCGGGCGATACATCTTACTTAATGTACCCTGGCTATAAGCTTGAGTACAACTTCAAGCCGAAAGCCGGGGTATGTATGTACGTCCGTGATGATGTCTGCTATCGCCGTCTTACAAGCCTTGAAGACAGGGACCTGTCTACGTTATGGGCGCGCGTGGATCACGGGGGCCACACTCGGATCTACGCGTGCGTGTACAGGTCTCACAGCGGTAACACGGACACAGTTCGCCTTTTTGACCACCTGCAAAAATCGACTAACAAGGTGATTGAGCAGTATCCCTCTGCGGAGATGGTGATTCTGGGGGATTTCAACGGTCATCATGTTGACTGGTTGGGCTCCCGGATAACCAACTTTGCGGGGAAAGCTGCACACGAATTTGCCCTGACCTATGGGTTCTCCCAACTGGTTAAATCCCATACGAGGATACCAGACAAGGTGAACGAGCATAGCGCATTGCTGGGCCTCCTGCTGACAACGCGTCCGGATGGATACACCGTCTCAGTGGATGCTCCGCTCGGTTCGTCGGACCACTGTATCATTCGGGTGCATGTGCCTCTCGCAAGGCCTGAACCACCTCGGCCCAAGGAGTGGCGACATGTGTGGCACTATAAGTCAGCAGACTGGGATGGACTGCGGGAGTTCTTCGCGTCGTACCCGTGGAGGCGGCTTTGTTTTGCCTCAGACGATCTGGATTCCTGCGCTGCAGCAGTCGCTGAGGGGATCTTGGAGGGCATGGAGTGCTATATTCCCAACCGCTGGATCCCTGTAGGAGCAAAAAAGCGACCGTGGTTTAATCGGCTCTGCAGAGAAGCTTTGATGCTGAAAGAATCTGCCTACAGAGCCTGGACCACGGCTCGTGCAAATTCAGATCCTAACATCGCTGAGGTGAAACGCAAATTAAATGCCGCCTCGAGGGCCAGCAAAAGAGCAATTGTCAGGGCTAAATTCGACTTCGTCGGCAGAATTGGTGAGCGGCTAGCAGGGTACCCTTCAGGGAGTCGTGAATTCTGGTCCCTTGCCAAAGCTGCCGAGGGAAACTTCTGTCAGTCAGGTTTACCACCTTTGCTTAAACCCGACGGTAGTCTGGCCCAGAGTGCCAGGGAGAAGGCCGACCTTCCGGGCTTTCTATTTGCCTCTAACTCGACCATGAGCGACGGGGGTGCTGTGCCGCCGGACGTTCCGTGGTGTGGAACTTCCATGCCGGAAGTTAAATTTACGCAGCGGGACGTCCGACGGGAGTGCATCCTGTGCCCAAGAAGGGTGATAGGACCGACCCGGCCAATTACAGGCCTATAGGCGTCACCTCCTTATTGTCTAAGGTGATGGAGCGTGTAATTAATACACAGCTCCTGAGGTACCTTGAGGAAAACGGGGGTGCTAGGTCGGGAAACCTCCTAGTGAGCTTGGTCCGGTTTTCTATCCCGTTAGGCTATATGCCCGGGGCAACTGGACTAAGACGGTGCACCCTGGAACATCGGCTAATGGGTGCGGCGTGCTGCCCCCATTAGTCGATGTACCGATATCCCGGCAAGCTGACCCCATGGCGAGGGGGTCGCAGTTGGGTGGGCCTGCTAGGCCTACGGTGTTGCGGCGTCTCTGCACCGCAACACACCTTGGCGGACGCCCCAGTGCTCCCGGCTTTCTGGCCGGTGGAAGCATTGGGACCGTTTTTCGGCCGTCGTTTGACGGAGTTGACCCCATTGCACGAGGGGGTCGTGGTATGGCGGGCCTTCAAGGTCCGCGGGGTTGCGACAGCTCCCGGATACCCGGTGGAAGCGTCGCAACGATAGTGAGGTTTGCTCCCGGCTGCGGCCGGTTGGAGCAAGTTTGCTGTGCGGCAGCGGCCGCATGTACGGCTGTTCCGCCTGTGCGGCTGATTTCGCCTGTACGGCAGTCCACCTGTGCGGTAGTTACGTAGCGCGGCAGTGTTTGACCGGCTGCTGCGTGTGTGCGGGCTGCCAGCACTGGCAGCCCGCACACACGCAGCAGGTGGGCTGGTTCCGTCTGTGCGGCCGTTCCGCCCGTGCGGCCGTTCCGTCCGTGCGGCCGCTCCGTACAGCAACAGTAGGGGCCTGTCACTGCTGGTCATGGTGCAAGCCATGGTCGGCAGTCAGGCGTGCTGAGTCGCGATGGTGGCAAAGCGGGAGGTGCACTGTGCGGGGGAGCGGGAGTAACCGATAATGCTCCCGCTCTGCCGTGCAGTTCGGGGGCGCCGCGGTAAGAAGTCACTGCGCGCCCCCGATTGTTTCTTGACCGTGGGCGTAAGGTCGGGGGAGCCCGCCCACCAACGGTCACATGGCGGTGGGCACCTTTCCCGTGTTCCGGGGGTGCCCATTAGCGCACGCCTGCGCCAGCCGCTCTCTGTCTCCTCTATTACAGAGGGGCGCTCGAGAGCGGTGCAGGCGTGATGATCTTCAGCTCCTTAGGGAGCTTTGGGGAGCCGCCCATCTGGCTCCCCCGAGGAGAGCCCCAAATTCACGGGGTGCCCATAGCCGGGTCGACGTGAATAATCTTTTGAAATCCCTCGGCCCGGCTAAAGGGTGAGGAGGAACACCGCGGGGTTTAGTGGGTAGGACGGTCCACTCCGGACCGGGCCGGGAGTCCCACACACCATCTTAGCTGCCCCCGCAGCTGGGATGAAGGCGCGTAAATGCGTTCCCCGCGTCAACAAAAAAAAAAAAAAAAAAAACCTTGAGGAAAACGACCTGCTCAGTGACCGGCAGTACGGTTTCCGTCACGGTCGCTCGACGGGCGATCTTCTCGTGTGCCTCACACACCGATGGGCGACGGCTATCGAGAGTAAGGGCGAGGCTCTAGCAGTGAGCCTCGACATTTCTAAAGCCTTTGACCGGGTCTGGCACCGTGGTCTTCTTAAAAAATTGCCCTCCTACGGACTGACCGAGAGATTATGCGGATGGGTGTCCAGCTTTTTGGCCGGTAGAAGCATCAGGGCTGTTGTCGACGGCAGCTGTTCTGACTGCATGGCCATTAACGCTGGAGTACCCGCAAGGGTCAGTGTTGTCCCCTACTCTGTTTCTGCTGCATATCAATGACATGTTGTCTATTGACGGCATTCATTGTTATGCAGACGACAGTACGGGGGACACTTGTTACACAGGCCGCCCCGGTATCTCTCGGGACGCAGTGGAAGAAAGTCGTGAACAGCTTGTGTCTGAAATCGAGGCTACTCTTACTAGAGTGTCCGATTGGGGTAGACAAAACCTTGTCCAGTTCAACCCTTAGAAGACACAGGCGTGTTTCTTCACCGCTAAGAAAGCCCCAATCACTGTAGCGCCACAATTCCAGGGCACATCTCTTTCCATCTCTAAAAGTATAGGGATCCTTGGTGTTGACATCTCCAGTGACGTTCAGTTCCGCAGTCATTTGGAGGACAAGGCCAAGCTGGCGTCCAAGAAGCTCGGTGTGCTCAACAGGGCGCGGCGGTACTTTACTGCGGCGCAAACACCGCTTCTCTATAAGTCGCAAGTGCGGCCACACATGGAGTACTGCTGTCACCTCTGGGCGGGGGCACCTGAATATCAGCTTCGTCCATTTGACTCGGTGCAGAGGCGAGCTGTGAGAGTTGTCAACGATCCTATACTGACAGGTGGTGTTGAACCTCTTCGCGACAGGAGAGACTTTGCCTCCTTATGCGTGTTCTACCGCATGTACAATGGTATGTGCTCTGAGGAATTGTTTGACATGATGCCCACGGCTACGTTCTATCATCGCACCGCTCGCCATAGACAGGGATTTCATCCTCACACCCTACGTCCAGAGCGTTCGAGCACGGTTAGATCCGATAGGGGTTTTCTCCCGCGAACGCTTAGGTTGTGGAATGATCTTCCTGCCTCGGTTTTCCCAAACGCCTACAGTATGGGGTTCTTCAAAAGGGGTCTAAGAAGGTTTTTACAGGGTCGACAGCGCGAGTGTGGCGCCTCTGGTGTTGCAAACGTTGATAGGCTGCGGTGACCACCAGTCCTTCTGTGTGGGCCGTATGCTTGTCTGCCACCTTAGTGGTATAAAAAAAAAAGAAAAAAAAAACACACATCTGTGATATTCTAGTTTGTTCATCGTCGTACGTTCGTATTTACTTATGCAATGATAGTTCAGAGTCGTACCGCCTTGTATGACCAACATTGTTCCGCAAACTTCGGTTAACAGACAACTTTTTTTACGTTTTGTAGTGGAAAAATACACATCGGACCTACAGACCACCGAAATTCCACAACCATTACTGAGTTGATAAATAAGTCCAAGTGTCAACTAAGTGGCACATTCTGGGTGAAAAACTGATATTTATATAATTATACAACACTCATAGCAGCAGTAAACCTACCGTAATTCAAATCCTACTCCCGCACACATACGTTGTCTATGTCACACGTTGGTCGGCAGCCAAAAAGTAAGCTAATTAACCGTAGGTACAGATTATCACTCACCAATCACGATTGCGGTATTGTGCAGTGGAACCAAATTGTTGATCAATCAACGCGTCTCTCACTCCAATTTTAGTTACTTATTGCAACAATGCGAGATAAATTCAGCCAACTACGTAGAGTTTTCTATTCGCCTATATCGCGGCGCCTGAAGATGAAAGCCTATAACTAGGACGTTCTACAGGTATTGGGCAACAGTGCTGAGACAAGAACACTTATGGTGGGGCTGGTCTATGCTCTCAAAGTCAGGCTAGCTTGCAGTGTCTTTGTGGAATATACAACGGAACGAGGTACTGATGTTCATAGTAAGTATTCTACTATATACTGCACCTACCAAACCTTAGTAGTTTACTTGACGTAATTAACTGCATTACTAGCTTACCTATCTAGTAAGTTTTATTTATAACCGAAAATTCGATGTAGATAAAGGTATCGAATTTGGTCATTTTGGACAAATATAAACAGTTCTTGAACAGTTATAATATTTCTGTCAAGAAATATTGACTTTAGGCACTAAACCTCTAAAAAAAGACAAATAAATGAAAATACCGCCAAAAGATAAAATTTGCTTAATTTTACTTTATTCGCGCATTGTATAACATCGTTTAGTGGTATATAATTGCGGTTTTAGCCAACAAAAGGAATTATTCCGAAATAATGACGATAAACGCAAATTTTACCTTTTAAAAATTCGCACGAAGTCGGCTACCGCTAATTAAAATACAAAAGTCAAGTATCAAGTACATAGTCTCAGAAATAAAAGGAAGACCATGAATTTTAAGATTTTTAATACAAAAGTTCCATAATGTTGAATACAAAGTCGCACACTCACAGCGGGTCAGTCGCAACGGGCTCATCTATCCAAACCAAATGTTTAGGCTTTGTTCTGACTATTTAGTAGATGGTTTATGTATAGTTTGCACAAAATCGATCGAGCGGTTCTTTATTTATTACGCAAACGAAGTTGCGCGGGTCAGCTAGTGACATATAAATAATCCAAACCCAATAACAAACATTCACACAAAGTTTTGTGTCAAACAGAACTTTAATCTGAAACCCCATCATTGGCAGTTATTTACTCCTTAAATTCTTTGAACTCTATAATGTCGGGCGATAGCTATATATATATATATATATATATATATATATATATATATATATATATATATATATATATATATATATATATATATATATATATATATATATATATATATATATATATATATATATATATATATATATATATACTGGTTGAATTTATAGTCGTTTTGGAACGGAAAGGTTTAGGCCCAGTTTCGATAACAGAACCGATCGGCACTGTCAATTTGAAAATCAACAATAAAAAATTACGAAAATGTCAAAATCTACATCGTTTGCCAAAATCAAAACGAGAACACCTGGTTATTCCTTTAAATTTCACGAAATACGTTTACTACGATTTTCTACTACAATTTTTCATTCAATGTCTAACGTTCCAATCAGTACGAAGAGTGACCGTGCCGGGAAAATTCGACCAATCACAACGCATGAACGCATCGGTCCACGTGGACTCGTTGCCAAGTAACGTCGGTAGGTACTCGACTAGTTACGTCTTGTAGGTACCGCGCCGCCGACCGGCGACCGCGGCGCGCAGTTCGACTATAACTCGCGCGCAGTATTGTCGTCGCGATCGACTTTTATTTGTGGTCGGAAATAAAACGATTAGTTTACACTCGAGAGTACGAATCTCGTGATGAATTACGCAGTGCGAACGCCTTTGAAATAGTGAAAAGTGACAGAGACACATTGAATAAACTAAAAGACAATAGCCTAAAACGTGCCCGTTTGTGTATCGAACGTTCTGGACTCCATTTTGAGCAGTTGCTAAAGTACAGGGAAGTGTAAATAAACTGTGAATAGGTAGGTCTAGGTATTTAAGTTGATTATTCTGTAAATAGCTCCAATTTTTTAAATACGCCGGAAATACTCCCTATTTGTTCGTGTTTATTTTCATTATTATTACATAAACCTTATTAATTCACCGTAAAATAGAACAATATTAAAGTATCCCCGGTCCTAAGCCCGCGTAAAGTATGAAGGAGAAATTGGAGTCCTTTATTATTATCTAAGTACCTATTATTATCGAAACGATGCATTCGGTCAATGAACTGATCACATGGAGACACGCGCCGCGGCGTTAGGTACCTATGGGTTTCGGAGTTTCATTCATTGAAAAGTTCAATGAATAATCGAACCGCTACTAATGTTTCAACTCGAACGAGTGATAAAGATTACATAGAAGTCATTTTTTTATTATAACCTGCACAGCTGTTTTGACACTCCGAAATGGTTCCATTATTGATTCCGAGTAACCCCCTCTCGGGTCCAGAACGACTATAAATTCAACCAGTATATAGTTTTTTTTTAATATTCAGAAACTTTGTATTTTTGTTACCGCTATAATAAGAAATGCAACAGAATTTCACTTTCAGGGTCCTAAGCAACTAACGTAAATTATTTTCCGTTTATGGGTCGGACTCTACACGCACGAATTTGACTCGCATTTGACCAGTTTTATTTCGAACTAGCCGGTGCCTTCGGGTCTTGTTCGCAGGAACTTGTTCCCAAGATAAAATTAAGTAATTTGTAGGCTTTTCGAAAACTTCTCAAGAACGGAACTGAGGGAGTTTAAATAGAAGATTAGTTATGACAAATATTTCGTCGATGTTATCCTTAAAAACATTGCGTGTTCTAGGTAGATAGCTACCGTTTGTTTAGTACCTTGCCTTTAACACAGACTTAGTGTCCGTTTGAATTACAGTGGAAGTATTAAACTCCCAGCCTCAGTATGTTCCCAACGACGTAGCATTTAATTGAAGGCTCAGCTTAACCAACCTTGTTTGCGACAGCCACCTCCGTCGGAAGCTTAACTACTAGGTAATAATTTCACAGCTAGTAACAGCAGATTTCTTAAAGAAAAAATAAATGAATCCTGGGCCACGTTCCGTTCCTTAACTAGTTAGATCTAATGTCTCTAAAACTATAAAGTAAGATTTAAAAGAGTGATTACTTTAATCATTAAACCACCGATGCTAAAATAAAATCCCCACGCATTTGTGTGTACCTGTATCACCTTTAAAGAATCTTTGACATTCTGGCAAAAATACAACAAAACATCCACGAACGATACGATACACATATGTGCGTCAATTTACTGATAAATGCAGATAAACAGGGAAACATCATTCGATGCCGTCGGCACTTCTGGTTGGCTTATTTCGTTTCATTTCGTTAACGAATTTATGCTCTGTGAATAGCAGCGAATCACTCAAATGATACAAATGTAAATAGACTTTAATATAAGTACGTGTTAGAAGGCAGAAAAGTGAAGTTGCTGTTTCAAAGGTAAAGATAGAAATGAATTTTAAATTTCGTGCCGTTTTTTTTATCTCCTCGATGTATGGCATCATCGGACATAAGTAAGATGAAAGACAGAGATTTCTTATGTGTATTATGAACTAAAATAAGAATTTCTACATTTTATATCAAATACAAGCAAGTCATGACCACTGTTGGCACAAATGATGTACGGAGTACAGACTCATACAGTCTCATATTGCAGAATCGGCGGAAAGAAACGACATTATTCTCACATACTACAGAAGACGCATTCTTTCACAGATCCTAGAAAGATCTCCATCAATCCTTTCTGGAAACCTCAATAACATTTTTGAATACCTATCTATAGATACCCCACACGTAGTGGTTTGATGAAAAAAAAAAAATTAAGTTTCAGTTTTGAGTATGGGGACCCCCAAAATTTACTGCGTTTTTTTCTATTTTTATATCAGAATCTTAATGCGGTTCACAGAATAAGTCTAGGTACCAAGTTTTAATAGCATAGGCCTTATAGTTTCGGAAAAAAGGTGGCTGTGACACACGGACGGACAGACAGACGGACAGACAGACAGACATGACGAATCTATAAGGGTTTCGTTTTTGCCATTTGGCTACGAAACCCTAAAAATGGAGTCTTTAATGAACAGCATATCATGTGCAAGCTTTACTCTCTCATATAATAAGAAGGGTAAGTGTGCAGTTTATTATAAAAAGAAAATAGTCCTTTCCATTGTAATTTAACACTAGTTTTTCAAATTACAGTACACAATAATTAAACAACAAAGGATTTAGCGGTTTCATCAGGGTTTTGCTTCATTAAGCTGTTGTTGTAGAAACCCTTAGCACCTACCAAATCAAGTATGACCACAAAACATTTCCTAAGTACGTTTTGAACCCACTTCACCGACCTTGTTCAACCTGTCTTACTTTGAAATTTTTATTCTAGCTTTCATTTCCACTAACCATCTAAAATACTTGACTGCTCTCAACAAATTGAGTAGTACGAAGAATGACCCTTTTTCAGAATTAACTGGTTTAACTTGGATCAAACAAATACACTCATCTTTGCCTTGATCCTTTGTAGGACGCGACAGAATCCCTTTAGAAACGTTTCAAAGAGTAAGCTTTACTCGATGCCTCATCTTAATAAGGAAACGAACAAAAGATGGGTTGTTTATATGATTGAAGTGGACGTTTTTGATCTAACAATGTTTACTATGATTATTGATATCCTTGAGCACACAAATCATGTTCAATATTACATTATACTTATATATATGTAAGAATACTTATTATTTTTTAACATAAGATTTTTGACATATAAATTAAAATGCTAATTCTTGATTCCGTTTCTATTCGATATTGTAATATATTATTATTGCAGAACATTGATATATCTTCAGCCTTCATGGTAGTTATGTATAGACATATTCTGATGAAATTGGCAGCACAGATTCGTGGAACTTGCTCATTTGACGTCGATCTGTCCACACAATTGGGTACCTAAACTATCTAGCTTTGTTCTATTCCAGGTATTATATAGGTACGTACAATGTCAATATGGTGCAATGGTGTTCTACAGAAATCTTTTGGCCTAAGTTAGTCTGCAAGAGGCGCATCTGCTCGCCAACGGACGAGGCCAATGAAAGGAAAATCTTAAAAGAAAACCGTGAATCAATCCATCTGGCCAGCATGGTACAGTATAGCCACTTTTCTTCCCACAACAATATAAGGAGGACTACGTACATCAGTTTACTTATGTGTTGTATATCTTTTGTAAAAACTTATAAATATATGGAAATTTTAGGCGCGATTGATCCAATTCACGATTAAGCGTCCATTTCACTCCATACCTACATTAAGACTCGACATATTATGTACATTAGATAAATAAAAATTTTAAATAAAAAAATAGAACCGACTTCATACAAATCTTTAAATATAAAATTTACCTAGCACATAGTAAAATGTATTTTGATTTATCGGTTCTATTTTTTTATTTAAAATTTTTATTTTTTTATTTTAAGTGACGGGTGGACCGAAAAGTATATCTATCTAGGTGTAAAGTTCTCATAAACACAAACCAATCAAGCCGTAACACAAGATAGCTGCTGTAAATCGTTAAGGAATTCCCTCGACTGTCTTTCGGTTCCATCATCAGATCGAATCCAGACCTTCATTAAATTTTAGTACATTAAAGCACTTAATCAAAAAGTTAACAAACGCACAAGTTGTCCCTACAATTTTCGGTGGTTGCCTTCGATTTCTCCTGGATCCCAGCATCAGATCCTGATACCCTGGATATGGGACCACCTCAAAAGTAACCTCTTTCAAACAAAAAAAGAATTTTCAAAATCCATCCATAATTGGCGCTGCTATCGCGTAACATACATACAAAAAAAAAAGAAACATAGCGTACGAATTGAGAACCTCCTCCATTTTTGAAGTCGGTTAAAAAAGTAGGATCTATTTCACCTATTTATTCAGTTTTATCTTATCTTCTTTGAAAATTATAAAGAAATTGTACTATCCGCTAAATGAAAGTAGCAAATTAATTTTTAATTGAGATAATGCCATGAATTTACATCATTATTTCGCCGAACTTTGTGATTATGTCTCCATTTATCTTTGATCCTACCCTTGTCTCTGCTAACGAGGTACAGTTCCAAATAAAAACAAATAATGTATGACAACATTTAATATTTCTATTAAATAACTTTATCCAGAGATGATAACAAGGGAGTAATATTACTTAATTTATTCTGGGCTAAGAGTATATTACGCTAAAGGTTGATGCTTATCTTGATAATAATCAGCAGGTACCTACCAGATGAATACATCAACTCAATTCGAACACTGAAGTTGAAAGCACATGTATGCACTATAAACTTCAGTATAGCATCCACAATGTAAAATTTATGGTATGGAAAAGATTTCGGATGATGAAACTTTAGAACCTAACCGAATCAACATCTTAATTAGTATGGTGGTTATGAATAATAATCAAATAAGTTACGACAAGTATACTATTTTAATATTGTGTATGCTCCAAGTCACAATGAAATATTTGATTGTTTGTGTTTTATGTATGACTGAATTTGAATTGAAGCAGGCTTTTTATGTATGATTTGCAAAATTCTTTCACTTTTAAGAAGCTACACTATCGTCGGCTAACACAGACTATATTTTATTACCGTATTCGTGAACGGGGATTACGCGGATGAAACCACGTGACATCCTCTAGTCAGAAATAATGTAATATTTCACTCAGTTCGGTACTTTTAGGTGGAGCGCTTCACGCGTTCACTTGACACGGCGATCAATCTTTAGACGAGTACCTTTCTCAAAAAGGTGAATAGAAATGTTAAGAAAATATTGGTTGGAGACTCAACAAAAGGTCTTTTGTAAACGTCTCTTTCACATACTGCTATTTATTATACAGTATTTTATGCACACGTCAAACAACTTCTATGAAATAACATGGCAGGTAAGTATTATACATTCAGTGTAAGGATTCTGGGTTGCCATATAATTACTCTGTGTACAGGTGCTTCAAAAAATGTCGGTTAGGCTTGAAAAGCAGGTATATAAATATTTTTCATGCCTTTAAACATTTACGTGCTTCAGAAGGCACGATAAGTCAAAACTTCAGCAGCCAGTAACATGTTATTTTAAGGCATTAAAGCATATATTAAGGGTGGCTTAAACCAAAATGACTCAGACATCTTACGTGGGACAAATGAATATGGTTCGCCCACATTTTATAAGTTATATTTTCCCAGTAATAATTCTGGGAAAATATAACTTATAAAAAGCTTCTTCCTACTCGTTCCAGGAAAAAGAAGTAAAACTATTAATGTAAATAGAGAGTTTTGTCCCATAAAGTCACATTTCACTCACCACTGCGATATAATTTTTTCATGCTCTACCATTAAATAAATAAATAAATAATTTAACAATTTTCACCTAACCCTGCTTTACGTTTCGTTTAGTATGTACCAAGTGGTGATTTTGTATGTCAAGCGAGATGATGATTTTTTTCCGCTTTCGTCTCCAACGGTTAAGGGCAAAGAAAGCGCAATATTAAATAGCGTTATCAAGCGTAGCAATCATTTTTATGTTGCTACGAGAAAACGTAGCAGTGAGATTGTAGCTACGCAGATTAACGTGCTACAAGTTCTACGAATTAATCAACACAGTTTACAGAACTGGGACATAATAATGATAGGATTGATATAGGATCCATTAATGCAAAAAGTGCTACAAATTTGACTACTATGTATGTGTCTTTCTGTGGTACAGTAGGGCTCGTAAACAGAGGGACTGAGTTATATAAGTGGGTTTTTATATGAAAGTAAGCAATCTTAGGTCTTAAACTGAGTTTAAAGCAAGTTTAATCCAATTGTACTTTGAGTAGCATTTGATTTGAAAATTTATCCATATTTTACAAAGTAAATTTAATTCTTTAGAGGGACACTAGAATTACAGAGAACTACGTTACCGTGAAATAGCAGAATTGAGGCCGTGTTCTGTTTTAGTGAGTACTTATATAGAGATACACACATCTGTGATATTCTTGTTTGTTCAACGTCGTACGTTCGTATTTACCTATGCAATGATAGTTCAGAGTCGTACCGCCTTGTATGATAAACATTGTTCCGCAAACTTCGGTAAACAGAAGTGGGACTATTTACCGAAGTTTGCGGAACAATGTTTACGTTTTGTAGTGGAAAAATTCCCTTCGGACCAAGATACCTCCAAAACTACACAACCATTACTAAGTTGGTAAAAAAGTCCAAGTGTCAACTAAGTGGCACATTCTGGGTGTAAAATTCATATTTATATTAATTGCAGCAGTACACCTACCGTATTTCAAATCCTACTCCCGCACACATACGTTGTCTATGTCACACGTTGGTCGGTAGCCAAAACGTAAGCTAATTAACCGTACAGATTGTCACAAACCAATCACGATTGTGGTATTGTGCAGTAGAACCAAATTGTTGATCAATCAACGCGTCTCTCACTCCAATTTTAGTTACTTATTGCAACAATGCGAGATAAATTCAGCCAACTACGTGGGGCTTTCTATTCGCCTATATTGCGGCGCCTGAAGATGAAAGCCAAGGCGTTTTACAGGTTTTGGGCTACAGTGCTGAGACAAGAACACTTACGGTGATGTTGGTCAATGCTCTCAAAGTCAGGCTAGCTTGCAGTGTCTTTGAGGAATGTACAACGGAACGAGGTACTGACGTTCATAGTAAGAATTCTACTATACAGGGTGTCCCACGGCTATGCCACATGGAGGGAAAGTACCTTAAATATTGAAGATGGAACATTTTACTAAAAGAAGACATTATTTTAATTTAAAAAACAGCTTAAACTGCATTCATAGATTTTTTAATAATATCATGGTTGAGCCGGGAATCAAACCCGCTACGCGAGAAAAAATAATTACCCCGTAGCTTTATCATACCGATCGAAAGGCTTTTTTTTTTTTTTTTTTTTTTTTTTTTTTGAGAGCCCCGGGTAAGCCCTCAGGAAGGATGTCCCGTGACTCCCAACAGACCTACGGCCGCCAATGCGGCCTTGCCCATTGGGTGGTTCGGGTGCAATCCCGCGTCTATGGGGGGTTTCGGGTGTGACCCCGCTTCTAAGGGGGGGCGTGCGTGAGTGCTCACGTCACGCTGCCGTCATGGGCCTGCTTCTGTAAGGACGGTGAGCGGCCCTCCCACCGTCCTCAGACCCCCGGTCATGGAGGCCGATAGTCCTCGGCGAAGACACGTCGGCGGCGCCCGGGGCGCCGACTGCGGAACTCGGGTGGGAGAGTTCTCTCCCGCACCCGGCCCGCCGCCTCCTTCGCGAGCATGACCTGCTCGCAGAACGAGGCGGCGCAGTCCCACTTACTCCCGCTGGAGAGCATGGCTCGCACCATGGCCTCAAGCGAGAGAGTGTCCACGCCCGGACCCACTACGAGGACCTGTCGCTGTTGTGCCCACGCCGTGCACTCCACCAGCGTGTGGAGCGCCGTGTCATCGCTGCGGTCCTCGCAGTGCTGACATTCGGCCGTGGTTTCCCGGTGTTTTCGCCACAGATACCTACCGAAGCTACCGTGCCCGGCAAGCATCTGTGTCAACCGGTAGGAGAGAGCACCGTGTCTTCTCTCCAGCCACTCGTCCATGACCGGTCTGACGGCCGCGATTGTGGCGAATCCCCCCTTTGGTTGCTCAAGTCGCATCTTCCATGTCTCCAGGGTTTCCTGGTGGAGCAGGGTCCGCTGGGCCTCGATTTCTCGAGACGCAGGCCTTTGGCCCCGCTCCAGCGCCTCCTTGCGCCATCTGAACAGTGACGCAAGGGCTCTCGCTTCCAGGTCCCATGGAGGGGTCCCGGCTAGGAGACATGCCGCCTCACCGGAGATCGTGCGGTATCCTCTTATCACCCTGACGGCCATCACTCTCTGCGGGCTCATCAGTCTAGCCTCATTGCTGGCCGTCAGGGTCTCCGCCCATACGGGAGCCCCGTACAGGGCCATGCTTCGCACGATCCCAAGGTACAGCCTCCTGTAGGGAGCGTTGGGTCCCCTGATGTTGGGCATCAGCCGCGCGAGTGCGGCCGATGCTCCCCTCAGTTTTGGGACCAAACTTCGGAAATGGTGTCCGAAGTTCCACCGGCCATCGAGTACGAGCCCCAGATACTTCATCGAGGGCTCGATGCCGATGCTGACGCCCCCCACCTGTAGGCTGGATCCCGCAGGTGGCCCCATCCGAGGTCCGTGGAAGCACAGAGCCTCGGATTTGTGAAGGGCGACCTCAAGACCCAGCCGCCGAATCCGACCCACGACCTGAGCAACCCCTGCCGTGGCCTTAAGTGCTGCGGCACGGTGCGTTGCTCCCCGCGCCGTAACGAGGGTGTCGTCGGCGTAACATGTTACGCCGACCCCTCTGAGCAACGGACCACGCAGCACCCAGTCGTAACCGATGTTCCACAGGAGCGGCCCTAAAACCGATCCCTGTGGAACACCGCACGACACATCTCGCCGACCCGGCCCTAGCCAGCTCGGGTAAGTTATGGCTCTCTCGGAGAGATAAGCCCCGACAATTCGACGGAGGTAGGGAGGCACTCCATGATAGATAAGCGCCTCCCTGACGCAGCTCCAGGGCAAGGTGTTGAATGCGTTGGCGATGTCGAGAGACACCGCCACCACCACCTCACCCTGTGAGACTGCTTCCTCCGTCAGGCCTCTAATGCGCATGATCGCGTCCACGGTGGAGCGTCCCTGACGGAAGCCAAACTGGCTATCCGCCAGATCAGGCCCCACGCGTGTGAGGTGCCCGACGAGGCGTTGGGCAATAATGCGCTCAAAGAGCTTGCACACCTCGTCGAGCAACACGATCGGCCGGTACCCTGATGGGGAATTTGCCGGCCGCCCCGCCTTTCGAATCAAGACCAGTTTCCCTGTCTTCCAGACCTTGGGAAACTGGCCTTTCTCGAGGCATGCGCTAAAGAGCCCAATTAGTCGAGGCCCAAGCTCTTCGAGAGCCAGGACCCACGCTCGGCCTGGAATGCCGTCGGGTCCAGGGGCGGTGTTTCTGCGGGATTTAAGCCGCAGTACAGCCGCCCCTAACTCACCCTCGGTGACTACGGGCACGTCGTTCTCGCTGCCTTCCGCGTTGGGCGCCTGAGACGGAGCCATGCGCGGAGAAATATGTTCCTCCGCTCTCGACGGGAACAAGGAGTCCAGGACCTCCTCCAACCGCTCCGGCTGGAGACTCTGAGTCAGTGGGGGCGCCTTAGGGCGTAATTTGCCCCTTACCATAAGGTACCGATCGAAAGGCTTCATCATAAGGATTATTTTTTGCTTAGTCACATTATGTCAAAAATAAAAGGAAGACCATGTATTTTAACATTTGATGTGAAATTTTGTTCAAAAAAATGAAAAGCTGGCATCGCCGGTGATCTCAATGAAGACTTTTGTCCCTGGATCGGGATAATAAGATAGCCGCCAAGAACCTTGTTCGAGAAGTAAATTGTTCCATCTTCAATATTTAAGGTACTTTCCCTCCATGTGGCATAGTCGTGGGACGCCCTGTATACTGCAACTACCAAACCTTAGTAGTTAACTTGACGTAATTAACAGCAGTACTTGCTTACCTAAGATGAAGGTATCTAATTTGGACATTTTAGACAAATATAAACAGTTCTTGAACAGTATAACAATATTTCTGTCAAGAAATATTTACTTTAGGCACTAACCATCTAAAAAAAGACAAATAAATGGAAATACCGCCAAAAGATAAAATTTGCTTAATTTTTACCTTATTCGCGCATTGTAATAACATCGTTTAGTCGTTTAAAATTGCGGTTTTTAGCCAACAAAAAGAATTATTCCAAAATAATGATCATAAACGCAAATTTTATCTTTTAAAAATTCGCACAAAGTCGGTTACCGGTAATTAAAATACAAAAGTCAACCTACCGTAGCATTCGAATAACAAAACATTGCCGGCAGGGACTTAATATTAAACCAAAAGGTTTTATGTAAATTACAAGATATGCCCCGCGTACTGTAACGTTGTGAAACAACGGGTGCAGATATTGATTAATATTAGATGATTAAAATTGAAATTTAGTGAAAATAAATGAAAGCGCCATCTGCCGACAACTAGTCTCATCTACACAGCACTGACGTTACCAAGTGACGTCAGACGTAGGGACCCGACTTGCCGCCAGAGGCGCTGTACAAAGATATAAATACGACCGCGCGCGAAGTTCAAGAAACCATTTTTCGTAAAATTAAATTAAACTCGTCGCGAAGGCGTCTGTGTGTCAGTAAATATATTTAATCGAAATAAAATATAAGTTATAGGGAGTGAAATACTCCCTAAGTAAACAGTGGTTTAGCTGCAAGCATCAATTACCCCATCATTGGGTGAGTTAAATTAATTATAATGTAATCTAGATTTTAAAACAGTGAAAATTAACGGCTGTTGGTCAACCCTGTTTTAGGGGGGTAGTTACAGGGGTGTGAAAAAATGTCTCTGTAAAATTAGAATCTAAGCAATCATTGTAAGGAACCCGAGTCCTGAAATGGTTAACAGGGATCGGCTGTCTTAGCAATAGGCGGGAAAAAGGGTTCCAGCTAACCCGTCATCTGGAACGTTCCAGGGTCCACCCTTCGGGTTCCAAGCAGGAACGTCCACCCTACGGGTTCCAGAGATTCACCCTACGGGCAACAAGCGATCATCCACCCCACGGGTTCGAAGAAACAGTTCACCCTACGGGCTACAGGAAATATTTTACTCTCCGGGTTGAAAACACCGTGCCAGCCGAAGTTGTGGACGGCACGGCTACATCAGCAACTGCAGCATTCTTCAGGAAGGCCAAAACTAAGATAAGTCGGAACCCTGCGAAGACCATCGGAAGTCGCACTTGCATAATTGCTACTTGACCACACCCACACCCCGAGTTTCTATTTGAATAAATCGTCTGTTATAATTTTAATCCTTTTAATCATTTCTCTCTGCTATTCTCTTCCCGAAAAGCCCACAGCTTTTCAGTGGCGCCCAAATCGTGGTTTCAAGTAGCGACAAAGCGATTTCCGACGGGAGTCGGGAGGTCATAGTTGTAAGGAATTTTAAGTTGTGCAAAATAGTTTTAAGTGTGCCCGTTAGCGGGGTAGTTTCCCTCAAAATTAATACAACTACCCAGGAATTTGGCTCTCCTGACCTCTGCTGCCAACTTGTTCTTTCCGGCTTATTTTGTGTATTTTTTATTAATTTTAGGCATATTTCGGCAAAAACAAGAACAAGGCCAAATTTGAATTTTTCTCAACATAATTGTAATTTTTCCAAATTTTAACGGTCCCCAATTTATTTTTCACACCCTCATGTATTTATTTTATGGTGAAAAATTTTTTTAAGTAAATTTAGAGTAAAAGTTTTTTTTTTTTTCAATTCTAAACATTACACTTGTTAAAGTTCTGAAGTAAAACGTCTGATTTGAAACTGATTTGAAACGCTTACATTAATTTTCGTTAGCGAGTTGTATAGCATATATTCATCGTAAAAAGTAGGCAAAGGATATCACCATCACAATTTTTATTTTTTTACGGCGTCAAACCGCCTCAATTTGTGCATTATTTTGTTTGATTTCCTATATGTGAATTTACAGCGAGACCAACAGCCGATAATCACACTTCTGGGTAACAATCCCTATTGAAATTTCACGTTAGCAAAACGGTAGAACAAATATTTAACGAATTTCACTTAACGTAAATAATTAAAGATTTATAATTGTTTCACTTTTCGAATTACGTTGAATTCTAACACACTGAAATAAAACTGTAAGAAAAAAACATTCCAAACGTAGATCACGCAGTGAAAACATTCTTGCCAAAAACAATTTTAAACTAATAACTTTGATTCGTGTTCTGAATAAACAACGGCAAATTTTGCTTTCATAACGTTTACAAGTAAGTTGATTTACTAGCTCGATAGTAGCGGAATTTTTTTTTTCATATAAACTGTGGATGGAAGTGAATTAAATACACTCCTGACACCAACAATCTGATACAAAATATTTCCAGAATCGTCCAAGTACGAATCGGTTTTTCAAACAATTCGAAATATTCAAGGGTTCCGTAGTGGTAAGGAACAATTTACATAAAAAGTTAGTTACCACTATATAGTTTATTTCAAGATACGTCCAAGTGCGAATCGTCTTTGACACAGTTCGTAATAATTAAGGGTTCCGTAGTAGTAAGGAACTATTTTAAAAGAAAAATTAGTTGGAACGGGTCTATATACGATTAACTCTTGGCACGTTCGTGGGAATTGTTACATTTAAATAAAAACAAGATTAAGGTCAAAACTTGCATCAATCCATTAAAACTGTCAAACATTTAGCTAACTTCATCAACCCATCATCATACACCTCACTTTCACTACTTACTGCTTCGGATTAGATTACATTTAAACACAGACAGACAGACAGACAAGTAATATCTAGAAGGGTCCAATTTATTATTTGAGTGAAGGAACCCTATAAGGTAATATTTCCAAACTTAAGTATTTACTAAAGCAAATACTAAGTTTTATAAAGGTTCAATTTATAATTCGGTTCAACGAACCCTAAAAAGAACAAATTTATTTTTCGTTATTCTGCGGGTGGGTCGAGAAATAGACACATTCCTCAATATTACAAAGACGAATGCAGATAACGGTAAAGGCCGTAACACACTGCATTAAGATGCGTTTGCGAATAGCGTATCTAGTACATCAGTACAGTTACACAATAGTGTTTTTGATAATTATTTTTTTGGAAAATATAAGGGTGTTAGCACACCGTAAGAGAATATTAATACTTAGGTGGCACATTAGGTACCACATTTCGTGTCATGTTACACGCATACATATTATCATACGGAAGTTCACAATTACACTTTTTTTTTTTTTTTTTTTTTTTTTTTTTTACGTGAGGGAAAATCCTCATGGATGTTATGCCGGACTCCTACCGACTAAAAAACCTCACGTAACGCCCAACAGCCCATGGTTGTGAGCCCCGGGTAAGCCCTCGGAAGGATGTCCCAGGACTTCACAATTACACTTACATAATAATTAGGTAGTAGATAATGATCACACATTCATCATATTTATCTTCACACACAATTCCTAACACTTAACAAGCAGTTTTTTTTTGTTTGTTTACACAGTGACACTTGCATTTCATGTTGTGTGACTCCCAAAGGCGGAAGGAGGGGGCAGACTAGCTACAGGCGAGTCACATTCGTTGATTATAGAAGGTGACTCAAATGTCCTAAGTTTTGTTTCACGACTAAAGCTGACGGGTTAATATAGCATGGAATGTAGTGTGACACTGGCCTTAGATGCAACGATGGATAACACGTTTACATCAACAAGTTTACGTCAACATTATACTCGCTAGCAAAACACAACTTACACAATTTTAACTTCGTACGTACATACATACATACATACTATACAATGATATACGCACATACATAATATACTACTATGGTGGCACACAAGGGTCCCATTTATTTATATAATTGGCGTTATAGCCAAATATTATTTACGGTCGTCATTTATTAGGGTTGACATGATAGTCACACACGCACATACATTTTTACTACTATGGTGGCACACAAGGGTCCCAGTTTTTTTTATATAATTGGCATAATGGCCAAAGATGCATTTATTTTCGTCATTCATTAGGGTTGACTTAATAGTCACAACAATCTACTACTAAGGTTGCGAATAAGCACTTAGTTTCTGTTATTACTGCTAAGGTTGCGAATAAGCACTTAGTTTTTTTTTTAAGTTATTTTGTTAAAGGGCTAAATAGCCTAGTAATTAGTTAGGGACACTACACACTACACACGACTTACAAATAACTACATATAACAACGTGACAAACACATGCCGTGTTCGTCATGGGGACATAGGGGTTAATCAGCATCACGAAGGATTCTGCAAGTAAATTATTTTCTATCACTTTTCTGTTTCTTGGTTTAGTTGGGAGTAACTGTTAGTTGGAAGCATGAGTCTATCCCTAACAGAGTTTGTCGTTAACTGTTAGTTGGCAGCATGGTATTGCCCTAACAGAATTATGTTGTAGGTTGTTACTGTTACGAGGAAGCATGAGTCTTACCCGAACAGATTTATGGTACTGTTATTTGGCAGCATTTGTCTGGCCCTAACAGTCCTAGGTGTAGGTCACCATTATGTGATTTCATTTATATGGCTACTCCTACCACTCGGAAGCTAGATGCTTGCCCTGGGGGATAGTCCATCCTATGATTCGGAAGTGTCACACTAGCCCTAGTAGGATGTTCGTCTCTGGGACGGTTGTATAAATCCCAGCCTTCAGCAAAAAGCCTTATTATACACACCCCACTTTCAGGCGGTGCGTATTACCTGAACCTTCAACCCAAAGCCTCAAATACGTCTTTTCTCTCTCTGTCCCCTAAAGTTCTTCAGGATCACCCAAATACATCCTGCGAGTTGGTTTCATTAAGGCTAAGGCCGACTCTTCGCTATACCCAGCATCACCTCATTCACACAGCACACTAACATACACACACACATAGACGAGTAGTAGGTCTTAGGTTAGGGGCGTTCGAGGACGAACGCAGCATTTGACGTGTTATCGTACGTCAAACGCTCACCGGGGAGGGGGAGTATGTAACGTTGTGAAACAACGGGTGCAGATATTGATTAATATTAGATGATTAAAATTGAAATTTAGTGAAAATAAATGAAAGCGCCATCTGCCGACAACTAGTCTCATCTACACAGCACTGACGTTACCAAGTGACGTCAGACGTAGGGACCCGACTTGCCGCCAGAGGCGCTGTACAAAGATATAAATACGACCGCGCACGAAGTTCAAGAAACCATTTTTCGTAAAATTAAATTATACTCGTCGCGAAGGCGTCTGTGTGTCAGTAAATATATTTAATCGAAATAAAATATAAGTTATAGGGAGCGAAATACTCCCTAAGTAAACAGTGGTTTAGCTGCAAGCATCAATTACCCCATCATTGGGTGAGTTAAATTAATTATAATGTAATCTAGATTTTAAAACAGTGAAAATTAACGGCTGTTGGTCAACCCTGTTTTAGGGGGGTAGTTACAGGGGTGTGAAAAAATGTCTCTGTAAAATTAGAATCTAAGCAAACATTGTAAGGCACCCGAGTCCTGAAATGGTTAACAGGGATCGGCTGTCTTAGCAATAGGCGGGAAAAAGGGTTCCAGCTAACCCGTCATCTGGAACGTTCCAGGGTCCACCCTTCGGGTTCCAAGCAGGAACGTCCACCCTACGGGTTCCAGAGATTCACCCTACGGGCAACAAGCGATCATCCACCCCACGGGTTCGAAGAAACAGTTCACCCTACGGGCTACAGGAAATATTTTACTCTCCGGGTTGAAAACACCGTGCCAGCCGAAGTTGTGGACGGCACGGCTACATCAGCAACTGCAGCATTCTTCAGGAAGGCCAAAACTAAGATAAGTCGGAACCCTGCGAAGACCATCGGAAGTCGCACTTGCATAATTGCTACTTGACCACACCCACGACCCCGAGTTTCTATTTGAATAAATCGTCTGTTATAATTTTAATCCTTTTAATCATTTCTCTCTGCTATTCTCTTCCCGAAAAGCCCACAGCTTTTCAGTACGTTCGTATTAACCTATGCAATGATAGTTCAGAGTCGTACCGCCTTGTATGATAAACATTGTTCCGCAAACTTCGGTTACCAGACAACCTTGTTTATGTTTTGTGGTGGAAAAATTCCCTTCGGACCAAGGAACCACCAAAACTCAACAACCATTACTGAGTTGGTAAAAAAATTCAAGTGGCACATTCTGGGTGAAAAATTGATATTTATATATTCAACATTAATTACAGTAGTACTCCTACCGTATTTCAAATCCTGCTCCCGCGCACATAATATACGTTGGCTATGTCACACGTTGGTCGGAAGCCAAAATGTAAGCTAATTAACCGTACAGTTTATCACTCACCAATCACGATTGTGGTATTGTGCAGTGGAACCAAATTGTTGATCAATCAACGCGTCTCTCACTCCAATTTTAGTTACTTATTGCAACAATGCGAGATAAATTCAGCCAACTACGTAGGGTTTTCTATTCGCCTATATCGCGGCGCCTGAAGATGAAAGTCAGTAACCAAGGCGTTTTACAGGTTTTGGGCTACAGTGCTGAGACAAGAACACTTACGGTGATGTTGGTTTATGCTCTCAAAGTCTAGCTTGCAGTGTCATTGAGGAATATACAACGGAACGAGGTACTGACGTTCATAGTAAGTATTCTACTATATACTGCAACTACCAAACCTTAGTAGTTTACTTGGCGTAATTAACAGCATTACTTGCTTACCTATCTAGTAAGTTTTATTTATAACCGAAAATTCAATGTAGATGAAGGTATCTAATTTGGACATTTTGGACAAATATAAACAGTTCTTGAACAGTATAACAATATTTCTGTTAAGAAAAATTGACTTTAGGCACTAACCATGTAAAAAACGACAAATAAATGGAAATATAGAGAAAATTTTGTTTAATTTTTACCTTATTCGCGCATTGTATATTTAGTCGTATATAATTCCGGTTTTTAGCCAACAAAAAGAATAATTCAAAATAATGATGATAAACGCAAATTATATCTTTTAAAAATTCGCACAAAGTCGGTTACCGCTAATTAAAATACAAAAGTCAACCTTCCGTAGCATTCGAATAACAAAACATTGCCGGCAGGGACTTAATATTTAACCAAAAGGTTTTATGTAAATTACAAGATATGCCCCGCGGCTTCTGTTGCAAGGAAATTTATGTGTTTCATGATTTCATTGTACCGGTAAGCTTCGCATGCCCTCTGAAAACCCTATGAAGAAAGCCTTCCTTTCATACGTCACAATGAAAACTGGCCAAGGGTGAGTCGGACTCACGCACGAATGTTCTGGACATAAAATCACATTTGTTGTATGGGAGCACAGCAATGTTTTTTTGATTTGATTTTGTTTTTGCAACAGAAAGACATAATCCGTGAAAGTTTCAGCTGTCTAGCTATCACGCTGAGATACAGTCTGGAGACAGACAGACGGACATCGGAGTCTCAGTAATAGCGTCCTGTTTTTACGCTTTGGTTCGGAACCCTAAAACGTAATACAAGTATGGTGTAAATTGAGGCAAATCTGTGTTCAGGCTTGAGCTGTGTTGATGATTGAGCTGAGATAAGTAATGTTATTGTATTTTTCAAAATTTAACATTTTGCCTTTGGAGTTCATTGGAAGTTTGTACAATATGTTTAAATATATAATTCATATATTTGACAACCTAGCTGATATTCGGTAGGTATCTGTGGCGACGACACCGGGAAACCACGGCCGAGGATCAGCACTACGAGGACCGCAGCGATGACACAGCGCTCCACACGCCGTGTCATCGCTGCGGTCCTCGCCACAGATATCTACCGAAAATCCCCGTTGTTTTCGCCACAGATATCTACCGAAGCTACAGTGGCCGGCAAGTATCTATGTCAACCGGTAGGAAAGAGCACCGTGTCTCCTCTCCAGCCACTCGTCCATGACCGGTCTGACGGCCGCGATTGTGGCGAATCCCCGCTTTGGTTGCTCAAGTCGTACCTTCCATGTCTCCACGGTTTCCTGGTGGAGCAGGGACCACTGGGCCTCGATTTCCCGAGACGCAGGCCTTTGGCCCCGCTCCAGCGCCTCTTTGCGCCATTTAAATAGTGACACAAGGGCTCCCCCTTCCAGATCCCATGGAAGGGTCCCGCCTAGGAGACATGCCGCCTTATCTGAGATCGTGCGGTATCCCCTTATCACCCTGACGGCCACATTGATGGCCGTCAGGGTCTCCGCCCAAACGGGGGCCCCATATAGGACCATACTTAGCACGATCCCCAGGTAAAGTCTCCTGTATAGGGAGCGTTGGGTCCACTAATGTTGGGCATCAATCGCGCTAGTGCAACTGATGCCCCCCTCAGTTTTGGGACCAAACTTCGGAAGTGATGTTCGAAGTTCCATCGGCCATCGAGTACGAGCCCCAGATACTTCATCGAGGGTTCGATGCCGATGCTGACGCCCCCTACCCGCATGCTGGATCCCGCAGGTGGCCCCTTCTGTGGTCCGTGGAAGCACAGAGCCTCGGATTTGTGAAGGGCGACCTCAAAACCCAGCCGCCGAATCCGACCTACGACTTGAGCAACCCCTGCCGTGGCCTTTAGTGCTGGTGCTGCGTCACGGTGTGTTGATCCCCGTGCAGTGACATGGGTGTCGTCAGCGTGACAAGTTACGCCAACCCCTCGGAGCAACAGACTTGGCAGCACCCAGTCGTAACCGATGGGATTCACTGCATGGTAAATAAGCGCTTCCCTAACGCAGCTCCAGGGCAAGGTGTTGAAGGCGTTGGTAATGTCAAGAGACACCGCCACCACCACCTCAGCCTGAGAGACTGCTTCCTCCGTCAGGCCTCTAATGCGCATGATAACGTCCACGGTGGAACGCCCCTGATGGAAGCCAAACTGGCTATCCTACAGATCAGGCCCCACGCGTGTGAGGTGCGGGACGAGGCGTTGTGCAATAATGCGTTCAAAGAGCTTGCACACCTCGTCGAGCAACACGATCGGCCGGTACCCTGATGGGGAATTTGCCGGCGCCCCGCCTTTAGGATCAAGACCAGTTTCCCAGTCTTCCAGACCTTGGCAAACTGACCTTTTTCGAGGCATGCGTTAAAAAGCCAACTTTTTGGACAGCTTGATGGCCGTCTTGAGAGCCCTCTAGGCCTCCTTGTACACATCGTAGAGCTCCGTCTCTCGGGCTGCCGCATCGTCTTAGCGGCGACGCCTCCGGCGGAATCTGGTGTATCGGCGCGCGGTAACGCACTCCGCGCGCAACTGCGCGATTTCCGGCGTCCACCAGTACACCTGTCTAGAATAGTATGCCTTACTGTCTACCCTTTAGGACAAAAATGAAAGGTGAATTGTGATTCACCTTTAATTTTTGTCTAGGTAATGTTCCATATTGAAAACGGGTAGTCGCGGGTTGTGACTGCACGCGTGCTGTGAAAAAGTTTAAGCCATTTTACTGGCAATCGAGACCGGCTTAACGGATTTTCCAAAGCATAGAAACGCGGTCAAATAAAAAGAAATATCACTAATTAGTTACGTAGTGGTCACCCATCCAATAAGGACCTACCATAATGAAAGTTGCTTACTACATACAGTGATCGTTTACAGAGCACTCAGGGCCACGAGTGCTTTCTATATTATACTTGGAGTAAAGTAAATATTTTATCAGTAAGGGCCAAAACATGTATGCTTTCTGCAAGTCATCGTAGGATCTATGTTTTAAACCGTAAAACAACGCATCATGATAGTGAATCGTGTCACGATGCACGATATAATGTTGTATCACGTATATTCATTGGGTGACTTAAAGATAGGTCGTGAAATTTTACTGCGCAACACGTAGTAACAGTTAAACTGTCATTCATGTTATACTCGTAAAACATGCAGAATGAGTTTTTTAATATTTAGCCTGCCAAAATGGAGCCTGGAACTTTAATTTTGTTCGAATGATGCCACTTGCCTGATATAAAATTTTGCACAACTTTTTTATTATCTTTATCCGACTTTAGCTAGTACATTGGTAAGAGACAGATCATAAGTCGAGATGAATGACGAATTGTCAAATTTAATTCATTTTAGCCCCTCTCTATAAAATAGAGTGCAGAGGGGCTTTCTTCTTTATTTTAGTAAGATATAAAAATAAATTTCTCAACTCTTTAACTGTGAACGTTGTTTTAGCAGTTTCAAAAATTGAAATAGAATAAATGAAAAGGAAACAGCCTTTCAACAGTGAAATGGAATGAATAATGAAGGAAGTTAACTACTTGAATTTTATTGCAAAAATATTGTTTTAAGACTGGTATATAATTGATGATACATATAAAATTTAAAAAATCCCAACATAAAAAGGTCTATAAAAAGTAAACGACTATAAGCTTCTCACCGCTATAAAAATTAAAACAACCGCATTTCAATCGATACACCATTTTTAAGCTACGCTAAAGACACACACAAGTAATAAAAATATGATTGTTACTTACCTAAAGTCACATGAAAAATGGGGTTTATATCAATTCAATAGCTTACCGGTGTTACATATTCACAATTTAGACATTATTATATGTTTAAAAATTATTATCGCTCCACTCTGTCGTCGTGTTTTTTTTAACGTGGGGGAAAATCCTCATGGATGCTCTGTCGGACTCCAACCGACTAAAAAACCTCACGTAACGCCCATTAGCCTATGGTTGGGAGCCCCGGGTAAGCCCTCGTAAGGATGTCCCAAGACTCTGTCGTCGTGGTAGGTACTCGTTTCTACATTTTCTCTCCATTTTCGTGAGAAAATGTAGTGAATGTGCTAATATAAGGCGATAGCTATTTATATACCAAATGTGTTAAAGCGTGACTGTGTCATCTTCACAAACTGATTTTGTGAGATCCCTACATTATTAGGCATTAACTGGATTTGTGGGTTTCAATTCATTTATTTAAAAACTTTGACTCTTGGTGTGCATAATAATAAACAAAACCCTAGAATCCATTTACAAATACAAATATATAAACCAGAAACTCGACTTATATTCAATACGCTGTTCGTTATTCAGTAGGTACTAGCGGCCAAGCCTCGGGATTTTGAGGCCCGATATATCCCAAATTCTAAGTTTAAAGACACGAAGGGCGAACACAAAACCTCTTAAGCTTATTATCTAAAGACGCACGTCACCCTTAACGAAAGTTAATGGGTTTGAGATGTATTAGAACTTAGATCTTACTAGCAGACGCTTATGGTTTCTCTTGATGGGATGATACACGTAAATCTTGCTCTTGAATTTGCCTATCTACTGGCGTATAGTGTGTGAAGATCTGTTGGGAGTCCTGGAGCATTATTTCGAGGGATTACCCGGGGCTCTCAACTATAGGCAGTAGGTAGGAAATGTGTGGTGTTTAGACGGTACGAGTCGTGCATAACTTTCATGTAGGTTTTTCCTCACGTTAAAAAAAATTAAGTGTATGAAGATTCGTTCATTTATTTTCGAATTTATCGTCTTCAGACAGATCGATATACATAGTTAATATTATTAAAAATAAAATTTGTGAATTTACTCATTTAGCAAAGACTTGTAGCATTCTCTTCTTAAGAAAGCTGTTTTGTATAAGCAAATAACTTCATTTCGCTCTCCAGTGGAGAACACAATAAAGAAAATTTTAAGTTAAAATGTTTTAATAAACTTACTTCTGTTGTTTCATTTCACGATTGCCCTATACTTTATTTTATACTAGCTGTTCCCCGCGCAGCTTCGTCGTTATTTCACGTAATGTCATTACCCTCCTTTTGCGCAGTTTGTTAAAAAGTGTCCTATGTCCTTCCCTTGGACTCAAACTATCTCTATACCATATTTCATCAAAATCGGTTCAGCGGTTTAGGTGTGAAAACGTAACAGACAGACAGTCAGATTTACTTTCGAATTTATTATATTAGTAGGTATAAACATTGCTCTTAGACAGTACTGGTACTGCCAAACAGTTGTAGGTCTGTGCTGTACAATCTGTAGTTCGTAAAGATTATACAGCACAGACCTACAACTGGCAGTACCGGTATAGTGCTTATAAACATTGACCAGAAAGAAAGAAATAAATAGTTAGATATTTATTTAGGCATATACAGATGCACTTGTAAAACGTTTCGAATATAAATCAAAAATTCTACCACCAGTTCACAACGCGACCCACTTGAGAAGAACTGGCAAAAAACTTGACCGTATGTAAGGTTACCTTACGTTTACCAAGGCTGATTCATTTCTCACATCATAGATTCAAGGTCGGGTTGTAAGGAAATATTTAAACCCTAAATAGCTAGGTGCGCTTTGTGCTGCATCATTCAGCATTTATCACGCCTTAGTCTTGTCCATTAGTCAGCTGTTGCACCACTAGTAGACGATATTGACTTCAATGTCTTTTATTCTTTATGTTTCGCTAAGATCCAACAATACATTTTCTCAGTTGTAAAATCCCCACGTATGTCATATAAGACTCGAACCGAAAAACCACAAGATATCATAACAATAATACCTGAAAAAACATAGTTCAGTAGAATACAAATCGACTGTTCTTCACTTTGCAGCACAAAATGGCTATCACGGTGAGAAAGTTGCACTCACAAACGCAATAAGCTCAGGGAATGGTGTCATGCATTTTGCAAGCCAGTACGTAGTTGGTACACTCCAACAATTGTTGTGTTCACTTCAATTGCTCTTGAAACACTCTCCGAGCAATGAAAACAGCAATATTTGGTCGAAACTCAAATAACAATCTCGTTCGAAAATATTTTTAAGTTACAAAGTATGTTATCCTTTTCTTGTTATCGTCTACCAATATTTATGTGAAAATGAATTTTAAGAATGATTAAATTTTTTTATTACTGAGGTGGCAGAGATATTAACATCGAATGTCACAAATAAAACGATCATCCCTTTTTAAATTTCTCAAAAGGGGTTACAAAGATTTCGATTTAAGTATAATCTATAGATGACAATACAAAATGCTATAGAACGCAGAAGTTAAACGTGTCAAAACCAGAAGCCAACCATAAATAACCTCAAACTTAGTTCAGAGTTGGAAAGTTTTAATCTGGGGCCCTCCTTAGTTACGATTCCATTTGAGGTAAAGATATTTGGATATTTTAATACATACAAGCGGACGGCACGCGGTTCTTACCCGCGTTGTTTACGTTCATGTGAGAATACGGAAATAAAATATGGCCCATGTCACGGCCGTGGCCGGGAATAGTGTAGCTTTCCAATAGTAAAGGATTTTTAAATCGGTTCAGTAGTTTCGGAGCCTATTCGATGCAAACAAACACAAACAATCAATTCTTTCCTTTGTATGATATTATTATAGATGATAATCTTGCAATTTGTTACAGATGATGATGATAATTGTTACTACTGATTGAAATTAAAATTACGAAGTTAAAAAACATATCAATTTTATTTTTCGGCTCTTTCGTGTTCTTGAGAAAGGACACTACATATGAAATGTTTCTAAGGTTTCCTTTTTTTTCCATCCTTTTAAATTGTTTCCAACAGTTAGTGTGTGTCAGTGAATTTATTGCTCGCCAAGTGTAGTGCTTCCTCGAGCCTAGTATTAGTGAAACACAACTACAAATCTGCTCGGTCTCAAGGGGTTCTCAAACTTTGATCTTTATATTCAGTTACTTGAAAATTATCGTACTTCTGTACCGTACAGAAAATACAGCGATTTTGTGGCGAACTGCAGAGGGAACATTATTTTCTACGGTCGTATAATTTTACATGTAATCATGTCTTTATTATAAAGTCCCGGGTTTTACGGAGCTGTAACACGTAGTACCTACCTCGTATATTAAAGCAAGGACTGACATTTCTAAAGCTCCTGTATAGAGGTAGTATAACTGTGGTATAAATGTATACTGCGAGAAGTAACTTACTGCTCGTACGGGAGTTATTACTTCTTATTGTGTTTTATGTTGCATGAATAATTATCTCCAATGATAATATACGGATATAATTTTCGTTCATCTCTATGTTTATAAGCCAGTCATATTCTCGCTGTGACTGCCTCGGTGGTGCGTTCGGTTGCGTAACCGTCTACCGCGCTTAGGTTTGTTTCAGAGTTTGGGTGTTTTCTATGTATAATATGTATGTATTTGAAATTATAAAATCATGTCTATCAGTCACATCGTATATTATAATGTCTATCAGTCGTCTAGATCCCATAGCACGAGCTAATATTAGCTTAATTTGGGCTAGATGATGTTGTGTGAGAATGTTCACAAATATTTATTTATTTATTACTATTAATCGTAATGCATATATCATTTGTAAAATTGTAACGTATATTTTCTTACAATAGATGAACAATCTAGACGCAAAATTTTGATTGTTCGTTATTTCTAAAAATTTCTAATCATACATACATACAATCACATCAAAAATAGAATTCAGATATAGAAGTAAATTATACACGGATGCTTGCCGGTAGTTTCGTCGGTTCCATGTAAAATGGTACATACAACTCCATTACCGAAATCTCTAATCAACAGCACATTTCACTATATAATACATAAGGAAATAAAACAACCCAAAAATGTGCACTGTCCCTCCAGGTGTAACATCCAAGTAATCAATTTTGTACCGTCCATGTCGCGAATGTCCCAACACGGCCGGGAAACATTCACTCCGGGACCATTACTCAACACATTGTATTGTGCACCACAGGTTCCCCGCGAGTTTTATGTTGTATTGTCCCTTTGAAAATCGTAGGTTGTTATGGGACAAAGCAGATATTTGTTATAAAACTGGCTTTTGTTGGTCGCCTCATGTTTATCTCATGAATGCTAGATAGATTTTGTGAAACAGATTAAGTGTATTGTAGCCGAACAGGTGTGTTCCAATTTTGCAAAATGGAACCATTTCTATTCATTAGTTGTGATGTTTAAAATGTATTATCTAGAAACTTAGATATAATATAAAGTCTATTATTATTATCGATTGATGCATCAATATAGCATATTGATGCATCAATCGATCTTCTATTTAAATATTACGCCCAATCAATCAAATCAGCCTATTGTAGCCTACTGCTGGACGTAAGTCACTCCGCGGTCCTGCACATCCACATGATGCATCCATCATCATCTACATGATGATGGATGGTTTCTTCCACATCTATAAACCCTATACCTATAATTAACACAACAAACAAAAAGACACAACAACGCTATTATAACTTTTTGGAGGAATTTTTCATGTCGGGGGTTTTTAAATTTTGAATTGGGGGGTGTTTTTAAATGAGTTTATCCTTTTTTCAATTACTTTTAACAGTCGTGGGTTTTTTAAAACAAATTTAATTTTGATTTTTAATTTTAAACTTCTTAGAGAGCGATATATTTTTATATATTTGGAGGTATTTTTTATGCTGGAGTGTTTTTATTTTTGGTCGGGGGTTTTTAAAATTACTTTATCCTTTTTTCAATTACTTTTTAACCCTACAGAGCACCCAGTGCCACATACGGTACAACCACTTTTATCCTTCCTACAGACTTAACCAATACTCGTAGTGATATCTGTTGATTATTTATAGATACACTACAAGAGTAGTAACAATAAAAGATAAGACATCTCGCATAGATGTCGTTACTTTTGCCGAGCGGTCAGCAAAAGTGCAGAGTTTGAGGTAAAGTGTCACATTCACTGTTTGCGTGGTTTCAAAAATTCTTAAAAAATTATAAATAAAATGATTTTCAACCGGAAAAAATATTTCGATACGTGAAAAGTCTTTATTGAACCAAGGTTAGCAATATTTTTTCATTCTTTCAGTATTTGTATAGTAAAATTGTATTTTTATGGTTGTACCACATATGGTACCGTGAGCTTTAGCTCTCATTCTCATGTATGTATATGGACTACAAATGTGCTTATGAATTCTTCGTTTTTTTTTTCAGACAATGTCACGTAGATTGTTACATGACCATTCAATCCAAGATTATCTTGGTATACCCTCGGGTAGTGAGGATATATCAAGGGGATCGGTCAGATCCTGCCAACTATAGCCCCGTAGCTGTCACCTCACTTACCTGTAAAATATTTAAGCTGATCATCAACGCTCATGCGTTACCTCGAGGACCACTCGCTACTCAATGATCGGCAATATGGCTTTAGGCCAAAATAATTTACCGGTGACCTCCTGGCGTACGTGACGCATGTTTGGGGTGAGGCTATGGAGAGGCACGGCGAGTCGTTGGCTATAACCCTCGATATTGCGAAAGCCTTCGATAGAGTGTGGCATGCGTCGCTTCTTTCCAAGCTTCCGGCATATGGGCTACCGCCCCGATTGTGCAGCTGGATGGACAGCTTCCTGTACGGACGACAGATACGGGTCCGTTGTGTCGGTCAGGCTTGGTGTTTTATGCAGGCTAATGCCGGGGTACCACATGGATCTGTGTTGTCCCCAACCCTCTTTCTTCTGCATATCAATGACATGCTCTCCCTTGAGAGGTTCGTCCTTGCGTCGAATTCTGCTCTCACCTTTGGAACGACTCCGCGAGGTACTTGCTTGATGCGCTGGACTCTATGCAGCGGCGTGCTATTCGCATTATCAACTGCCCGGAGGTGTCGGAGAGTCTGGAGCCATTGGCGCAGCGAAGAACTATTGCATCTTTGGCTGCATTCTACCGTATCTATCACGGTGAGTGTTCTGCAGAACTCTTCAACCTAATCCCGCCCTGTCCTTTCCGATCCCGAACAACGCGTGCTGGACAGAGATGCCACTCTCACACAGTGGAGAGAGTCTTCGCTAGAACTGAACGATTCAAAAGATTGTTTCTCTGTCGTACCATAAGAATCTGGAACGACCTACCAGCGCACGTATTTCCCTCCTCTTACACTCCTGGGTTCTTCAAGCGGAGCGTGAAGAGGCACATCATAGGGCCGCCAACTTGAGGACCACTGGCTATAGTCTTACAGACTATGACAGTGGCCCACAATTGCTAGATGTCGCTGTGACTTTCAATCAGGCGGCGGCATCATTTTGGCGAGCTAAATATAAAAAAACACATACACTCACAGGCACACATACGCGCTAATTCATAAGCTAAACTATTTCTAAAATGTTCTAATTGATACCAAAAAAAATAGAGTTAAGGCTCAGTGTACCACATGTGGAACCGAAATAAAATTTCGATTTTTTACTAAAATATTTGATTTTCATCATTTTCATTGCTTTTCCCCAACTTCTAAACACTAACCACATCACATATAATTTAATCAGCCAATAAAAAAAAATTGAGCCTTGTAGGGTTAAGCGTCGTGGATTAATATTTTTTTTAAGTTTTAATTTCTTTCATTTTTGTCACTGCTGGCGAGTAGTCACCGTAACACCTATCTACTTACATGCACCGATCAAACCTGAACCCACAACGGAAAACTGCATCAAAATCGTACTAGTCAGTTTTGTAAAAAAATAACAATATATATTTGCACAAACAAGTAAACACACAAACATCCTTTCACCACAAACAAAAAACGGATATTATATCGTCTCCATTTCGTCGTGGGTAAATGAATCAAAATTGATTTTCATTACTAATAATGTTTGCTGCAGCGCCCCCTGGTGAGTTGTCACCGTAACATCTATCTAAGAACATGTACCAATCCATTCCAGACCCATAACTGTAAACTGCATTAAAATCAGACTACTTAGTAGTTTAGGAGAAAAGTGACAACATTGATTTTTCTTCACAAATAATGCTTGCTGCAGCGTCACCTGGTGAGTTATCACATCTATCTAAGAACATGTACCAATCAACCCCAAACTTTGTACTGAAAGCTATATCAAAATCGGACAAGTAGTTTTTGAGAAAAGTGGCAACATTGATTTTCACTAATAATTTTCGGTGCAGCGCCCCCTGGTGAGTTGTCACCGTGACACCTATCTGAGAACATGCACCAATCAAACCTGAACGCATAACTGTAAACTGCATCAAAATCCGAGCAGTAGTTTTGGAGAAAAATGGCAATATGTATTTGCACAAACAAACAAACAAACATCCTCACCACCCAAACGCATATACCGTCTCCGTTCCATCGTGGGTAAAAATGTTCATAACTAAAGGCGGTAAGAATTTCTGTTCTCTGTTTATAGACTTGTGTGTGCTACAGTCACGAAACAAGTGCTTATTCGACACGGTAAACATAATTTTAAAAAAACGTTATTGCCAGCTATAAATCACAATATATTACAACAATATTGCAGCAAACAGGAAAAGCTTGCCTTAAAATATTGTTTTATACGAAGGAATTTCACAATATTATTAAATCATTATAACTCACAACAATAAATCACAGTGATTCCTTTCACCATTTAATTATGAATGTCTTCTTTATTAAATACCATCCAGGGAACTCCAGGAATTATGTAAAATAATCTCCAAATTAATAATTGAAATGATAAAATATTTGCACAAAAGATTAGAATCTCAAAAGTTTTGTAGGCAACCGTTGCTTGTATTATTTTATGATGTTATAAAATATTATTGTACCGCTATCGAGAACTGATACCTTCTTACAATATTTACATTGTATTATAACATAATGACAAAGTTTGTGAAGATGTTTGGATGTTTGTTACTCTTACCTCTTTCTTATTCTTACTGCCTCGACTAACACATGGGGTACTATTTATTCCTGGAATTGGGTCTAATGGGATGCAGGAACGGAACTGAATTCTTCTTATAAATAAAGTATTTGCCACAAAGGCTGTGTTCAGCGTTTTGTAGTCCAGTCAAATTAAACGCATTTCCATTATGAAAAAAAAAAACCTGCAACAGAAGAAACGATCACAATCATATAATATTATATTGACATATGTGGGACTATTTTCAAACAACAGAACTATAACGAAATTTCAACTGGAACTCTTTTGTAGAATGAAAGTTAATAATTAAGATTTTTAATTCAATTTATTTATTTATTAATTTATATATGAATGAATCCAAGTTAATTAATTTCGTAAATATAACCTGTCTAATGCTTTTCTACGTCATAGTTATTGCTGCTTAACTTTTCGAGTTCACTTATTCAACTGAATTTGCCTTTTTAATTAGTTGTCGTAGATATTTGGTATATTATTTTGAAAAATAAAATACTCGTGTTTATTATATTATGTCACTATAAGTAGCATTATGTCACTATTCAAGGGAGCGGGGTCGTCATAATAAATGTCAGTAAATGTGGCATCATTATACGTGAACATATTTTGGTACTGCGACGTACGTATTTCACAGGTAAACCCATGGAGCATATCTAGTTATATGTATTTACGTGTGTGTATGTTCGTAATGAATAAACTCAAAAACTACATTGCCATTTCAAAAATTCTCCTACAAGGAAAGCTATTTTTACTCGGAGTAACAAATGCTTTATTTTTTGACTATATTTCTACGGGAACGGAAGTTACGCGGGTGAAGCCGCGTGAAATTCGCTAGTATTCCATAAAATACCCGCAAAAATATGAAATTATGATTCATGTTGTTTTAATAACTTTGTTTGTTATTTAACTTTTACTTTTACTTAAATTCATAAAGAATCTTAACAATAAGGTATCAGTAACTCAAATTTTCCTACCTTCCGAACACTTCAATAAGTTTGTTTTATCATTTAAATTTATGACGAAATTCCTATGAAGAGAAGTGGGTGATCATAAAAAGAAAGTCTATTGTGTTGAGGCTTCTAAAACATTTGCAGTATCTTGCTAAATGTACGCATCAAGCTTTGAAAAATGAAGAGCGTTTTCCCCAAGAGACGCTCAGTATTTTTGCTTTTTCTGTAATTATTTTAAGCATCTGTTTACTACGTAATGCCGACATTGAATTATGTTTGCAATTCTAAACTTCGTTTTAAATTAAGCACATATTTTTTTGTAATTCTAAAGGAAGTAATTTGACCTTTTACGCGTTTTTCCTCCATCGTATTTTTGGAGTTATTGTTGGAAATTTATTGAAGATCGTTGTTACACAATTTCCTAAAAGTCAATCATAAACAATAACATTATGTTTTATAATCTATACCGTTTTCTGTTGATCCCAAGGTTGCCTGGCAGAAATAATTTTTTAGCGATAAGGCCGCCCTTTGGGTGCAGATAAAGTTTAATTTTATTCTATTTATAGATTAGTTTAAATTTTGGCCTAATGATTTTCATTAATATTAGACGTCATTCGAAAAAACTGTTTGCAATATCTGACTATTTTGAAAGACCTGACAACTGAACTGCACTGTTCAACAGAAAATATTTGGTTATTGTAAGCAAAATCCTTGTAATTCGTTGGTGAAACGCGGGCGGGAAGACTCCCGGAAAATCTGAGTTGGAACAAATTCGTTCGTACGACGAACATTTTGTAGTCTCACGACCAATTGCGCCGGTTTTTATGGCCCTCGCTATTGTTTGGCGTACATTTAAAAAAATATTTCCACGCTCTTGTGGGATGGAAGAAAAATATGATCAGCTTTTTATTACAGTTTTACGCAAAATGAAAATCGAAGAAATTACCTCATTATTTGTTATTAAAAACTTTTGTTTTCACGTTACTATGGAAATTTTCGAGTGTAGCACATCTAAACGTTGCAAACCTATGATCAAGCGACGACTTTCTATCAGGTGGGCTGTATGCTTGTCTGTCGCCAAAGCGATGCGGCATAAAAGTACTTTTCGTAAATACCTACGACACCTAAGCATATCTATAGTTAAATATGAAATAATATTAAACCATCATAGTCATCACATGCTGCTAAAGCCTATTCAACTCATAACCGAAAATATTTTCTGTATTCGATAATCGTGGACACTGTTGGAACTGCGGAAACTAAATATTACAGAGCTTTTCAGTTATCTAATAGGTACACAAACTTTCCCAACTTCTATCCCGCGATACAACAAAGTTTTAAAAGCTCGCATGTTCTACAGCTCTCTTAGGGCCACTAATTTAAAAAATGTTACTCTTTGATGGAGATAAATAAAAATGTAGCTCAAAAATGTAATATCATATCATAATGAAAAGTATTTGAAGCTCGTGTATACACCAGTGTGTTTTGTCTTGGAGCTTTTAGCTTGCAATTTGTACGAGAAATATTTCTTTGAAGAAACTTTGTAGCTTTTTGAGTATACTCGTACACGGATAATCCTTATACAGAATGCAATATAAAGAGTGAGTAAAAGAATGTTGCAATTAAGAGCTTACTGTTTATTTTTATTTTTGAAGTGAAAGCTTCATTATTAGTATTGATATCGCGATATTTGGTACAGCAAAATCACATAGTTTACGTCATCGACGTGATTAGTTAGTTAGTTAGTTATACTTTATTGTAACACCAAAATACATTTTGTAAACTTAGGTAAACTTAAACTTAAATGGTTTTACAATTGGCGGCCTTATCGCACAGAGGCAATTTCTTACAGGCAACCTAGCATGGAGATTTAGTTATAAGCAAACATTTAGGGCAGAATGGTGCTACAATTGAGTGCACTTTGGTAAATAGATAAATATTACATTTCAAATGTGTGTTTTACAGAAATACACATCCAGATACATACATACCTAAATATATAAATATATACAAACAGATACTTACATGTCATACATACATACATACATACATACCTACATACATACATACATATATACAAATATATATACATACATACCCATGAAAAACCGTCAAGCAGAAAACAAGTACTAGACATAGCCGATGTCTCTCAAGTAGTGATTATTTACAAGTGTCTTAAAAGTTGCTAGACTTTGCGCACGTTTAATAGATACTGGCAGCGCATTCCATAACCGAACTGCTTGAACGGAAAAGGATTTGTCCATAAAGTTAGTGGAATGACTAGGCATCCTCAATCTCAGATTTTCCGATGATCTCAGGAATCTACTGTGGGTAACGCTCAGAAAATCAAAACGTTTTTTGAGGTAGGAAGGAGTATATGGGTTGAAAAGTATGTTATATGATAAGGAGAGGATATGAGTATTCCGGCGAAGGCGAATAGGTAACCACTTGAGCTTTTTTCGAAATTCAGAAACATGATCATATTTGCGCAGTCCAAATATAAATCTTATACAGAAGTTCTGAAGTCTCTCAAGTTTATCTAGTTGGTCCTCATTAAGATCCAGATAACTGACGTCTGCATAATCAAGGATAGGTAAAAGGAGCGATTGCACAAGCGCAACCTTAGTAGCAATAGGAAGGAAATTTCTCAGCCTGCGCAGAGACCCCGCCGCAGCATACATTTTACGGCTCATTTCTTGCATTTGAGGCCCCCAGGACAAGCGCGAGTCCAAGTAAATACCCAAGTTCTTTACCTTATCACTGTATGATATGTTAACGCCGTTGCATATTACTTTAGGTACATGTGACCAGTCAATCTTAGGCATCATCCTGGAGCCACCAACGATCATGACCTGGGTCTTAGAAGGATTCACCTTTAGGCCATACGACTCACTCCATCCACAAATAATCTGCAGATCGTCATTCAATTTGCCAACAGCTTGGCTCAACCTGTCCAGTGGGGCTTGAGAATATATCTGGAGGTCATCTGCGTAAAGGTGGTAGGAAGAAGATAAATTCTTAGTGATTGAGTTGATAAAAACCGAGAAGAGTAAGGGAGATAGAACGCCACCCTGCGGCACACCAGCTGATGTATTGCACCAAGACGAAGAGGAGTCTTCAAGATTAATACGTTGCCGGCGGTCAAACAGGTAACTATGAAACCAATCAATTACTGTTGGAGATATGTTAAGGGAGGCTAGTATACCGAGTAGAACGTCAAAGTCCACCGTATTAAAGGCGTTGCTGAAGTCAAGCAGTGCCAGTACTGTGAGGTTGCCATTTTCTATACCGGCTCTGATGTCGTCCGTGATATGAGTTAACGTAGAGGTTGTACTGTGGCCAGTACGGAAACCAGATTGATAGGGATTCAAGAGTTGATTTGTAGAAAGGTAATTCATGAGCTGAGTGGAAAGAAGTCGTTCGAGAACCTTACAGAGAAAAGGGAGAATGGAGATAGGGCGGTAATCAGAAAAAGAGGAGTGATTTTTCTTTTTAGCTATGGGAATAATCTGGGCGTCTTTCCACGCCACTGGAAATTTACTTTTAGTGATTGAAAAATTCAAAATGTGACAGATGATGGGGAGAATTTCTTCGATGATGGGAATAATCATATTACGGCTTAAACAGTCAGAGCCTACCGCGATTGAACCAATCGACATAATAGTCCTCCTCACATCACAATCAGATAATTGAATAAAACTGAAGGGAGAACAGTCGGGAGGGGATATAGATGAAAGAACATTAAGTGTTGCTTCTTTTGTCATTCTATCAAAATTTGACGGCGCAGAGAAATGCTGATTGAGTAAATTCAGATTCAAAGATTTTGGCAGAGTCTTGATCACACTTTCTCACTCCCAATGACCTTAGAAATTTCCAGACTTTAGCTGGATCTCCATTTTCAACAGAGGTGTGAATATGTTGGCGTTGAGCATTCCTACACACTTTACCGCAATGATTTCGTATAAAGACATACTTTTCCCAATTCGATGCTGTTGGCCGATGATTATATTTTGACCTTGCTGCGGCTTTTCTGGATATCAGTCTCTTTATCTCATCTACGTGATATTGTTAAAAAAATTTAAGCCGCCGATAAGGACTTTAACTTGGCTTAAGGCCTTTACTTTCCGTATTTCCCTTTAAAAATACGGAAAATCTCGGAAATCCCCATCTTCAGTTTCCATCCGAGAAAGAGCAATAGTGAAAGATGTTTATTGCAGTGACCATTATATTACTATCATTTACCTAGACGACCGATGCACCGGACTCCTACCGACAAAAAAACCTCACGCGTCCTACTAACAGCCTACGGTTGGGAGGCCCTGGTAAGACCTCGGAAGGATACACCAGGACTCCCAACAGACCTACTGCTACCACTTTGGCCTCACCTAGGGGTGGGGGGGGGGGGGGGGGTGTTAACCCGTTTTAAGTGTAATGTTTGTTAGTTGATTTTAGTTAGCTTTTTTAGCTTTAACAGGAACAATTACTATTTTCTTTTTATGGGACATCCTTATAAAATACCAATTTAAAACCAGTATTACATACCTATGCATATTTTTAAAGTTTGGGCAGCAACAGTGTAGTACATATTTTTTATAATTTTAGCTTTAACAGGAGCAATTACTATTTTCTTTTTATGGGACATCGTTTTATAATACCATTTTAAAACCAGTATTACATACCTATGCATATTTTTAAAGTTTGGGCAGCAACAGTGTAGTACATATCTATGTATATATATAAAAATCAATGCCACTTTTCGTTGTAATTTTATAACTCAAGAACGGGCTCACCTATCCAAACCAAATGTTTAGGTTTTGTTTGGACTAATTAGTAGATGGTTTATGTGAAGTTTGCACAAAATCGGCCGAGCGGTTCTTCATTTATCACGCAAACGAAGTTGCGCGGGTCAGCTAGTTTTTTATAAAAAATCTCTGCACAATTTTAGTGATTCGTACCTACCATAAAATTTGAAAAAAAAAAACAATAAAAAAATCAGATGAACATATATTTACTTGAAACGTTTATAGTGGAAATTAAGTAACTATATTAGTTTTTGATAGCTCATGTATTTAGCTTTAAGATAGAGGAAACAGAAATATTAAAAAATGCGATTTTCCTTTAATCTACAGCCAACTTTACAAAAAAGGAACGATTTTAAAAACAGGTCCTTTTTTTTTATAAGCCTTGCTTAAATATGGGTGAAATTGTGATATATTATAGTGGGGCACCTGTTCTATCACACTGACGGTTGGACTACTATTTACGCCACACCCTGTATACTCTAAGGTTCAAAGGCTTATCCTCCTAGTTACATTGTTTCTTTTCTGTTTTGCCGATGCAGTGCACTGCAGTTGTCAGTAGTCTTTCAATTTAGTCAGATATTGCAAACAGTTTTTTCGAATGCTGTCTGATATTAACATAAATCATTAGAACAAAATTTCAACTAATCTATAAATAGAATAAAATTAAACTTTATCTGCACCCAAAGGGCTGCCTTATAGCTCAAAAGTTATTTCTGCCAGGCAGCCTTGGGATTGGGATCAATAGAAAAAGGTATAGATTATAAAACATAATGTTATTGTTTATGATTGACTCTCAGGAAATTGTGTAACAACGAACTTCAATAAATTTCCAACAATAACTCCAAAATTACGATAGAGGAAAAACGCGTAAAAGGTCAAATTACTTCCTTTAGAATAACAAAAAATTATGTACTTAATTTAAAACGAAGTTTAGAATTGCAAACTTAATTCAATGTCGGCATTACGTAGTAAACAGTTGCTTAAAATAATTACAGAAAAAGCAAAAATACTGAGCGTCTCTTGGGGAAAACGCTCTTTATTATTCAAAGCTTGATGGGTACATTAGCAAGATACTGCAAATGTTTTAGAAACCTCAACACAATAGACTCTCTTTTTATGATCACCCACTTCTCTTCATAGGAATTTCGTCATAAATTTAAATGATAAAAACAAACTTATTGAAGTGTTTGGAAGGTCGGAAAATTTAGTTAGTGTTCGCTTCGCTTGAAGAACCGGGGTTATAAGAGGTAAGAAATAGGTACCTACGTGCGCGAGCAGGTCGTTCTAATTTTTTATAGTTCGGAGGAAAGATCTTTTGAATCGCTCAGTTCTGGCGAAGTACTCTCGAATGTAGGAGCGGTACGACTGGCCGGCACGCTTTATTCGGGATCGAAAACGAGAGGGTAGGATTACGTTGAAGTTGAAGAGCTCCACTAAGAGTTAGGGTAAGCAGACCATGATCTATCCCTGTACCCTCGGGGATCAAGGGATTAGCGTTACTTCTTCATGGACATAACGCAGCAACCTTTGGGCACAGTAAATTTGACTTTTTCAATTAGCTCCATAAGATCAAATATCTTCGGAATTATCAAAAAAGCCCACATTAAGAGGGAGTTGCATAAAGGTACTCCGTTATTAATAAAAATTAAAAAATATGGCCTATAGCCGCCCGCAGGCTGTACGTCAGCCAAACCTGGGGATTAACTTATCTCCGCCCCAGGAGGCTGAACCAGCAGCCTGTGTAAAGTCCCTGGCGCTGTGATTGTGCCGGAGAAGGATATGGAGTAGACGCGGCCACTGCATTAAGGGGGACTGAGGGTCCTTCCGTACACCGTGGCAATCTACCGCATTACCCGTGCTGGCTTTTGGACTACTGAAAGCTCGCTTTGTCTCTTGCGCCACCAGTACACAGGTACATCATGACAAGGAAAAAGAAACATGTCGTCCACACTTCAGATGGACTTTCGTCATATCAAAAGCACGTCAACGCAGTCCACCACCATCTGGAAAATGCGCAACTGACCCTAGTTTTCTAGATTGAGACGCAAATCTCCTGTCAGGACGATACATCTTACTTAATGTTCCCTGGCACATTCCTGCTGCTGGAGCTGGAGCACATCCGTGATGATATCTGTTGTCGCTTTCTCAGGAGTCTTGAACAAAAAGAACTGTCTACTTTGTGGGCACGCGTGGATCGCGGGGCCACATTGAGATCTACGCGTGTTTGTACAGGTCTCACAGCGGCGACACAGACTGGCAGGCAATCGTTCTGGGTGTCGTAAATTCTGGTTGCTTGCCAGAGTTGCCGAGGGATACTTTTGTCGGTCGGGTTTGCCACCCCTACTTAAACCGGATGGTAGCCTGACTCAGAGTGCCAAGGAGAAAGCTGACCTTCTCGGTTCTCTCTTTGCCTCCAACTCGACTGTAAACGGCAATGCCACGAACGATGGAAGAAGATGAGATTATTTTTGAAAAGCAATTAGTATGCTAACTGATCATAAATTTTAAATATGGAAAAAGAATTGGTTTCGAGCAGGATTCGAACCTGCGTCTTCGGCGATCCGTGCCGACACGTTATCCACTCCGCCACCGAAACCTACTCGGAACCAACCAAATTTTCCACCTTATTGTACGTCTTGGGGCGACGTAGGCACCATCTACCGGCACTTTTTAGAAAGTTACACGGCACGAATGTATAGAATTACACCTATATTCATTCGATTTATGATGAAACCAGCCCGAACAATGAGATTATTTTTGAAAAGCAATTAGTATGCGAACTGATCATAAATTTTAAATATGGAAAAAGAATTGGTTTCGAGCAGGATTCGAACCTGCGTCTTCGGCGATCCGTGCCGACGCGTTATCCACCCGCCACCGAAACCTACTCAGAACCAACCAAATTTTCCACCTTATTATACGTCTTGGGGCGACGTAGGCACCATCTACCGGCACTTTTTAGAAAGTTACACGGCACTAATGTATAGAATTCACCTATATTCATTCGATTTATGATGAAACCAGCCCGAACAATGAGATTATTTTTGAAAAGCAATTAGTATGCTAACTGATCATAAATTTTAAATATGGAAAAAGAATTGGTTTTGAGCAGGATTCGAACCTGCGTCTACGGCGATCCGTGCCGACGCGTTATCCACTCGCCACCGAAACCTACTCGGAACCAACCAAATTTTCCACCTTATTATAAGTCTTGGGGCGACGTAGGCACCATCTACCGGCACTTTTTAGAAAGTTACACGGCACGAATGTATAGAATTACACCTATATTCATTCGATTTATGATGAAACCAGCCCGAACAATGAGATTATTTTTGAAAAGCAATTAGTATGCTAACTGATCATAAATTTTAAATATGGAAAAAGAATTAGTTTCGAGCAGGATTCGTACCTGCGTCTTCGGCGATTCGTGCCGACGCGTTATCCACTCCGCCACCGAAACCTACTCGGAACCAACCAAATTTTCCACCTTATTATACGTCTTGGGGTGACGTAGGCACCATCTACCGGCACTTTTTAGAAAGTTACACGGCACGAATGTATAGAATTACACCTATATTCATTCGATTTATGATGAAACCAGCCCGAACAATGAGATTATTTTTGAAAAGCAATTAGTATGCTAACTGATCATAAATTTTAACCTACTCGGAACCAACCAAATTTTCCACCTTATTATACGTCTTGGGGTCACCTTATTATAGGTTTCGGTGGATAACGCGTCGGCACGGATCGCCGAAGACGCAGGTTCGAATCCTGCTCGAAACCAATTCTTTTTCCATATTTAAAATTTATGATCAGTTAGCATACTAATTGCTTTTCAAAAATAATCTTATTGTTCGGGCTGGTTTCATCATAAATCGAATGAATATAGGTGTAATTCTATACATTCGTGCCGTGTAACTTTCTAAAAAGTGCCGGTAGATGGTGCCTACGTAGCCCCAAGACGTATAATAAGGTGGAAAATTTGGTTGGTTCCGAGTAGGTTTCGGTGGCGGAGTGGATAACGCGTCGGCTCGGATCGCCGAAGACGCAGGTTCGAATCCTGCTCGAAAGCAATTCTTTTTCCATATTTAAAATTTATGGAAGAAGATGTAAACGATGGAGATTCTTCGCCGCCTGGCACCCCCAGGTGTGCACCCAAGCAGCTTCCGGCAGTGCAACGTTAGACGGGAGCTTCAATCCCTTGACGTTCATAAGTCGAGTGGGCCAGACTGCATACCTGCGGTGGTACTAAATCAATGTGGTCCTGGGTTGTGTCCGGTACCTACACGTCATTGCACGCTTTCTTATTCCATGAAACGAGGCTTCCCGGCTTAGTAGAAGACTGCGCACGTGTATCTTGTACCCAAGTCGTTCGACTGACGGTCTTCTTGTGTGCCCCATACACCGCTGGGCGACGGCTATCGAAAGTTAAGGCGTGGTTCTAGCAGTAAGCCTCGATATTTATAAGGCCTTTGACCGGGTCTGGCACCGTGGTCTTCTTACCTAATTGTCTTCCTATGAACTGCCCGAGGGGTTTTGTGGATGGGTGTTTCTGGAGGTTTCTGGTCGGTAGAAGCATCAGCAAGCAGTAGCTGTTCTGACTTCATGGCTCTAAATGCTGGAGTACCACGAGGATCGGTGTCGTCGCCCACTCTATTTTTGCTGCATATTAATGTGTTGCTATCTATTGGCGGCATTCATTGTTATACGGATGAGACTATGGCGACACTTTTTACAAAGGCCGACCCAATATCCCTCGGTATGCTGGAATCCCACGAGGCTAGGTGTTGTCGTTCACTCTATTTTGGCTTCGCTCGCTTGGCTCGTGCACAGGGTATCACAGTTCTAACTTAACCTAACCTAATTGTATCTTCTTTTACTCTTGTCCCTGCGGGTAAGGACTACAGCGAGACGGGTTTTAACCTAATTTTTATGTTAGACGAATACCTTGTTAATTTATTAACAAAATAAGCCTGTTTAAGTAAGATTTTAGACATTGTGCGCCTTTGACATTCCGCGCTTTTGTCTATGTGCGCTTTTGTCATTTTGCGCTTTTGACAATCTGCGCCTTTGACTATGTGTGCTTTTGACAATTTGCGATCGTTTGTCACTTTGCGTTTTTGCCCTTATGCGCCTAAAGCAGTACGGGCAACACTTTTAACACAGGCCGACCCAAGCTCCCTCGGTGCGTAGTGGAAGAATGTCATGAACTATCTGTGTCTGAAATCGAGACTACTCTACTCTCACACAAGTGTCCAATTGGGGTGGACGTAACCATGCCGTACACCCAGCTACAACTACAACACACTATTGTCATAAGTCATGGGTCTCCACGCTGTCATGGACTCATGACAATACTGATGACTGTCAGCTACAACTTTAATTTTGGAAAATTGTGTGATCTCCTAAAGGTATTATTTCAACAGCAGTGGGTCGTAATTTTGGCGGAACCCCGATGACTAGTCCACGGAACCCCTAGGTTCCGCGGAACCCACTTTGGGAACCGAGGTATTAACGACGAGACGCTACGGGAGTACTGCACTACAGTAATACTCTCTCTTATGTGGCGCAAACGAAGTTGCGCGGGTTAGCTAGTAGGCTATATAGCATCACGCTACAACGAATAGGAGCGGAGCAGTAATAGTAAATATTTCAAAAACGGGGGAAAAGTTATTCCTTTTGAGAGCGACGTGAAACCTTTCACTTTCTCTCTCTCTCTCTCTCTCTCACGTAGTATTGAATATTAACGACAAGACGCTACGGGAGTAGCCGGAACGTGACGGGAGTAAATGCGACGGGAACAGGTAATACTCTCTCTTATGTGGCGCAAACGAAGTTGCGCGGGTCAGCTAGTAAATAAATAAATAGAATTAAAAATCTTAAAAATAAAATGGATTCTATGATTTCTTTGAAGTTTTTATCGCTAAACTCGATTTTGTGAGTAAATTTATTATTGTCGCTGTATTCGCAGTCATTAAAATAGTCTTACCACTCATTACTATCTTTTAACTTTTTGGGTTTTGATTTTCGCTTCATCCTCATTCCAGTTAAATAAATAAAGTCGAAACCTACCAGTGATCCGACGTTATTCAGTCGGATTCCCGGTTCCCCGCTTGTTTGAAATGGTCTGATTTTAGCGGTAAGCGTGTGACTTAGTCCTGTAAACTGACCTGCTCCAGAGCCTCGCCGGACAACAGGTGCACCATTAGCAGTCTAGCTTCAATGGTGCTTCAGATTAATCTTATAAAATTTAGTGTTTCAGTATAAAATATTGTACCAGAACGTTACTCAAAAACTGCCTGGAAATGCAAAACTAAATTGGAATGTAAATCACCCGGCCTATGTTCGTCTCGATTCCCAATACATCTGATTACTAAAACAAACTTCATTGCGAGTAAACAATGCAAAACAAACATTTTAGTTGAAAGCAGCAGTGCTCGGCGTTCTGTAAAATACTGTATGAGAGAGGAATAAGAAGTATTGATTGCACTTCAAGAATGTATTGTTTCACATTTTGTGTGTCCAAAGACCCCGAAATATTTTTTTTTTCATAACTATTCTTTTAGATATTGCAATGTTTTATTTTCTACAAATTTTGTATGCCCTACTTATGTAGGTATATATCTTGGTGGCAAAATTTTCCATAAGTACTTACTAAAATACCTCGTATAACCACTGTTATATTCGTGATATTTTTTCTTCTAGGTTTTTCATTCATCATAATTTACTGTGATCTTTTTGCGATCGTTTCTAACTGTCCAAGCATTCTACTACTGTAGCAAGGAAGGTAATCACTCTAAGAACTGATTCTGATTAACCTATCGCCACTGTAATGCTTAAATAATAGTAATACTTAATTAATTTAGGTCAAAATCACAGTCTATGAATAAAAGATGATAAAATAAGTCTAGAAAGTTTTTGTTCTGATGCCTCAAGAAAAAGTTTCTTGAGTGCTAATTTACTTTAGGAACTACGATCGTGCCGCCTATGCCAAGAAGCATCGTTATTAAAACTAAATGAATAAATTATTTTAGGCTTTTTACGCTAGCGACAAAAAATGTCCATCAAACTGTCTATCTGAACAATTTTACACCGTCTAACAGAATACGCAAGCCAGCAAAACCTATTTGCCATTAATTTTTATTAACCGAATTAGGATTAGGGCTTTAATTGCCAGCTCTAAAGCCTTAAGTAATTGCCATCATTGGTTGCTGAATTTTTCTTTTATATGGTTCTTTATGGCACATAAAATAGAACACGTAAGGTTTGAAATTGCCTGTAGAAACTGTTTAGATACACGATCTTTTAGAGAAGGCTTTCAAAAACGAATTCTGTGTTTATGCCGGTTTCATTTAAGCAGTGCTGTCTGAATGGCCCATTATTTTGATAGTTCAGTAATAGTTATGCTTTGGTAATACTAATTACTGAACGAGTTTAGTACAACTCGTTTTATTGCCAAGTCCAGTGTGCCATAAGAATACGTTTGCCGTTCGCTCTCTTTCTTCAAAATAACTAATATAGAACAACTATAAATTGAAATAAATGGAGTTAGAGCTAACGGTGCGAAGCCATTTGAATAAATCGGCGGACGATAGCTATTAATATATACCTATATTCTAGTGACTCCAAGAGAGAAGTACGTAGCACTCGTGAGCATTTATAATAATTTACATGGTCAACACGCTTTTTAGGATTGCGCAAAGGGTAAAACCAGGACCCTATTGACTGAGACTTCGCTATCCGTTCACCTGTCGCTGTATTTTTCTGTAGGCTCTCATAAACCGTGATAGTTACACAGTTGAAATTTTCAAAAATAAAGTATAATTTTAAAGCTTGTAGCACCAAGTGCCATCAATTAGCAGTGTAAATAATATGATGTGTAGCTGTTGCCGTTAACATAAATATTTACACACACCACAATATATTATGTCACTTCGATACTTCGTGCGATAGTGCTACTCGCACTTTGGCCATTTTTTTAAATAATGTACGTAATGTTTTTGGGGTTCCAAAAAAATAATTCGGGAAATAATAAGGTTAATTTTGGAGGTAAAAAAACCATTTTATGGCCTAGGTAAATATAACGTTGAGTCCTTTTTGGGGTTGCCAAGTGGACAGAAGGAAAATGCTATACTGCATGGTCGCCTTTGTATACAGCGCAGCGCGTGGAGGGTCCCAAGCTGTTTTCTGATTGCTGTGGTCCCAACTCTTTATCCAAAATAGTAGCTTTAATTGAAATCTTGATGACGACGTTAGTGGAAAAATATATTGTAAATAGCTATTGACTTACTTTTTACACAATATACTCCAATGTTTTATAAAAAATGGAAGGTTGCTTAAATATTGTATTGCTGAATTGAATACGACAGTGATAGATGATATAAAGACTCCAATAAGGTAACACTATATATTTATAAATTGATACTACGTACTAAGCTCCCTCCAGAGTCTTTATTGAATAACATGAAAAATGTTCAATCAATTGCACAACTTAAAAATCACAAAAAAAAATACTTTTTCTACATTAAATGTAGTAAAAATTACATTAAGTTTTGCTTTTTAGTTCGGTTTCCTATGAAACGTCTTTAGTTTTTCTTTTTATAGTTTATTTAGTTTGTAAATAATTATTCTACTCATCCCTGCTTCCCACAACGTGAGACGGCTTTTTAAGCTAAAACCTCAAAACTGTGTCTCAAACTTTAAAACACATCAGCATATATTATGCCCACGCTTGCTCATACGAGCGTGAATTTATGACCCTGTAATATAAAGACAATTGCTACATGAAGGTAGAAAGACTGAGGGAACGTTAGTGCGCGGCTCTCAAATTTATTACAAGTAATATTTGGACCCAAAACATGAAGCCGGCATCCTACCCTCACCTGATCTCACCCACTGCATACAACCTTAAAAACATAATCTTTATCGCCTCCAGTAGTACTTACAAAGAGTTCCTTTATTTTATTCTTGCTTGTGGCGTACGTAATATATTCCGGATTACGTGTTGCTATGAAATATGCAGAGAGTCTGTGGAAGGACGAATGTATGATGTTTTTATGCGGGTTTCAAATCACGCTGCGTTTATTATTTTTTGTTTCACACTGAATATATTGAGAAATAAGGTGCTGCTTTGAATGTTATTATACAATTAAACTGGAGAAGATAAGCATACTCACGCCCAACTGATCAAAAGTGGTCAGCATAGACCTTTTAAAATCGATTTTAAAGAACCCAGTACTGTACATAGACCACCAGGTCATATGAAATGTGAAAAGTACCCATCGATGTCACAGCTGGAAAAATAATATTAGAGGTTAAACTTTCCAAATAAGGGTGTTTTATATTTTTGGAACGATGGAGATTTCGTACCTTTTTCATTTGTATAGTCTTTTTCTGGACAGCTCAGCAATCATGTAAACATGTCATGTTTTGACAAAAGTTGTCTATGATCATAGTGCTGTAACTATACTGATTCTATGTATGTACATAATCATTGAGTTATATCTAGTTCACCGTACATTCATTTACTTCGGTATATCAATCGCCAAATTCATCAAATCATGAAATTCGGTATATCGGTATATCAATATAATTATATTATGTGCAATAATTAAAGGATCTTTAAAAAAAAAGAAACTTTTAGAACATTTAATAGTATAATCATTTATTTACAGTAATAAATTACTTTAGGGATGATAAAAAGTGTAGACGCCTCGCTAGCTGCTCGCCGTTCTTACAGAAGCAGACTAAGACATCTTGGGGCCCCCGTATGGGCGGAGACCCTGTCGGCCAGTAATGTGGCCAGACTGCTGAGTCCGCAGAGGACGATGGCCATCAGGGTGATAAGGGGATACCGCACGATCTCCGGTGAGGCGGCATGTCTCCTAGCCGGGACCCCTCCATGGGACCTGGAAGCGAGAGTCCTTGCGTCACTGTTTAGATGGCGCAAGGAGGCACTGGATCGGGGCCAAAGGCCTGCGCCTCGAGAAATCGAGGCCCAGCGGACCCTGCTCCACCAGGAAACCGTGGAGACATGGAAGGTGCGACTTGAGCAACCAAAGGGGGGATTCGCCACAATCGCGGCCGTCAGACCGGTCATGAACGAGTGGCTGGAGAGGAGACACGGTGCTCTCTCCTACCGGCTGTCACAGATACTAACCGGGCACGGGAGCTTCGGTAGGTATCTGTGGCGAAGACACCGGGAAACCACGGCCGAGTGTCAGCACTGCGAGGACCGCAGCGATGACACAGCGCTCCATACGCTGGTGGAGTGCACTGCGTGGGCGCAACAGCGCCAGGTCCTCGTAGTGGGTCTGGACGTGGACACTCTCTCGCTCGAGACCATGGTGCGAGCCATGCTCTCCAGCGGGAGTAAGTGGGACTGCGCCGCCTCTTTCTGCGAGCAGGTCATGCTCGTGAAAGAGGTGGCGGGGCGGGTACGGGAGAGAACTCTTCCCCCCGAGTTCCGCAGTCGGCGGCCTGGACGCCGCCGACGTGTCTTCGCCGAGGACTATCGGCCTCCATGACCGGGGGTCTGAGGACGGTGAGAGAGTCGCTCACCGTCCTTACAGAAGCAGGCCCATGACGGCAGCGTGACGTGAGGAACTCACGCACGACCCCCCTTAGAAGCGGGATCACACCCGAAACCCACCCCCAAAGACGCGGATTAGCACCCGAACCACCCCCTGGGCGAGGCTGCAGAGGCGGCTGTAGGTCTGTTGGGAGTCCTGGGACATCCTTCCGAGGGCTTACCCGGGGCTCACAACCATAGGCTGTTGGGCGTTGCGTGAGGTTTTTTAGTCGGTAGGAGTCCGGCATAACATCCATGAGGATTTTCCCTCACGTAAAATAAAAAAAAAAAAATCTGAAAACTGAAAATATTAATACTACCTACCTTTTTTTCACTCATAACTCTCATAAGTGACGTGACGCAAACGAAGTTGCGCGGGCCAGCTAGTCTAATATACAAATCGTAGGAATGCTTCATATCAAGAACCCTTCGGCCACATTCGAAACCAAGTTTTCAAATGTTTCTAACCATATAAGTATTTAGGAATGTATCTATATCTAATACTAAGTACCTCATTGCTGTGTCTTATACTACAACATTACGTTTTATTAAGTTTTCCTAATTTTATTTGTGTATCAATTCATTCAGCCTGCTATTCAAACCAGCCGACACAATAACCCTTCTTTTGTGTCGCGCAGTAGGGTAAAATTAAATATAAAATGTTTAGAACACCTGAGGTCATAATTGTGCCGGACTTACCTCTCAAGACATTTGAATGGCCATAATGTTAAATCTATACCTTACCTATATTCAATCCACAAAGTATTAATCAGATTGTCATTGATTGAAGTCGTTCCATTATAATCTGCACGACTCCATAACTATCACCAATCAGATAATAAGGACCCCAGACGGACTTGCCTCGCATCGTCAGGGAAGTCAGTCTAAGCGACCAGTTTGACAGAAACCTGTTTATTTAGTTGCCGGGTAGCCGGTGCCGGGTAACCGACGGCGAATGCAAGCGGTTGCCGGGCAAATCACGCCGGTACGTGTGAAAGCTACAGTACACGGCCATACCCTACCCGGCACCCGGCAACCGGTACGTGTGAAAAGGGGCAAAGACTCGCACTCTTAGCTCTCTGGGTCAATAAGTTATATTATTAAAATAAGTACATTTTTTCGAACTGACAGATTGATAAAACAATAACCTCCTTTTAAAATCAATTGGCCAGGACAACAGTTTTACAACACTATGGCAAAGACAAACAAGTCTGAGAAAAAATAATTTAATGACAAGCAAAAATGACAGTCTTAAATTTTTACCATCCGAGTATTTTTCATGAAATTATTCTATAATCTAAAGGTTTATTAGTATAGAAATGTCTGCATAAATCTAACTAGAGTTCCTTGAAAGGACTATGATCAGGATTGATAATTAAATGTAAGTAATTATGGAGTAGTCGAGATCCAATTTCTTTGTTTACTATATTATTTAGGTCTGTTGAATGCCACTATAATGGTGTTCTGACCATTAGGGTCCGTTCACACAGACCGGCTCGGAGAGCATCGGTGCGCACTTTTCTTTTCACACAGACCGGATCGGATACGCTCGGAGTTGGTCGGGGAGGAGCCGCTAACTGTTTCACACAGACCGGCTGAAAGAGGATGCGCTCGGAGCCGGTCGGATGCGCTCGCAGCCGGTCGGATGTGCTCGCAGCCGGTCGGATGCATCGAGTGCATCGATTCACTACAAAGGCAGTACCAGTATTCCAAGTTTTGTTTTCGGTGTTAACGGGTGCTTTTCGGAACATGGTTTTAGATAGCTCCGATGAAGAAATATATTAATTTTTCATCAGTCATGTTTTCGTAAAAGTGCATGCAACTGTTCTGTTTAAATTGTGCTATCAAAATGGCGGTCGGCGTGGGGAGGCGCGCACGCAATTGGAGCCGATCGGCTGCGCGAGCGGGAAAGAGCACGCAATCGGAGCCGATCGACTGCGCGAGCGGGAAAGAGCACGCAATCGGAGCCGATTGGCTGCGCGAGCTAGAAAGAGCATGCAATTGGAGCCGATCGGCTGCGCGAGCGGGAAAGAGCATGAAATCGGAGCCAAGGCTCCGATCGCGTACTTTTCCGAAAAGTACGCGATCGGAGCCGGTCAGCTCCTCTTATTATTTCACACCAAGCGCGTTCAAGCATTCTCAATGACAAAAGCAGTGCACCTGCAAAAATAAACCTTACTTCAAATAATAAAAACTCTGTTTTCAACCTGATAAGAATCTGCTCTCCTCTCCGAGCCGGTCTGTGTGAACGGACCCTTAGCACAAATTTATGTGACCTAGCGTGTTTATTTCGTTGGACCAACTAATTTGTTTGCTATAACAATAATGTTTTGCTTGATATGTTTATTATTACTTGTAGAATATCGAAGAAAAAAAAAATAACGTTCTTCCCAAAGGAATTTGTGGGCAGTCCGATGGTTTGATCTGAATTGGGAAAGTCTGTCTCGCTTGCACAGTAGCGCTTCTATCTCAGTGTTTTGTAAACTATCACTGCGGCATACATTTTACGCTTAGTTAGACCTGAGGTAGGAGACCGTTAGTGGCTTTTTTTACTATCGTAAAAGTTCTTCCGAAGTCACGCTAAGCTGTGATGGTACGAGCTAGTAGTCGTTGACAGTAATATGGTATTCGTTAAAAGCAAGTTGAAGAGCTTGGCTACTTAAAAATTTTCAACAATCGAAAACGCTAACAATTTTGGCTCACAGGCTGTAACGTGGGAGTAAAATATTACTTGTGAGGTGTGGGTGTTTAGAATGCCTCCGCCTACCTTTTCGGGGAAATAGCATGTTATGTTTGTTCATGAGAGTAATTTGTTTAATGTTGTCATATCAACGTTAGGTAGTAAGAAAGCCATTTAATAAAGTAGCACCAATGGAACAGAAACATGGAATGAATGCCATTCGCGTAAGTTGTAAAAGTCAACTGAGGACAATGAGTTGTACTGTAGTATTCAGTGGTATAAAAAATATTATTACGTATGCGTGGAACGAGCACTTCACGCGTGAGCTAATTTGGTAACACGAGGCTTAGATTTTTTCAGAATTTGGAAGCAAACAACATTTAAATATGCCGTGAGACGAAACCGTTCAAGTTTGACATAGTAAATTATTGAAAAATATAGATAGGTCATATGTGATACATGAGCTGTTAAGCTCGCATAAATTACAAGTAAGTAACTAAGTCACCATTCCATCGCTAAGTGCCACCAATAACATGAGTGCACTACTTTGGGATACGTGCAAAGTTTGAATCTCAAAGCCGTAATCGCCAAAGTTCGCCTTGATTTTGAATAATAAAGCCACCACAAACAGTTTGGAGCTTATCGAAAGTCGTTTTCAGTTCAGTTACGAGATTTAGCTAAATATAATCTCATCTCAGACTAGTGCTAAGGCCTCATTACGTCCGAACCCGCAGTTTCTTTAGAATTGGGCGTTCATTTTAGTTTAGAGACAGTGTTGATACTTTTTTATCATTTATCATGAACCTCACTTTCAGCGAAATCTTTGTAGAAACTGATGAACCAGATATGCCATAGAATAAAAGAGCTAGACGTCATTACCTTTACCATAATCTATACTATAGGAGCTGAAAAGCATACTCATATTAAAAAGAGAAAAAAAAATCATCGTATGTTTGTTTGCACTGAATAGACTCCGAAACTATTTAGGTGATCTACAATGTCACCGGGTATCATAGGCTATATTTTGTTCTCGTATTCCCACTGTAAAGGTAACTACGTCGGTGAAATCGCGTGCCATCGCACATGAGCGTATTAGTTATATTGAAAGAATAAATGTACAAATCTAGTTTAGTTATGCCCTTGTCAGATTCTGTATGTACAGATTAGGGTAATGAGATAACTCATTCAATATGCTGTTCATTCATTCATATTCATCAAATCGCACGGATGAGATTAGGGTTTAGTAGAAGTGAGGCATTTTTGGATTTACTGGTTTAACATAAATTACATACATACATATGGTCACGCCTTTATCCCCGAAGGGGTAGGCAGAGGCATATTATATGCCCACATTTCATTCCTTTTTGTATAATTTGTCCCACGTAATAGGTGGTGAGCCGTATTGCCGTGTTTAAATGGACAGGCGCAGGTTGTGACTGCCTGCTGTTGAAATAAAGCCTTCAACTTAGCTTAACGACTGCCATTTTACTGGCAACCGGGACCAACGGCTTAACGTGCCTTCCGAAGCACGGAAACGCTCAAATAAATGTCACAATGTGATCACATGGATGATCACCCATCCATGGACCGGCCATAGTGAAAGTTGCTTACTGCAGTGATCGTTTACAGAACACTGAGTCCGCGGGGCCACGAGCGCTTCTTTCACTGGGAAAGGGATCCTTTAAGGATGCCATTTTTTCCCTTAGAGGTACGGAACCCTAAAAAGAAAAAGTATTTATACGTTCCTTAATAAACAACCTTTCTACTGTCCATATAGGTATCTATATATATAAAAATCAATGCCACTTTTCGTTGTAATTGTATAACTCAAAAACGGGCTCACCTATCCAAACCAAATGTTTAGGTTTTGTTTGGACTATTTAGTACAGGGGTTCCCAAACTTATAGGTATCACGCCCCCCTACTGTTAAAATTAATATGCCCACGCCTCCCCTCAGCCCAGGGAACAGCAAGTGGGCTCGCCAAACAATTTAAAAATAAAATAATAGTAATTATTATTTTTCTGATTTTAGTATTTGTTGTTATAGCGGTAACAGAAATACATTATTATGTGAAAATTTTAGCGCTCTATCTATCGAGGTGCCTGAAATACAACCTCATGACGGAAAGACAGACAGACGGAAGCCGAAGTTTCTTGAATGGGGGCCCGTTTTGGCCCTTTGGACAGAACTAAACCCTGAAACATACAATTGTTAAATAAAACAAGAGTAGGTAATAAAGTTTATAAATACATCTCAGACCTCCCTCTTGTTTACTATCCCACTTCTTTGTCTCTGTCTTGGCCTGCTTCTGTAAGACTGGCGAGCAGCAAACCCGTCGTTCTCAGGCCCTCGGTCATGAAGGCCGGTAGTCTTGGGCGTATTTGTCTCCCGCTCCCACCACGCCACCCTTTTTTCACGCAGAAAGACACAGCTTGGGACCATGGCTCTCAACACGGTCTTGAGCGTGAGAATGTCCACACCAGGCCTGCGACTAGGTCTTGGCATTGCAGCGTCCATGCTGAGCACCGTCAGAATATGCGGCGCCGTGTCCTCGCTGAAGTAACCGCAGTGCTGGCACTCAGGTGTTACCCCCTGGTGTATGCACCACAGATACTTACCGAAGCACCCGTGCTCGGTAAATATCTATGACACGCGGTAGGTGAGGCTACAATGGCGCCTCTTAAGTCACTCTTCCATGATCGGCTTCACCACCTCGATAGTAGTGAGTTCCCAATTTGACAGCTCAGGAAACCGGCCTATGGTATCACTGCAGCTCCTCCAGGGCCCTCGCTTCCAGGTCCCATGGAGGGTTCCCAGGTAGGAGACATGCAGCCTCGACGGAGATCGTGCGTTACCTTCTTATTATCCTGATGCCAGCGATTCACGGTCAGACTAACAAAAGGTCACTTCTTACAACAATGGTTAAAGATAGATGTGCTTGCATGATTTTGTCAAGATTCCCGATTGTGAAATTAATAGAGATAAAAAAATTGCACAACGTAGATTTCTAGCAAAATTTAGTTTGCTGCTAAACTTTGTTTTTATTATTGTAACCAATGCTACCCATGAATATTAATAAAAAAGGTGCAAGATTTGAGATATTTAACCCAAAATTGTGTCTTAGTATCTTTTCAAAATTTCCATAGCTTGCTCTTGTGATGTCACTCTGATCTAACCGCGCCCCCCTGTGCATGTCTTCGCGCCTACCCAGGGAGGCACGCCCCCCACTTTGAAAACCAATGATTTAGTAGATGGTTTATGTGAATTTTGCACAAAATCGGCCGAGCGGTTCTTCATTTATCACGCAAAAGAAGTTGCGCGGGTCAGCTAGTTATTTATAAATATTAATATTGGGGTAACGTTAGTGGAAACGGCGTCTCTGGGCATGTCAGAATAGTTCGCCACCTCAATTCTACTCAGCCAGCATAGTTTAGTTTACAAAGGTGATCATTTGCACGAGCAAACAAAGCGATTATTATTGGATTGTGAACAAATAATGAAAGTGAAATACGATCAAATTATACAGTGTTTAAAACCGTAGATTCTCTTTGTAAATTATGTGTCATGATCTCATGAGTTTGATTGGGTGGAGTAGTATTTCCAGTTTGCGTTCAATGGGTAACTTGAAAAATTTCAAGGGCAGCCACAACTTGTGTCTATCTTACCACAGCAACAGCCTATTCATTGTCATCATCTCAGCCGATTTGGCGCCAACTGCTGGACCTATGTTCTAAATTGTAGGCGTATATGCCTCTGCCTACTCTATCTATACTTACTTATCTTACTTAATATTATAATTGCGAAAGTTTGTTAGTGTGGATGTGTAGATGTTTGTTACTCTTTAAGGCTCTAACGGCCGAACAGATCTGGCTGAAATTTGGTACAGGGATAGATGATAATCTGAAATGACACATAGTCTACTGTTTATCCCTATAAGTTCCTACGGGAAGCGGGAACGGGAAGCAATTTTACTCGGGCGAAGCTGCGGGCATCAGCTAGTATATCATAAAAAGAGTAAAATTTGATCGAATTGGCTCCGAAACTACTGAACCGATTTGAATAATGCTATCACTGTTGGGATGCTATACTATTTCCGGGTGACATATGCTATAATTTATTCCCGTATTCCCCTGGGAACAGGAGCTACGCGGGTAAAACCGCGTGACATCCGTCAGTGTGGAATTCGATCTTAAGTTGTGTAGTAACATTTATAATTTGTTTTAGTTTGTGACTTATCTCGTTGAATGACTAAATCATTAATCTACATCCTAACTGTTATTGATGTATCGTTAAGACAGCGACAAAGTCAACGATTTTCTATTTATCATGCATAGTGCAGTTAATCCAATAAACGTTAAAATGTTTTTATTAGTTCACCGTAACATTTTTCTTTGTTTGTGAGTAATGTTTTGTTTACATAGAAACGCTTTTCTCTTGGGAATAAAAAATCCAGGTTAAAAAGTAGCTGATACGCACTCCCCAATCTTAAACTGCTCCTATAAAAATCATGGTACATCTACATACTCGAAAGTCACGCTCATTGATAGATTCCGTAATCAGACAAAGAGAGTACCGCAATCTCAAAAGTCAAAACGCGCTTATTATTTTTTGTCATGTTTAATCCACTATTTCTTGGAAATTTGAAAGAAACAATAACAAACATACTAGGTACCGCTATTGTACTATCAATTTTGCATTATAGAATATTTTATATAATCTGTGGCATTTATACTCTCAGCGTAGATGGCTCAGTACCGACTTTAGATGCAACTTCGAACTAGCCGGTGCTTTCGGGTCTTGTTCGCATTTTCCCCAGGAACTTGTTCCCAAGATAAAATTAAATAATTTGTAGGCTTTTAAAAAACTTCTCAAGAACGGAACGGAGGGAGTTTAATTATAAGATTAGTTATGACAAAAATTTCGTCCATTTTATTCTTAAAAACCTTGCCTGATATAGGTAGTTAGCTACCGTTTGATTAGTACCTTGCCTATAACACAGGCTTAGTGTCCGTTTAAATTACAGTGGAAGTACCAAAGTCCCAGCCTCAGTATGTTCCCAACGACGTAGCACTTAATTGAAGGCTCAGCTTGACCAACCTTGTTTGCGACAGCCACCTCCGTCAGAAGCTTAACTAGTAGGTAACAATTTCACAGCTAGTAACAGCAGATTTCTTAAAGAAAAAATAAACAAGTCCTGGGCCACGTTCCATCCCTTAACTAGTTAGATCTAATGTCTCTGAAACTATAAAGTAAGATTTAAAAGTGTAATTACTTTAAACATTAAACCACCGCCGATGCCAAAATAAAATCCCCACGCATTTGTGTGTACCTATATAACTTTTGAAGAATCTTTGATATTCTGGCAAAAATACAACAAAACATTCACGAACGATACGATACACATATGTGCGTCAATTTACTGATAAATGCAGATAAACAGGGAAACATCATTCCATGCCGTCGGCACTTCTGGTTGGCTTATTCCGTTTCATTTCGTTAACGAATTTATGCTCTGTGAATAGCAGCGAATCACTCAAACGATACAAATGTAAATAGACTTTAATATAAGTACGTGTTAGAAGGCAGAAAAGTGAAGTTGCTGTTTCAAAGGTAAAGATAAAAATGAATTTTAAATTTCGTGCCGTTTTTTTTATCTCCTCGATGTATGGCATCATCGGACATAAGTAAGATGAAAGACAGAGATTTCTTATGTGTATTATGAACTAAAATAAGAATTTCTACATTTTATATCAAATACAAGCAAGTCATGACCACTGTTGGCACAAATGATGTACGGAGTACAGACTCATACAGTCTCATATTGCAGAATCGGCGGAAAGAAACGACATTATTCTCACATACTACAGAAGACGCATTCTTTCAGTGATCCTAGAAAGATCTCCATCAATCCTTTCTGGAGTCCAAGTAACCCAAGTCCGTCTTCACCTCTCGATTAGTTGTCACTTGTCACCCTATCATAAACAGTCTCAGTATTCCCAAGCGCGTTTTCCTTCTAGGGTCAGTAATTACTAAAAAACGGAGTCTTTAATGAACAGCATATCATGTGCAAGCTTACTCTCACATATAATAAGAAGGCAAAGTGTGAAGTTTATTATAAAAAGAAAATAGTCCGTTCCATTGTAATTTAACACTAGTTTTTCAAATTACAGTACACAATAATTAAACAACAAAGGATTTAGCGGTTTCATCAGGGTTTTGCTTCATTAAGCTGTTGTTGTAGAAACCCTTAGCACCTACCAAATCAAGTATGACCACAAAACATTTCCTAAGTACGTTTTGAACCCACTTCACCGACCTTGTTCAACCTGTCTCACTCTGAAATTTTTATTCTAGCTTTCATTTCCACTAACCATCTAAAATACTTGACTGCTCTCAACAAATTGAGTAGTACGAAGAATGACCCTTTTTCAGAATTAACTGGTTTAACTTGGATCAAACAAATACACTCATCTTTGCCTTGATCCTTTGTAGGACGCGACAGAATCCCTTTAGAAACGTTTCAAAGAGAAAGCTTTACTCGATGCCTCATCTTAATAAGGAAACGAACAAAAGATGGGTTGTTTATATGATTGAAGTGGACGTTTTTGATCTAACAATGTTTACTATGATTATTGATATCCTTGAGCACACAAATCATGTTCAATATTACATTATACTTATATATGTAAGAATACTTATTACTTTTTAACATAAGATTTTTGACATATAAATTAAAATGCGAGTTCTTGATTCCGTTTCTATTCGATATTGTAATATATTATTATCGCAGAACATTGATATATCTTCAGCCTTCATGGTAGTTATGTATAGACATATTCTGATGAAATTGGCAGCACAGATTCTTGGAACTTGCTCATTTGACGTCGATCTGTCCACACAATTGGGTACCTAAACTATCTAGCTTTGTTCTATTCCAGGTATTATATAGGTACGTACAATGTCAATATGGTGCAATGGTGTTCTACAGAAATCTTTTGGCCTAAGTTAGTCTGCAAGAGGCGCATCTGCTCGCCAACGGACGAGGCCAATGAAAGGAAAATCTTAAAAGAAAACCGTGAATCAATCCACCTGGCCAGCATGGTACAGTAAAGCCACTTTTCTTCCCACAACAATATAAAGAGGACTACGTACATCAGTTTACTTATGTGTTGTATATCTTTTGTAAAAACTTATAAATATATGGAAATTTTAGGCGCGATTGATCCAATTCACGATTAAGCGTCCATTTCACTCCATACCTACATTAAGACTCGACATATTATGTACATTAGATAAAAAAAGTAGGATCTATTTCACCTATTTATTCAGTTTTATCTTATCTTCTTTGAAAATTATAAAGAAATTGTACTTTCCGCTAAATGAAAGTAGCAAATTAATTTTTAATTGAGATAATGCCATGAATTTACATCATTATTTCGCCGAACTTTGTGATTATGTCTCCATTTATCTTTGATCCTACCCTTGTCTCTGCTAACGAGGTACAGTTCCAAATAAAAACAAATAATGTACGACAAAATGTAATATTTATATTAAATAACTTTATCCAGAGATGATAACAAGGGAGTAATATTACTTAATTTATTCTGGGCTAAGAGTATATTACGCTAAAGGTTGATGCTTATCTTGATAATAATCAGCAGGTACCTACCAGATGAATACATCAACTCAATTCGAACACTGAAGTTGAAAGCACATGTATGCACTATAAACTCCAGTATAGCATCCACAATGTAAAATTTATGGTATGGAAAAGATTTCGGATGATGAAACTTTAGAACCTAACCGAATCAACATCTTAATTAGTATGGTGATTATGAATAATAATCAAATAAGTTACGACAAGTATACTATTTTAATATTGTGTATGCTCCAAGTCACAATGAAATATTTGATTGTTTGTGTTTTATGTATGACTGAATTTGAATTGAAGCAGGCTTTTTATGTATGATTTGAAAAATTCTTTCACTTTTAAGAAGCTACACTATCGTCGGCTAACACAGACTATATTTTATTACCGTATTCGTGAACGGGGATTACGCGGATGAAACCACGTGACATCCTCTAGTCAGAAATAATGTAATATTTCACTCAGTTCGGTACTTTTAGGTGGAGCGCTTCACGCGTTCACTTGACACGGCGATCAATCTTTAGACGAGTACCTTTCTCAAAAAGGTGAATAGAAATGTTAAGAAAATATTGGTTGGAGACTCAACAAAAGGTCTTTTGTAAACTCTTTCACATACTGCTATTTATTATACAGTATTTTATGCACACGTCAAACAACTTCTATGAAATAACATGGCAGGTAAGTATTATACATTCAGTGTAAGGATTCTGGGTTGCCATATAATTACTCTGTGTACAGGTTCTTCAAAAAATGTCGGCTAGGCTTGAAAAGCAGGTATATAAATATTTTTTATGCCTTTAAACATTTACGTGCTTCAGAAGGCACGATAAGTCAAAACTTCAGCAGCCAGGAACATGTTATTTTAAGGCATTAAAGCATATATTAAGGGTGGCTTAAACCAAAATGACTCAGACATCTTACATGGGACAAATGAATATGGTGCGCCCACATTTTATCTATTATATAAAAATAAGTCGGGTTTTCCTTCCTGACGCTATAACTCGAGAACGCACGAACCGATTTCCACGGTTTTGCATTCGTTGGAAAGGTCTCGGGCTCCGTGAGGTTTATAGCAAAGAAAATTCAGCAAAATTTCACATACAGCGCCATCGCGGGCGAAGCTGCGGGCATCAGCTAGTAAGTTATATTTTCCCAGTAATAATTCTGGGAAAATATAACTTATAAACAGCTTCTTCCTACTCGTTCCAGGAAAAAGAAGTAAAACTATTAATGTAAATAGAGAGTTTTGTCCCATAAAGTCACATTTCACTCACCACTGCGATATAATTTTTTCATGCTCTACCATTAAATAAATAAATAAATAATTTAACATTTTCCACATAATCCTGCTTTACGTTTCGTTTAGAATGTACCAAGTGGTGATTGTGTATGTCAAGCGAGATGATGAATTTTTTCCGCTTTCGTCTCCAACGGTTAAGGGCAAAGAAAGCGCAATATTAAATAGCGTTATCAAGCGTAGCAATCATTTTTATGTTGCTACGAGAAAACGTAGCAGTGAGATTGTAGCTACGCAGATTAACGTGCTACAAGTTCTACGAATTAACCAACACAGTAATGGTTTACAGAACTGGGACATAATAGTGATAGGATTGAGATAGGATCCATTAATGCAAAAAGTGCTACAAATTTGACTACTATGTTTGTGTATTTCTGTGGTACAGTAGAGCTCGTAAACAGATGGACTGAGTTATTTATGTGGTTCTTAATTTGAAAGTAAGCAATCTTAGGTCTAACAATGAGTTTAAAGCAAGTTTAACCCTTGTTGTTCTTTGAGTGAAATTTGATTTGAAAATTTATCCATATTTCTGAAAGTAAATTTAAGGCTTTAGAGGGACACTAGAATAACAGAGAACTACGTTACCGTGAAATACCAGAATTGAGGCCGTGTTCTGTTTTAGTGAGTACTTATATAGAGATACACACATCTGTGATATTCTTGTTTGTTCAACGTCGTACGTTCGTATTTACCTATGCAATGATACCGTCAGAGTCGTACCGTCTTGTATGATAAACATTGTTCCGCAAACTTCGGTTACCAGACAACCTTGTTTATGTTTTGTGGTGGAAAAATTCCCTTCGGACCAAGGAACCACCAAAACTCCACAACCATTACTGAGTTGGTAAAAAAATTCAAGTGGCACATTCTGGGTGAAAAATTGATATTTATATATTCAACATTAATTACAGTAGTACTCCTACCGTATTTCAAATCCTGCTCCCGCACACATAATATACGTTGGCTATGTCACACGTTGGTCGGAAGCCAAAATGTAAGGCTAATTAACCGTACAGATTATCACTCACCAATCACGATTGTGGTATTGTGCAGTGGAACCAAATTGTTGATCAATCAACGCGTCTCTCACTCCAATTTTAGTTACTTATTGCAACAATGCGAGATAAATTCAGCCAACTACGTAGGGTTTTCTATTCGCCTATATCGCGGCGCCTGAAGATGAAAGCCAATAACCAAGGCGTTTTACAGGTTTTGGGCTACAGTGCTGAGACAAGAACACTTACGGTGATGTTGGTTTATGCTCTCAAAGTCAGGCTAGCTTGCAGTGTCTTTGAGGAATATACAACGGAACGAGGTACTGACGTTCATAGTAAGTATTCTACTTACTGCAACTACCAAACCTTAGTAGTTTACTTGACGTAATTAACAGCAGTACTTGCTTACCTGTCTAGTAAGTTTTATTTATAACCGAAAATTCGATGTAGATGAAGGTATCTAATTTGGACTTTTTGGACAAATATAAACAGTTCTTGAACAGTATAACAATATTTCTGTTAAGAAAAATTTACTTTAGGCACTAACCATCTAAAAAACGACAAATAAATGGAAATACCGCCATAAGAGAAAATTTTGTTTAATTTTTACCTTATTCGCGCATTGTATATTTAGTCGTATATAATTCCGGTTTTTAGCCAACAAAAAGAACAATTCAAAATAATGATGATAAACGCAAATTATATCTTTTAAAAATTCGCACAAAGTCGGTTACCACTAATTAAAATACAAAAGTCAACCTTCCGTAGCATTCGAATAACAAAACATTGCCGGCAGGGACTTAATATTTAACCAAAAGGTTTTATGTAAATTACAAGATATGCCCCGCGGCTTCTGTTGCGAGGAAATTGATGTGTTTCATGATTTCATTGTACCGGTAAGCTTCGCATGCCCTCTGTAAACCCTATGAAGAAAGCCTTCCTTTCATACGTCACAATGAAAACTGGCCAAGGGTGAGTCAGACTCACGCACGAATGTTCTGGACATTAAATCACATTTGTTGTATGGGAGCACAGCAATTATTTTTTGATTTGATTTTGTTTTTGCAACAGAAAGACATAATCCGTGAAAGTTTCAGCTGTTTAGCTATCACGCTGAGATACAGTCTGGAGACAGACAGACAGATGGACATCGGAGTCTCAGTAATAGCGTCCTGTTTTTAAGCTACAAGTATGGTGTAAATTGAGGCAAATCTGTGTTCAGGCTTGAGCTGTGTTGATGATTGAGTTGAGATAAGTAATGTTATTGTATTTTTCGAAATTTTACATTTTGCTTCAGGCGTTCATTGGAAGTTTGTACAATATGTTTCAATATATGATTCATATATTTGACAACCGAGCTGATATACCTTTGACAATGTCTTAAAAGGACTAAGAGAAGAGTTCCCAAAACTCTATTAAAACTTGGATTAACCTGCCGTGCACCTTTTATCTCCTCTTACAACCCTAGGTTCTGCAGCGGAGCGTGAGATGAAGGCACATCACAGGGCCGCCAACTTGAGGACCAATCACAGAATTCTTACGGACCGTGAGAGTGGCCACCAATAGCTAGAATTCACCATGGCTTTCCATCCATTTGGCGAGGTCAATATAAAAAAAAACTCCACTGATTTAGTAACTGTCCTTAAAAAACGTAAGGTTTAAAATGACTTCCAAATCACGATAATAATTCCTTATTTATTAGATTTAAACGTTCATAAATGAAAATTCCATCCTCACCAACCATTAAATTATAGGATCGGTAATCACGAATTCACGAGTGTGTGATCACTTTTTATCATGTGGTGCGTATGTTTGTCTCCTACCTCAGTTGTATAAAATACCTCATCTCAGAAATTACCTTAGCGTACACTTAACGCCAAGGATTAATTTAAAACTTAATATAATAATAATGTAAGCCTACCAAAAGACCGGGTACCTTCCTAATAAAAAAAAGAATGTACCCGAGAAAGACAGAAACATAATAAATATCTACTTTATTGTACACCATTAATCAACAAATTACAGACATTGCATAACAACTAGTGTACAATGAGCGGCCTTATCGCTAACAGCAATCTCTTACAGGCGACCTTTAGATGGATAGGATTGTATTGAGATAGAGTGTGGGAAGTTTAATGGTGACAAGTTTCTGTCAAAGCAATGTAGACATACATACTCATAGATACATACATACATACATACATATACTCACGCCTTAATCCCCGAAGGGGTAGGCAGAGGCCTATACCGGCCCACATGTCACCGTGTACAATTCGGTCCCACGTGACAGGTGGTGAGCCCATCGCCGTGTTGAAATGGACCGCCGCCGTCAGAGCCTCGTCCGTTGTTCAGCAGGTGTACGAGCTTGCACGTGAGGTTGACTTGGGTCCGATGGTGTTGGTAGGGCCCCACTACACCCTTCTTACTCATAGATATACTACACATATACTCAAATAAACATTTACATACACAGACCATACATAAATATGTATAATACATACTAATACATACATAATACCTACATACACATACATAGATACTTAGATTCATATTGATAAATAATATTGTTGTACCTGTGTTTTAAACGAAGATACCTACTACTGACAGGTCTCAGACAAAAAAGAAGACTTAAAATACTTTCTAGCTCTTTCAGGTATTCTTAGGAGCAATACCACCGGAGATGTGCTACGTCAATGAGTCTGATATTCAATCACATTCATCAATCACATTCATCGGGTCCATAAGTAAAGTAGACCGTTTATATTGTCAATTTGTGCAATCGACATAATTAAATATGATTGGTGGATTTCAAACGCATCCACATAGCATATTTCTTAAGCAGAGGCACACTCAAGTTGGTGCAACAAGTAGGTACAGTTCCTGCGTGTTGCACCCACTTAAGAGTGCCTTTCAATACCATACAGATTCAGGGACAAGACATAAGTATTCTCTGAAATAATATGTATTAGCAAAATTTTAAGACTAATTACATAGTCAAGTACTTATTCGAATATCAAGTCGGCTATATATTGCACAGCATCTTATACAAAAGCTGTTAAACTTAAGAAGCTTAATATTCTGTAAAATGTACACAGTGCGAGCATAATCTAAAATTTGTGAATGAAATATGAATGTTGCGATTTTGAAATTATAAGGAGTTAAGAGAAGTCTTTTAAATGACACAAAACACTGTCTTTTGTGCCAGTTACAAGATTTGTAATTGCCTAACGTTGCGTAAATTATGACACAATTATGCACGCCTAGAAGTTTAAATACACATTATACATCATTTTGTCATCTGTCAGACTTTATTTCTTTATCTACGAGTACTTTTATGGGAGCAAATACGGTTAGGTCTTTATCCCCGAAGGGGTAGGCAGTAAGCAAAGGCATACTATTGGCCGCCTGCCACGCCAATACTTACTGTCTACCCCTTGGGACAACACAATTCACCTTTCATTGGTAGGTAGAGTGCCATAATGAAAATGGGTAGTCGCGGGCAGTGACTGCCCGCGCGCTGTTGAAATCTGGCAACTCAGACCGGATTTTCCGAAGTCCGGAAACGCGGTCAAATAAACGTCACAAAGTAGTCACGTGGTGGTCATCCATCCATTAATACCATAGTGAAAGTTGCTTACTACATACAGTGATCGTATACAGAGCACTCGGGGCTACGAGTGCTTTCTATATTATACTTGGAGTAAAGTAAATATTTTATCAGTAAAGGCCAAAACATGTGTGCTTTCTGCAAGTCATCGTAGGATCTATGTTTTGAACCGTAAAACAACGCATCATGGTAGTGAATCGTGCCACGATGCACGACATAATGTTGTATCACGTATATTCATTGGGTGACTCAAAGTAAGGTCGTGAAATTTTACTGCGCAACACGTAGTAATAGTAACAGTAAACTGTCGTTCTTGTTATAAAACATGCAAATTGAGTTTTTTTATATTTAGCTTGTCAAAATGAAGCCACTTGCCTGATAAAAAAAATTGCGCAGTTTTTTATCTTTAGATAGATAGATAAATATTCTTTATTGTAACACCAAAATACATTTTATACTTATATCTGCTAACTTACACTAAATTGGTTTTACAATTACATCTTTATCAGATTTTAGCCGGTACAATGGTAAGAGATAGACCATAAGTCGAGATGAATGACGAATTGTCTTATTTAATTATTCGTTTTTAGTTAGTAAGGATTAAAAATATGTTTCATAACTCTTTTTGTTTTAATAGTCTAAGAACTGTGAACCTTTTTTTAGGAGTTTCAAAAATTGAAATTGCATAAATGAAAAGAAAAGAGCCTTCAAAAGTGAAATTGAATGAATAATAAAGAAGTAACCTTCTTGAATTTTATTGAAAAAATATTGTTTAGACTAGTATTATAATTGACGATACATATAAAATTTAAAAATCCCAAACTAAAAAGCTCTGTAAAAAGTAAACTACTATAAGGTTCTCACCGCTATAAAATTAAAGCAACCGCATTCAAATCGATTCACCTTTTTAAGTTACGCTAAAGACACACACAAGTAATCAAAATATAATTGTTACTTACCTTAATTATGTCATGTGAGGTGAGTCACATGAAAAAAAAACCGGCCAAGTACGGTTGAAGGGTTTCGTAGCATCAAGTAACATAGTATAAAAGTTCATATAAGTTCGTTGTAAGTTTGATTGATGTTTAACACGTTCGCAGTGGTAGTGATTTTGCTAACCAAAAATTGCGGTTTATGACGTATTAAAAAAAACTACCAGCTCTATCTCGTTCAAACAAATTTTCGTTGGTAGTTTTTATGGCAATGTACATCATATATTTTTTTAGATTTATCATTCTCTTAGGTAAGAAGTTAGAGGGGGGGGGACACTCATTTTTCCACTTTGGAAGTGTCTCCTGCGCAAACTATTCACTTTAGACAAAAATGACTTGAGGAACCTCAATAGCATTTTTGAAGACCTATCTATAGATACCCAACACGTATGGATTTGATGAAAAAAAAGGTTTTAGTTTCAGTTCTGAGTATGGGGACCCCCAAAATTTACTGCTTTTTTCCTAGTTTTATATGAAAATATTAATGCGGTTCACATGATACATCTAGTTACTAAGTTTCAATAGCATAGGCCTTATAGTTTCGGAGAAAAGTGGCTGTGACACACGGACGGACGGACAGACAGACAGACAGACATGACGAATCTATAAGGGTTCCGTTTTTGCCATTTGGCTACGAAACCCTAAAAATGGGGTTTATTTCGTAACAATAGCTTACCGGTGTCACATATTTATCACAATTTAGACATTATTGTATGTTTGAATATTATTATCGCTCCACTCCGTCGTCTGATTCTACATTTTCTCTCCATTTTTGGGAGAAAATGTAGTGGTTCAGGTTCATCATCACGCCTTTATCCCCGAAGGGGTAGGCAGAGGCATACTATATAACCACATTTCACCTTTTTATAATTTGTCCCACGTAATACGTTGTGAGCCATATTGCCGTGTTTAAATGGACAGGCGCAGGTTGTGACTGCCTGCTGTTGAAATAAAGCCTTCAACTTGGCTTAACGACTGCCATTTTACTGACAACCGGGACCAACGGCTTAACCTGCCTTCCGAAGCACGGAAACGCTCAAATAAATGTCACAAAGTGATGACATGGATAGTCACCCATCCATGGACCGGCCATAGTGAAAGTTGCTTACTGCAGTGATCGTTTACAGAACACTGAGTCCGCGGGGCCACGAGCGCTTCTCGACGGGGGAACGAGAAAATGTAGTAAATGAGTTAACATAAGACGATAATAGCTATTTATATACCCAATTTCTTTAATTTTCTTTATGGCTTAAAGTGTGTCATCTTCACAAATTGATTTTGTTAGATCACTACATTTTTAGGCATTAACTGGATTTGTGTTTCAATTCATTTACTCAAAAATGTTGGCTCTTGGTGTGCATATTAATAATAAACAAAACCCTAGAAACCATATACAAATATTCAAACAAAAAACTCGACTTATATTCAATACACTATTCTTTTATCAGTAGGTACTAGCGGAAAAGCCTCGGGATTTTGAGGCCCGATATATCCCAGATTCTAAGTTCAAAGGCATAAAGGGCGAACACAAAACCTTTTAAGCTTATTATCTAAAGACGCACGTCACCCTTAACGAAAGTTAATGAGTTCGTGAAGATGTATCAGAACTTAGATCTTACTAGCAGACGCTTATGGCTTCACTTGATGGAATTATATACGTAAATCTTGCTCTTGAATCTACCTATCCACTGGTGTAATGTGTAAAAATTCGTTCAGTAGTTCTTGTATTTATCGTCTTCAAACATACCGATATACATAGAGGCGTTATAACATGATAGTTGATATGACATGTTTTAAATTGAAAACTTTCTTTCATATAAAATTTCTGAATTTACTCATTTATTCAAAAATTGCAGAATTCTCTTCTTTATAAAACTGCTTTGTATAAGCAAATAACTTCGTTTCGCTTTCCAGTGGAACCCATAAAGAAAATTCTGAGTAAAAAGTGTTTTTAAACCTACTTCTGTTGTTTTATTTCATGATTGACCTGTGCTTTATTTTATACTAGCTGTTTCCTGCGGCTTCGTCCGCGTACACTTCTACGCGGACGAAGTCGCATGGCTGCGCAAAAGGAGGGTAATGATTTTCATAAAATCATTACCCTTCCTTTTTCACAGTCAGTTTAAACGTAGCCTATGTCCTTCCCTTGGACTCAAACTATCTCAGCGGTTTAGGCATGAAAATGTAACATACAGACAGACAAAGTTACTTTCGCATTTATAATATTGGTAGGGAAGTAGGAATAAGCATTGTCATTTGTAGTGCTTTAGACAATACAGGTAGTGCCAGTTGTAGACGTTTACCACGGGTGATTCCTTTCTCACTATAATGTCTGATGTTTGTGTGATGATTAAACGTCGGGTTATAATTATATTTCAACCCCAAAGCGCAAAGAGCGCTTTGTGCTGCATCATTCTGCATTTAGCGATGTTCACGCTTTAGCTTTGTCCATTAGTCAGCTGTTGCACAACTAGTAGACGACATTGCTTTTTCTGTAATTCTTCATGTTTTGCTAAGACCGAAAAATACGTTTTCTCAGGTGTAAAATTCCCATTTATGTCATATAAGACTCGAAACAAAATACCACTCGATATCGTAACAATAATACCTGCAAAAACATAGTTCAGTAGAATACAAATCGACAGTTCTTCGCCTTGCTACACAAAATGGCTATCACGGTGAGAAAGTTGCACTCACAAAGGCAATAAGCTCAGGGAATGGTGTCAATGCATTTTGCAAGCCAGTACGTAGTTGGTACACTCCAACTATTGTTGTGTTCACTTCAATAGCTCCTGAAGCACTTTCCGAGCAATGAAAACAGCAATATTTGGTCGAAACTCAAATAACAATCTCGTTCGAAAATATTTTTAAGTTACAAAGTATGTTATCCTTTTCTTGTTATCGTTTAACAAATATTTATGGGAAATTGAATTTTAACAATAATTTAATTTTTTTACCACGAAGGTGGCAGAGATTTTAACATTAACTGTCACAAATTAAACGATCATCCGTTTTAAATTTTCTCAGAAGGGGTTACAAAGATTACGATTTAAGTATAATCTATAGATGACAGTACAAAATGCTATAGAACGCAGAAGTTAAACGTGTCAAAACCAGAAACCAACCATAAATAACCTCAAACTTAGTTCCGAGTTGGAAAGTTTTAATCTGGGGCCCTCCTTAGTTACGATTCCATTTGAGGTAAAGATATTTGGATATTTTAATACATACAAGCGGACGGCACGCGGTTCTTACCCGCGTAGTTTACGTTCCTGTGAGAATACGGAAATAAGTAGTATAAACATCAAATTCAAATCTAGGAACACCAACAAAGTACATGTTTGTCATAGTGAATTAATAATGTTCAATACTTGATTAACTAAATAATGTGTCCATACTATTATCTAAATTATATTTTGTCATTAACCATTATTTACCTTCCAAAAAGTCACTTATTCTATAGTAGCATTTACTAGCTAGAAAATCATGCAAGCGACTTTTAAATGTGGTCAAATTGAGCCTCTTAATTTCATTTGGTATCTTATTAAATATTACGGGTCCCATACAATAAATGCTTTTTTTTTCCATCCTTTTAAATTGTTTCCAACAGTTAGTTTGTGTCAGTGAATAATTGCTCGCCAAGTCTAAAAAATCTGCTCAGTCTCAAGGGGTTCTCAAACTTTGATCTTTACATCCAGTTACTTGAAAATTATCGTACATCAGTACCGTACAGAAAATACAGCGATTTTGTGGCGAACTGCAGAGGGAACATTACCTTCAACGGCCGTATAATTTTACATGTAATCATGTCTTTATTATAAAGTTCCGGGTTTTACGGAGCTGTAACACGTAGTACCTACCTCGTATATTAAAGCAAGGACTGATATTTCTAAAGGTGCTTTATAGAGGTAGTATAACTGTGGTATAAATGTATACTGCGAGAAGTAACTTACTGCTCGTACGGGAGTTATTACTTATTATTGTGTTTTACGTTGCATGAATACTTAGCTCCAATGATAATATACGGATATAATTTTCGTTCATCTCTATGTTTATAAGCCAGTTATAGTTCTCGCTTTGACTGCCTCCTCGGTGGCGCGTTCGGTAGCGTAACCGCCTACCGCGCTGAGGTTTGTTTCAGAGTTTGGGTGTTTTCTATTTTTTTTATACCACTAAGGTGGCAGACAAGCATACGCCCCACCAGGAGGACTGGTGGTCACCGCAGCCTATGAACGTTTGCAACACCAGAGGCGCCACACTCGCGCTGCCGACCCTGTAAAAACCTTCTTAGACCCCTTTTGAAGAACCCCATACTGTCGGCGTTTGGGAAAACCGAGGCAGGAAGATCATTCCACAACCTAAGCGTGCGCGGAAGAAATCCCCTATCGGATCTAACCGTGCTCGAACGCTCCGGACGTAGGGTGCGAGGATGAAATCCCAGTCTATGGCGAGCGGTGCGATGATAGAACGTAGCCGTGGGCATCATGTCAAACAATTCCTCAGAGCAGATACCATTGTACAGGCGGTAGAACACGCATAAGGAGGCAAAGTCTCTCCTGTCGCAAAGAGGTTCAACACCACCTGTCAGTAAAGGATCGTTCACAACTCTCACAGCTCGCCTCTGCACCGAGTCAAATGGACGAAGCTGATATTTAGGTGCCCCCGCCCAGAGGTGACAGCAGTACTCCATGTGTGGCCGCAGTTGCGACTTATAGAGAAGCAGTGTTTGCGCCGCAGTAAAGTACCGCCGCGCCCTGTTGAGCACACCGAGCTTCTTGGACGCTAGCTTGGCCTTGTCCTCCAAATGACTGCGGAACTGAACGTCACTGGAGATGTCAACACCAAGGATCCCTATACTTTTAGAGATGGAAAGAGATGTGCCCTGGAATTGTGGCGCTACAGTAATTGGGGCTTTCTTAGCGGTGAAGAAACACGCCTGTGTCTTGGAGGGGTTGAACTGGACAAGATTTTGTCTACCCCAATCGGACACTCTAGTAAGAGTAGCCTCGATTTCAGACACAAGCTGTTCACGACTCTCTTCCACTGCGTCCCGAGAGATACCGGGGCGGCCTGTGTAACAAGTGTCCCCCGTACTGTCGTCTGCATAACAATGAATGCCGTCAATAGACAACATGTCATTGATATGCAGCAGAAACAGAGTAGGGGACAACACTGAGCCTTGCGGTACTCCAGCGTTAATGGCCATGCAGTCAGAACAGCTGCCATCGACAACAGCCCTGATGCTTCTACCGGCCAAAAAGCTGGACACCCATCCGCATAATCTTTCGGTCAGTCCGTAGGAGGGCAATTTATTAAGAAGACCACGGTGCCAGACCCGGTCAAAGGCTTTAGAAATGTCGAGGCTCACTGCTAGAGCCTCGCCCTTACTCTCGATAGCCGTCGCCCATCGGTGCGTGAGGCACACGAGAAGATCGCCCGTCGAACGACGGTGACGGAAACCGTACTGCCGGTCACTGAGCAGGTCTTTTTCCTCAAGGTACCTCAGGAGCTGTGTATTAATTACACGCTCCATCACCTTAGACAATAGGGAAGTGACGGCTATAGGCCTGTAATTAGCCGGGTCGGTCCTATCACCCTTCTTGGGCACAGGATGCACATACACGATCTTCCACGACGCCGGGACTTGTCGCATAGAATATGAAACCGTGAAAAGACGTGTAAGTACCGGACACAACTCTGGACCACACTGCTTAAGTACCACCGCGGGTATACCGTCCGGCCCACTCGACTTATGAACGTCCAGAGAACGAAGCTCCCGTCGGACGTCCCGCTGCGTGAATTTAACTTCCGGCATGGAAGTTCCACACCACGGAACGTCCGGCGGCACAGCACCCCCGTCGCTCATGGTCGAGTTAGCGGCAAAGAGAAAACCCAAAAGGTCGGCCTTCTCCCCGGCACTCTGGGCCAGACTACCGTCGGGTTTAAGCTAAGGTGGTAAACCTGACTGACAGAAGTTTCCCTCGGCAGCTTTGGCAAGCGACCAGAATTCACGACTCCCTGAAGGGTACCCTGCTAGCCGCTCACCAATTCTGCCGACGAAATCGAATTTAGCCCCGACAATTGTTCTCTTGCTGGCCCTCGAGGCGGCATTTAATTTGCGTTTCACCTCAGAGATTTTTGTATCTGAATTTGCACGAGCCGTGGTCCAGGCTCTGTAGGCAGATTCTTTCAGCATCAAAGCTTCTCTGCAGAGCCGATTGAACCACGGTCGCTTTTTTGCTCCTACAGGGATCCAGCAGTTAGGAATGTAGCACTCCATGCCCTCCAAGATCCCCTCAATTCTATGTATAATATGTATGTATTTGAAAATATAAAATCATGTCTATCAGACACATATCATGCCTATCAGTCGTCTAGATCCCATAGCACGAGTTAATATTAGCTTAATTTGGGCTAGATGATGTTGTGTGAGAATGTCTACAAATATTTATTTATTTATTACTCGTAATACGTATATCATTTATAACGTATATTTTCGTTCTATGGATGAACAGTCCAGATGCTAAATCTTGATTGTTCGTTAGTTTTAAACATTTCTAATCATACATACTCGTAGGTACATACAATCACATCGAAAATAGAATTCGTATGTAGAAGTAAATTATACACGGATGCTTTGCCCGTAGTTTCGTCGGTTCCATGTAAAAGGGTACCTACATACAACTCTATTACCGAAATTTCTAATCAACAGCACATAATGTACCTATATGAAAATAGAACAACCCAAAAAAGTGCACTGTCCCTCCAGGTGTAACATCCAAGTAATCAATTTCGTCCTGGCCATGTCGCGAATGTCCCGACACAGCCGGGAAACATTCTCTCCGGGACCATTACTCAACACATTGTATTGTGCACCACAGGTTCCCCGCGAGTTTTATTTTGTATTGTTCCTTTGAAAATCGTAGGTTATTATGGGACAAAGCAGATGTTTGTTATAAAACTGGGTTTTGTTGGTCGCCTAATGTTTATCTCATGAATGCTAGATAGATTTGGTGAAATTGAAATTGAATTTTGCAAAATGGCACCCTTTTTATGCATTTGGTGTGATATTTAAAATGTATTACCTAGATACTTAGATATAATTTAAATTCGTAAATCCAAACATCTAAATGGCATATTGATGCATCAATCGATCTGCTATTTAAATATTATGCCCAATTTATTTATTTATTTTATTTATTTAAACTTTCTGCACAAAATCTATTTGTACAAAGGCGGACTTAATGCCAAAGGCATTTTCTACCAGTCAACCTTTGGGTGATGCAGAGATTAGTTAAAGTAGGTGCTCAAAGTATGACGAAGAAAGTTATAAGAATAACATGGTCTGAATTAAAAGCTTCAACAAAAATAATAATAATATTAAGAACTCATTGTTACTAAGTACATAGGTACATAAATATATCATATTATAAAGATAATATAAATCTACATCATAATTATATAAAAAAATAAAAATGATAAATACCTTACGAATATAAAATATTTAGATACATTACATATTAAATAGATATAACTATAAATAAATATGTATTATAAATAAATACAAACAGGACAATACTAAACAAAATTAATTAAAATTAAGGTTCTGCCTATGGAACCCTATAAAGTTCACGTACTCTGTTTTTAAACGAAAAACGGTCGGTCAATGTCCTAATTTCGAGAGGAAGGGCATTCCAAAGAAGAATGGATCGCACCGGAAAAGAAGAATGGACGAGATTTGAAGTGTGAGTTGGACAGTGCAGAAGAAGATTGTTAGAAGAGCGTAGATGTTTGTCATGATTGGAGCCAAGTAGATGTAGATGGGATTTTAAGTAAGTAGGAGCATTGGGAGACTTTAGAAGTGAAAAAATTAAACAGACAGCTCGCAGACTTCGTCGTCGTCGAATCGGTAACCAACCCAATCTATCAAATTAACCTATAATCAGCCTACTGCTGGACGTAGGTCACTCCACGGTCCTGCGCCTTCCACATCCATAAACCCTATAGGTACAACTACTTTATTTTATTACCTACAAATTGAATGGCACTAAATGACATCATGGCATAACTTCTACTTTATTACCAACAAATTGTAATAGCACTAAATGACATCACGGCAGCCTTGATAAGCAGCAGTAAGCGGGTGAAGAACTCTTCTTTATCACGCACACAGCGACTGTAATGTTACTCGTACTTCTAGATTTTAGTGACGCTAAAAAGAAGAATCGTGTGGGTTCATTTTAGTTTTTTAAATATTTATTCAGTCAATGTTGCTAATATCTTACTAAAAAAATGTCCCTAACTAAAGGCGGTAAGAATTTCTGTTCTCCGTTTATACTTGTGTGTGCTACAGTCACGAAATAAGTGTTCATTCGACACAGTAAACATAATTTTAAAAAACATTATTGCCAGCTATAAATCACAATATATTACAACAATATTGCAGCAAACAGGAAAAGCTTGCCTTAAAATATTGTTTTATACGAAGGAATTTCACAATATTATTAAATCATTATAACTCACCACAATAAATCACAGTGTTTCCTTTCACCATTTAATTATGAATGTCTTCTTTATTAAATACCATCCAGGGAACTCCAGGAATTATGTAAAATAATCTCCAAATTAATAATTGAAATGATGAAATATTTGCACAAAAGATTAGAATCTCAAAAGTTTTGTAGGCAACCGTTGCTTGTATTATTTTATGATGTTATATAATATTATTGTACCGCTATCGATAACTGATACCTTCTTACAAAATTTACATTGTATTATAACATAATGACAAAGTTTGTGAAGATGTTTGGATGTTTGTTGCTCTTACCTCTTTCTTATTCTTACTGCCTGGACTAACACATGGGGTACTATTTATTCCTGGAATTAGGTCTAATGGAATGCAGGCACGGAAACGGAATTCTTCTTATAAATAAAGTATTTGCCACACAGGCTGTGTTTAGCGTTTTGTAGTCCAGTCAAATTAAACGCATTTCCTAATGTTAAAAAAAAAACCTGTCACCGAAGAAACGATCACAATCATAATATTGACAAATGTGGGATTATTTTCAAACAACAGAATTGTAACGTCAACCGGAACTTATTTTGTGGAATGAAAGTGAATAAATAAGATTTTAAATTAATTTGATTTATTAATTTATATATTGATGAATCCAAGTTACTTCATTTAGTTAATGGAACCTGTCTAATCCTTTTCTTTGTCAAAGTTATTGCTGCTTAACTTTCCGTGTTTACTTATTTAACTGAATTTGCCATTTAATTAGCTGTCGTAGATATTTGGCATTATATTTAGAAAAATATGATCTCGTGTTTATGCCGCCCTGAATCAGATTTATGAAGTAGCATTATGTCACTATTCAAGGGAGCGGGGCAGTCATAATAAATATCAGTAAATGTCGCATAATAAATTATAGGTGAACATGTTTTGGTACTGCGAGGTACGTATTTCCCAGGTAAAACCATGGAGCACATCTAGTTAATATGTATTTTTGTGTGTGTGTGTGTATGTTTGTAATGAATAAACTCAAAAACTACTTTGCCGTTTTTTCGTCCCCTTAGCAACATAGAAATGTAACTCGATTTTGCTTACTTTTGGGAAACAGCAAAAAACCGTGTGACACGTTGTATTAATGAGAATTTATGGACTACTATTGAAAGTATTCACGGTTAATGCTTAAAATACGTTTAGCGCATTATTTAACTTTGCAAAGAAAGTAGCTACTCATTTAAAAAGGTTTTATTTATATATTTAAAGTTCAATAGTTTTCAAAATGGATCCAGATACGCTTTTATGTGACTAATTTTTTCGTATGAAAATTCTGTTATTAGAATTAAATTGAGCAGAATAAAAGAGAATACAAGTCGGGATAGGTATGTACTCGTATATTGCATACCTTGAAGCTATTAGAGGAAGAGCAAGAAGGCAGAAAAATTATTATCCCGAACGTACATAATTATGTTTTGGATTATAATTCTACAGTTCTTCAAAACCTTGAAGACAGGGACACTGTCTTTCTTCAAAGAAATATTTATTGTACAAATTGCTGGTGCCAGCGAGCTTCAAATACTTTTCATTATGATATGATATTACATTTTTGAGCTACAGTTTTATTTATCTCAATCAAAGAGTAACATTTTTTAAATTAGTGGCCCTGAGAGAGCTGTAGAACATGCGAGCTTTTAAAACTTTATTGTATCGCGGGATAGAAGTTGGGAAAGTTTGAGTACCTATTAGATAACTGAAAAGCTCTGTAATATTTAGTTTCCGCAGTTCCAACAGTGTCCACGATTATCGAATAGAGAAAATATTTTCGGTTATGAGTTGAATAGGCTTTAGCAGCATGTTGATGACTATGGTGGCTGAATATTATTTCATATTTATATATATACGTAGGTATTCTCGAAAAATGCTTTTATGCCGCATTGCTTTAGCTACAGACAAGCATACAGCCCACCTGATAGAAAGTCGTTTGATCATAGGTTTGCAACGACGCGCGACGTATGGAAATTTTCGAGTGTAGCACATCTAAATGCCTCACTTGAAAATGTCCAAAGTAAAGTGAAACCAAAAGTTTTAATAACACATAATGAGGTGGTTTTTTCGATTTTTGCGTAAAACTGTAATAAAAAGCTGATCATATTTTTCTTCCATCCCACAAGAGCGTGGAAATATTTTTTTAAATGTACGCCAAACAATAGCGAGGGCCATAAAAACCGGCGCAATTGGTCGTGAGACTACAAAATGTTCGTCGTACGGACGAATTTGTTCCAACTCAGATTTTCCGGGAGCCTTCCCGTCCGCGTTTCACCAACGAATTACAAGGATTTTGCTTACAATAACCAAATATTTTCTGTTGAACTCTTGTGAAAATGTTACCAATCTTTTTAATTAAATTGCTGAGATAAAAATGTGCTACATTTTTTCACCAAATGGAATAATTTAATTTTATACTTACGAGTTCTCTGAGTGGAATGGTTCAAAGCGAACTTTATTTGTACAAAGTTGGACGATTCTTTCTTAGCTATTAATCAAGGTAAATTTCATTGTACGATTGGATTCTTCTCACCAATGTTTTGTTTAAACATTGAATACAATCTGCACACTGAATATTGCCATTGGTTTAATCACCATAGATATCATGTTTGTTACACAGTAGGTAACTGTACGTGCAAATACAAATGATTGTGTTGTTTCGCAAAACTACTAAACACTTACAATTGTAGAGGATGCTATATGTGATGCATCGTGATTTTAGCTCGAGTTCAATTTAACGTTTCGTCCAAATTAGTTTCTGTTTTATATCACCAAAGTGGAAGAAAAGCATACGGTTCACGGAAATTGAATTCTATCAGTATTTGCTTACGAATTATCTGAAAATTTTACATCGTTTAGCTAAACTTGTGTAAATCATATTGAACTGAACTGATGGAAAAAAATATCTTAAATTCAATACCAGTAGGTATAGCACAGTACATAAGTACGAGTACAGCGACGCAACAGTTAATTTAATGACGTTTCGTTGAAATTATTTTTACACATACATTTATTGTTAATTAAAAATTACAGAGAAACATAAATATTACATATCTTATATATTTACATTATTACAATACAATATTGTACTGTATTGTACACCATAAACATACATAATAACATTACAATAATTTTCTTATGCTATCTTACGATTATTACATATTTATATTTAGGGTACAATCGGCGGCCTTATCGCGAGTGGCGATTTCTTCCAGGCAACCTATAATGGACTTAGCGTAGAAATAATTGTGTTTATGGGGTATTTCTTTGCTGTATTGTGACTTTTAAACATGAATTAATGTACTTACTTAAACTAAACATTATATTTATAATTAACAACAAGTAGATATGCATATAACTAACCTATATTTACAAAACATACACATACCTATATACCTACATACATGAATTATTGCATATCACCTTCAAACTTCTTTCATCCTACCACCTTTATGCAGACGATTTGCCGTACCTCGCAGTACCAAAATATGTTCACGTTTAATGATGCCACATTTACTGACACTTATTATGACTGCCCCGCTCCCTTGAATAGTGACATAATGCTACTAATAGTGACATAATATAATAAACACGAGTATTTTATTTTTCCAAATATTATGCCCAATATCTACGACTACACATTAAAATGGCAAATTCAGTTGAATAAATAAATAAATAAATGTTTATAGCAAAACTTCAGTACAGCTTTTTTCCTATAACATTCCACCCACAAAATGCAATTGACAGACCTTACGATTACTACAAACAATATAATACGGCAAAAAAGCGAAAGCATTTAAAAACAATAAGCAGCGGACCCGGCTTTATGGGCTCCCGACACGACCATGCCTTGCAACCGTCAATCACGTCAAACATGAATGGAAGTTGCCTCAGTGTGCTTGATTTCTTTGCATGTCTGTGTGCATCGTCGTATATGTACACATGATATTTTACGTGACCGACAATCCGCCAATTGACTGTGTCGGGACCCCTTTACAGTCGCTGCAAATAACCTACTAAAGTCGAATTTCTAACCAGACGAAGCCAGGCTACAGCAGCCAATGTCACCCCGTCACACAAATTATGAAACATCTTATGAAGAAGCGACACCATCCGCCGCCACCCGACCCCGCCCAATCAAAAACCCGACCCCATATTTTGGTTTCCGGACATGGTCAATAATATTGTGTCAATTTTGAAATAATGATTTAATGAAAATAGCTTCCGTCGTCCGTAGCACACATTTATTGACGTCAAGTTATTGATGGTTATTTGACCGTGTCCGGAGCCCACACAAATTATTATATCTGTTTCTCAACGAATACTCTATGGCACACGTTCTGTTCACTCTGAGTTGACCGACCTATTGACGTGGTGACGTGGCGCCATGTGCAGTCAAAAGCATTTAGGGGTTATAAAATATAAATATGATGTCATTGCATATCACAGAAACTGATTTTCAATGTCCGCCTCAAGAGGACACACCCAACGACGCGAGACAGCATGTAAGTCACTCATAGATTATATTTGACAGTAAAAACAATTGTATGTTTGAATCAGTCGTCTAGATCCCATGGCACAAGCTTGACTTGGGCTAGATGATGTTGTGCGTGAATGTCCACAAATATCATTATTACCATTATTACACTACCAGATTTTCGTCAACCAGATATTGATCACGCTCTCATTAATGCCAAATTAACCGAAACAAATTTACGCTCAGGTCAAGAGTCACGCTCATTCCGAGACCCATACATCACAATGTACCTATCTATAACATAAAAAACAAAAATAACAAACGTCAAACCAGAGCAACTGTTCAACCCTGCAGATATCAGATCCTGCACAATCATCCCGTCAAGGTAAGCATTTAACATACCTAAGTACATTTCTACCCTTTATACCTAGTTTTATAATAATAAGTGAACTCGGAAAGTTAAGCAGCAATAACTATGACGTAGAAAAGCATTAGACAGGTTAAATGTACTAAATTAAGTTACTTGGATTCACCAATATATAAATTAATAAACAAATAAAATTAATTAAAAATCTTAAAAAAAAATGGATTTCCTTAAAGTTTTTATCGCTAAACTCGATTTTGTGAGTAAATTTATTATTGTCGCTGTATTCGCAGTCATTAAAATAGTCATACCACTCTTTGCTATCTTTTAACTTTTTGGGTTTTGATTTTCGCTTCATCCTCATTCCAGTTAAGTAAATAAAGTCGAAACCTACCCGTGATCCGACGTTATTTAGTCCCCGGTTGTTTGAAATCGTCTAATTTTAGCGGTAAGCGTGTGACCTAGTCCCGTAAACTGACCTGCTCCAGAGCCTCGCCGGACAACAGGTGCACCACTAGCAGGCGAGCTTCGATGGTGCTTCAGATGAATCCTATAAAATTTACTGTTTCAGTACAAAATATTGTACCAGAACGTTATTCAAAAACTGCCTGGAAATGCAAAACTAAATTGGAATGTACATCAAATCCGCCCGGCCTATGCTCGTCTCGATTCCCAATACATCTGATTACTAAAACGAACTTCACTGCGAGTAAACAATGCAAAACAAACATTTCAGTTAGAAGCAGCAGTGCTCAGCGTTCTGTAAAATACTGTATGAGAGAGGAATAGGAAGTATTGATTCCACTTCAAGAATGCATTGTTTCACATTTTGTGTGTCCCAAGACCCTGAATTTTTTTTTTTTTCAAAACTACATATTCTTTTAGATATTGCAATGTTTTATTTTCTACAAATTTTGAATGCCCTACTTATGTAGGTGGTCTACTTATCTTGGTGGCAAATTTTTCTAAAAGTTCTTACTAAAATACCTCGTTTACTTAACCACTGTTATATTTGTGATATTTTTCTTCTAGGTTTTTCATTTATCATATTACTCTGATCTTTTCGCGATCTTTTCTAACTGTCCAAGCATTTTACTGTAGCAAGGAAGGTAATCATTCTAAGAACTGATTCTGATTAACCTATTGCCACTGTAATGCTTAAATAATAATAATACTTAATTCATTTAGGTCAAAATCACAATCTATGAATAAAAGATGATAAAATAAGTCTAGAAAGTTTTTAAAAGTTTCTTGAGTGTTAATTTACTTTAGGAACTACGATCGTGCCGCCTATGCCAAGAAGCATCGTTATTAAAACTAAATGAATAAATTATTTTAAGCTAGCGACAAAAAATGTCCATCAAACGGTCTATCTGGACCATTTTACACCGTCTTGCAGAATACGCAAGCCAGCAAAACCTTTTTGCCATTAATTTTTATTAACCGAATTAGGATTAGGGCTTTAATTGCCAGCTCTAAAGCTTTGAGTCATTGCCATCATTGGTTGCTGAATTTTTCTTTTATATGGTCCTTTATGGCCCATTAAATAGAACACGAAATGCCTGAAATAGCCTGTAGAAACTGTTTAGATACACGATCTTTTAGAGAAGGCTTTCAAAAACGAATTCTGTATTTATGGCGGTTTCATTTAAGCGGTGCTGTCTGAATGGCCCATTATTTTGATAGTTCAGTAATAGTTATACTTTGGAAATGTAGCTATTAAAGCATCTAAATACTATTTACTGAACGAGTTTAGTACAACTCATTTTATTTCCAAGTGAATTGTGCCACAAGAATATGTTTGCCGTTTGCTCTCTTTCATTAGAATAACTAATATAAAACAACTTTAAATTGAAATAAATGGAGTTAAAGCTAACGGTGCAAAGCCATTTGAATAGACTGCAAGTAAAGTATATATACCTTATATTCTAGTGACTCTGAGAGCGAAGTACGTAGCACTCGTAAGCATTTATAATAATTTACATTATCGACACTCTTTTTAGGGTTGCGCAAAGGGTAAAACCGGGACCCTATTTACTGAGACTTCGCTATCCGTTCATCTGTCTGTTATCAGGCTGTATTTTTCTGTAGACTCTCATAAACCGTGATAGCTAGACAGTTGAAATTTTCAAGATAAAGTATATCTTTAAAGCCAGTTACACCAATCAATAGTGTAAATAATATGATTTGTATCTGTTGCTGTTAACATTAATATTTAAGGGTCACACAACAAAATGTCATTTCGATACTTCGTGCGATAGTCCTACTCGCACTTGTCCCTTTTTCTGTATGGGGTTCCAAAAAAATAATTGTGGAAATAATAAGGTTAATTTTGGATGTTAGATAACATTTTAAGGGCTTGGTAAATACAACGTTGAGTCCTCTTTGGGGATTATAAACACCTATTGACTTACTCTTTACAAAATTTACTCCAATGTTTTATAGAAAGGTTTTATAGAATCATTGCTGAATTGGATATGACAGTGATAGATGACATAAAGACTACAATAAGGTAACAATACATTTTTATAAATTTTGAGCGTACTTAGCTCAATTCAGGCCTTTTATACCTGACTAACGGGAAATATGTTCAATTACTTGCACAACTTTCAATATTTACAATAATTTTTACTTTTTTCACATTAACCTTAGTGAAAATCTATATATATAAAAATGTTGTGTGCGTTTAAGTATCTATTAAAAGCTCAAAATTTACTAAATCGACTAAGCTCAAAATTGGACACAATAGGATTCAGAGATGGTTTTAGGCTACTTTATACACTTTTATCATAACAGCAATTAGAATAAAATAGCTTTAAAAAGTGATTTTACCAATAGATGGCGCTGTTCGATTTTTTAAATTATATTCTGCCAGCTTCAGAACAAAATATTACAACAACAAACTATTTAGAAGGTACCTACTAGATTGATGTTTGTTAAGAGAAGTTTGATTGCGGCCTTCTTGCATTCAGAATAATAAAAGAGAGTACTTATCTAATGAAGAGGTCAGATGTGTTTTGCATGTTACTTTTATTTGTAAACTTTTTGGACATTCGAAATTTTGGAGTTTTGGACTTTAGACTTTTGGAGTTTTGGAGTTTTCGAGTTATGGAGTTTTGGAGTTTTGGACTTTTGGACTTTTGGACTTTTGGACTTTTGAACTTTTGGACTTTGGACTTTTGAACTATTAGACTTTTGGCCTATTGGACTTTCGGACTTTTGGGCTTTGGACTTTCGGACTTTTGGACTTTTGGACTTTTGGACTTTTGGACTTTTGGACTTTTGGACTTTTGGAGTTTTGGAGTTTTGGAGTTTTGGAGTTTTGGGCTTTTGATCTTTTGGAGTTTTAGAGTTTTGGAGTTTTGAAGTTTTGGAGTTTTGGAGTTTTGGAGTTTTGGAGTTTTGGAGTTTTGGAGTTTTGGAGTTTTGGAGTTTTGAAGTTTTGGAGTTTTGGAGTTTTGGAGTTTTGGAGTTTTGGAGTTTTGGAGTTTTGGAGTTTTGGAGTTTTGGAGTTTTGGAGTTTTGGAGTTTTGGAGTTTTGGAGTTTTGGAGTTTTGGAGTTTTGGAGTTTTGGAGTTTTGGAGTTTTGGAGTTTTGGAGTTTTGGAGTTTTGGAGTTTTGGAGTTTTGGAGTTGTGGAGTTTTAGAGTTTTGGACTTTGGACTTTGGAGTTTTGAACTTTGGACTTTGGACTTTTGGACTTTTGGACTTTTGGACTTTTGGACTATTGGACTTTGGACTGTTTGACTTTTTGACTTTTTGACTTTGGACTTTTGAACTTTTGAACTTTTGGACTTTGGACTACTAACTCCTATGTATATTTCATGATATTTCTTGTAAAAAAATAAGGTCATGAAGAAGTTTCACTTCTTACGTGTGTACAACAGTACACGCACTTATTTTTTTTTAAATGTACCCATCTTTTAGTTTGTTACTCATTTCTCATAGGTACATAAAACCACCATAAAAAACTCACAGCGAAGCGTGGCAGGGTACCGCTAGTTATATATAAATGCATGAATTTTTGTTTCTAGTTGGGTTTCCATTTAAACCACAAAACAGTGTCTCAAACTTTAAAACACATCAGCATATTATGCCCACGCTTGCTCATACGAGCGTGAGTTTATGACCCTGTAATATAAAGACAATAGCTACATGAAGGTAACAAGACTGAGGGGATGTTAGTGCACGGCTCTCAAATTTATTACAAGTAATATTTGGACCCAAAACATGAAGCCGGCATCCTACCCTCACCTGATCTCACCCACTGCATACAACCTTAAGAACATAATCTTTATTGCCTCCAGTAGTACTTACAAAGAGTTCCTTTATTTTATCTTGGTTGTGGCGTACGTAATATATTCCGGATTACGTGTTGCTATGAAATATGCAGAGAGTCTGGGGAAGGACGAATGTATGATGATTTTATAAGCAGCGTGCGGGTTTCAAATCACGCTGCGTTTATTATTTTTTGTTTCACACTGAATATATTGAGAAATAATGTGCTGCTTTGAATGTTTTTATACAATTAAACTGTAGAAGATAAGCATACTCACGCCCATCTGATCAAAAGTGGTCAGCATAGACTTTTTAACATCGATTTTGAAGAACCCTATACTGTATATAGAAAACCAGGTCATTTGAAATGTAAAAAGTACCCATCGATGTCACAGCTGGAAAAAAAATATTAGAGGTTAAACTTTCCAAATAAGGGTGTTTTATATTTTTGGCACGATAGGGATTTCGTACCTTTTTCATTTGTAATGGTGTTCTGACCATTAGCACAAATTTATGTAACCTTGCGTATTTATTTTCGTTGGACTAACTAATTTGTTTGCCATAACAATAATGTTTTGCTTGATATGTTTATTATTAGTTGTAGAATATCGAAAAACAATTTAACGTTTTTCCCAAAGGAATTTGTGGGCAGTCGTTTGATCTGAACTGGGACAGTCGGTTTCAGTTGCACAGTAGCGCTTCTGGCTTAGTGTTTTGTAAACTATCACTGCTGCATACTTACATTTTACGCTATAGTTAGACCCGAGGTGGGAGACCATTACTGGCTTTTTTTACAATCATAGTTCTTCAGAAGTCACGCTAAGCTGTGATGGTACGAGCCAGTAGTTGTTGACAGTAATATGGTATTCGTTAAAAGTAAGTTGAAGGTCTTGGCTACTTGAAAATTTTCACTAAGTCACCATTCCGTCGCTAGGTGCCACCAATATCATAAGTGCACTACTTCGGAATACGTGCAAAGTTTGAATCTCAAAGCCGTGTTCGCCAAAGTTCGCCTTGACTTTGAATAATAAAGCAACCACGAACAGTTTGGAGCTTATCGAAAGTAGTTTTCAGTTCAGTTACGAGATTTAGCTAAATATAATCTCATCTCAGCCTAGTGCTAAGGCCTCGTTACGTCCAAACCCGCAGTTTCTTTAGAATTGGGGGTTCACTTTAGTTTAGAGACAGTGTTGATACTTTTTTATCATTTATCATGAACCTCACTTTCAGCGAAATCTTTATAGAAACTGATGAACCATCTGGTTCATCAGTTTCTATAAAGATTTCGCTGGCATTCTATGGCATTATATGGCAAAATATTCTATGGCATATCTATGCCATAGAATAAAAGAGCTAGACGTCAGAACCCTTACCATAATCTATACTATAGGCGCTGAAAAGCATACTGATATTAAAAAGAGGAAAAAATAATTAGTCGTATGTTTGTTTGCACTGAATAGACTCCGAAACTATTTAGCTGATCTACACTATCCCCGGGTATCATAGGCTATATTTGGTTCTCGAATTCCCACTGGAAAGGTAACTACGTCGGTGAAATCGCACATGAGCTCATTAGTTATATTGAAAGAATAACTAACTATCTTCACGCCAAATCCCTTGCGGGGTAGGCAGAAAGAACCGAGCGCCACACGGCAAGGTCCATACACACCTCACTTGCTTCTTCAACTTTCATTTTTCTTTTCATGCATGCACGTCGGTTCCTACGGCTCTTGACACCACCTTCAACTAACACACGATTAATTTGGTCGTGGTAGGTGTGTCGTGGCCTTCCCCGACTCCTACGTCCATCCACTTTAGCGTTGTATATCTGTTTTGTCATTCTTTCATCTCCCATTCGTTCCACATGCCCGAACCATCGTAGCATGCCCTTCCTTAGTTTAACACCGACACTCTCTTTCAGACCAACTCTCTTTCTTACATCTTCATTCTGAACGCGATCTGCGAGCGTTACTCCGCAGATTTTGCGTAGCGCGCGCATCTCGACTGCGTTTATTCTACTTTCATGCGTTTCCTGCCACACCCAACTCTCGCTTCCATACGTTAGCGTAGGTATCAGCACCGCATTGTGTACTGCAAGCTGGGCCTTTTGACTTAAGCCCTTGGTACCTAAAAGTTTACCTAACGCTCCATTCACACTATTGCCCGCAGTTACCCTCTTTTCTACATCAGCGGTGTACCATCCATCCCTGCTAAATGCACATCCAAGATATACAAACTCATCCACCTGTTCCAGCACTAGGACAAACAGCAGAGCCGACAGCACGCAGCCCTGTCTGACGCCAATGTTGACGTCAAACCAGGGAGACAGGCTGCCGCCCACCCGCACACATGCCGTACATCCCACATATGTAGACTGCACAGCACGAAGCAGCGCACCATCAATCCCGTATCCTGGCAATATACCCCAGAGATCCTTCCGTACAAATCTGTCAAATGCTTTCTCCATGTCCACAAAACCGCAGAAAACCTTCCGGCCTACAGCCAGCTGCTTTTCTACAATGTTGCGGAGCGAGAAAACTTGGTCCATACATCCCATTCCATTTCGGAAACCACCCTGCGCCTCCCACAGTAATCCGTCAGATTCCACCCTCATTCTCCTTTCAATAATTTTGCCATACACTTTAGCTGCTATGCTGATCAAACTAAAGGCCCTATACTTGGCGCAATCTATACGTGAGCCCTTGCCTTTATACAAGGGCACGATGATAGCACGCATCCAGTCCATTGGGACCCTTCCAGTCTTCCAGCATAGATTGCTCAATGACCAGAAGGCGTCCCGGACGCAAGGACCACCTAATTTGATCATTTCAGCAGATATCCTATCAATTCCCGCAGACTTTCCATTTTTCAAGCTTCGTATCGACCATTGAATCTCTTCCAAAGTAATATCTCCGCTTGATGCTTGCACCGCAAGATCAGTCATCGACTCCCTCGCAGTGCCCGCATCCGAGAGATATTCATACATTTCTCCAAAGTACTCATTCCACCGCTCTAACACCTCTAATGGGTCCGCAAGAATGTCCCCAGCTTTACTCTTTATCTTATCCATTCTGGAAACTGACGAACAGCTCCGAGACTTCTTGACCTCCCTCCAAAAGAGTTTGGTATTCGTCTCGAAGTTCCTCGTCAGCTTCTCTTCCGCAATCATATTTATTCTTTCACGCTTCTCTTTCACTAAAGCTTTGGCTTCATTCTTGCACAGGCGGTAAATTTCTTTCTTCGTGTCTTTCATACTGTCATTCAGTTGCAAAGATGAGACATAATCCAACCACGCTTTCTTCTTTCTTGCTACGCAGGATTGAACTTCTGCATCCCACCAGGCATCACCTTTCGAATGTTCATGTCTCTTTGCACTCCCACATGCTTCTTTTGCACTATCCACTATACTTTCTTTCATAATATTCCAGCATTCATCCACATCTAAGTCGGAAAGGCTCGCGTTTGCAAGCCTTTCACTGACTAAGCCTACATACATACTCCTTACGCTTTCATCTTCCAGTTTTTCACTCTTTATCCTTTCATAGTCTCCGAAAGGGACACGGACTCGCCAGTGCCTCCACTTCTTGAAAAGACCAACAAACCGGCTTACCACCAGGTAGTGGTCAGTTTCAAGAGTGGGGCCTCTATAGGCTCTTGTATCCCTTATAGCCTCTCGGAGACGACTGTCTATCAAAATCAAATCAATTACACTTTTTTCTTCCTTCCGTCTCCAAGTATACGTGTGGATATCTTTGTGACGGAATAACCTGTTCGCCACAAGGAGGTCTCGTTCCAAGCATACGTCTAAGATTGACTTACCAGCATCATTCGCTCTCTTATCTCCATACGGACCAAGGACAGCATCGAAGCTATCTCGCTTGGTCCCCACCCATCCATTCAAATCACCACACATGATCAACTTTTCATTCCCGTCAGCCAAATCGAGAACGTCCCTAACGGAATCCCAGAACTCCGCGAGAACTTGGGGATTAGCCGAGCTGACGGGAGCATAGGCTGCGACCAAAAAAGCTCTCGTGATCCCCAGTTTTATACGTACTCACAGGAGTCTTGGGCCTGCCAATCCAATCTTTCACTCCAGAAGCCAAACGGGAGGAGAGCAAGACACCCACTCCCTTACTGGCATGATCCTCTTGGTCCACTCCGGACCACAAAGCAATGATTCCGCCAGGAAGATCGTCGATGCCGCTCCCCTCCCACTTAGTCTCTGTGACACACAATACATCCAGGCATCGCTCTTTCATTACATATATCAATTCATTCATCTTACCTTCCATACCACCACGCACATTCCACGTGCCTATCCGGCACTCGGCTCCTCGCATCCCGCCAGAGTTGGCGCTGCGTGAACGTACGTGTCGCCTCGGGGGGACGCCCTAGCCCTGTCGGGATTCATTTCTCGGTAGTGATTGGTTTTGCGTTTTCGCTTTCGCCGCTACTTACGGGGAGGGCCCGAGCACAGGTAACGCTCTTCGTGAAGGCACACTACATCCTCCCCTATATTGAAAGAATAAATGTACAAATCTAGTTTAGTTATGCCCTTGTCAGATTCTGTATGTACAGATTAGGGTAATGAGATAACTTATTCAATATGCTGTTCAATCATTCATATTCATCGAATCGCACGGATAGGATTAGGGTTTAGTAGAAGTGAGGCATTTTTGGCTCTACTGGTTTAACATAAATTAAAAGAAATGTAATAGGTACATGAGTGTAAAATATAAAAAGCAGGTCAAATTATTGGTTGGATCACAGACAAAATTTGTTTGGCGTGATACCTAATATTAATTCAAAACAACGCATTTAGCCACGGCTTTGAGGCATAATATACAATACGCCCTCATTTTACCTTGTACTTTTTTCTTGTTCCACGTAATACGTGGTAAGCCAATTGCTATGTTGAAATGGAAAGACGTAGTTTAGACGACAGACTGTTGAAAAATTTCATGCCACCCTTTAGCCTTTTTAATTGGCTTAGCGACGGTCAGTTACTGACAACCAGTACCAATGGTATGGCGTGCCTACCGCGCATTTCTCTCAAATAATTATCACAAAATGGTCCCGTGCCGGTAGCCCATCTGAGGACCGGCGAAAGCTAAAGTTACTTATTGCAGTGATCATTTACAGAACAATGTTCGCAAACAAGAAGTTCAGGGATCGTATCTCACAGTTGTTGATTAAGTACGTATAAGGACCATTTTCTTATTTTTACTTTCAAATACACTCGAGAGCAATGAATCCGGGTCACTTAAAGAATCCTAAAAATCTCGGAAACTAAAAATGCTAGGTTAATGCAATAAATTGTATTTAATAGACAATGTAATACTCCTTAAATGAAGGTATTAAAACTTCTTAGTTATTGTAAAGTTATATCATAAAAAAATCAAATTTGAAAAAGGGCCACTTTCGAAGATGGAACTACGAAATTACAGCATTTGGTGTTGCTTTTGTTTGTAATCTGTCATTTATGTGGGTACATAAACCATGTTGATAGTGCTCTATATTCATTAATCAAGCTGAAATTATGTCGCTTACGCCTGAAGAATGCACCAGAATACTTACAATGCTGGAAACCGGCCGGAGTCAGCGCGATACAGCCAGGACTGTCGGTGTGTCGCTGTCAACAGTACAAAGAGTTCTCCGACGTTACGAAGAAACTGGTTCTAACCTACGCAGACCAGGAACGGGCAGAACCAGGTGTACCACAGCACGAGAAGACCGATACTTGGTGAACACCATGCTTCGAAATCGCTTTCTCACAGGAACTGAACTCACCAATCAGTTTCGACGCCTCGGAGGAAGTAACCCAAGATGGACATTATGGACATTATTGCATGGACAGTAAGACGTCGGCTTGCTGAATCTAACTTAAAACCCCTTAGACCTGCAAACGGCCCTAAACTGGAGCGTGGGCATCGTATTTCGAGACTAAGGTATGCCCAGAGCCACGTAAATTGGAGTATTGAAGATTGGTCAAAAGTTATGTTCTCCGACGAATCAAAATTTATGCTCTACAAGCACGATGGAAGACACAGAGTGTATCGAAGACCAGGGGAAAGATTCAAGCAAGCATGCATCGAAGAAAAAGTAGCCTACGGTGGTGGGTCTGTACTTGTGTGGGCCGGAATTTCTTCTGAAAGTCGCACAGAGCTGGTGATCATAGAAAACGGCTCTTTAACTAGCGTAAGATATGTGGAAGAAATCCTCAATGATCACGTTGGTCCATTTATGGTCAATTTAGGTGAGGATGCTATATTTATGCATGACAATGCCCGACCTCATACAGGTAGGATTGTGAATGACTACCTTCAAGAGATGAACATTACTCGTATGGAGTGGCCAGCGCGCAGCCCGGATATCAACCCGATCGAGCATGCTTGGGACGAGCTAGGCAGATGCGTAAAACAACGAAACCCTCCCCCAATCACGCTTCGTGAGCTCAAAATTGCTCTCACAGAGGAATGGGAGAATATTCCCCAAAATCGTATAAGGAACTTGGTGTACAGCATGCCAAACCGCGTAAACGCAGTAATGGAAGCACGAGGAGGCAATACGAAGTATTAAAATTCAAGAAAATCGTAATAAAGTTCAAAAATTTCATGTTTCCTATTTTTGTTTTAAGGAGAGATCGGCAGTTTTTTCTTTATGTAATTTTGTGTTAATAAAATGTATGGTGACTCATATTTTTTTTACTTTCATTTAAGGAGTATTACATTGTCTATTAAATACAATTTATTGCATTAACCTATCATTTTTAGTTTCCGAGATTTTTAACATTCTTTAAGTGACCCGGATTCATTGCTCTCGAGTGTACTATTTTCGCCAAACCACGGCACATTCGTGATCATAAATATTAACTTTGGCTTGTCATACTTATCTAGATGCAAAAAAACGCGATTATAGGAATACGAGTGATAATATCCGTTCCTTGTGGTTTAATTAAAACGAAAAACTTAGCTCGTTTAAACAACCGCTGCTAACTCAACTCTACAAACTACTCGGTCGTTAAAAATTTAAATAAATTTAAGGGTGCTAGAACACGCGACTAAAACAATATCTATGCTAATATTATAAAGATTTGTTTGTTTGTTTGTTTATTTGCATCGAATAGGCTCCGAAACTACTGAACCGATTTGAAAAATTCTTTCAATGTTGGGAAACTGCACTACTCCGTGTCAACATAGCAATTGTTACGCCAGTTTTCTCAAACGTCCAGAGATTATGGTTACCGGTTTCAATCAGGTCTTTCAACAAATGCTTGGACTACGAATAAAGACAAATTCTCGCCTTATCCACATAATCACTTACGCTGAGGCAACTGTTAGAAATTACGTAGAAGGGGGCCGCTCTAACAGATGTGACAGCCAAACATGGCACACACTGACCTGACCCTTAATTGGAAAAGTCAGCAACTCTACGACTCATGTACCTATGCATGCATGCTGCCACTTATACATCTTTACACTTATACTTATAACTCTCTCATTAAAAACTTAGTGGAGATCATAGTTCACAAAGTTGTATTTCATTGCATTTACTGTCATGTATAGAATAGTAGCAGTGCCTCACTTTGCCTTTTTTTTTACGTGAGGGAAAATCCTTCATGGATGCTATGCCGGACTCCTACCGACTAAAAAATCTCACATAACGCCTGTTGGGAGCCCCGGGTACGCTCTCGGAAGGATGTCCCAGGACTTCCAAAGCCTCACTTTGCCTAAAACATATTAGGCTCCCATCAAACCCATCCATGCCCGTGTTTACAATACAATATGGAAATCTGTCAAATTGGTTGACATTCATTATTACTGCTCCGCTCTCTTGGGCAGTAACATAATGAACTTGAATTTTACTCACCAGTAGTTTTATCTTTTATTATTAATGTAAATAATTAAATAACAATACGAGTAATAAACAGTTTTCACTTTTAATGTACTTTCTTCTACTGTTCCCATTGGACAGACTAATCTAACCATCGATTTGACCAACGGGAAAAGCCAAGCTGATCTGGACAATGGGACAAAAACTTCCCACTGGACAGACTAATCTAACCATCGATCTGACCAACGGGAATAACCGTATTTTTTTTACTTTCATTTAAGGAGTATTACATTGTCTATTAAATACAATTTATTGCATTAACCTATCATTTTTAGTTTCCGAGATTTTTAACATTCTTTAAGTGACCCGGATTCATTGCTCTCGAGTGTATATAGTTTTTTGATTATCCTATTTTTGTAGAACAAGAGGATTTTACTTGCCAAAATTCATAGTTCTACGTTATCGGAAAGTACCTATTAGTTTTGATTGAGTTTCGAAATACACGTTTTGATATCGATACTTTCCATTGTCTATATCTTAGTTATGAATATTAATATTGGGGTAGCGTTAGCGGAGGACACGGTGTCTGTGGGCGGGACAGAATAATGAAGAATAAGAAACAGGGCGTGAAAAAATAATTCGCCACCTCAATTCTACACAGCCAGCATAGTTTAGTTTAGAAAGGCGATCATTTGCACGAGCAAACAAAGCGATTATTATTGGATTGTGAACAAATAATGAAAGTGAATTACGATCAAATTATACAGTGTTTGAAACCGTAGATTCTCTTTGTATATTACGTGTCATGATCTCATGAGTTTGATTGGGTGGAGAAGTATTTCCAGTTTTCGTTCAATGGGTAACTTGTAAAATTTCAAGGGCAGCCACAACTTGTGTCTATCTTACCACAGCAATAGAAACACCGCCTCTTCATTGTCATCATCTCAGCCGATTTGGCGCCTACTGCTGGACCTATGTATATCCAGCAATGGGCGCCAACCCTCCTCCAAGGATCGAAATGGTCTATACCACCTCCAAGGATCGAAATGGTCTATACCTCCTCCAAGGATCGCCAAAATGTTCTTTCTTAGAGGTCATCCCCTCCCCCCTTTTAGGAGGATTCCCCTCCCAGCGTTTTTAGGGTTCATGGATACCTATTACGTGGGACAAAAACGTAGACAATGCCTCTATCTATACTTACTTCTTTATTATAAAAAGGTAAGATTTGATTGTTTATTTGCATCGATTAGACTCCGAAACTACTGAACTGATTTCAATAATTCTATCACTGTTGAAAAGCTTTACTATTTCCGGGTGACATAATTATGCTATATTTTATTCCCGTATTTCCCATGGGAACAGGAGCTACGCGGGTAAAACCGCGTGACATCCGTCAGTGTAGAATTCGATCTTAAGTTGTGTAGTAACATTTATTATTTGCTTTAGTTTGTGACTTATCTCGTTGAATGACTCTAACTGTTATTGAGGTATCGTTAAGACAGCGACAAAGTCAACGACTTTCTATTTATCATGCATAGTCCAGTTAATCCAATAAACGTTGAAATGTTTTTATTAGTTCTCCGTAACATTTTTCTTTGTTTGTGAGTAATATTTTGTTTACATAGAAACGCTTTTCTCTTGGGAATAAAAAAAATCCAGGTTAAAAGTAACCTATACGGCCGCACTCCCCAATCCCGATAAATGGTAATCTACCTACTCGAAAGTCACGCTCATTGGTAGATTCCGTAATTAGACAAAGAGAGTGCCGCAATCTCAAAAGTCAAAACGGGCTTATTATTTTTTGACATGTTTTTTTCTGGAAATTATAAAGAAACAATAACAAACATACTATAACCGCTATTGTACTATCAATTATGCATTATACTCTCAGCGTAGATGGCTCAGTACCGACTTTAGATGCAACATGGAATTAATGATAAGATGGAATGAAGGTATTTTTGATACATTTTTCTTTGAGAAAGATAAGCTATGTTTGTTATTAGGAAAATTATGAAAGATTATATAAAATACAAAATAAAGACCCTGGCATTTGGATTCTTAAGTCGGTACGAAGCTTTGCCGTACACAAAGTCAAAGATAGGATTAAGTATTATTTATATTTCGTACTTTAATAAATAAAATATGAGATAAATAAAATCAGACTTGTTTATGATATTAAGACTAAAAAAGGTGAAGCTTTATCGAACGCGTTTAAGTAGGTTCAAGGAAAGAAGGAAAAACTTTTATGAAATGAGAACTAAATGGGTATATTAAAAGCTCGTCGAAATCAAGTAGTACAATAAATTAGTAATATTCTTAATAAGATGTTACAGCAAATATTTTGTTTCAAGAAATATCAATAATTTCATAGCGATGCGCGCTTCGCTTCCAAAAAACAACCAAATACTAAAAAAATTCATCTCTCGATCTTCGTTTGGATAACCTCTCGCAAAGAATAAAAATGGGACCCTATTACTGAGACTCGGCTGTCCGTCTATATATATGTCCATCTGTCTGTCTGTCATAAGGCTGTACCTCATGAACCAATTATATTTGTTGCCTCTACAAGAACAAATACTGAAAACCGTAACTTAAATTTGCAGAAAGAACATTCAAAGAATATCCAGAACCTTCTTGAAATTCTATCGTTAATTCTGTATTGCATCTTTAGTTTGAACTGTAGCCGCGCCGCCCCCCGCCCCCCTTAGAAGCGGGATCACAACCGAAACACCCCCAAAGACGCGGAATAGCACCCAAACCGCCCCCTGGGGGTGGTTCGGGTGCTATCCCGCGTCTTTGGGGGGTTTTCGCTAAGGGGGGGCGTGCGTGAATCCCTCATGTCACGCTGCCATCATGGGCCTGCTTCTGTAAGGACAGTGAGCAGCCCACTCACCGTCTTCAGGCCCCGGTCATGGAAGACACGACTGCGGAACTCGGGTGGGAGAGTTCTCTCCCAAGAAAGTAATACTTTGCCATGATTTTTTGTTTGGGATATTTTAGTGGAGCAGTCAAGCACACGGATCTCTAAAGTCTAATATCACTACAAATACAAAAACAAGAACAACAGAAGAGAAGAAACAAAGCAAGTATAATCAAAATTTCAATTTACTCATGTGTAGTGTACCATACCCAAAGAGAAAAAAAAAGAAATTCGAAGCGAACGAACTAATCAGTTACCCACGGTAGCTATACCTACGCTACGAACAGCCAAGTAACATTGAATATTTTATGTCGGACGTCCCTATTTATCTTGTGATTGAAACCGGCTTCCAATTTAGCCAAGCGAAATAGTCTCACAGTTTCAACTAAGATTGGTGACGAAATTTCCTTTAGCTAGATCTAGTAGTGTACAACAAAACCGTTAATTGTAAAGGGGCATAGCAATCTGTTACTCTTTCACGCTCCAATGACTGAATTAATCTGTCTGAAATTTGGTACAGGTACAGATTATAGTTTGGAATAACTCATAGCCTATGTTTTACTTCAGACTATAATCTATCCTTCGACCAAAGTTTTTCTGATTTACTTCCAGAAAGGGGGGGGGGGGTGGAGCCACGGGCGCCATTTAGTGTTATTCTGAAAATCATTATAAACAATGGTACAAACTTTGTTCTGTATAAACGCCTACAGCGGTTTTCAAACTTCCAATATTAAGCGAATAAAAAGTCAAAGTAAATAAAAGTGTCATAATTAATTAATGTTTTTCACAAAATTTGTAGGAATCTGTCTACTAATAGCGAGTAGACTTTAGATATATTATTCTAAGATATCGATGACTGTTATTTCAGGTTTATTTTAGGTACTTCTTACTGAAATTATTAAAATGTGCGAAAGTTCATGCATTTGTTATTCTTTCCCACGTATGTGTGTATGTTTGTATCAGAATACTTGCTACAGGGATATAACAAAATCTCTAATAACACATAGGCCACATTTTTCTACTTTTAAGCCTTGGACTATATTGTCATGGTATTTTATTATATATGAAATAGAAGAAAAAATAATATATATGAAAAAGTTAGCATACTAATTGCTTTAAATACTAAAAATCTATATTGTCATGGGTTGCGGGAATGGGAATAGAATACCACGCAGGTGGAGCCGCGGGCATCATATTGTAAATTTATATTAGCTTTACAGTTATACCCTGCGATGTGGTTATTTTGTGTATGAGTATGTCACCGTAGAGTTGTAAAAACCATTAAATTGTAATCTTCCTAGCAAAATTGTGAACTATCGAGAGATAATCACCTAATGGAATATTTTCTGCTACATTGTAATCTAGTAAATAGAAAAATTATAACAAAAATAATACGAATCGTGTGCCCCACAGCCACAATCGGGGGCAGTTTGCTTCGCTCGCTCACCTTCGCGCGTTAATGGTCCAGTCTGACTTTATCATCTTTTAGGTTACAACCTTTTACGGCTCCCATTACTTCGACGGCTTAAAATCTCGCTAGGTCAATGCTAGGTAGATTACAATCAAACTGTTTTTATAATTTTACGGTGGCAAAATATTATAGAGAGATTGTAATATGCTCTGATGACATAGCAATATTCCAGTTTGTCGCATCTCAACAAGTAATTGCCACTTCCGTATCGAGGCTTTAAAATCCCCTTTAAATGTTATCTATTCCTTCCAGCCACAATAACTTGCGTCGACAAACTGCCAACGAAATGCCGTGGCAAATATCAGACTACAAAATAATTTCCGAGGAGACATACACGATTTCGTGTTTGTGAGAGTTTCGGTCGAGCAGGAAATGTTGATACAGAATGGATGAATGAAACCGAATGCAACTTTTATTAATTTTTTTTAACATCTGTACCAATAACTGGTGGAAATATTATTCTACTAGCTGACTCGCGCAACTTCGTTTGCGTAAGAGAGAAAGAGAAATAGAAAGATTCCCCGTCGCGACTATTCTTATCGCATGGTAGAAATATGTCATCTGAATTTTGCAGCTCTCTAGCTATCACGGTTCCTGAGATACAGCCTCATGACGGACAGCGAAGTTGAATAGGGTACGAACCCAGACTGACGTGAGGGATGCACGCACGCCCCGAAGAAGCGGAATAACACCCAGGCCACATTGGTAGCTGAAGGTCTGTTGGGAGTCCAGGGGTATCCTTCCGAGGACTTATCTAGGGCTCCCAATCTTAGGCTATTAGGTAGGATACTTGTAGCTTTTGGTCGGTAGGAGTCATATAGCATGTATGTAGGATTTTCGGGGTACAAACTCCTAAAATCGTTTCTTCATGCGCACCTACGCCATTTTTAACTTCAAGGTTATAGATCGATCAGATAGTCAGTTTTTGTTTTTATATAATTCTACCAAATGAGCACGTACGCTCCTGGACGTAGGCCTCTCCTGATTTGCGTCCTGCGTCTTCCGCATCCAGCTTGCTAACTCTTCGTCCTCCGTCCATCAGTCGGGTAGACCGAGTCGCGGTGGCGGCTTCAGACAATCAGAACATAATCGGCCGTTTCCTTACGCCGTTTTCTGTTTTTATATGTATAGATATAATTTTGAATAACTAAATCAAAATACGTGTTACTTTGAGCGAAGTAAATCTATATCGGTATTTGTAAAAAATAGATGATGTCTCGTGTATTCCCACTCGTCCCCTCGACTTTATCCCCCGAAGGGGACGAACGGGAAGTCACAAAAATAATATGTAATCAGTTTCCGATCGTCCCATTTCTAATTCAAGAGGCTGCAGGCTTTGTCCTCTTACTGTTTTTGTGCTAATACATAATACTTTGTTTACAAAATGCTAATACAGTTTCTCCTATTGTGACCAGACATTTACTGTAGATTTCATCTGCTAATTTGTTCATCTATAATCTGATTGTTTATATTCATCTAATTGGCTATCCCTGTACAAAATATAAGAGTAAGCGAAGATGGTACATAATACGGTCTCATCTCATAATGTCCTTTTCTCGAAATGTCCTTTCTCATAATGTCCTTTTCTCGAAATGTCCATTCTCATAATGTCCTTTCGCAGATTGTCCTTTTCTCGAAATATCCTTTTCTCGAAATGTTCTTTTCTCAAAATGTCCTTTTCTCGAAATGTTCTTTTCTCAAAATGTCCTTTTCTCGAAATGTTCATTTCTCAAAATGTCCTTTTCTCGAAATGTCCTTTTTTCAAAATGTCCCTTTCCCAAAATATCTACACTAGAGGATTAACCCCGCTCAATCCGACTTGGATACGTTAGGTTAGAAGGCTAAGGCGGGAGCGGAGCGTAGCGGAGCTTCCGCATTAGCCTTCGTGGTTATTTTTTTTTATAACCACCAAGTTACCACTAGTCACTTGCTAAATTTGATGTTATTTTTTAAAACCACCTAAATTAAAACTTAGGTGGTTATAAAAAAAATAACCACGAAGGCTAATGCGGAAGCACCGCTCCCGCCTTAGCCTTCTAACCTAACCTATCCAAGTCGGATTGAGCGGGGTTAATCCTGTAGTGTACATATTTTGAGAAAGGGACATTTTGAGAAAAGGACATTTCGAGAAAAGGACATTTTGAGAAAAGAACATTTCGAGAAAAGGACATTTCGAGAAAAGGACAATCTGCGAAAGGACATTATGAGAATGGACATTTAGAGAAAAGGACATTATGAGAAAGGACATTTCGAGAAAAGGACATTATGAGATGAGACGCATAATACCTACTCTTTGTTATTCGAATGAACCGTGTACAGTACACATTACCTATCTAGTACTTATTCTTTCATAATTCCTAGCCAGCCATGTTCAGGTTTTCATCTCACAAATGTATTTTGACATATAAAATAATATGAAGGCAATTTCGCATATTGAAATAAATATACGCATAAATACCTAAAATACACAGTTTTAGTAAAATTACTTAATACAATTTGAAGTCTTTTGACGTTTATCAAAAATAAGACCAATTTTTAGGGTTTCGTAGCCAAATGGCAAAAACGGAACCCTTATAGATTCGTCATGTCTGTCTGTCTGTCTGTCTGGCCGTCCGTGTGTCACAGCCTTTTTTCTCCGAAACTATAAGGCCTATGCTATTGAAACTTGGTAACTAGATGTATTCTGTGAACCGCATTAAGATTCTTATATAAAACTAGAAAAAAAGCAGTAAATTTTGGGGGTCCCAATACTCAGAACTGAAACTCAAATTTTTTTTTCTCATCAAACCCATACGTGTGGGGTATCTATAAATAGGTCTTCAAAAATGCTATGAAGGTTTCTAAAATCATTTTTTCCTTAAGTGAATAGTTTGCGCAAGAGACACTTCCAAAGTGGAAAAATGTGTGTCCCCCCCCTCTAACTTCTAAACTAAAAGAATGACAAATCTAAAAAAAAAATATGATGTACATTGCCATAAAAACTACCAACGAAAATTGGTTTGAACGAGATAGAGCAGGTAGTTTTTTTTTAATACGTCATAAACCGCAATTTTCGGTTAGAAAAATCACTACCACTGCGAACGTGTTAAAACATCAATCAAAGTTACAACGAACTATAAGAACTTTTATATTATGTTACTTGCTGCTACGAAACCCTTAATGGGCGAGTCCAACTCGCACTTGGCCGGTTTTCTTTAATTGAAAATTCAGCTGTCATGTGTCAAAAAAAAGTTTAAAAGTACCGACTAAATAAATAGTTCATATTGATACTCCGTGTATCAATATGAACTATGAGGCAAATGCCCCCAAATTTTTTGTCTAACCCATTTAAAACATGTTAAATGATAAATTTCAATGAAATAAAATACACGTCTCCCATCAATTCGGTTAAAGATGTTTTATGCCAAATTTGAAGAAGATCGGACCAAGGAATCACGTAGTCCCATACAAACTTTGCAACCCTTGTTTACCCCCTTAGGAGTTGAATTTTCGAAAATCCCTTCTTATTGCTCGCCTAGGGCACTTAAGGAGCATTTGTGCAAAATTTCATGCTTTTAGACCCAGCGGTTTAGGCTGTGCGTTGATCGTCAGTCAGTCAGTTCTTGTTTTTATATATATAGAAGATTTATCGACTAAGCGTAATTTTACTTGAACTTATAAAACCGTCAACCAATCAAATCAACCCATCTCATTCCAGTACAGAAATAAAAGTACCTATCTCGTTTTGGAATTTCATTATGTGTGGTCATCATTTTGAGGAGGTAATTGGCCTAGCTGTTAAAAAAATCCCCCTTAAATTTTATTATTTTCCGAATTGAGTAAGTACTTGTTGTTTAGCGGCAACAGAAATACATCATCTGTAAAAAATCTGCTGTTGTTATCACGATTCCTGAAATACAGTCTGGAGATAGACAGACAGACGTCGGAGTTTCAGTAATAGGAGCAGCTTTACTTTTTAATAATGAAGTTTTTAGAACCTACGGAAAGATTACTCATCTTCAGGCAAAATATAATAAAAATGAACTGAAGGGATAGGAAAATAACTAAGAGTATCAAATATACACGGTGTTTCTTTTAGGGTGTCAAGCCGCCACTAGCTGGTAGCAGGGTTACATACCTATCGATCTAACCCCCATGTATGTTCTACGATTTTTTGTAGTTTTCGAGATATAATTTTTTTTCATTATTTTTCCACGTGGCTTTAATAAGCGGTGCAGTCGATTGGATGTTATGCGGGAACATACATTTGGGGAGTTGCATTGTTATTTACAAAGGTGTTTATCTTATTTTAATATCCATACTAATATTATAAAGCTGAAGAGTTTGTTTGTTGGTTTGAATGCTAGGATCTCAGGAAATACAGGTTGGATTTCAAAAATTCTTTAACAGTTTGATAGTCCATTTATAGAGGATGGCTATAGGCTATATAACATCACGCTAAGACGAATAGGAGCGGAGCAGCAAACTAAGGTTCACTTACAATAGGGGATTATTGTTTTGTTTGTGTATTGTTAATAAGTTTTGAAATATGAGTAAACGTGGTCTGCAGTGGTAGCCAGTCAACTGAACGATAAAAACTAGCCAAGTGCGAGTCGGACTCGCACACGATGAGTTTCGAACATAAAAAAAGGACGGGCGGAAGTAAATGCGACGGAAAACATTAAACCATTATCACTTTACATATTAATACCACACCTCTCTCCTTATCACTCTCATCTTATGTCATTGGCAGGGGATGCGCAGCATTTATGCTGAGATGGCGACCCTATTTAAGATGCGCACACATTGCTAATTATTATTTTTATTGTCATATGTTTAATAGTGCTTGTTCTGTCAATGATTTATTATGTAGTGTGCGTGTCGTAAATAAATGTATTTTCTTTCTTTCTTTCTTTCTCATGTGACGCAAACGAAATTGTGTGGGTCAGCTCTAATGAATGTGAGCGACGCGGCAGGAGTAAGCGCATCGAGAGTAAATGTGACGGGAAACATATTACTCAAAATATTAATACTCTACTAGAGAGGTATGCTCTCTCTTTCTCACTCTAATGTGACGCAAACGAAGTTGTGCGGGTTAGCTAGTGAATTTATAATTCAAATGGAATCACTAATGTCACACTTCACACTTATATGGTAAACGTGAAAGTTTATTTTAACGTATGGATGTTTCTTATACTTTAATAAATAAATAAATATTTGTGGACAATCTTATGGTAGATCCAACATCACACAACATCATCTAGCCCAAAGTAAGCTAATATAAGCTTGTGTTATGGGATCTAGCCGACTGAAAGACATAGGTACTTATATATGAATTTCTAAATATAAACATATTATACATAGAAAACATCCAAACTCCGAAACAAACATTTGTGGGTCACACAAATATTTGAACCGACCCAGCCAGGCGGTTACACTACCGACTGTACCACAGAGGCAGTCAAAATTAAACTTTACAGTAATTACAGCTCATACAACAGAAATAGCAAATATACTTCTTTGATCCTGAAAACCAGTTCCTGTGATAAACTGGTATAGGAAAATTTTACCACGCGGCAAAGCCACAGTCATTAGTTAATCAATCAACCAATTGGATTAGGCTCTAGCACTTCACTGCTGAATGGAGGCATCTCTCAATTTACCCCATACCACAAGGTCACGTGTCTTCCGCATCCAGTTAAATCTTCTCTAAGTCCTCTGTCCACCTAACAGGAAGGCAAATTTAATAATCCAATTGCCAAATCTAATAATGTGAATTTCAACTATTCAGGAACCCTCTGAAACACACACAATAAATTTAACCAAATCAGTCTAAAGTTGCGAGAGGAGTTCAGTCTCAGTGACATAGGTATAAACTCACAGAAGAATTTTAATCAGGATAAGTGTTAGCCTATTAGAATGGGATTGAGTACAAAACGTAAACTCGTACGCTTTGGAATATAGGAATTAGGGTCGTAAAACCAATTAATCTTTTCCTTAACTGACAATATTTAGGGAAATTATTCAAAAAATAATTGTGATAAAAAGCTTGGTAGCTTACATTAGGCTTTACAACAGAAAATCACGATAAGGTCTCTTTATCATTCGTCGTATATGACCCAAAGCGCCGCCTATAAACCCTTGTAATGAGCGTAGAGAATAACGCCAAGCTATAATAAATGTGCCCTAAGACCGACAATTTTCACTAATATGGGACCATTTTATCAATGAAACGTTGTAACAGGTAGCATTAAAATACATGGCTATAAATGTTTTATGTAAAGAGGTGTGTAATTATTTCAGTTACGACCAGTAAAAGTTAAAAGATACAAAATGAGGTTATAACATTTTTACGCTTTGAAGATTATGTAAAGGATTTAAATAGGCCAACTTTAGGAAAAATTTTAGAAAAAATTATAAATAAAAGATTAATAAATTATTTAGAAACTAATTATATCCTATCACCAAATCAGTATGGTTTTAGATCGAACAAATCTACTTCTGATGCATTTGAAAATTTGATTACTAATATAGCAAGGAATCTTGATAGAAAAAGAAAATGTATTGGGGTATTCTTAGATCTGAGTAAGGCATTTGATACAATATCAATTCCGCTGTTAATTCGTAAATTAGAGTTGATAGGGATAAGAGGTATACCACTGAATCTTTTTAAGGATTATCTAACGGAGAGGACACAGACATTAAAAATCGGAGATATTTTAAGTACAAAGCTAAAAGTAAATTTCGGTGTGCCGCAGGGATCTGTCCTGGGGCCTACGCTATTTCTTATATATGTAAATAACCTTTGCAATATAGAATCACCGAAATCAAGAATTTTTGCATATGCCGACGATACAGTAATTTTATTTCAAGATACATCGTGGGAAGAAGTTAAAAAAACAGCTGAAAGAGGGTTACAAAAGATTACAAACTGGCTTGACCACAATCTACTAACATTAAACCTAAGTAAAACAAACTACATTACTTTTAGTATAAAGAATGATTTACAGCCCTCTGCTGATTTCATGTTAAAGACACATACAGATACATGCGATACTAATAACTCTTCAAGTGAAGGCGATTGTGATTGTTATATCTTATCAGCAACCAATAGTACAAAATACCTAGGCATCGAAATAGATAGAAATTTAAATTGGAAAGTACATATTAATAACCTTAAATCGAGAATACGTAAACTTATAACAATATTCAAGAAAATTAGAAACTTAAAAGACCAACAGACTAACAGGATGGTTTACTTAACCTTATGCCAATCTATAATAACCTACGGCATCACCGCCTGGGGTGGTGCACGAAAAAGCACATTCTTAAAAATTGAAAGAGCCCAGCGGTGCATTTTAAAAGTAATAAATTCGAAACCATTTAAGTATCCTACATCAGAACTATATAAAGAGTTTAAAGTTCTCACGGTTCGACAGCTATTTATTGAAAACATAGTTCTAAAGCAACACACTCGACAGCCATGTTCTAATAAATCCACTAGAAGAAAACACGAGGTCTACGTAGTTCCATCGTGCAAAACTAAATTTGCACAGCATTTTTCGTACTTTCTGGCTCCGCGGCTGTACAATCGAATTAGTAAGGCTAAACCATTAAAAGTTATGACGAGTTTTGTGTGCAAGAGAGTACTGAGGGAGTATCTTAGTAGTTTGGATTACGAACGGACAGAGGAAATAATAAATGTAAATATATAGATGGGTGGCTTGTATTGGGAGAATCTCTGTGTATGTATATATATATATATATATATGTGTGTATATAAACAAGGTTATGTATTAAAAAAGCAAGATGTTTATATAAATGAATCTGTTTGTGTGAATTTATACGAGTAGGTATATATATTTGTATATGTATTGTTTTTGAGTGTATGTTCATATGCATATATTGAAAATAATTACTTAATGTATTTAATTAACATATATATTACTACTGTGAACATATATATAAAGAAATGATATGAAAATGTATTTTAAGTTTAAAACAGTTCTGTGTGAGTAAGTGCACTGTATACTCGGAAATAATAACTTACTATTTCTAATTAATGTATATATTTACCGTGTGCCTAAAATTAACATCAATATAGGTACTATGATTTTGCACAGAAGTATATACTGTCGAAATTAGCTTGAATATAGTCCATCTGGAAGATTTTTACCTAGGTTTCTAACACTAGATCTTGTAATTTATCCTTTAATTTTCAATATACTACTTTTTTATACGCTAAAGTTTATACGCTTAGGCCTGTCACTGCAATTGGATTTATAACGTTTAGAATAGTTTGATAAGTCTAGGATTGTTATAAGTACTTGGTTTATCTTTAATTTTTTGATATACTACTTTGTTTTTGCTAAAGTCAATTATGTCATTGAGAATAGTTATGGATGTACCCACAACTGCATGATGACATTGTTTAACAAAAATGCATTAACCGTCTTTACTATTTTGATAAAGTTTTTATTCTTAAAGCGAGAATTCTTACCCTGCTGTAACACAGTCTGTTGACTAGCACAGAGGGTAATGTAATTACGATCATTCTTGCCAAATTGTCATCCTTATAGAAATAATGTCTAGGGAAATACAAGTAACATTAAGTACTAAGTAGGTAAGTACATGTATATTTCATATGATCTGCAATCATACGCAACTACATAGGTAATTGGCATAACTAAATGTACTACTTTTGGCATGTCTAATTAAGATATACCTAATTAGGATTATTTTTGTAATACTAAAATAAATAAATAAATAAATAAAAAAAAAAAATAAAAAAAAAAAAAAAAAAAAAATATTCACGGACGTTTTTACATAGCGCTATTTGATCCCAAAGCTAGGGTTAACCTGCTTGTGATATATGATATGTTAGTTAGGTTAGAGATAACGGATAATAATATTATAATATGTTTTAATAATAATATATTTTTCTTTTGTAAATACATACTTATAAAAATATGGAAACATCTTGAGGATTGCACATATTTTCGTCCCCGGTGGCGGTGGGAATCGAACCCGCTATTGCACTTTACTACTTCTTGTATCCTGGGGTCATCCTTCAGAGAGCTTACCCGGAGCACACAACCGTAGGCATTAGGTAGGGATCGTGTGGTTTTTAGCAAGTAGGAGTCCGGCATAGCATCCATGTAGGATTTTGCTCCCGTTAAAAAAAAACAGCGAGGCACTGGATTATGTTTATTGTTTTGAGCTTATACGTGTAATAGACTGAGTGTATAATTGGTACAGATATAATTATATATATGTTTCGCAACCATTACTTTTAGTGTTGTGTGAGTTTTTTTTTATTAAAAAAACAACGTTCTTAATAATTAGGCAATCTGAAGGTAATTATAATTTGCGTTACTTGTCTGTGCCAATCTCGATAAATTCAAATGTTTGGATTTTCAAAAAATGTTATACCGAGAAGCATCACAAGCCATAAACATCTCAAGAAATTGCGTAAACAATATCTTGTAGGCATCCCTCTTAATAATGTTATTAAAAGCGATCCCCTCTTAAAATTGGAGAGGCTTGATAGGGTATTAATTTACGTTCAAGGCAAATAACTCCACGTGTAATGGATCAATATTGCTTTTGTTTTCCCGAAAATCATTTATTTATACCTTATTAATTTTGGTATATTGTAAGTGTTTTGGTATTACAGTCTCCTTTTACTAAATTAAATAAAGTTCTTTTGTATCCGTGTATACTTTTTTACTTTAGTATAAAAATTCTTAGGAGGATTTTAATTGATTGTAAATCTATTAATATGCTCCTAAATTTATAACCGTGAATTTTAATTCTTTATCACCTTATTGTTTAGCAAAAGATCATTTTTTACGTTACAGGATTTTTTTAAAATATTTTTCCTGAATATTAATTAAGTTGCATTGCGAGCTACTATGCCACTGTAGTGTAATAAAAACGTATGGAGGTCAAATTCAATAAATTTGAAATCACCATAAGTGCTAAAACCTAATCTCAAAAAAAGTTAAAATATAAAACATAAACTCAAAAACGAATTTACTCTTTCGTCACTTTTATTGTTATTCACGCACTTTATTGTCTAATTTAAAATAAAAAAACAATAATAAAAGCCTAACTAAACGTCGGTTACATACAGAACAAATATAACTCCGACACATTAGTCTTGGCAGTAATAACAAAGTTCTGGTAAGTAACGTTTAGAAAAGACGACTTTCTATAATTTATTGTTATTGTCATCCCAACAATATGTTATGTGGTTGTTTCAGGTGTTGACATTTTGATGCATACGATATTTGTAAAAGTTTCTTGGAAACATTTCTGTAAGACCATTTGGGACTCATAGGGATGGTATAAGAAAAGTTTTCCCTTACAACATCTGATTATACTTTTGCTGTCGTTCACCGATATTCCGAAAACTTTGACAAACAGTGATTTTTTTTGGGTAAACCAGCTATAAATATCACAGTTCACACTAGAAATATTTCTCATCGGTCACTTGGCAGATTTTTTTCAAATTCAAGCATTTCAACCTCAACGAATATTTATTCAAAATTTGTTTTATTAGACATTCAATAATTATTTTTATACACAAGACAACATCATAGAGAAAAAAAAGTTATAGATTGTCAAAACATTTTAAGACTAAGAATTCCTGTGTCACGGGCGGGCGGCGGACTGAAATTCGTTTACGATTTCTCATGAGTTTAAGGGTGTTATTAGACCAATCGATCGATCGTCGATCGACGGCATCGATCGATGGCAGAATGGTTTAGTCGACGTCGATCGATAGTTTTTATCACACCAATCAATAGATCGTCGATCGACGGAATCGATCGATGGCAGAATTATTTAGTCGACGCCGTCACGTCGTCAACGTCGACTGATGGCATCAACCGGTAATCGATCGATTGGTTGGTCAAACAGTATCCGTCGATCAATTAAAGCTCTTAAACCTGTCGATCGACATCGATCGACGTTGATCGATGCTGTCGATCGACGATCGATCGATTGGTCTAATAACACCCTAAGACCGATCAATTCGATCAATAGAAGAGGTGGGCTTGAAATATTTGCCGTAAACTAATAATAAAAACCGGCTAAGTGCGAGTTGGACTCGCATGAAGGGTTTCGTAGCTGCAAGTAACATAATATAAAAGTTCTTATAGCTCGTTGTATCTTTGATTGATGTTTTAACACGTTCGCAGTGGTAGTGATTATTCTAACCGAAAATTGCGGTTTATGACGTACTAAAAAAAAACTACCAGCTCTATCTCGTTCAAACCAATTTTCGTTGGTAGTTTTTATGGCAATATATATCATATATTTTTTTAGATTTATCACTCTCTTAGTTTAGAAGTTAGAGGGGGGGGGGGGAACACTCATTTTTCCACTTTGGAAGTCCCTCTTGCGCAAACTATTCACTTTAGAAAAAAATGATGTTAGAAACCTCAACAGCATTTTGGAAGACCTATCTATAGATAACCCACACGTATGGGTTTGATGAAAAAAAAAAAAATTGAGTTTCAGTTCTGAGTATGGGGACCCCCAAAATTTACTGCTTTTTTTCTAGTGTTATATAAGAATCTTAATGCGGTTCACAGAATACATCTAGTTACCAAGTTTCAATAGCATAGGCCGTATAGTTTCGGAGAAAAGTGGCTGTGACACACGGACGGACAGACAGACGGACAGACAGACAGACAGACATGACGAATCTATAAGGGTTCCGTTTTTGGCATTTGACTACAAAACCCTAAAAACGAAATCCAACAATATAAGTAAAGCAGCAATGTTCACATACGTACTTTTACAATCTGTAGTCGTTTTTATCTTGAACCTAATTCATAATGTAACCTATTGATTACATAAAAGTAGTCGATAAGAAGATGTACTTACAGAACATCATTACTCTGCGACTTCATCGCGTGTATAAAAAAAATAAAATAAAAATACCTATGTGTAGTCGATCGATTACCGGTTGATGCCATCAGTCGACGTTGACGACATGACGGCGTCGACTAAATAATTCTGCCATCGATCGATGCCGTCGATCGACGATCGATCGATTGGTCTAAAGTTAAAAACGAACTTTCGGCACATAGTAACTATTTAGTAATCTGTGCTTTCGGGAACTTCTCGAGACGTCATATTGTATTGTAATAATTATTTTTTGGTAAAGCTCCTCAAAACGAAATGATGTTGGAGCCGTGTTAGTAGGTAATGTTTCATTAAAGAAAGCACTTATTATGATGATGATGAAATGAACATAGGTTACACAGTCATCACTTTCAATCAGATGGTATGTATGTTTATCTACCAACTGAGTAGTATAAAAAACTACACAACCCGAATTGCTTCTAACAAGAGATTTTCTTTTGGGTACAAATTCAATATTAACCCGATTTCACGCCAGTCTTTCCGGGGAAACATTACATATATTTGACCTCAATGATGGGACGCATAAAAAGTATCGTCCGTTAATCTGCCGTTGAGCCGTAAAAGTGCTCAAAATCGAAAGGGATATTTTATTGGGTGCTAACTAAACGAGATTTTTTTGGATGGAGGAGATCATTTTTGGCCTCCTAAAAATACTTTGGCTCCCAAATTAATAAGTCAGTCACAATTAATGAACGTCTGAATTCATAAATTATAGCCACCGGTTAACTTTATAACTTCACTTAAAGTACCATTTCGGTATTATTGAACGAGCTTTTGCTCGTTATGACATCATTATAGCGTAGAACCCAATACCTAAGAACTGTAGGCGTTTTCTAATAAGCCTCCGATAACCTAATAAGTATTTAAAAGTAATAAAACATTTCAACTTTTACCAACATCTTTAATTTTGTATAGCAGCTGGAATTCAATTGAAAAAGTTTTTAATTTGTAAGATTATACACACCTACCTTTTCCGTTCTCGAGCTTTAGCGTAACGAATGAATGAAATCACATTTACTTTATTTTAATCGTGATTTCGTTATCTAGCTCAAGATCTTTCCCGAAAAGTTATATGTAATGGTACGATTCTAGAAACATTTTACCTTTACACACTTTTTCAACTTACACACTCTCCATGGTACATGATATACCTATTATTACATACCTACATACTGTAAATATCCTCAAGGCACTGTAAACCTATCTTGTCAGACAAACGGCTGGACGAATAACAAAGTGATTATAACAGGTTTTGCGTTTTGAAGTATGAAACCTTCAAAGCGGTTCATATCCGTGGCTCTTTTACGCTATATGTACCTAATGCTGGCAATGTGACCCCGTTTAGTTATCTCTGGAAGTGCCGTTGTCAGCCGTTACCAGCATGAGTTGCAGCAGAGCAGTAGCAGCCTCTGATGTTGCAAACATTTATAGTCAACGGTTACCAGATGCCGTCAAGTGAGTCCTAAGCTTGTCCTTAGTAGTATAAAAAGTTTTGATTCAATTGAACCCTCGGTGGGCGAGTCCGACTCGCACTTGTCAGGTTTTTTTTGTGTTCGTGTAGGATTACAAGTTCATAGAATAGTTAACAAAAAATATTATTACTGCTCGTTCGCTCTAACTTTGCCGCTCGGCTCCATACTAAAGTCGAATTTTTAATTAGACGAAGTAACTGACAGCAACCAATGTCACTTCTTCATACAATGTTGCTTATTTTCTATGACGAAGTGACACTAGCTACTGTCAATTTACTTCGTGTAATTAACAATTCGGGTATACGCCTCTACGCCAACGGCAAAGTTAGAGCGAACGGGTAGTATAGTACATTATTGCTGTTTGAAACATGTGATATTATTAATATTATCTTACAAAAAATAAGGTTACAAATTAATACTGGGAAAAGGTAAATTGGCATAACTTGGTAGGTACCTAACATTAAGCTATACAAAAAAATCACGATCGCCGTCACTTTATCATTTCTCGTGAATGAATCTGGGCCTCGCCTGTGAACCCTTATAATGATCGTGGAGGATACGCTGTAACAGACGAGTTTAGGTCCGACAATTTTAATAATATACGACCATGTTATCGCAGAAAAGTCGGAACAGGCAACATGGAAATACCTACACATGTTGCAAATATTTTATGTAAAAAGATGTACCTAAATACCCCTTAATAGGTACCTATGTTGATTATATGAGTGCTAAAATGAGAGACCATTTAGAGTTATAACTAAACGTTTTTTTCTATTCAGAAATGATTTCTTAACAAAGAAAAAACTGAAAACTGGCAAATTTTCCCTATTGATTATTGGACTGATCTCTTTTAGTAATCTCAGTCTCCCTCAGAGTATTCAGAAGCCGGTCAGCAGGTGCCTAAGTCTAGTTCAATTGCGTCAGAAGGGAATAGTAATTGTTACTCAATATAAATAATGTTGTAACCGAGACGGTACAATTCGTTTCCTGGGACATCCTTCCGAGGACTTACCCTATACCCCCAACCATAGGCTGTTGGGCGTAACGTGAGGTTTTTTAGTCGGTAGGAGTCTGTCATAACATACATGAGGATTTTCACTCACGTCAAAAAGAAAAGAACTCTACAATTCGATAGGTTTCATAGACTACTTTCGATTCTGTTGTAACACAATTGAATTAACAGATTTGGGGCCCCAGGTGCACCACTTACAGCTATTGCTGCCTTGAGCCGTGAGGATCTCTGTAGGGTCCCTTCGTACACCACATTAATGATTAGTACAGCCGACCTCATTCTGAAGCACACATTATTTATTTTAAGAAACAATATTACATGAATAGAACTCACTTGAGTATAAATTCTTGTAGTACTATTTGTAAAATAATATCGTCTACGCTTTATAATAACGTCAAAATCCTTGTTTCGTATCTTGACGGCTTCAAAAGACGCCTTTTTCACGCGCGGTTTAAAGAGAAAATGATTTTGTAGACATTATGTAGCTTTTCTTGTATACAGTGTGAAATAGATTTCAAATTTGAATCGCATAAGTAGAATAGTTTTATTCTACTTATGCGATTCCCATAATTAAATGCTTTCCAAAATTAGATAGTTTCCACGCGTGCATAGTTATACCAGTTGCTATTGCAATAGCGTACCCATTGTTTTAGGCAAAGAGAAGGAATGCTTAACTAAGCCCTAATGCTACCACGTCTGCCCAGCATAGTGCAAGACCTTACAAACTCCCAAAACGAATTAGAGAGGCCTACGATCAGGAAGCACTAGGCTATGATAGGCTTTTCATTGATCAAAACGTCAATGCCAATAATAAAATCGCCATAAAATAAATTTAATTGAATTGAAAAATAGCTTATCCCTACTTGAAATAGTAGATTAGTACCTGTTGAGTTTTGAATCAAAATTGAGATGCTATTTATGCAGGTACGCGCAAAAATTTACTTGTGAATGATGTTGCAAATATGTGTGTGTGTGTGTGTGGGGCATCCTTTTTATACCGTTAAAGTAGTGAAATGATCATTATACGAACAGTGAAGTACGTTCGTAACGATCCTGGTGCCTTTTATTTTTAGTCTTTTCTCTCAAATGAAGCTCAGACCTGCTGAAGTAACTTTGATGCATTAAACTAAAGATAAATAGGAACATCCATCGTCCCTAAATATTTTCTCGTTCAAAGAAACAACAAATAACGTATAATCAGGTGAATGGAAAAAGTTTATCAATATTGTTCCCGAATCGTATATCCTTGCAGCATTGTTTGTTAGAAACTTGTTGAAATCGTAGGCTTCATAACGTCAGCGTCAGAACCACAATAATATTCATTGTTATGATGGTACCTACTTCTTTTTTTTAATGTGTTTTTTTAATGCTTATGGTTGAGAGCCCCGGGCTAGCTCCCGGAAGGATGCACCCGGGACAAGATGGTACTTACTAGGAACAAATATAAAATCATACATACATAGACAAGTTAGGCATTTACCCAGGAAGGGGTGGGTGGAGAATACTATACGCCTACATTTAACTGTTTTTATGTTGTGCCACATAATAAATACAAGAAAATAATAAAACTGAAACTGGCAACAGTAACCAATAGCTTATTGTGCCTTACGAAGCACGAGATCCCTCGTAAATGGAAGTGTTACAAAGCCGGTAACCATGTTTGAAATTTCGTATGATTTTCTTGACATTGTGCTCGACGCTATATATTATTATGTTACCGATACCTTATTCCTTTATAATTATGTGAAAATAATTTGCTAAAAGACAAGAACGTCATCAGGTAAATATATCTACATTCATATAAATGTTACTATAATGTTTCATTAACATCTGTTCTATGCAATTGGATCAAGAAACAGATTAGATCGAATTGTACTGTGAGTTTAATTGTGTCGCATTAGGTATCACAGGATCACGCCGGATAGTAATGGATTATGAATTAGGTGATTACCGGGTTGCTACGGGATATTGCGCGTGGTTTAGACACTTAATGTAAATTAAAGAGAGGTCTTGGTAGAGTACGTAATAGGGTCTACCCCATCAACTCCCTGAAAGTCCAATACTTCCGTACCTAATCATTCTGTCAGTACAACATTCAGTTATAAACAAAACAGTTTATGGAATAAGATGTTTCGGGGTCGGTGCTTAGGTAACCTTAATAAATAAGGAAGTTAATGTTTTCTCATTGGGTACCTTGCAACTAGAAAAGAGTTTTTATATAGTCGCTTATATAGAAAAAAATGTAGATAAATACTTACCTACCTAATTTTGGTTTGGTGGATAATTTGAAAAAATTGTCCTTAGTACACGAGGATATGAAGCGTGAAGAAAACACTCCGCCTCCGTCTATGGCGATACATATTTTATCCTTGAGTGCTATAGGCTACTTATTTTCACGTTGGTACCCGTGAGAGTGCGACAGTACACATAAGTGTCAACAAAATGGGTCGTCTTAAATACATTACATGAAGGGACTCGGGTTAGAAGTGTATTCGAAGTGTGCCATGGGCCAAAACGGTGGGCACAGTTAGTCATAAATATATTGTCCATAGAACGGACAATAAATTTTATGAAACGACATCAAAATTAGTGTATCAAGCTTCTGTCTAGCTCAATCAATAAAGACTTAAAACTACTTTGGATAAAGGTATTAACTTCAGCAGTTATTTAAATGAACTCCTTGAATGCAAATAGGCAGTTTCAGAAATGGACGTAGTTGTTTTTGTTATGATGAGGGTTTGTCAAACTTTAATGACTCCAAAGACAAGACTGATTATTTATATTTACAGGCAGTGAATGCGTGATTTCTGAAGGTCTTTCCCTATTCTATATATATATTTATATATCTATTAGGCACGTATCCCTCCTCTTACAATCCTGGGTTCTTCAAGTGGAGCGTGAAGAGGCACATCATGCCCGTCAACTTGAGGGCCACCGTCTATAGTCTCACAGACTAAGACAGTGGTCCTCCATCGCTAGATGTCGGGGCTTTCCATCAAAAGGCGGCATCGAGCTAAATATATATACATATAAAACGGTCCCTGATTTAAAACAATAAAATAATATACCTACATTCGAGATCCAAGAAAACCTTATCGACTAGCGACTGCTGAACTAGAATTACGCCTAGCATTTAAAAAAAACCGATTACATATAAGGAAATCAATCGAAATGTTCTACTGAAACCAAACTACTGGACTAGTTTGTAGTTTGTTTGGCTAGTCAGAGTCGTCCTCCGAGGTTCCAATACATTTTTTTTCCAAAATTCGTCCAACCGTCTGTCTGTCAAGACCTATTATGTCCTGAACGTATAAAGGTTCGAGGTTCGTATAGAGTTGAACACCATAACATTTAAAACTATGGCCTTTTAAAGCTATAAAAAATCAAAATTTTGATTTAATGCAGAAAAAAAGTAACGGTCGTTTATGACGCCAAAAACTAACGGAAAATGGAAAAATCGCGAATTGGACCAATAGCGGCAACAAACCAACTTGTGTACTGATAAGGATACCGTTTTCTTTTTTCATTTGAGGCACAGAACGCTAGAGAGGATAGAAAACTATAGTTATAGAAATGATATAATTTCATGGAATAGTTCACTTTTAATAACGAAAATACATTACGTCAGCCAAAAGCTTTGTCAAGGCGTCGCGTCGTTAAATATTCACTAAATATTCACGGACATCTCACACAACGCTATCTGATCCCAAAGTAAGCTAGGAATAACCTGCTTGGGTTATGGGTATCAGACCACGGATAATAATACTTATATACTTTTTAAATACATACATATTATACATAGAAACACCCAGACTCTTGAGACAAACATCTATGGGTCACACAAATATTTGTCTCCGGTGGGAATCGAACCCACGACCTCCAGCGCCGACCGCGCCACAGAGGCAGTCCATAAATGTCGTTGTACTCAATAAAATGAAATACAAAGTGAAAACAGACAACCGGGAAGATACTTAATGTAATAGGAAAAGTCACTGAGACTCAGGCTTGTTAGCAAACTTTTGAGAACAGAAAAGTTTTATCGAAAGAAGCTCTTATAAAGGTAACTGGCAATGCCCGTGGCATCATTCTCTTATGATTATACACTTACATCAATCTTTGACTGTGAGTTTTTGTGTTTATCGCATTCTGTCCATACAGGCAGGAGATTTTTTTGACTGAGCGAACGTAGTCAATAAGAATCTCCATTATTATTGTGTGTTACTCTACAGAAACTATTTCTTAATCAAATTTCTAGAAATGTTGCGCAAATGTCTGTTGTTTGTATGGAAGTTTTAGATCTGAAGGAAAATAGAAGCTACAAGGGGAAGATTGCTATAGCGTCAATAAATTATCACGAAATTTTAATCAAATTTCAACCCGTAAGATATTTACATACATACGTTCCTAATATATAAAAGGCTGTTCTTTTTCACCTATTCATCCAGTTCTACTAGTCCCTCAGAGCCTCTTGTTTGATGATTTTTTAAAAAAAATTACAACTAGTAGCTTACAGTAAATTCAAGATGTAGAAATAAAGATCTTTACCAACCACTCTAACCATCCTTGGCACACAACTCGATAAAATTTCTTCGTAAACTTCCGCATCATTACATCCCTTTGACATATATTCCGCAGTAACTGGTCGTAATAGAACACTGCAACACTCGGGGCTACTTGCCTTACATCACGTACGAGACACTACTGTCTTTGTACGTGACACTGCAAACAAGTTGCGAATTGTGTTTGGTTCAGTGCCTTCCTTTTGAACGGTAAAGACGTATGTGTTACTGAAGGCACATTATGGAAAGGAAATAATACTATGTTTTCACAAATTGGTATTGGTTTTCTTTTACTTTTTAGAAGTTCTAACCTTTCCTTCATTTTAATAAGACTACCTCACCTACCAGTTATTTAAATAATTCTACAATTTCATTAGAAATTATTTGCACTCTATTCACTCGTAGACTGTCGAAATTCAATATTAATACAAAGATTTCGCTTTATAAAAAGTTAATATAGATTTCTAATGTAGAAAGTGTAAGTTCGGCATCTAGAATGGAGCACACACTCATAAAAGACCCTGGAGTCGTGGAGGAACACAGAATTCCAAGCTCAATGTTCTACCTACGTATGAGGAACGTGAAATAAGCAAAAATATTTTTCATAAAACACTTGTAAATTAGAATACACAAAAATTACATAGCTTACCGGGATGTGGAATTCAGTAAACAATAAACTTAAAAGTAACTTGGTTCCAAACAAAACATACGTAATGAGTTTGGAGTATCACCGGCCTTATCACTTATTATCCTTCACTGAAATAATAATTGAGAGTAGTTCAACACGAAGTAAATTCATGATTTTTGCCGATCCTTACCACAATCTAGTCGCTACCACGGGCGCTGTAACGTGTCCGAAACGTCGATGCATGTAAATAAATAGTGTTTTGTGTGAGTCCAGAATTCGAAGAGATTGAGAAAAGCGCGATAGATTGAAAATAAAATACAAAAACACTTGTAAAGTAGACAGATATATTATATTTTTAACTAACGTCATTCTTTCAGCTACATAGGTAAGTTTACGTAAATAAATACGACTCTGTCAAGACAGTACCGAACTGTAGTTGAAAGTTTTCAAGCCAACCATAAGGCCTTCAAGCCTTGGCTTAACGATTGTCATATTACTGACAACCGGGTTTCATTTTGAGTTTTCCTTCTCTATGCAAAGGATCTTTTTGCGAAAGTGTCCCCTTAGTCGCCTCTTACTACACCCTCGGGATGTATTGGGGTAGCGACATTTTGTAAGTCTTCGCAACACGGTACCCCGTCGCCACACGGCGGGAATTAAATTTGTGGACTATACAAATATTGAACAGACCCAGGAAACGATCCCAGGACGCATAGCAGGCGGTTACAGTACCGACTGCGCCACAGAGGCAAGATTAAGTAAGTGGTACTTATTCTTCAAGTGGTGTTCCTTTGGACTAAAGAAGAAAGATACATTGTAAGCCCCCGCGAAGGACTGGATGGTCAAAGAGCCGTCACTTCCATTGCAACACTGCCCCCGGCAGTCTATTAATGTGAACCCGGAGCTCAAAGGTAAGAAGCTTGAATAAAACAGGATTATTACTAAGAATACAAAATTATATTTTTGCATTAGCATTTCAAAAAACATCTTGAAAACAAGTTGCTTTTATTTGCAAAAGCAGAAAATATCCTAAGTATTCAAATTGCGAAAATGAAATGACATAGTTACATAATTTTTTTCTTACTTACTCAAACAGTATTTGAAATATCAAAGCAATTACTTAAATGATATATAAATTAAAAAAAAAGAGTTCTAAACGCCCAGTGTTCGTTCGCGTTTCACCCCCTCAGACTTTTGTGGGAATAGGGAGTGAACAATCACTCGTGACGATTGTCATTTTTCCGATTTCTTCCAGAAATCGACCATCCTTCGCGTGTACCTACACGCAATGCTTGTCAGGGCTGTTCGGCTCGTTTTATAGCTACAGGTTTCACCCATAGCTTTTCACTGAAGACAATAGGTACAAAGAGAGGCTCTCTTTGTATCGAAGTCGACTAGTCTCTTTACCGAGTTGTCGACGAAACACTGTAGTTTAGTAACCCCAACAATACCAGAATTAAACATACATCTATATAGTCACGCCCATATCCCCGAAGGGGTAGATATAGGCATAGTATACGGCCACATTTCACCTTATAGTTTTATTTCCTACGAAATAGGTGGTGATCCTATTGCCGAGTTGAATTGGACAGGCGCAGGTTGTGTCAACCCACAGTTGACGTTTTCCCTTAGCCGCCACTTACGACACCCTTGGGATGAATTTTGGGATGGCGACATTTTGTATTTTTTCCTGTCGTCTGTGTTTGAAATTAACTGCGGAGATCCTAAAACACAAAAGAATAAATTTGTCGCTATTTCGGAGAAAATATTCTTTTACACTTTTACAGAAATGTAATTTAATATTGTTTTACAGAACTTTAGGATACTTTTAGTGTTGAACAAACTTTTTTTAAATAATGTTTTCATTTGTATTTTTATTTGTAAAATATGTTGTTATTTTTAAAAAGAAACTAGATACTTAGAATCTAATTTCTTAATTTTATTAGCCTAATGTCTAATTTTGATATAAATATTTTCCTTTTAAGGAATGATATTACAAAAAAGAGAGATAGAATTCAAGACCATGTTTTGTACTAAACAAATTCCTTGATTAAATTCCCTAGCGATCGTCAAGCTGTTAGGGCAGATTTATGACGAGTGTGAATCTTGAAAGGGCTCAATAAGCCCGCTGTGATGTCTCTTTTTACGCGCACTGCCTGTCGGAAACCTTCATTTAAAGGAGATAATAATTTCATTGCAAGCAAAAATAAATTCAGCTGGCATTTTCTGTAGAGGGATCTGAATTGGGAGAATTTTTGTAATACTACCTGTATTGAATGAAAAAAAAGTGTGGTCTATGTTAACAATAATATGGGGAGGGGGATTAGCAATAGGAGTCTCAGTAACAGGGTCCCGGTTTTAGTCTTTGATTATGAAACCCTAAAAAGATACGAAATTGTACCTACATCATACACATTGCTAAAATTATTACATAATATAATACTTCTGAAACTTCAACTTTTGAACCGCTCGTGGCCCCGCGGACTCAGTGTTCTATAAACGATTACTGCAGTAAGCAACTTTCACTATGGCCGGTCCATGGATGGGTGACCATCCATGTGATCACTTTGTGATATTTATTTGAGCGTTTCCGTGCTTCGGAAGGCACGTTAAGCCGTTGGTCCCGGTTGCCAGTAAAATGGTAGTCGTTAAGTCAAGTTGAAGACTTTATTTCAACAGCAGGCAGTCACAACCTGCGCCTGTTCATTTAAACACGGCAATACGGCTCACCACCTATTACGTGGGACAAATTATACAATAAATAAATGGTTTAAAAAACCCTAGAAAAATACGCTTTTATAATGCACGAAAAAACCCAAAAATAAATTATGGATCGTTCAAGTTGCCTCTATTTCTGGGCTGAAGTGTAAACTATGTGCTCTTAGTAATAATATTTGATTATAAAAGCGTGGGGTGCTGGAACAGGAAAGACTTTCCTGGCGGAAGCTGCATGATGTCTTGTCAGATTAAGGCTAAGGTCACATTTATAAAAGCGTGTTTTTCTCGTGTTTTTAAACTATTAATTTACACTGTCACGCTTTTATATATCTATTGTGACTTTTATTATTATTAATATCATTTTTAATTTCGGAAATGTATTAACGATGATAGGCTTTAATTGAAATACATAACATACTTACTTGAAAAGTAAAGTAGTTAATCACGCCTACGCATTTTCAACACCCACTTTTGCCAGTTTTTCGTGACGCCCGTGTAATAGGAGCAAACCTATTACCGTTACGAATCTCTATTAGATAATTCATTGGTAGGTCCTTAAAGTTTCGGCATTCCGAGATATTTAGTACAATATGTAGTGATCACGTAATAGGAATACAAACGCATATATCCCCAAGCGGGTTTTTAACGGTAACCAAAGATATCTCGTTCTCGAACAAGAACTCTACATTTTGCCACTGTTAACGTATTCCCTTCATGTATCTACTTAATTGCCTGAAAGAAAAGGCGTTCCCTTTGGTAGCATAAACGTTATGCTCTTGTGCGACCTCATGCAGCTTTCGTCAGGATTTTTATTATATGAGGATTAGTATTAATAGGAATATGCTTACAAAAAAGTCTTTCTTGTTCTAGCACCCCACGCTTTTATAATCAAATATTATAACTAAAAGCACATAGTTTACACTTCAGCCCAGAAATAGAGGCAACTTGAAAGATCCATAATTTATTTTTGGGTTTTTTCGTGCATTATAAAAGCGTATTTTTCTAGGGTTTTTTTAAACCATTTATTTATTTTAAACTTTTTAGTCACAATATTTATACCTTAACTAGATGTGCCCTGCGGCTTCATCCGCGTAGAAGTCGTTATCGCATAAAGTCATTACCCTACTTTCGCGCAGTCAGTTAAAAAGTAACCTATGTCCTTCTCTTAAACTCAAACTATCTTTATAACAAATTTCATCAAAATCGGTTTAGTGGTTTAGGCATGAAAACGTAACAGACAGACAGACAGAGTTATTTTCGCATTTATAATATTAGTAGGGATTTCTGTATAACATGGTGTTTTGTCTGAGTTCGACTAATGTGAAAATATTTCATTATTACTCTAATACATATACATTTTCTGCAGGTAGCTATGTCAATATTTACACTCAATATTAACTTCAATATATAACAGGTTTGTTATCCCTAATCGTGGTCTAAGCTCATTACACGACTTTTCTAACAAATCCAAACACAGCTATGATACGATGTTCAATCATGAAGTTACAGTTCATATCTTACGACTCCATCATCAGATCAGTTTGACAGCACCATATTATTGTATTGTTATCAGAACTACAAACATATGATAATTTTCATGACGCTACGATCCTTGGATCTTCCAAGGATACGATCCTTGGAAGATCCAAGGATCCAGGCGGCTTAAATTAGTTACCTGAGATTCCATTGCATAGTTTTACAAGTCAATTAAAAAAAGGTTTGTTATAACCTTGAAACCTAAGCCTGGCCAAAGTTCATTACAAGACTTTTCTGACGAATCCAAAAACAGATATAATACGATATTCCATCATGAAGTTCCAGTGCATATCTTCCGGCTCCATCATCAGATCAGTTCGACAGTATCATATTATTGTATTGTCATCAGAACTACATACAGCTGCCAATTTTCATGACGCTACGTTCCTTGGAAGCTTATTAAATTAGCTACCTTAGATTCCACTTTTTCCATCGAAGTTTCAGTGCCTATCTTCCGGCTCCATCATCATATCAGTTTGACAGTACCATATTATTGTATTGTCGTCAGAACTACATACAGCTGCCAATTTTCATGACCCTACGATCCTTGGAAGCTGGTTAAATTAGCTACCTTAGATTCCACTTGTTTTCTGTGCATATCTTCCGGCTCCATCATCATATCAGTTTGACAGTACCATATTATTGTATTGTCATCGGAACTACATACATCTGCCAATTTTCATGACGCTACAATCCATGGAAGATGGTTAAATTATTATCCTTAGATTCCACTTTTTCCATCGAAGTTTCAGTGCCTATCTTTCAGCTCCATCATCATATCAGTTCGACAGTACCATATTATTGTATTGTCATCAGAACTACATACAACTGCCAATTTTCATGACCCTACGATCCTTGGAAGCTGGTTAAATTAGCTACCTTAGATTCCACTGGTTTTCTGGGCCTATCTTCCGGCTCCATCATCATATCAGTTTGACAGTACCATATTATTGTATTGTCATCAGAACTACATACCTATAGACCATATGTATGTATGTATGTATGAAACTTCAACCCCCTCTTTTTTTAATGTGAGGGAAAATCGATCATGGATGCTATGACACACTCCTACAGACTAAAAAATATTACGTAACGCCCAACAGCTGGTAGGGAGCCCCGGGTAAGTCCTCGGAAGGATGTCACTTCTACCCCTAAGAAGGGATTAAAGTTCATAATTTCCATAAGTAAGTAACAGGTGAAGCCGGAGGCCTAAAATAGTATTCAATATAATTTGCTCAACGTGGCATTTGGGTCAGGTTATGTAAAGTTGTGGACGCGTGAAAGTAATTGCTTAAGAACACTTGACCTGTTAGCTCCAGTTAGGGAAATTTCACGCATAGGTAATATTGACTTGACATGAGCAAGTACAGGCCGGGTAAAATATTTGTGATTTAAGTAGGTATTGAAACTGGCAACAGTAACCAATAGCTTATTGTGCCTTACGAAGCACGAGATCCCTCGTAAATGGAAGTGTTACAAAGCCGGTAACCATGTTTGAAATTTCGTATGATTTTCTTGACATTGTGCTCGACGCTATATATTATTATGTTACCGATACCTTATTCCTTTATAATTATGTGAAAATAATTTGCTAAAAGACAAGAACGTCATCAGGTAAATATATCTACATTCATATAAATGTTACTATAATGTTTCATTAACATCTGTTCTATGCAATTGGATCAAGAAACAGATTAGATCGAATTGTACTGTGAGTTTAATTGTGTCGCATTAGGTATCACAGGATCACGCCGGATAGTAATGGATTATGAATTAGGTGATTACCGGGTTGCTACGGGATATTGCGCGTGGTTTAGACACTTAATGTAAATTAAAGAGAGGTCTTGGTAGAGTACGTAATAGGGTCTACCCCATCAACTCCCTGAAAGTCCAATACTTCCGTACCTAATCATTCTGTCAGTACAACATTCAGTTATAAACAAAACAGTTTATGGAATAAGATGTTTCGGGGTCGGTGCTTAGGTAACCTTAATAAATAAGGAAGTTAATGTTTTCTCATTGGGTACCTTGCAACTAGAAAAGAGTTTTTATATAGTCGCTTATATAGAAAAAAATGTAGATAAATACTTACCTACCTAATTTTGGTTTGGTGGATAATTTGAAAAAATTGTCCTTAGTACACGAGGATATGAAGCGTGAAGAAAACACTCCGCCTCCGTCTATGGCGATACATATTTTATCCTTGAGTGCTATAGGCTACTTATTTTCACGTTGGTACCCGTGAGAGTGCGACAGTACACATAAGTGTCAACAAAATGGGTCGTCTTAAATACATTACATGAAGGGACTCGGGTTAGAAGTGTATTCGAAGTGTGCCATGGGCCAAAACGGTGGGCACAGTTAGTCATAAATATATTGTCCATAGAACGGACAATAAATTTTATGAAACGACATCAAAATTAGTGTATCAAGCTTCTGTCTAGCTCAATCAATAAAGACTTAAAACTACTTTGGATAAAGGTATTAACTTCAGCAGTTATTTAAATGAACTCCTTGAATGCAAATAGGCAGTTTCAGAAATGGACGTAGTTGTTTTTGTTATGATGAGGGTTTGTCAAACTTTAATGACTCCAAAGACAAGACTGATTATTTATATTTACAGGCAGTGAATGCGTGATTTCTGAAGGTCTTTCCCTATTCTATATATATATTTATATATCTATTAGGCACGTATCCCTCCTCTTACAATCCTGGGTTCTTCAAGTGGAGCGTGAAGAGGCACATCATGCCCGTCAACTTGAGGGCCACCGTCTATAGTCTCACAGACTAAGACAGTGGTCCTCCATCGCTAGATGTCGGGGCTTTCCATCAAAAGGCGGCATCGAGCTAAATATATATACATATAAAACGGTCCCTGATTTAAAACAATAAAATAATATACCTACATTCGAGATCCAAGAAAACCTTATCGACTAGCGACTGCTGAACTAGAATTACGCCTAGCATTTAAAAAAAACCGATTACATATAAGGAAATCAATCGAAATGTTCTACTGAAACCAAACTACTGGACTAGTTTGTAGTTTGTTTGGCTAGTCAGAGTCGTCCTCCGAGGTTCCAATACATTTTTTTTCCAAAATTCGTCCAACCGTCTGTCTGTCAAGACCTATTATGTCCTGAACGTATAAAGGTTCGAGGTTCGTATAGAGTTGAACACCATAACATTTAAAACTATGGCCTTTTAAAGCTATAAAAAATCAAAATTTTGATTTAATGCAGAAAAAAAGTAACGGTCGTTTATGACGCCAAAAACTAACGGAAAATGGAAAAATCGCGAATTGGACCAATAGCGGCAACAAACCAACTTGTGTACTGATAAGGATACCGTTTTCTTTTTTCATTTGAGGCACAGAACGCTAGAGAGGATAGAAAACTATAGTTATAGAAATGATATAATTTCATGGAATAGTTCACTTTTAATAACGAAAATACATTACGTCAGCCAAAAGCTTTGTCAAGGCGTCGCGTCGTTAAATATTCACTAAATATTCACGGACATCTCACACAACGCTATCTGATCCCAAAGTAAGCTAGGAATAACCTGCTTGGGTTATGGGTATCAGACCACGGATAATAATACTTATATACTTTTTAAATACATACATATTATACATAGAAACACCCAGACTCTTGAGACAAACATCTATGGGTCACACAAATATTTGTCTCCGGTGGGAATCGAACCCACGACCTCCAGCGCCGACCGCGCCACAGAGGCAGTCCATAAATGTCGTTGTACTCAATAAAATGAAATACAAAGTGAAAACAGACAACCGGGAAGATACTTAATGTAATAGGAAAAGTCACTGAGACTCAGGCTTGTTAGCAAACTTTTGAGAACAGAAAAGTTTTATCGAAAGAAGCTCTTATAAAGGTAACTGGCAATGCCCGTGGCATCATTCTCTTATGATTATACACTTACATCAATCTTTGACTGTGAGTTTTTGTGTTTATCGCATTCTGTCCATACAGGCAGGAGATTTTTTTGACTGAGCGAACGTAGTCAATAAGAATCTCCATTATTATTGTGTGTTACTCTACAGAAACTATTTCTTAATCAAATTTCTAGAAATGTTGCGCAAATGTCTGTTGTTTGTATGGAAGTTTTAGATCTGAAGGAAAATAGAAGCTACAAGGGGAAGATTGCTATAGCGTCAATAAATTATCACGAAATTTTAATCAAATTTCAACCCGTAAGATATTTACATACATACGTTCCTAATATATAAAAGGCTGTTCTTTTTCACCTATTCATCCAGTTCTACTAGTCCCTCAGAGCCTCTTGTTTGATGATTTTTTAAAAAAAATTACAACTAGTAGCTTACAGTAAATTCAAGATGTAGAAATAAAGATCTTTACCAACCACTCTAACCATCCTTGGCACACAACTCGATAAAATTTCTTCGTAAACTTCCGCATCATTACATCCCTTTGACATATATTCCGCAGTAACTGGTCGTAATAGAACACTGCAACACTCGGGGCTACTTGCCTTACATCACGTACGAGACACTACTGTCTTTGTACGTGACACTGCAAACAAGTTGCGAATTGTGTTTGGTTCAGTGCCTTCCTTTTGAACGGTAAAGACGTATGTGTTACTGAAGGCACATTATGGAAAGGAAATAATACTATGTTTTCACAAATTGGTATTGGTTTTCTTTTACTTTTTAGAAGTTCTAACCTTTCCTTCATTTTAATAAGACTACCTCACCTACCAGTTATTTAAATAATTCTACAATTTCATTAGAAATTATTTGCACTCTATTCACTCGTAGACTGTCGAAATTCAATATTAATACAAAGATTTCGCTTTATAAAAAGTTAATATAGATTTCTAATGTAGAAAGTGTAAGTTCGGCATCTAGAATGGAGCACACACTCATAAAAGACCCTGGAGTCGTGGAGGAACACAGAATTCCAAGCTCAATGTTCTACCTACGTATGAGGAACGTGAAATAAGCAAAAATATTTTTCATAAAACACTTGTAAATTAGAATACACAAAAATTACATAGCTTACCGGGATGTGGAATTCAGTAAACAATAAACTTAAAAGTAACTTGGTTCCAAACAAAACATACGTAATGAGTTTGGAGTATCACCGGCCTTATCACTTATTATCCTTCACTGAAATAATAATTGAGAGTAGTTCAACACGAAGTAAATTCATGATTTTTGCCGATCCTTACCACAATCTAGTCGCTACCACGGGCGCTGTAACGTGTCCGAAACGTCGATGCATGTAAATAAATAGTGTTTTGTGTGAGTCCAGAATTCGAAGAGATTGAGAAAAGCGCGATAGATTGAAAATAAAATACAAAAACACTTGTAAAGTAGACAGATATATTATATTTTTAACTAACGTCATTCTTTCAGCTACATAGGTAAGTTTACGTAAATAAATACGACTCTGTCAAGACAGTACCGAACTGTAGTTGAAAGTTTTCAAGCCAACCATAAGGCCTTCAAGCCTTGGCTTAACGATTGTCATATTACTGACAACCGGGTTTCATTTTGAGTTTTCCTTCTCTATGCAAAGGATCTTTTTGCGAAAGTGTCCCCTTAGTCGCCTCTTACTACACCCTCGGGATGTATTGGGGTAGCGACATTTTGTAAGTCTTCGCAACACGGTACCCCGTCGCCACACGGCGGGAATTAAATTTGTGGACTATACAAATATTGAACAGACCCAGGAAACGATCCCAGGACGCATAGCAGGCGGTTACAGTACCGACTGCGCCACAGAGGCAAGATTAAGTAAGTGGTACTTATTCTTCAAGTGGTGTTCCTTTGGACTAAAGAAGAAAGATACATTGTAAGCCCCCGCGAAGGACTGGATGGTCAAAGAGCCGTCACTTCCATTGCAACACTGCCCCCGGCAGTCTATTAATGTGAACCCGGAGCTCAAAGGTAAGAAGCTTGAATAAAACAGGATTATTACTAAGAATACAAAATTATATTTTTGCATTAGCATTTCAAAAAACATCTTGAAAACAAGTTGCTTTTATTTGCAAAAGCAGAAAATATCCTAAGTATTCAAATTGCGAAAATGAAATGACATAGTTACATAATTTTTTTCTTACTTACTCAAACAGTATTTGAAATATCAAAGCAATTACTTAAATGATATATAAATTAAAAAAAAAGAGTTCTAAACGCCCAGTGTTCGTTCGCGTTTCACCCCCTCAGACTTTTGTGGGAATAGGGAGTGAACAATCACTCGTGACGATTGTCATTTTTCCGATTTCTTCCAGAAATCGACCATCCTTCGCGTGTACCTACACGCAATGCTTGTCAGGGCTGTTCGGCTCGTTTTATAGCTACAGGTTTCACCCATAGCTTTTCACTGAAGACAATAGGTACAAAGAGAGGCTCTCTTTGTATCGAAGTCGACTAGTCTCTTTACCGAGTTGTCGACGAAACACTGTAGTTTAGTAACCCCAACAATACCAGAATTAAACATACATCTATATAGTCACGCCCATATCCCCGAAGGGGTAGATATAGGCATAGTATACGGCCACATTTCACCTTATAGTTTTATTTCCTACGAAATAGGTGGTGATCCTATTGCCGAGTTGAATTGGACAGGCGCAGGTTGTGTCAACCCACAGTTGACGTTTTCCCTTAGCCGCCACTTACGACACCCTTGGGATGAATTTTGGGATGGCGACATTTTGTATTTTTTCCTGTCGTCTGTGTTTGAAATTAACTGCGGAGATCCTAAAACACAAAAGAATAAATTTGTCGCTATTTCGGAGAAAATATTCTTTTACACTTTTACAGAAATGTAATTTAATATTGTTTTACAGAACTTTAGGATACTTTTAGTGTTGAACAAACTTTTTTTAAATAATGTTTTCATTTGTATTTTTATTTGTAAAATATGTTGTTATTTTTAAAAAGAAACTAGATACTTAGAATCTAATTTCTTAATTTTATTAGCCTAATGTCTAATTTTGATATAAATATTTTCCTTTTAAGGAATGATATTACAAAAAAGAGAGATAGAATTCAAGACCATGTTTTGTACTAAACAAATTCCTTGATTAAATTCCCTAGCGATCGTCAAGCTGTTAGGGCAGATTTATGACGAGTGTGAATCTTGAAAGGGCTCAATAAGCCCGCTGTGATGTCTCTTTTTACGCGCACTGCCTGTCGGAAACCTTCATTTAAAGGAGATAATAATTTCATTGCAAGCAAAAATAAATTCAGCTGGCATTTTCTGTAGAGGGATCTGAATTGGGAGAATTTTTGTAATACTACCTGTATTGAATGAAAAAAAAGTGTGGTCTATGTTAACAATAATATGGGGAGGGGGATTAGCAATAGGAGTCTCAGTAACAGGGTCCCGGTTTTAGTCTTTGATTATGAAACCCTAAAAAGATACGAAATTGTACCTACATCATACACATTGCTAAAATTATTACATAATATAATACTTCTGAAACTTCAACTTTTGAACCGCTCGTGGCCCCGCGGACTCAGTGTTCTATAAACGATTACTGCAGTAAGCAACTTTCACTATGGCCGGTCCATGGATGGGTGACCATCCATGTGATCACTTTGTGATATTTATTTGAGCGTTTCCGTGCTTCGGAAGGCACGTTAAGCCGTTGGTCCCGGTTGCCAGTAAAATGGTAGTCGTTAAGTCAAGTTGAAGACTTTATTTCAACAGCAGGCAGTCACAACCTGCGCCTGTTCATTTAAACACGGCAATACGGCTCACCACCTATTACGTGGGACAAATTATACAATAAATAAATGGTTTAAAAAACCCTAGAAAAATACGCTTTTATAATGCACGAAAAAACCCAAAAATAAATTATGGATCGTTCAAGTTGCCTCTATTTCTGGGCTGAAGTGTAAACTATGTGCTCTTAGTAATAATATTTGATTATAAAAGCGTGGGGTGCTGGAACAGGAAAGACTTTCCTGGCGGAAGCTGCATGATGTCTTGTCAGATTAAGGCTAAGGTCACATTTATAAAAGCGTGTTTTTCTCGTGTTTTTAAACTATTAATTTACACTGTCACGCTTTTATATATCTATTGTGACTTTTATTATTATTAATATCATTTTTAATTTCGGAAATGTATTAACGATGATAGGCTTTAATTGAAATACATAACATACTTACTTGAAAAGTAAAGTAGTTAATCACGCCTACGCATTTTCAACACCCACTTTTGCCAGTTTTTCGTGACGCCCGTGTAATAGGAGCAAACCTATTACCGTTACGAATCTCTATTAGATAATTCATTGGTAGGTCCTTAAAGTTTCGGCATTCCGAGATATTTAGTACAATATGTAGTGATCACGTAATAGGAATACAAACGCATATATCCCCAAGCGGGTTTTTAACGGTAACCAAAGATATCTCGTTCTCGAACAAGAACTCTACATTTTGCCACTGTTAACGTATTCCCTTCATGTATCTACTTAATTGCCTGAAAGAAAAGGCGTTCCCTTTGGTAGCATAAACGTTATGCTCTTGTGCGACCTCATGCAGCTTTCGTCAGGATTTTTATTATATGAGGATTAGTATTAATAGGAATATGCTTACAAAAAAGTCTTTCTTGTTCTAGCACCCCACGCTTTTATAATCAAATATTATAACTAAAAGCACATAGTTTACACTTCAGCCCAGAAATAGAGGCAACTTGAAAGATCCATAATTTATTTTTGGGTTTTTTCGTGCATTATAAAAGCGTATTTTTCTAGGGTTTTTTTAAACCATTTATTTATTTTAAACTTTTTAGTCACAATATTTATACCTTAACTAGATGTGCCCTGCGGCTTCATCCGCGTAGAAGTCGTTATCGCATAAAGTCATTACCCTACTTTCGCGCAGTCAGTTAAAAAGTAACCTATGTCCTTCTCTTAAACTCAAACTATCTTTATAACAAATTTCATCAAAATCGGTTTAGTGGTTTAGGCATGAAAACGTAACAGACAGACAGACAGAGTTATTTTCGCATTTATAATATTAGTAGGGATTTCTGTATAACATGGTGTTTTGTCTGAGTTCGACTAATGTGAAAATATTTCATTATTACTCTAATACATATACATTTTCTGCAGGTAGCTATGTCAATATTTACACTCAATATTAACTTCAATATATAACAGGTTTGTTATCCCTAATCGTGGTCTAAGCTCATTACACGACTTTTCTAACAAATCCAAACACAGCTATGATACGATGTTCAATCATGAAGTTACAGTTCATATCTTACGACTCCATCATCAGATCAGTTTGACAGCACCATATTATTGTATTGTTATCAGAACTACAAACATATGATAATTTTCATGACGCTACGATCCTTGGATCTTCCAAGGATACGATCCTTGGAAGATCCAAGGATCCAGGCGGCTTAAATTAGTTACCTGAGATTCCATTGCATAGTTTTACAAGTCAATTAAAAAAAGGTTTGTTATAACCTTGAAACCTAAGCCTGGCCAAAGTTCATTACAAGACTTTTCTGACGAATCCAAAAACAGATATAATACGATATTCCATCATGAAGTTCCAGTGCATATCTTCCGGCTCCATCATCAGATCAGTTCGACAGTATCATATTATTGTATTGTCATCAGAACTACATACAGCTGCCAATTTTCATGACGCTACGTTCCTTGGAAGCTTATTAAATTAGCTACCTTAGATTCCACTTTTTCCATCGAAGTTTCAGTGCCTATCTTCCGGCTCCATCATCATATCAGTTTGACAGTACCATATTATTGTATTGTCGTCAGAACTACATACAGCTGCCAATTTTCATGACCCTACGATCCTTGGAAGCTGGTTAAATTAGCTACCTTAGATTCCACTTGTTTTCTGTGCATATCTTCCGGCTCCATCATCATATCAGTTTGACAGTACCATATTATTGTATTGTCATCGGAACTACATACATCTGCCAATTTTCATGACGCTACAATCCATGGAAGATGGTTAAATTAGTATCCTTAGATTCCACTTTTTCCATCGAAGTTTCAGTGCCTATCTTTCAGCTCCATCATCATATCAGTTCGACAGTACCATATTATTGTATTGTCATCAGAACTACATACAACTGCCAATTTTCATGACCCTACGATCCTTGGAAGCTGGTTAAATTAGCTACCTTAGATTCCACTGGTTTTCTGGGCCTATCTTCCGGCTCCATCATCATATCAGTTTGACAGTACCATATTATTGTATTGTCATCAGAACTACATACCTATAGACCATATGTATGTATGTATGTATGAAACTTCAACCCCCTCTTTTTTTAATGTGAGGGAAAATCGATCATGGATGCTATGACACACTCCTACAGACTAAAAAATATTACGTAACGCCCAACAGCTGGTAGGGAGCCCCGGGTAAGTCCTCGGAAGGATGTCACTTCTACCCCTAAGAAGGGATTAAAGTTCATAATTTCCATAAGTAAGTAACAGGTGAAGCCGGAGGCCTAAAATAGTATTCAATATAATTTGCTCAACGTGGCATTTGGGTCAGGTTATGTAAAGTTGTGGACGCGTGAAAGTAATTGCTTAAGAACACTTGACCTGTTAGCTCCAGTTAGGGAAATTTCACGCATAGGTAATATTGACTTGACATGAGCAAGTACAGGCCGGGTAAAATATTTGTGATTTAAGTAGGTATTGAAAGCCTCTGTTGTATAGTTGAGATGTATACCTTAGTTTTTTAGGGTTTGGGCGTTTTCTATGAATATATTGGGTGTGCCAAAATTGACTCTCCAAATTTCATGAGATGACTTGCCATCGGAAATCAAATACAAAAATTTCATAAAAAAGGGGGGTTAATTTTTTTATTTTTAAATAAATATTTTTGTAGCACACATTTTTTACCACGGCAATTCGAGGTAACAATGGTTGCCGTGGCAAAACAAACACGTAGCACCCGTCTGGCTGTCGTTGTCGCTTTCTACTGCCTCTCAGTAGCGATAGAAAGGGTGATAATGAAAATTGACAGGACCTATAAAACGAATTTACGGTTAAAGTATTGACGTAATTTTATTTTTTTATTTATTTAATGTTTCTTGACTGATGCCACGTCACGTGAGGAAATTTGAACAGGTAGTTTTGGGACACTTTATATATAATTATTACGTACCTAGGTATACTTACTTAGAAATAATAAAGTGTGTTTATCAGGGGGGTAGATCCTACAGTACAATATTTATATATTAGCGTGGGGTAGATGCAGGCATTGCTACCAAAGCAAAAAATCTTATAAGTAATGTATATTTTGCACGATGCAGTTTGTGCCAAAAAGTGAGGACGGCCGGGCTGTAAGCGGTAGTCACATAGGTGGACTCTGAAGTGAAAAGGGACATTCCTGCTTTTGTTTGCCACCCTACGCCCTAGTGCGTAGAAATTCCCTGCCTTTCATCTCAGACTTAGAATGTGGCGTAAAACATAGATTTGCTATATTAGTTTATTAGGCGCTATTAAGCGTAGGTATATCTGGGTATACTTAGGTCGGTATAATGGGTGTGTCCTTAATAGTGTCAAAGCAGGGGTAGTTGATGGAAGGAGATATGGTGGGATGTAAGCTATATATATGCGTGCGCAATAGTAGAAGAGGAAAATCAGGAACTAACTAAAATTAATTTATTTTACTTCATACTGTCGAAGAAATTTTACATCAAAGTAAATTATTCTATAAAATATATTTCACTGAAATACCAGTGAGGGCGTACGTAGCCCAAGTATTTAAATAAAATTATACATTTGAAAACGGAAGCTCTGGTAAGCATCAATTGCGTAAATTTTATTAAGTAAATTAATTGTGGGTAATTTTCATGAAAAAAAAAGTATATTTTAAGTAAATTTATTTTTATCAGGCAGGCGTTTGTGAAATTTAGAAAAGGGGGTAATGTTCTTTTGTATATTAAATGTTTTAAAATGGGGTTAAAAATAATAGTAAGGGAAAGTTTAGGGATATCTATGGTTGAAGAGGGTGTATATAAAAAAAATATTGTTTGTTCTTTTCAGAATGAGCTTCCAAGTTTTGGATAAAAAAAAACTGCTTGTACTTTGATGTTAAAGGGGTCTTACGTACAATATTGTTATAGGCGTAGACCCATATTTTTACATACACATATCCTGGAAGAAGGACGCCCCAACCCAGAAATCCGGATGAGTACTTAGTTTTAAGTAGTTATAAGTCTTATATTCAGTGCGCTGTCGCGCGTCGAGTCGAACGCTCACTTTGACCGCACATCTTTACGAGTTCTTTTGTGATATTTTTTCACGCGATATATTATGTTTATACTAATACAAAATGGATGAATTACACGATACCAACTCGTGTACCTCAGATGGTGATAGTAATTTGGAGCAAGACCTAGAAATCGAAAGTGATCAACAAGTAAATATGGAGATAAATATACGTAATGTGGAGAACCAGGAAAATGGAGAAAAACGACTTGCTGAAAAGAGGGGACGACAGGATGACGAAGAAATAGTTGAAGATGATGGATTTATCAAAGTAAACAGAGGTAATAAACGATTAAATAGGCAGAATTCTACTACTTTGGCTGTGGAGAATCGTGGAGGAAAAATAATGGAGGGTAGTCATGAAAATAGTTTTGTTGTTTGTGTGACTTCAAAACAAGTCTTACCAAAACAATTTGGTTTGGCCAAGCTATTAAGATCCCATAACATTCAAAATATAATTAAGATGAAATACAAAAGTGCCTTTAGAGTGTTGATTTATTTTGAAAGCAGTGAAAGTGCATCTAGATTATCAAACTGTGAAAAGTTTATTGATTTAGGATACAGAGTACAAAGAACTGATGAAATTAGCTTGTGTTACGGAGTACTTCACCAGATTGATCTAGACACTGATGATGAGGAAATTCTTGAGAATATCTCATGTGAGTACGATATTATATCTGTTAAGAGACTGAAAAGAATATCCGAGAACGGCATGTGGATAAATTCCGAAGCAGTAAGAGTAGGTTTTAAGAGTTCCACTTTGCCACCCTATGTATTTGGCTATGGCTGTAGATTCAAAGTAGATACCTATACATTCCCAGTGTCCCAGTGTTCGGGGTGCTGGAAGTTCGGCCACCTTTCGAGGTCTTGCCCAAACAAAAAAATAATATGCCCAAAATGTGGAGGTGAGCACACCAGCTGTAATACTGACAAATACGTATGTGTTAACTGCAAGGGATCTCATATGGCAATTTATAAAAGGTGCCCAATATTTTTAAAGGAAAAAGATATTAGGAACATTATGGCCGAACATAACTGTACGTATCGGAAGGGAGCGGAAATGTATTCTAAACGGAATTTAACTCAAGAAGTAAATATCGTAAACACGAGCGGTTTGAGTACTATGAACACTGACAATAGCGAACGTGAGTTATCTCCGAGTATAGAGGAAATTCAGAAAACATTGTACAGAGACATACTTGTGACAGAAGCGATAGTACATTGTACGGAGGATAAAGATTTAAGAAATATTCAAAAACAAAAAGATTTTAGACCGATCCAAAAAAATGCAGATAAAACGAGTAAATACACAAAACACACCACAAATAACCACTCCAGGGAAAAATCAGTTGAGACAGAATTAAGGGACTTACAAAAGGAAACTGCTTCAGAATTCAAGAGAAATAAACACAGTTTTAATTTGGACATTTTTTGTAGTATTTTTCAAAAAGTTAAGGATATATGTTTTTCAGATTATGATTGGTGTAATAAAATACAACAATTAGGTAAACTCATGTTAGAAATAATTAGTCAATGGATGGTGAAATTTGTGAAAAAGGATGACACTATTACAAAAAAATTTTCAATGTTTAATAATGGCTAATTACAATAGAAACCGGTTTTCACTACGCATGGTACAGTGGAATGCACGGAGTTTGCTGCCTAAACGTAATGAATTTGAATTATTACTCGCCCAAGAAAAAATACATATTGCTTTGATATCGGAAACCTGGTTGGAACCGGAGTCATCTCTAAATGTAAGTGGCTATAATATTATTAGAGAGGATAGGATGGATGGGTATGGAGGTATAGCAATGTTCATTTGTAAGTCTATTAAGTTTCAACAATGTAATATTAGCATTAACAATTCAGACATACAGGTAATGGCAATTCAGTTATTAAGTTGCGGAGAAATCAAAAATATAGTTTTAATTTATTGCCCTTCCTCAGTAAGTACTACATTTTTTGATTGGGAGCAAATTTTTTCATTGTTTTCTAAAAAGTGTATCATAGCAGGGGACCTTAACGGCCACCATGGCGTTTGGTCTACTAAAACAGATAGACGAGGCAGGCAAATACACGACGCAGCGCTAGACGCAGGTTTTATATACCTCAATGATGGTAGCATAACTAGGATCTCTTTGGTAAATGGTATTTTACAGAAGACGACTCCTGATCTAACTTTTGTTTCCTCTGATTTACCGGTTTTCTTCGACTGGAAAACTATGAATGAAAACCTAGGCAGTGATCACGTATTTATTAAAATTTTATACAATTGTAACAGCAGCAGTAATTCTAAATTGACAGTTAAAAAGCGAAACTTTAAATTAGCAAAAGGTCAGAGTATAGCAAGTCTTTAGAAAATTATTTATTGCCAGCTGATGGTAATAGTGTTCAATATTTGTATGATAATTTTATTAAACAGCTAAACAAAGCGGCTGACGAGCACATACCTATTATAAGACCCTGTAATTCCTCTAAATATGACTTTCAACCGAAACCCTACTGGAATCCAACACTATCCCATCTAGTGGCGCAGCGTAGATTAGCCTTAAAACAATTTAGAAAGAATCCCACACCAACAAACTTAAATATTCTAGAATGCAAAACTAAAGCTGCAAAGAATGCCATTAAATTGGCGAGATTAAAGGACTGGCAATCTTACTGTAGTAGTATTAATGAAAAAACGTCTAGTACGGATATGTGGAAGCGCATGGGCTGGGTTAAGGGTCGTAGGTCGTCAGGTTTTCGGGCTTCAAATGAACAAAACCTTGAATTGCTTAGCAGTCTTGCCCCAGATTATGTGACCCCAAAACCCATACAGTTTAGGTCTAAGAACGAGACACTAGAATCTGGTTTCACTTTACAGGAGATGTGTAATTGTTTTAAGAAAAAGGATACTGCACCTGGTAATGATGGTATAACGTATTCACTTATTTATCACACTTCACCAGATACAAGGCGATATCTACTAAATATATACAATGAAATATTTTGTACCGGATATATACCATCACAATGGCGTGATATATTGGTGTCACCAATACCAAAAATCACACACGATAATAATATAAAATTTAGGCCTATATCTTTGATTTCCTGTCTATGTAAGATTTTTCACAGTATGTTGACAAAAAGACTTGAGTGGTTTATCGAAAAAAATAAATTATTATCTCCTTATACATCAGGTTTCAGAAGGGGCCAGTCATGTCAGGACAGTTTAGGTAAATTAGTAACCCAAATTTACTTAGGATTTTCTACCAAAACACCAACGGTAGCTTGTTTTATTGACATCACAAATGCTTATAATAATGTTTTAATAGACGTGCTAAGTAAGACTTTGGATGAAATGGGTATAGGGAAGAGAATATGCCAGTATTTGTGGAACTTTTTGAGTGAAAGGCATCTTTTGATTAGAGATGAAATTAATCCAAACAATTTTTATTTGAGATATGCTTACCAAGGTTTGGCTCAAGGTGACCCAATATCTCCTATCCTCTTTAATATAGTTACTATTAAATGTTTCCACATTATCACAAATGTAACCATGTGTCAATATGCAGATGAACAAGTCAAGTCAGAGCGAACTCCAGCTAGCGCTAAATACATTTGTTAGTGCTTTGGATGGGATGGGATTGGAAATATCTTATACCAAGTCTAAGATTTGTGTTTTCAGTAGAAGTTTTAAAAGATTACAAGTAGAACTTAAAGTACAAAATTATAGCTTAGAGGTAGTTGATACTTACAAATATTTAGGTGTATGGTTAGACAGGTCTTTACGATGGAGTAAACATGTAAACATGACAGTAGAGAAAGTACAAAAAACTATGAACCTTCTTAAGGTACTAGCTGGTGCCTCTTGGGGTTTGCATCCTAAGCACTTAAAACATCTTTATATTGCATTAATGAGAAGTCGCATTGACTATGGCTGCTTTTTGTACGATGCGAGTGCGAAATGCCACTTATACAAGTTGAATAAAATTCAAAATAGAGCTCTACGAATAATAGGTGGATTTATCAAAACGACTCCAATTCATGTTATGGAGAGCGAGCTTAGTGTGGTTCCGCTGTACCTAAGGCGTAGATACTTAGCATATAAATTTTGTTTAAAAAATAAATCAGTACAGGATAACGTAATGAATCTGCTTCTGAATAAGGTCCACGCTCTTGGTGGAAACAGTTACTGGAGAAATAAAAACCTCCCATTCAAAACGGCCTTCAACTTCGCTTAACGACTGCCATTTTACGGGCAACCAGGACCAACAGCTTAACGTGCCTTCCGAAACACGGAAACGACGCTCAAATAACTGTCACAAAGTGGTCACATGGATGGTCACCCATCCAAGGACTGGCCATAGTGAATGAGCTTACTACAGTGATCGCTTACAGAACACTAAGTCCGCGGTGCCACGAGCGCTTCTTATTTATACATAACTAGCTGACCCTCGCAACTGCGTTTACGTCTATTTTTGTTTGTTTGTAATAATAAAATGATTTTTTTTATTGCTCGGACTGCAGAGATATAATGTGGGTAACAACTGTCCTGGCTGCTGGATTATTTGTGGAATGAATTACAGAAGGCTTTGAATGTACCTTATCCCCGTCCTTTTCCTACCTCAACCCTTTCCTATCCACCAATCCTATTCCTACCTCATCTTCTTCCCATCATTTCTCCGCCAAGCCAACGTTGCCGTGCGTATGTGCTGCGTGACTAGGGGCGAGCCTAGTATTAGCGTGCCAATTGCCCTGGGGCCGGGCGACCCCAGAAGAAGGCTAGCCTTACTTAGACATGCGGGGCTCTGTCTGGGTGGACTTTATTTTCCCTTGCTTTTCGTGGGAACGCAATGGACAAAACTAAAAACAAAATCCAAAATGGCGGCGATGCGGTTCGCAACCCATCACGTCTCGTTTCCCATCGAGGCGAAAAGTGGACTGTGGATAGCCACTTTGCTACGTTGAATGTAAGAGGAGGTATGATAGACAAAATTGAGGAAGTATGCAAGATGATGAAAGAGAGACGACTCGATATTCTGTGCGTGAATGAGACAAAGAGGAAAGGATGTGACACCACCACACATGGACCCTACACTGCCTACTGGTCGGGTGTGCCTAAAACCAGTAAAGCGTGTCAGGGCGTTGGTGTAGTACTGTCTGCGAGAATGAATGAATGTGTCACAGAATATGAATGTGTAAGCCCAAGACTCCTTTGGTTGAGGCTGAAGGTTGGACTTACCCGCATCTTTGTTTTAGGAGTATATGCTCCGCAAGATGCGCGGTGGCGCCGATCTTTACGAGACCAAAGTGAGAGGCAGGCATTTTGGGAGAGCATGAGTGATGTTTTGAGTAAGTGCAAACTAAATGAGAGGATAGTAATGTTAGGCGATTTTAATGGGTGGGTTGGAGTCAAGCGTGATGGGTATGAAAGAGTATTGGGAAAGTTTGGTGATGAGCGAGTGAATGAAAATGGAGAAAGTTTGCTTGAAGTATGTTTGGAGAGGAATCTTGTGGTGACTAACACCATGTTTCACCACAAAGATATCCACTTGGTTACGAGACAAGAAGGAAGTAAGAGGAGCATGATTGACTTTGTGATTGTTGACGCAAGGATGAGAAAGAAAGTACTAGACACTCGAGCCTACCGCGGTGCTGGGATTGACACAGACCACTTCTTAGTTGTCAGCCGAGTAAGAGGTCTGTTTCAGCGGTGGAGGCACCGTGTGCGTGAACCTGTTAGTGTACTAGAACGCATAAAAGTTGAGAATTTGCAAGAGATAGGTATAAAAGAGGAATTTGTGAGCAAACTAAGCAAAAAGTTTGATAATTTAGATGAAGTATGTGAGATTGAAGAATTATGGAAGCCGATTAAGGAAGGACTCGTGGAAGTTGCGATTGAACTGTGTGGTGTGAGCAAGAGAAGCCAAGGATGTAAGTTAAAAAGAATGACCGCGGAAGTTCTGAAAGCGTTGTCTGATAAGAAGAAAGCATGGTTGGACTTGCTGGCTACAAAGGCCAATCAAAGAATGCAGAAGGCAACGGATGAGGATGTACGAATGGCCAACGATGAGTATAAAAGGTATAAGCGTGTGGCAAAAGAGGTGTTAGTAAGAAAGAAGGAGAATGATAGAGATGAATTTGATAAAAGGTTATCTGGTGACTTCCAACAGAATATAAAATTCTTTTGGAAGTCCATAAAAGCGGTGAGGAGTCAACAGACCACATCACCGCTTAATAAGATCAGAAATCAGGATGGAAGTTTTGTGGGAGGAGAAGAGTGTGTGCTAAAAATATGGAAGGAGTATTTTGAAAGTCTATTTGATAAAGAGGATACGCAAGTGCAAACTCATTTTTGTGAAATGAATGAAATCGGCAATGAAAACGACATTAGCATGGAAGAAATAGTGGAAGCATTGAATAGTATGAAACTAGGCAAGGCTGCTGGGATTGATAGGGTTTTCGTTGAGATGCTGAAAGCAGGACGTGGCGTGGTGATTGACCAGCTGTACCGCCTTTTTAATCTGTGCTGGAGGAATGGCAGCGTACCAAAAGAATGGTCCAAAGCCGTCATTGTGCCGCTGTACAAAGGAAAAGGGTCGCAGCAAGAGTGCAAAAATTACCGCGGCATAAGCCTGCTCAGCATCGTCGGTAAACTGTATGCGAAAGTGTTAATAAAAAGAGTGATGAATGAAAGTGAAGGAAAAATGTGGGATGTTCAAGCAGGATTTATGAAAGGAAGGGGATGCACGGATCAGGTCTTCTCCTTACGATGCATAGCAGAAAAAGTTTTGGCGAAAAGCCAAAAGGTATATTGCGTATTCGTAGATCTGGAGAAGGCCTATGACAAAGTGGTGAGGAATGAACTATGGTCAACATTGTCTTTGTACGGGGTGAGCAGCAGCTTGATACGAGCACTGAAATCTCTTTATGAGGGCTCGAGTGCTTGTGTCAGGATCAACGGAGCTTGCACGGACTTCTTTAATATAGAAAGGGGTGTGAGACAGGGTTGTGTAGCGTCACCGTGGCTGTTTAACCTGTACATGGACAGTTGTTTGAAAGAATTGCAAGAGAGTGCGTGTGGTATAAAACTGAACGAGCTGACCATCAAATGCCTCCTATATGCTGACGATCAGGTGATCTTAGCTGCATCAGCGGAGGAGTTGCAGTTGATGGTTAATATTATGCATGAGGCGCTGAAAGGTAGAGGAATGAAAGTGAATGTAAGTAAGACTAAAGTAATGGTTTTTGAAAGAGAGAAATGTATGACGAATTGCCCTATTATTATCGAAGGGCAAAGAGTGGAACAGGTGAAAGAATTTGTATACCTGGGTTCAAAATTTACGAGGGATGGAAAGTGTGATCAGGATATTGAGAGAAGAGTTTTGGCAGGAAATCAAGTGAATGGGGCGATGCATACCTTTATGAGCAGTCAAAACGTGTCTAAGAAGGCGAGAGTGGCTGTGCATAGGGGTGTGCTTATCCCCACACTTATGTATGGTAGTGAAAGTTGGGTGTGGCAGAAGAAGCATGAAAGTAAAATTAATGCAGTGGAAATGAGAAGTCTGCGAAGTATAGCTGGAGTGAAATTGATGGACAAAAAAAGGAATAGCGTGATTAGAAAACAATGTGGTATAACTGAAGATGTAGTGACAAAGATAGAAAAAGGGATGCTTAGATGGCTTGGACATGTTGAGAGGATGGATGAAAATAGACTGACTAAACAGATCTATAAGGCAAGAATGAATGGGCAAGCTGGTAGGGGTCATCCTCGGCGTACGCATGGTAACCAAATTGATGACCTGCTGGAAAAAGGCCAGGTCAAGAGTACCCTTAACCGGCGAGCGTGTATGAAAGCACTTATGAAAGTAGAAGAAGCGAAAGTGGTATGCCAGGATCGTAGCAAGTGGAAAGCCATAGTCTCTGCCTACCCCGATGGGAAACAGGCGTGATGATATGTATGTATGTATGATTGTACTCATCAATAATGAACTCAAAGAGATCCAAACAGCATCATCAAGTCCTTTATTAATGTTTAATATGAGAACATGGGTAACCAATATAAATGTCAAAGAAGTAATTATGTTAACTTTAGATACATTGACACATCCTAAAAATTCATATAACCATACTTTATTAAGATGTGAAATAATTAGAGAACTACATATAAAGTATTTCGGCTGGTTCCTTATATTCACTGACGGTTCAAAGAGTTTAGAGGGTCATGGTGCTGCCTACTATGTACCTAGTGTCGATATGGACATGCAAACAGGTTACTTCAAGATAAGTGAGCAAACATCCATTATGACTTTGGAGCTGATTGCAATCGCAGAGGCACTGAATTTTATATTGTTAGAAAATAGTGATACTAAAAAGTACGTTATTTTCACAGATAGTAGGAGTGCTCTCCAACACATAGCTCGATGCACCTCTGGCCTCGATAGCTTATGCCATTCTGTCCAAGATCGATGAACTGATTAGAAAGGGAGTTCAACTGCGATTGCAATGGGTTCCATCGCATATTGGATTGCAGGGCAACGAAAAGGCTGACATGATGGCGAAATACGGCAGCAAAAATGGAAAGAATATTACATTGAAATTAGACTACTTTGAATTTTTACCTAAATTTAAAAACATTTGTTATGGATTTTGGAAAGAGTACTTCGACGCGCGGTCCTTGGAAAAGGGTATATGGTATAAAACCATACAGTGTCAGCCTCTTCGTGTGCCCTGGTGCATGAACAGTCACCTGAGCAGGAGACTTATTGTAACAGGTCATAGACTCAGATCGGGGCACATTCCATGTAAGAAATTTACATTCCTCATGAAAATAACAGACTCCCCCCTATGCGAGGAGTGTGGAATTGTTGAAGACCTGCAACATTTACTCGTGGAGTGTGGCCGGTATGAGTCTATTAGAAATAATCTGTTACGGGCCTTGAATTTGAACAGAACTGATGTGGACATTTTCCATAAAATCCTATCAAACCCTAATGGCGAATATGCAGTTGCTCTGTTTGAATTCATGGCATCCGTGATGTGTAATTAGATAAGTATCTAATAATAGTAGGTAATAGAAAACATGTATACTTAATTGTTATATATATTATAATTATGTAGACGAATATTGTAGGTTAGGGTACGATGGGACTGACATACGCTAGGCGTCAAAGTCCCTATTCTACACTTTTATTCAGAATAAAAAAAAAAAATAAAAAAAAAAGTCTTATATTGTAGAATATTACAATAAAAGTAAAAAAAATTCTGTAATACTTGCATTATTGACTCCAGGACAAATTATATTACCTTACCTAAACTACTGAACCGCCTGGGAACTCCCGGGATCATTTCCGGACTTCCCAGAAGTGTGTCAAGAAATGTTCACCATTATACCGCAAAGCTCACCACCATGGGCAGATGTTTCGCTTCTCACATAGTGCAGAGAATCTTCGTCAGAACTGAGCGATTCAAAATACCGTTTACCTGTCGAACCATGAAAACCTGAGACGATCAGCCAGCGCACGGAATTCCCTCCTATTACCATTTCGAATTTTCAAGCAGAGCGTGATGACTCTAAGGACATAGCCCACTTAAACGACTCTGCTCCAACACCGCTCCCACCCAATACTGCCCTAAAAGAAGACTACTGCTCGCAGTCTTCGCGGCGACAGCTAGCACGCACCCAGCAGTCCACACGGCGACAGCTAGCAGACGGCCTGCTGTCCACTCGCCGACTGCTCTCGCCTTTCGCAATAGACACAGTTCGCGATCGGTGCCGGTGCGGCGACTGCTAGCAGTAAGCGCGCGGGCACCCCGCCGACCGCTTGTCTACAACGCACGCCTAGCGAGGCGTCAACTCCCGAGCAGTCTGACGGCGGTAAGTTCGCTGAAAGCGAGCTGTCTGCTAATTGATGATGGCAATGTAAAATATATCTAAAGAGCAATATTTAAAGCCTATATTTGAATTATATTATTTTTGCCGGGTGGGAGCAGAGTCGTGTAAGTGGGCTTTGACCTATAGTCGCCAAATTGACGATCACTTTCAATAGACTTGTAAACTGTAAGAGTGGCTCTTAATTTCTAGAGGACTTTCCGTCAAGCGGACGGTATCATTTTGGTATGTTAAATATAAAAAAGTCCATTCAGTAAGCATCACGTGAGAATAATGACATCATAATTAAATAAACGGGTTATCAAAATTTACCGTCATTTATTCATCGCTTTATTTAATTTGCAGAGTCATCAAAGTAACGAATACTTTGATCGCTACGCGAATGCGAAGAATGAATAAAATTAAGGGTTTTCAACTACGTCAATATAATACAATTTTATCTTTGACTGCAATCAGTGAAGTGGTACCTGGGATATAATATTGGAATACTTATAATCTCGATCGAATGAAGTAAATTAGCTACCAAGCAAGCAAAGCGAGATCCTTCCAATTTATTTGTTCACTCAATTATTTTAATGTGTGAGTGGTGAGGAATGAACTGTGGTCAACACTGTCTATGTATGGAGTGAACAGCAACTTGATACGAGCCTTGAAATCTCTATACGAGGGCTCCAGTGCTTGTGTCAGGATCAATGGAGCTTGCACAGACTTTTTTCCCATCGAAAAAGGTGTGAGACAAGGCTGTGTAGCGTCACCATGGCTGTTCAACCTATACATGGACAGTTGCTTGAAAGAACTACAAGAGTGTGCGTATGGATTAAAAATGAATGAGCTAACCGTCAAATGCCTCCTTTATGCTGATGATCAGGTAATACTGGCATCATCGGTGGATGAGTTGCAATTGATGGTTAATATAATGAACGATGCGCTTAAAAGTAGAGGAATGAATGTTAATGTAAGCAAGACAAAAGTAATGGTTTTTGAAAGAGAGAAATGTATGACTGATTGCTCGATATCGATCGAAGGAAAGAGCGTGGAACAGGTGAAAGAGTTTGTATATTTGGGTTCAAAATTTGCAAGAGATGGAAAGTGTGACAATGATATTGAAAGAAGAGTTTTGGCAGGAAATCAAGTGAATGGAGCCATTCACACCTTTATGAGCAGTCAGAACGTGTCTAAAAAGGCAAGGATGGCTGTACATAGAGGAGTGCTTGTCCCTACACTTATGCATGGTAGTGAAAGTTGGGTGTGGCAGGAGAAGCATGGAAGTAAAATTAATGCAGTGGAAATGAGAAGTTTGCGAAGTATAGCTGGAGTGACATTGAGGGATAAAGTAAAGAATAGTGTGATAAGGGAACATTGCGGTATGACAGAAGATGTAGTGACTAAGATAGAGAAAGGGATGCTCAGATGGTTTGGACATGTAAAGAGAATGGATGGAAATAGGCTGACAAAACAGATTTATGAAGCGAGAGTGAATGAGCAAACTGGTGGGGGTCGACCTCGGCATACTCATATCGATCAAATCGATAATCTTCTGAAAAAAGGCCTGGTCAAGAGTACCCTTAACCGAAGAGCATGTATGAAGACACTTATGAAAGTTGAAGAAGCGAAAGTTGTTTGCCGAAATCGTAGCAAGTGGAAAGTCATAGTCTCTGCCTACCCCGTTGGGAGACAGGCGTGATGTTATGTATGTATGTATGTATTATTTTAATCATCACAAATTTAATATTCATTTTCTCTAATTGGAACTGTTCTGAAGTGTATACGATTTAATAAGTTTGCAGTTTGTTTGGTCCGTAAATTATACAGTGGCATTATCTTATTATCTATAGTTTTGATAGGTACCTAGTCCTGAGACATCCTTCCGAGGGCTTAAGCGGGGCTCCCAACCATAGGCTGTTGGGCGTTACTCGAGATTTTTTAGTCGGTAGGAGTCCGACATAGCATCCATGATGGATTTTCCCTCACGTTAAAAAAAAAACCTACCTAGTTACAGACTTACAGGCTATCATACAAGTAGGAAGTGGGTTTCCCAGGCCCTAGACGGCGGCGTGACGTGAAGGATTCACGCCTTCACCACGTCTCTGAAGTCCGAGTATTGTACTTTGAGTAATATTAAAAGTATGAAAGTTTTAAATGCACTGGAGCATGAATTAATTTAGCAGATATTACAACTGCAGTTGAATACATTTATGCATATACACTTGTAAACTAGTGACTACAGTTGAACTTTGTCGCCTTGTGTAAATATTTGTCAAACTATGCATGGCAATGTGGCGAGTTTGAGGTCACGAATAAATTGTGTTTATTTTGTGAGCTTGCTTCGTAATATCAAATGTTGCTGAACCTAATGAATATGAACGCCTTCAAGACAAAAGTTGTTAAACGACACACTGGGTATGTAGCGTCGTATAAATCTCACAAATTCATCTTCTCAATAATATCTGGAGCATAACTATGTCGTTGCCAATTAAAGTAAAAGCATAACCAATACTTTTGCTAGGGTCTAAAGTAGAGAGTTTTAGACTATAGCAAAATAATTCGTTAATAATAAGTTATGGAAAATCTTAAATAAAAATGTCGAAATGGAAAAGTCGTTACATGATAGCACCAGTAGAATGATATTAACGGAGAAGAAGGACAAGAAAACCACGCGTCGTTTCGTGCCAATTGTTTGATATCAGACAAGGGTTACGAGTACCTACCTTAACTAAAAAGTAACAGTGGAATGACAAATACTGTAACATGCCTCTGCATGTAATATGCCTCTGCCTACCCCTTCGGGGATAAAGGCGTGACCAAATGTATGCATGGAATGACAAATAATCCTTAAGAAGGAAGGGGATGTATGCTTCTTACCCTCCAGATTAAGAGTGATGTTCAATTTTCCCCTTCTAGAGGTGATATTTTAGCCGCCACATAACTTCAAACTAAACTCTGTTGTACGTATAATAAGTATATAACTTTATTTCTCTCAAAAAGGTACAAGCTTTCACATACAAATTTCTAATTTTACTAGGTTTTGTTATACGTATACTTTCATAATGATTACGAAACTTTTTGACATCGTCAATATTGTTGACAGTATTTCTTAAAACAAATATCATTCTCGGCCATTTATTACACTCAAAAACACCCAAGGGAATACCAAGTATTAAAACATTTTTCTACCTCTCAGTCGTCGTTTCAAGACAAACAGTAATATAAGATGTGTTAGAAAAGTCGATAGCTGGTCTCCAGAGAAATGCCTCGATTTACGCGGCAAGCAGACATGTTTATGTGCAGATTATTTGTAGAACTGGCGACATTTCGTGTCTTGTTACATGATTTACCGTACCTATTTGATAAAATAACTAGCTGCCCCATATATGTGTATAAAATAAGTTTGGTACTAATCAAGTTCATGTTTCAGTTATTGTGGGATTGCTGTAAAACAATTTATGTAAGTAAACTAATTACCTACTAAATCTATGAGTAGATGTTATTTACTTGTAGATTTAGTAGGTTAAGAAGTAAGTTCTGATACATCTGTATGTAAACATGAAGTTTTAACACGCACATGCATCTGCCATCAGTAAAAATTTTCTTACTACTAGTTAGTTTATGTTCAAGTAACTAATACTAAATCGTAGTAAGAAAATTTTTATTTAAAAGTTTTTAGCCTGTGAAATGTCAGTAGCACAAACATATTACAAGCAACTTACAAACCACCTATTTTCTTACTGTGCACGAACCAAGTAGATAAACGTTATCGTATAGAAGCATGTGTAACCCACGTGGCTCTGAGCACCTGAGTTTTGTAACAAACTACTTGATTAAATTCCTTTGCCTCAGTCAAGTTGATTTATGACAAGCGAAAATCTTAAAGTTGTCTCCTCAGTATTCCAGAGGTATCATACGCAAGCATTTTACTCGTACACAAAAGGAATTTTTGTTAAATTACAAACTTATAATTTCAGTTATAAATGTTCTAACATAAATTTTATCGTATGGCGTAGTTTGTGCTTTAAAGCAATGAAAGGCATTCATTGCTTTTTTCTTTCAACATTCACTTTTGGATTTATTTGTTTTATTTTCATGGCTTCACTTTCCGTTCGGGAATTTGAGACCCACTCTGTATACTTACTTGATATAAACACTGTTGAAACAAAAACGGCTCATTAAAAGTTTTATACGTAAGCTAAGTTTAAGTGGTCCCTCGGATGTTGTACAATTTGTATATCTTTCTTTTTCTTTGAAAACAAATTACAAATGTTTCGTTTGTTCGCATTTATATACTTCTAAGCAGCATATTCACATTTTCTCTTCTTCTTAGCAATTTATTATGAAAGTTCACCCCTTTTTTCGTGGAATGTCATCGTCATTATCTACTCTCGACCATTTGCCGTGTCAACTTACTATGATGGCAGCATGACACGAGGAATTCATGCACACCCCCCTAAGAAGTAGGATCACACCTGAAAGCCCCCAAATTGGGAATGACTCAGCCTGTTAATTAGCAGATGCAGTTCAGCTGATAAACAACACCGCATTAACATTTTTAGCGATACCTTGTTTTTGAAATTCTGGCTGGTAATTATTAAACTTTAATTTTATTTAAACCCTAGAAGAGTTTTTTTTATAGTAAAAGGAGAACACCAGATTGTATATTTCACTTCAAAAAAAATTGAACAATTTTGCATAAGTATTACTTTAAAAATTAACCCGTTACTATTGATTTACTCTAAATTTCGTGAGGGACATGCAATTATATTAACGTGCTTCATTTTTAATTTTTACATAAAAAATATTATTATATTTAGTCTCAAACATTAAAATATGATTATTAAAATGTGAGAGTCATTTCAGTGAATATTGATTCGTTAACTCAATTTTTTCACAGAGTATTCAAAGTTCAAATGTTTAAGAAACCTTGTATTGCGGCCCTTAGTGTACTTATAGTACAGGTGTGTAGACTGTGACGAGTATCATGCATTAAGAGATGAATTGTAAGACCCATTCGCGCTTATCTCTTTGCTGCCCTACTTCCCTTTGTCGATTTGACAAGTTATTTTCTTTCCATTTACTCAGCGGCTAGAGATACGTGTTCTCTGAAAATGTAAAATATTCATTCGAATTTTGAATGTTACAATAATCTTAACTTTTGTAATTCAATGTTGAATAGTGACCATGCTGAAAACCAAATAATTTAATGCTATATTAGAGGTATTAACTAAACGAACTATCTGCAGTTAGTACGCACTTTGTACCTGTGATGTCTGTTTTTACCCGAACTGCCGAAGGCAGGAGGGTAATGTTTTACACTTATATAACTATACAACGATTTCAATTAAATTCGCTATAAATAAATCTAGAAGCAATGAACAATGAATGTCGCTATATGAAAAAAAAAACTTATCTTAAGTGGAGTTATTTTAATAGGTAACAATTTGACAATTCCTCAAAATGAAACAGCGCAACCTTGTAACGCAACGTTATATTTTTTCGTTTTGTTAGAACTGCACAATTGCTTAACTTTTTAAGCTTAACGATTACATAATATTTATTGTAATAATGACAGATACGAGTAACTTGCTTTCTCTAATAAATGTATGAACTAACAGATGTCAAATTTTAAATATTAAAATGACGCCACTTTACGCTGAAATTATATACTTGTGTTATATCAGTGTAAATAAATTTTAAATATTTGGGAAAGAGGGTTGTTTTAAATTTATATCAGTGTGATAATCTCACTAATATTATGAATGCGAAAGTTTGTGAGTGTGGTATTTTGTTACTCTTTCACGCTCTAAGGGCTGAAAGGATCTGGCTCAAATTCGGCACACAGGTAGGTATAGGTATGAAATAACACATAGGCTACATTTTATCCCGGGAATATATTCCAACGGGAAGCGGAAACGGAAACAAAACTTGACGCGGGTGTAACTGCGGGCATCAGCTAGTATGTACATAATTGCAATAACGATGTATTTATTATATGTACTATTTACGGTTACTACGACTAAAACACTATTTTTTCACAAGAAATAAAAATCTAGTCTGGAAATAGTAATGGATTGTCTGTCCATCTCGAGCTCCGCTCTGAGTTGTGACGTTTCCCAATTGAAATGTTGTTATCTCATGTCAACCTTTTTTTGCCACGCTACCGACCTTCCTTTTAAATTTGGGAAATTCGGGTATAGCGGAGCCATCTCAATTTTAATCTATTTTCGGACGCTCACATGCAAAGAACCCTTTTGGCCTTCGTCTGTCAGAATTGTTTCTCATTTTTTATTAGATTACGATATAATAACATTCTTAAATATTTGTGAAGGTTACTATGAAAATAAAGATTCAACTTACCTTTAAAAAATAAAGACGAAACATTTCTTTGTTTATATAAAAAAACCATAGTTGTTTTGTGAATTTATCGATCATAAATTCACAAAACAACTATGGTTTTTTTGGAGTGAAAATTCCAGATGGATTCTATACCGGACTCATCGATTTAAATCACCACACGTGCCCTAACACTATCTACGATTGGTTTTAAGCATCTTACGATATGGCTAGTCCTAACATGTTTTTTTTCATGAGGGTGGCCATTGTTTTTTTCAGAGGTAGATAAATGAAAATGCTATTTTCATTTACCTCGGTTTTCGTGCCTCAGAAGGCACGTTAAGCCATTGGTCCCAGTTGCCAGTAACATGACATTGGTTAAGTCAAATCAAATACATTAAGGACGAAATTGCAAAAAATAAAAGAAAATAGCGCCACAATTTGCTACATAATTATAATTTCAAATATCAAATTATGACTTAAACTTTAAACTCCTAAATTAATTTTACCATAGGTTTCATTACTCCACAGAGAGACTATCTGGCTTAACTAATTGGCTGTAAAGTTACCAGCATCATTGGTATAGAGATATTCATGCAGTAGCCTTCGTATATTAATTCCAGACAGGACAGTGTTTGAAAATTAGTTCACTCAGCTCTATTATGCTCAGAGGATTATGTCTGTCAGTACTGTAGTATTGTTGGACACGGATTTAATTAAGTTTGTAGAGGAATTTTTGACATTAATTTTGCCTTGTTGTTAGATGTGTTCTTTAATTTTCACCCAAACCTCTGTGGGTTTATTCTGTGACTATTCATACATACATACATATGGTCACGCCTTTATCCCCGAAGGGGTAGGCAGAGGCATATTATATGCCCACATTTCACCTTTGAATAATTTGTCCCACGTAATAGGTGGTGAGCCGTATTGCCGTGTTAAAATGGACAGGCGCAGGTTGTGACTGCCTGCTGTTGAAATAAAGCCTTCAACTTAGCTTAACGACTGCCATTTTACTGGCAACCGGGACCAACGGCTTAACGTACCTTCCAAAGAACGGAAACGCTCAAATAAATGTCACAAAGTGATCACATGGATGGTCACCCATCCATGGACCGGCCACAGTGAAAGTTGCTTACTGCAGTGATCGTTTACAGAACACTGAGTCCGCGGGGCCACGAGCGCTTCTCCCCAGTCACTTGAACTAACTCAGTATATTTTTGACCCCCTATAACTTCGGTGTGGATTTAGCTAGAAGTGTGAATTTTCAGTTACTAAGTAATCTCCTTAAAATTTCGTTCCGTTTGAACCGGTAGTTTAAGAATTATAACTAGTCAAAGTTGCTTAAAAACTCACTGACTGACCGATCATAACATTCTAAAGTACTTCTAGTAGACATAGAACTGTTTAATTTAGAACACAATGTAGTGTTTAGTGTGTAAACCAAGGAAAAAATAAAAATATCGGGATCTTTGGTCCAGTTTTCGAGTTTCACCAACTCCATTTAAATAACTTTGTAATCCTGCTTAATATTATAAATGTAAAAGTTTGTGAAGATGTTTGGATGTTTGTTACTCAATCACGCTCTAACGGTTGAACGGATTGGGCTGAAAATTGGTACAAGGATAGAGTAAGTAGTCAGGAACAACGCTACTTTTCATCCTGGAAATAAGTTCTCACGGGAAGCAGGAACAAGTACCAAATTTTACGCAAAGTTACACCTGCAGTCAATTAATCAGTGTTTGTAAATTTAAAACCTTATTAAAGATTTTGAAGTAAAACATAGCCGATAGCCGAGGGGAAACCGATTCGTGGTGTGAAAACAGTGGGCAGCAACAAGGTATGCCTGTCCATTTCAACATGACAATGTGGCTCACCACCTATTACGTCAGACAAAAACTAAGGAGAAATGTGGACATAAGTATGCCTCTGCCTACCCCTTCGAGGATAAAGTCTTGACCTTAAGTGTGTATGTATCTAGGTATATTTCATAAAAATTCGTTGATTGAGCCTATCTAAATATGTTCCAGTTTAAATATTTATTTATTAGTAACACTGCCGTACCAATAGATATCACATCTCGATTAAAAATCGAGATATCGTTTCGTTCTGAAGCCTATATAAGAAAGCGAAACCACAAATTAGACATAGGTAAAACGTTTAGCTATATTAACCTACGATCTGTATGTGGTTGGTACTTTGACTATAAAACGTATCATTTATTTACGTCCAGTTTATCTGTTAATCGTATGTATACTACTCTAAAACAAAACTCTTGCTTACAAGTATTTGTAGTCGCAATGGAAACGGAAATGTGAATGATCATCCCTGCCTCCAATGGGTGGTCCCTCTACCAGGCGACGGTTCATGCTTATATCATTCTCTTTCATCAAACTCTAACAAATAGAAATGAGATCCCATTAAAAATAATACTTGTGAAAAACACCAAGTCTCGCAACTCAGTTTTTCTACCGTAAAAATGAGTGAGATTCATGTTGTTACCAAGTCGGTTATTTTATTAAGTCCCTGCATAAGGGGCCTTCTGTTTTAAATTTTAAGTAATTAGCTAACACAACAAAATCTTATTGTGTCCATATACAATATTAACAATCTTTAGTGTTTTAAAAAAATAGATCGACTTGGCAATCATAGCATAAAACGCGGTCGAATTAAAAAGGTTGTTATGGCCGCAGCAGTTTCTTGTACGAATCTTGCGACGCTCTTGATACGCGAAAAATAAGTTGAAAAGTTGCTGGTGATCGTCAATTAGCCCACTTTCTGCCTTTCTAACGGTCAAATCAGACGGAGATTGTGGAGTTCTGGTCCACGGTCATAAATCTCAAGAATTGGGTGCACCCAAGTTGGTAAGTAACTCAACACCTTCATGACGGTCAGTCCCTAAGTTTTCTATTTCGTCAGTTGTGCTATACAACGAAAGGCAAAGACAGGACTAGCTACAGGATTTGTAGGATATAAGCGACTTAGGTCAAAGGAATGCTCAAGTTTGCTAGGCTTCACAGTATAACCAAACCCCTCTAAATATAGTACTACATACATTCATACTACCGCCTCAGAATCATAGCAATGTGTTGAATGTTCAAAAATAACTCACAGTGTTCAACCTATAATTTTATTTATACCACTGGTTTATAAACTAAGCAGAAAATACCGATTATAAATTCAATTAGACTCAGGTCAAAAAGTAATGAGACAGCTTCTCAATAGTTGTATAATTTGTTCTGCTGTGATTGGATTTATTTACGGTTTAACCCAAATACTTTAATAATAAAACTGTGTGTGTAATAAAACTCAAAGTACACATTCATTACTCATGCGAACACTTCGCTACAGTTGGCAAAATCAGGTAAATATTGAAAGAAATTCGTCAGCATTCGCTCCCCTAGCCCGTAGACCGTGTATAATTGTGAAAAATGCTTCATTTTCCGAACATTTGAAGCAGTAATTGATAGCCGTATTCCGCTAAAATTTTAGATATTTGATTAATTTTATTTTATAGATTAGATTATGTACGATAGCCTTGATCGCATGTACTAATTTAAATATATACATAATTAAGTTATTGATGTTTATTTACTTTTGAAGTCATTATCCTAACTCGAAAATAAATAAGCGTAGGTAATATAATATTTTTCGTAGTTTTACTTTAAGAAACATAACATTTTTTGAAGATGTTCAAGTAAAATAATAAAAGTAATAAAACTAACTTAGTCTTGGCATATTGGGTTGATATCAGCTTTGCAGATTACATTTCCTTAATTATTTTTAGGGTTCCGTACACATAGGTTAAGAAACGGGACCCTATTCATGAGACTTCGCTGTCCGAATGTCTGTCTGTCTGTCGGTCACAGATGCTGTATCTCAACGGTGACAGCTAGGGAGCTGAAATTTTTACAGACTATGTATTTCAGTTGCCGCTATAACAGCAATTACTAAAAACAAAAAAAAATTAAGGGGGCTCCTATACAGCAAACGTAATTTTTTTGCCATTTCAATTTTTTATATGTATATTAATAAGGGCACTAGAAGAAGCTTAAAATACTCATAGAACATTGAGCTGTGTATTTTCATTAAATATAAAAAAAAAAATTAAAACGAAATAGACATTTAAGGAGGGCTCTCATACAAGAAACGTGATTTTTTGGTACGGAACCCTCCGTGCGCGAGTCCGACTCGCACTTGGCCGGTTTTTATTTAATCATATTGCAATTTCAGATATATATAATTATGAGAGGCCACCTAATTGTGTAAGTACAGAACATAAAATACAATTATCGAAAACTAAAAAACCTTATCTACATTCAGATCAAAGAATTATGTTCTAGAAAGTAGGTAACTGGGAGAGCATGGTATTGTTGCCTTGCGGCAGACAAGATTCTGTGCTTGAACTTTTAAATTCTAATTGAGAGATGAAACCCACTGGATGGAAACCATTAATACCGTAAGTGTTACATCTATAAATGTCTTTGTTTGCTCGTCATAATGTCTGACAAACCATGCCATAATGACTCGGTATTTGTATGGCAGTCAATATTGTAAACCTAATAATATTAATTTTGTAACAGAGTCTCGATGTAATTATTCCGACAAATCATACTAATATTATGTAAATTTGCAAGTTTTTGAAAATATTTTGGATGTTTTTTATTCAGTCACGCAGGCTGAAAGAATTTGAAACAGTGATAGATAACAACGTTTTCTTACATTCATCAGCAAAATCTAAAATCTATTTTCTTACCAAGCTTCACTAAGATTTCTGAAAGGAAATAGGTACTTGAAACGATGGCACTATCCTTGAACAGTAAAGAAATCGCAAATGCAAACATGGCTTTTTCAGCAGAATAAAGTTACAAATAAATCCTGACTTTATGTAGACAAACGGATTATCTCGTCTTACTATCAAGACCAAAAGCCCCTAGACATGACTTGTTCGCGATTGTAGATAAGTTTCTCGGAGTAAATCTCTTAAAAGAGTTAGCTTGGTTTCTTTCGTTTGATAGTGGCACAGCATATATGCGGTACGTTTGCGTACGTTTTGTGAGAGATCATATCTCCCTTCCATCAAATTTTCTATTCACCTCACTGGCGGTTACTGTACCTAACCTAAACAGTCTGAGTAGGTACTTTTAAATCTATTCCAAATGTTGAGTTTAATACACAACATTTAAAATTGATTTTAGAATACTATTGAAAGATTTTGCTTGAGAGCGTCCGTCTAGGTTTAATATATTTGAGGATGTTTGAAGATTCTTATATTAAAGTTTAAGCAAAATATGAAATAGGTGGTATTATATCCTAGACTCTTGTGCGTTAGGGTTGGAGCCGGGTGGTGGGTTTATCTCCTTATAAACACCTATTAAGATTCAAATAGAGTAATAGGTAGATAGATATAGTAATTCTGTATTTTGGGAGTAACTACAAGTTTACCCAACAAGACCTCAAGAGTAGGATTCAAAACCATAGGCTCGACACTCGCGCTGCCGATGTAGATAATAGCCTCAACAGTTAGTTACCTTTTACGTTAATGCTGTTACTTAAACCTACACATATAGACATCACACACTAGTAGATAGAACATACAGAAACAACATACGGAACTCCGGAAAGCAATCTTCACAATCAAACTCTCTGAACTGGCTCACACATAAATTATTCACGCTGTCACCGAGCGACACAAGAATTAGTCTACTTATGTGTTGTTTAGAGTAGCTTTGACTCACACCTGCCTCGATTTATATCGTTCGAAATGATCTCTTACAACTTGGCTCATCTTCTTTTATACATAATAATAAAATGATAGAAAATCCAAACTGTACATTAGAAATATTAAAAAAAAATACTTGCTGGGTGTTCAACATAAAATACTGAAGCCGAAAATATGGTTAGAAGTTTTTTTGTCTGTCTGTTTGCATTGCTTTGTCCGGAAGCATCTCGAAAAGTACTCAATAGATTTGATTCAAATTTTGCACAAATATTGACTAGTAGTAGAGTCTTCAAATAGGCTATATATTATCACGCTACATACCCTAGGCGCTAAGCAGAGATCAATCAAACTGCCAATCCCTACTAATATTATAAATGCGAAAGTAACTCTGTCTGTCTGTTACGCCTAAACGGCTGGAGCGATTGAGATGAAATTTGGTATAGGGATAGTAAGAGGCCCTAGAAAGGACATATGCTACTTTTTAACCAACTGCGCAAAAGAAGGGTTATGATTTTACGCGATTAACGACTTCTACGCTGTCGAAGCCGCGGGGAACACCTAGTATAACATAATTTTCACGCGTACGAAGTCGCGGGCAACAGCTAGTTTTAAATATAAAAAGATGTGTAGTCGGATTCGCACACGGAGGTTCCGTAACAAAAAACGACAACAGAAATAACTCATCTATGAAAACTGTATTAAAATCCGACCAGTAGTTTTTGAGAAAAATGTTAATATGTGTTTGCACAAACAAACAAACATCCTCACCACCCAAACGCATATACCGTCTCCGTTCCGTCGTGGGTAAAAAATGACAACTCTTAAGGTGTCACGGTTCATGAGATATAGCCTTGTTGCAGACAGTCATACGGACAGCGGCGCGGCGTCACAATACATAATAGGGCTCCGATTTTACCCATTGGGTACGGAACCTTAAAAACTAACTCATTAACACCCAGTCGCAACTACTAAAAATATAATATAAAATTTGGATAATAATTTCCTTTTAAGACGTAGAGAGATGTGATTAATTGAAATTCAGGAGGAAATAACAAGAAAGCCGTGAGATCGTTCTTACCGGACTGCCCCTCTCTAACACATTTATTGTGAAAGTTCAATCCAATTGACGTTGTCATTTTTGTTTTATTTCAAACTTTCAACAGATGATCCACGTGACCTAGTGACGTAGTTTAATGCAACAGAGTCACAAACTCCTTCTGCACTCTATTTTATAGAGAGGGGCTAAAAAGAAAAAATAATTAATAAACGTGTCAGTGTCTTACTTTTGTAGATAATATTTCCGTAGTTTAAATGCGAGCCATTCAATTTTGAGCCTTGAACAAAGTACACCGCCTGCGTCAGCGGATTAGGGGAATCTCTCTAGTAAACAGTTTAGTTCCTTTAAGTACGTCATTTCCATAAACATTTGGCGGAATTTGTAAATGCTAACGTTTTGTTACTTACGCAGCTTTTAGTAGAAATTACTTTAGTTACTTTGACTATGCAATTATTCTCATCAAATTTACAAGAAAGAATGAACCCGTGAATGAATAATGTGAAATGTTTTCAAAGATAATTGAGTTTTTATAAAAGTGGGTGGTGGGCATTTGGGTTGAGCTTTCATAACACCTAACATCAGACAACATCTCTTCTTTATGAGCGGTGTCGCTTTGTGGAAACGTTATACGATTATACTTTTTATTTTAACGTTAGGGAAAATCCTTCATGGATGCTTTGCCGGACTCCTACCGACTAAGAAACCTCACCTAAAAATCGGCCCTGGGTAAGCCCTGGGTAAGCCCTCGGAAGGATGTCCCAGGACTCCAAATACTTGATTAAACTAGCTGTAGGTCGCAGGGGATAGTCGCTGCAATTCAATAGGATTTATTACCCGCTGGTTCAAAGAATTTTCATTCAAACTGTTGCGGTTGATGCTTGTGACATGTTCTGGTGCTCGTGCGGTGATTATTTTTGTTAAATCAACCGTTTATTGGAATATTTACCGCATTATTTATTTTCAATGCAAAGTACACAATCATGGAAAGGCTAAATTTGATAATTTGGCTGAACATATCACACAGCGCCTTCTAGTCCAAATTAGATTACTACAAGGTTGCGTTATGAAATCGAGACAACTTACTTATTTTTAAAAGAAGTTAATTTTGTCACAAAACTCTCTCATGCTACCCTTGAAAATACATACTTAGTTTGAATATGTAAATAACAGACAATCGAGAACATTAAAACTAAATGAAGCAACGATAACAGTTATAACTCCTGTGTAATAATAGTTGCCTCTTTGTGTCGACAAATTTAATAGAACAGTGTTCAGAAATCCTTTGTATTTAACAATGTCCGATAAATTGCACCGCCCGCCTAGTGTCGGCTACGGTCAGGTCTTCCCTTCGCTACAACGCGTATTATAGTCGGCGATTTTGTAACAATGTCAGCTCAAGCATCGGCTTGTCGGCCGTTATCGATTACTTCCAGATCGTGTGTTTTGTCGAATACAACATAATTATTTTATTAGATACTTGCATAACATTTATTTGTGTAAAATACGTATGGCTTTACTTTTTTATATAATTACAGTTAACACCGAAATGATGAATAGTCATGACAGCCAAGAAGGTCAATAATAGCGGCCCTACGGTTAAGGGCCACTAACTATTATATGCCTCTCTCTCTGTCTTCATTTTAAGATACTAAGGTTTTTAAAGTATGTGAAGACGTGATTTGGTAAAGAATTCATAGTCTTGGTGTCGCGAAAGAGAAAAGATATGCTTGTTTTAGTTATGATTCTATTGACTGTTTGAGAGTAAGCGCTGTAATTGATACCTTAAAAATTAAGTAAATATAACAGCTATATTAAGTTCAACGTTACATTACTTTCTTCAATAACAAAGTACAGTCGGCTCTAATAGTAAACTACACTGAGAAAAATAAAGCAAGCAGGGGTCATTTGCATGTGTACCTATGTACTGTACAGTCAGCTGTTGGTCGAGATAGAGTAAGAAAAAATATCGCAACCAGTGGTCACATATTTTATGTGTACGCTATATTAGTCACCAGCTTCAACTTAAGCTTATGATAGTGCAAAAATAATGCATTTGGCCGAAAGTATTCACAAATTGTATTATGTAGAACCTCTGATCTGAGTCCATATTTAATGTCTTAATCCAAAATCAATAGCTTTGTGCAGCAGAAACTGCAATAAAACGTGCAGTTTTACGTGTTCGAAAAATTCTCTTTAAGATAAGTATTATTAATATCCTGCTAGTCACGATTTACAATAGTATTTTTGTACATTTAAAGAAAAATCGTGCTTATTTCCTAATATCTTTTAGTTTTTTGGTGTTTTAATTTCAAATGAAAGATAAAATACTCTGCAGATGTTTAATCAGTAAACATAACAAAGTGTGCGAAGTCACAGGCAATAGCTATAGTATAATTTATGATTATCAATCTGAGACAAATTACCCACTTAAGTAGTTTAACTTCAATTGGTCAGTGATTGAATTCCAATTGGTTAGACAACTATCGGGAAGCTAACGGAACATGGATTATATTCAGCAGAGGGTGTCAATCAGCTCTCTAAATATTTATACCTCTTCACACAATTTAATTTTGTTTTTTTTTTACATGTGGAAATGCTACATGGATGCCATGCCGGACTCCTACTGACTAAAACCACAGGATGCCTTACAACTGTCTACGGCCAGGAGTCCCGGGTAAGCCCTCGGAAGGATGTTCCAGGGTTCTCGGTAGACTTTGGCGACCACTTCAGCCTTGCCTATGCGGTTCGGGTGCTATCCGGCGTCTGGGGAGTTGGTTCGGGTGCTATCCCGCTACTTGGGGAATGGGGGGGGGGGGAGCAGGCAGCTCACTATTCTCAGGCCCGACTAATATCGTGCAGTTGCGTAGAACTCAAAGTTAAAATATCCAAAATGCTAAGCAACGACCTTTGTACATCATACAGGCAAATTATTATCCCACAAAACATATAACGCCTGTGATTATTAAAAATATACAAGGCATCTTCATAAAAATAATACATAAATCTAGTTTTATATTTTGGAAAGAATTAATAAAAATTGAATAAAACTTTTAAGCTTATCTTCAAGACAGAAAGTACCTATTTGATGTTTTTGCTGTGTCAGGGCTCTCTACAGTTTTATTTCTTTTATAGCATATCCTGAAGGAGTTGTTACTCGCAACGACTTACAGTAAATTCGGTCACACTGTGAGTAGTGAAGAAAAATATTCTTATCGAGTTGCAGTGTGACTTTCAAAATGTGAATGAAAATTTTTATCCTTATCTAGGTAGTCAAATACGGCAATATAATAAATAATAGCACTGTATGTTATCATTAGTGCATGGTTAATATTTGACCGAGCGAGCGAGAGTCTCCGATCCGACAGTATCGACTATTTTGCTTTCGTCCGTATGTCTGTGTGTATGTGTATTAGTTGCGGTCTAAAGGACGCATTTTTCTGGGTGCTCATGAGGTCCCTTCTTTTCTGAATAACCATTTTAATTATTTTAACATAATTATTTCTTTTATAGTAACGCCACACTAGAAAGAGCCTCGAGCCAAGCGACTCGCTTAGTGACCGATCCTAATCAAAAATAGGTTTGTCTATACGAATACTATAAAGAGGTAGATAATTTGTATTTGTTTCTTTTAGCCCCTCAGTATAAAATAGAGTGCAGAGGGGCCTATATCGAGACTTTGTCTGTAGTCTGTGACTCTGTCGCATTAAACTACGTCACTAGGTCACGTGGAACATCTGTTCAAAGTTTGAAATAAAACAAAAATGACAACGTCAATCGGATTGAACTTTCACAATAAACGTTTTATAGAGGGGCAGTCCGGTGAGAACGATCTAATCGATTCTAATCGATGAAATCTAAAGAACATAAGAGTTCTACCCATCAGAAAGCCAAGTTATTCTGAAATCCCAATTCGGTAATAATCACGCAACGTTAAGTTTTAGGACTTCTTTCACCTTAACATTTTAATTAAATTTTATTATTGAATTTAGGAAGTAAAAGTTTGAGTGACAAAAAATATAAAATATTTCTGTCTGGTTATTATATTAACAAACAGAGTTGTCCAGGCACAAACAACAGACAAAAAGTATGATTACACGAAAAGTTTTATACGACAGAAAACATGTACTTACACAATATCCCTACAACATAAATACTTTAATGAGTTAATCAGCCTACTGCAGTTACTGCCGCACGTACACTATTCCAAATTTTTGCAAAACACGGAACTGCGCCTTCTACATTAAGTCCCGTCCATGGTGCTACTTTTACTATGCATACTGCGTGCATGAAATAACGACATTTTTATTTAATTTCTAAAGTACCTGCTTAGCACCTTTACATTATGCTTAGCATTATAATAGCCAAAAGGAACTGAAAAGATCCAATAAAATTTTCAGTAAGGTATTATTAAAGCTTAAAGCGAAAAACACCCACTCAGGAAATTCATTTTAAACAATTCAGGAAAAATGTGGATCGTCTAAGTGAAATTCAACAAAGCGCGCAAGTAATAAAACGGCAAAGGAATTCTATTAGACATCTTTACCAAAGGCTTCACTTCGGGCGTATATTGCCAATGTAACTTAACTGTTCATATGTGGGATTTGATGTTCCGTACAAGTTCTAAGTGCAATAGGAAATGTCGCATCAGTGTCACTGTCGAATGAAGCAAGGAGAAATAAATAAACCCGTGAAACCACACATTTTGGAACAGGGCCAACCGCAGTAAAGGCGATTATGTTTTATTTTCCAGAAATAAAATAGCCGGTATCTCGTTTGTCTCGGTTCGTAATGGTGTTTGCCATTTATGACTGCTTTTCGCAGTGCAAAAGCGGTATTTGGAATCATTTTGTGTGGGTCATTATTGTATGTTAAACTATTTTTTATTGACATACATATTCCTAATAAATATTATATACAACTTATATTTACTATACACTTTTTACATAAGAAAAGAAAACAATGAATACGTAAAATTTCAAACAAAAAAAAAAAAATGAAAAGAAGAAACCGATCTAGGCATCGAAAAATTCTTCCGCATTCATTGTATGTTTAGGTAAATAAACTTATTACAGAGCTGGTGGCTACCCATGTTTATGCGCTACTAGCTGATGCCCGTAGCTTCGGTTACGTAAAAGTTTCCGTTCCCAGGAGAAGTTATTCCCTTAATAAAAAAACCGGCCAAGTGCGAGTTGGACTCGCCCATGAAGGGTTCCAGTAGCAGCAAGTAACATAATATAAAATTCTTGCAGTTCATCGTAACTTTCATTGATCTTTTACCAGTGGTAGTGATTTTTCTAGGCGACAATTGCGGTTTATGACGTATTAAAAAAAACTACTAACTCGATCTCGTTCAAACCAATTTTCGTTGGTAGATTTTACTTTTATTTTTTTTCAGATTTATCACTTTCAGTTTAGAAGTAAGAGGGGGGGGGGGTCACACTTTTTTCCACTTTGGAAGTGTCTCTTGCGCAAACTATTCACTTATGAAAAAAATGATGTTAGAAACTTCAATAGGAATTTCAAAGCCCCCTACCCCACACGTATTTAGTTTCAGAGTATCGGGACCCCTAAAATTAACTGCTTTTTTCTAGTTTTATATAAAAATTTCGATGCGGTTCACAGAGTACATCTACTTACCAAGTTTCAACAGCATAGGCAGTGGTTGTGACATACGGACGGACAGACAGACAGACACACAGACATGACGCATCTATAAGGGTTCCGTTTTTGCCATTTGGCTACGGAACCCTAAAAAGCCTATTTGTTATTCCAGACTGTCATATCCCTGTAAAGAATTTCATCAAGATTCGTTTAGCCGTTAGAACGTGAAAGAGTAACAAACATCCACACTCACAAACTTTATAATATTAGTTAAATTTGGAGAGTGGGCATCATAAAGATGTAGTTACAATCGCCTCATTGCACTTTGTAAGTGACACATCTCTTTACTAACGAACGATGTCACGGCGCGGGCGAAGACATGAAAGTTTCAAAACCAAATCTTCTACTAATCCTTCTGGTCAGCGTGGTATATAGTAAAGCAAATTATCTTCTTAAAATGAAAAACTTATGCCTAGCGGAGGACTGTAAGTTTTATTTAATTGTTTGACATGAAATGAGAATTAATTTAAAACGTTTACTAAAAAATAATATTAAGGGTACATTCAGATGTACATCGTACGGATAAGTCAGATTTTTACATTATGAACAATTTTTTCACAATTTTGTGTAAAAGAGATTGCTACCTACGTAATGCCTGAAAATATTTATACCAAAATAGATGCCGCATCTAGAATAAAATGAAATTTAGGACGACAATTTTCAGCCAATTTTTCCAGCAGCTGAGACCGTATATTGATAATAACGTGGCAAATGTTTTCTGGAAAGTGGCCTTTAATATTTGTGATTTATCAGACTGAGGCTGAACATTTCCAATTTTTAAAGGTGTATAACTTAATTTTGGGGACTCGAGCAATGCGTTTAAACACCGTTATCCCAGCCATGGGGGCAGCTTTACGGTATATTGAACTCCCGACCCCAGAAAGGGACCATCCTACCCAAAAAATGAGCCTTTTAAACTGCTTTATGACCCTGATTTCATTTAAGGAGGGTGATGAAGGGTGGGGCTAGAACAGAGACCAACCACGACCACGGGCGCTGCAACGTGCTCGAAACGTCAGTGAATGTAAGTAAATGGTATTTCGCGTGAAGTCCCGAATTCTATAAGTATGAGAACAGGGTTTTGTTTCGAGTTTTCCTGCTCTTCGCCATGATCACTTCCGTTAATCACCAGATATTAGATAGATGTATTAATTTCTATTATTTACTAGCAATATCGAAACTCAAGAGTTTTATTAAAGGTAAAACTCAGTCATTTTATGTTAATCGTTTTGAAAATCAAGAATGAATGAAAATGTAATAAGCGCATTTGTTGTGACGCAATCTTGATGTAACGGTACGGTTATGTATTTTTAGATGCTTGAAAGTCTGTTGTAATTTGTATTTAAAAGCTCATATTATAAATTATTTCTCTTGCCTCCATACTTTTATTCTGTCTTTCAAAAAATGACATCTGTCAGATTTGAGTAATAAGTATTTAAAACATACGAGATCGACAAAAGTCATGAATCTCAATAATGATATGTAAAAGTTCTCGTTCCAGTCAAGTAGGTGCAGTCCTAAGTCAAAATGTCCCAGTAAAGCTGTGGAAACTCTGGGATTTATTAAAACACGCATTTCACTGCATCATATCACTTTTCAGCACGTGTGTGCGTTGTTGAATCTTTATGGCTTTTTGTTGAAGAATCCACCTGTTTTACTCTTAAACGGTCAACAATACAGTGACTTTATTTATTTATTATTTATTTATTTATTAATTAACACGGCCTAAGACCAATTACATTAATTAAGAATAACACTGAAACATACACATACAAATTCTATACAGCAGCTCAATTATACAATAAAAAAAAAAATAAAAAAAACATAACATTTCAATAAAAAGAGAATAAAAAAAAAATACAAATAGCAGCACAAGTACAATGGTAAATATGACAAAAGAATAGAAAAAAAAATATATATAAATAAATTATAAATGAACGTAAAATTCACTAAAATGAAGACAAACTAATAATAATTTGGGTAATGTGTCGGCAAATAAGTCACAGCTAGGGTACTTCTCGAGAAGGGCGTTGAATGCAGTAAGTATACGCGGCAGTGGTGATTGCGCTCGCGACTGTGTCCGAGAAAAAGGTACGTCGAACAGCCTGTGCTTACGACAACGCGTGTATTGATTCGGGACAAAGAGTCTGCAGAGCACTTCACTTAGATCGGGAGCATCAATCTTGTCGCGAATTATTTTGATGGCAATCATTAGCTGGTGCCAAATGCGGCGAACTTCCAGAGAGTTGTAACCTAGACAACCTAGTAGGAAAAAAGTTGGGTACAAATAAGGGTAATAGCCGTACTGGCGTTTATATAGGAACCTCAAGAAAGTTTTTTGAACCTTTTCTAATGGAAGAGCATACGTAACTTCATGTGTGTTCCAGACAGTGGAGCTAGTTTCCAGCTTGCTGCGAACGAGTGCGTTATATAAAAGTTTAACTGCATGATTGTCGCGGAAATCACGGGCATTCCTAAGAATGAATCCCAGCCGTCTGTATGATTCCTTTGCCAAAGTGGAAATATGCTCGTGGAATGTAAGTCCAGGATCAAATATAACACCAAGGTCCCTGACCATATTAAGTCTACTGATAGGATCGCCATTAAGTTTGTAATCAAAAATGATCGGCTGCCGCATACGCCCAAAAGTCATGATGGAACATTTTTTGGGGTTGAATTCCAACTTATTGACGACACTCCACAGATGAATGGCATCAACATCACGCTGTATTGCTTGGCAATCCGCTTCCGATCTGATCTCAGAAAAGATCTTTAAATCATCTGCGTATAACAAGCTCCTAGCGTGATTGATTACGTTGGGGAGATCATTTACCATTAGTAAAAAGAGCAATGGTCCAAGTATTGATCCCTGACTAACGCCGGATCGCGTGTGGTACGGTCGGGATTCATACAGGCCAAGCCTGACATACTGTTGCCGATTTCGCAGGTAGTCAGCAATTAGTCTGAGCAAACTTGGAGCAATACCTAGGGCAGAGAGCTTCGCAAGTAGTATGTCGTTATTGACTCTGTCGAAGGCCTTTTGAAAATCAAAATAAAGAACATCCACTTGGAGTCCCCGATCCAGGCTACTTGAGATGCATTCCACCAATGATAGCAAATTTGTATCAACGGAGCGTCCACTTCTGAAACCATGTTGTTCATTTCGTAAGTATTTATTTACATGACTGTAAATATATTTGTGAAGTATACTCTCAAGTATTTTTGCTGGAGAGCACAGGATAGCTATAGGACGATATTCTTCTACTAATAACTTGCTAGAGCTTTTCGGTATTGGTGTTACTCTAGACTGCTTCCATTGCTCTGGATAGACACCAGTTTTGAGACATAAATTGAACATATGACAGAGCGGAACACTGAGTGACTTTTTACAGTTTTTCAAAATAAAAGGTGGTATACCGTCCGGTCCAAGAGAGCTACTCATTTTCAGTTTATTTATTCCAAAAATTACGTCCTTTTGCGTAAAATCAACAATATTGAAACATTCAAAATTCGCGCTTCCTTGGAGATTAATTGCATTGTTATCAATATCTAATTGCGGCGGTTCTTGCAGAAAAACACTGGAAAAATATTGTGCAAACGCCTCCGCAGCCTCCGGACCAGAGAAAATCGAGCCTTTATAGGAGATTCGGGGCTCGAAACCTCCCTTCGATCTGAGGCCGGATATATGCTGCCAAAAATCGCGAGGACATTTTTTGATGTTACGTTCAATAATTTGAATGTGGTCATTGTACGCGGTGGCAAAATAGAACGTGATCCACGTTTCTCTAAGTTTGGCGCCAAAATCTCTTCTTATACTTGACAATGGTGTTGCCATTAATATAACATGAAATGATTCGAAATGAAAATACACAAAGTTTACAAAGATATAACGTACGATGTCCCTTTACGCTAAAATTGTAGATTGCGACCTAAATATTGAATATTATGTAAATACGTGGAAATGGATGTTTATTTTATACAACCTTGGAGATTCAATCTGTCTAAAATAGCTTGGCAGAAATAAACTTAAATATTTTCTCTGAACTCTTGGAGCACGATAAAAGGGTTAAAAAGGCTGCCACGAGCACTAGGGACTTCTTAGATTGCTTGAGTATTGTAACGTGAAACTGACCTGCTTGCGGTGACGAAAAATTCAATAAATTTGACCTTTAAATAATTTTGTTCACTTACATCTTATTTAATTTCGCAATATGTACCTAGAGATACTATTTAGTATTATTTTAAGGCATGTATTTAAATCGATATCTGTTTATTCCCTTTTTTCCAACAAAATATTTCAAAATTAAACCAAAAATACTGACTTGCACACTAATTATGCACACGAAATAAATCAAATTCAATATACTGTTTAACGGTTTTTGCAGAACTATTGTACTGAACATATCACTATTATCTTAATTGTATATCTAAAAATTCCTTAGCTTAACAAACGTATTAAAACTTTTTTATGGAAAACCATCGTCTAATTTACTTTTAGGAACACCTTTTTTTCTAATTTAAACCCCAATTTAATCAGTCATCTTTACAAAATTAAATTTTATCAATCAAAAAAATAAAAAACTAACCTAACCTAACCTATTCCGTTATAAGATTGTACAATTTAGAGTGCAAGTTAGTATTTTTGGTAAGCAATTCGTATTTTTGTGTAGCAAATCATATTTCCGGTGTACGAACCACATTTTTGGTTTAAATTCGATAAAATAGATCATTTCGTTTTGTGTAAAATTTTAGATTTTTATGTAGTAAATGTTTAGTTAATCAATTGGATTTTTTGCACAGCATTTAATTTTCTGGTTTGCATTCAGTAAATTAGTGGAGTTACCTAGTGTGCAGAAAAATTAAACAGATGTGCACTTAAAAATATCCCTTATTTTAATAATGTCAACTGAAATTGTTAGATTTGAATAAAGTATCTATTCAACGCATACATACATACATATGGTCATGCCTTTATCCCCGAAGGGGTAGGCAGAGGCATATTATATGCCCACATTTCACCTTTTTTATAATTTGCCCCACGTAATAGGTGGTGAGCCGTATTGCCGTGTTTAAATGGACAGGCGCAGGTTGTGACTGCCTGCTGTTGAAATAAAGTCTTCAACTTGACTTAACGACTGCCATTTGACTGGCGACCGGGACCAACGGCTTAACGTGCCTTCCGAAGCACGGAAACGCTCAAATAAATGCCACAAAGTGATCACATGGATGGGGTGAAAGTTGCTTACTGCAGTGATCGTTTACAGAACACTGAGTCCACGGACCACGAATTCTCAATAATATGCTTACTTTAATCGTATAATAAAACTTTAGAATGAAGAAAATCTATACATGGAAGATATTTTGATTTCTTTTTATCATCATTTTGGCTACGTTTATGACTCAAAATTCGTATATTTATAAACCTCGTAAAGATCGATGTGTGTTCATGAACAAAACTCAAAATCAAATTTTTTAGGGTTCCATACCCAAAAGATAAAAAACCGGACCATATTCATGAGACTTTGCCGTCTGTCTGTCCGTCTCGAGCCTGTAACTCGGAAACCGTAATAGCTAAAGAGCTGAAATTTGCACAGATTATGTATTTCTGTTGTTGCTCTAGCAACAAATACTTCAATCAGAAAAAAGGGGGATTTTGGGGGGCTCCCATACAAAAATTGTGATATTTTTGCTGTTTTTTGTTACGGAATCCTCCGTTCACGAGCCCGACTCGCACTTAGCCAGTTTTTGCAATCGAAGCAAGTTTTCAGCTGTGTCTCAAAAGCGACCGAATTTATAAGTATCCCAAAACGTCTTCTGAGTACTCAAGGAGAAAACTGTTCCGCACGCTCTAAAATATTCCATAAGAAGTATTAATTAATAAATCAATATCGTAAACATAATATGCTAAGGTCCTTCCTCGACAAATCAAGAGTATTGCTAAAAACGAAAATACTTCACATAAACCGAATTTTTAATTATATTGTGGTCTCGGTCTTATACGGTATTTAATGTTTACGACAACATAAACTTGAAATCGCAATACTGTTTAATTAAACAATCTGTAAAAATTTCTTTATGAATTTACTGTGGGAGCTAAATGGCTTATATTAGCCTTATTTGGACTTTCTTAATAACACTGTGTGAGAATTACCAAATATATTATTTTAGTTTCATCTTGTTTGTTTCTTAGTGTAGGTACCTAAGGCCTCCCTTTTTAACCCCCGACGGAAACCCGGAAGGGGTGTTATAAGTTTGACGTGTGGGTGTGTGTGTGTGTAAGTCTGTCTGTGGCATCGTAGCTCCCAAACGGATGAACCGATTTTGATTCTGTTTCTTTTGTTTGAAAGATGGGTTAGGGGAGAGTGTTCTTAGCTATGTTTTTATAAAAATCGGTTAAGCCAGTTCAAAGCTATGAGGAGTGAAAAAAATTTAATGTGTTCAAATATACCCGTGTTGGGTATCAAATGAAAGGTCATATCTTATACACCACGATACCGTAAGTTTTATGAAAATCGGTTAAGCCATTCGAAAGATATCAGGAGTGGAATGTATTGCTAATTCTGTAACCACACTCCGCGCAATTCGCATTAGCTCTGAATAATTGTTGATAGACTATTCGTCATTGTTGACATTAAAAACCCCTATAAAAAGCAAAAAATAAAAAAAATTAAATTAAAAATTTAAAAAACCCCCGACTCAAAAAAATAACAATAAATAACCTGTAAAAAGTAAAAAAAATAACTATTATATTATGACCTATCTACCCTAAGTATTGAACCTGTATTATTATTATGGGTAGCTATATTATTTACCTATGCATATTTTTAACTAACAGTTTGTCTCGTCGGGGACCGCTCACCTAATCATAACCTAACCGTACGTCTGTCTCTGTTTAGGTATAGAGCGGTCCCCCCGACGAGACCAACTGTTAGTTAAAATTAAAAATATGAATATGTTAATAATATAGCTACCTATAATAATAATACAGGTTCAATACTTTTTTTTTTTTTTTTTGACGTGTGGAACGCCTTTACGCGCCTTCATCCCAGCTGCCGGGGCAGCTGGGATGGTGTGTGGGACTCCCGGCCCGGTCCGGAATGGACCGTCCTACCCACTAAGCCCCGCGGTGTTCCTCCCCACACTTTAGCCGGGCCGAGGGATATCAAAAGATTATTCACGTCGACCCGGCTAGGGGCGCCCCGTACATTCGGGGCTCTCCTCGGGGGAGCCAGATGGGCGGCTCCCCAAAGCTCCCCCAGGAGCTGAAGACCACGCCTGCACCGCTCTCGAGCGCCCCTCTGTAATAGAGGAGACAGAGAGCGGCTGGCGCAGGCGTGCGCTAATGGGCACCCCCGGAACACGGGAAAGGTGCCCACCGCCATGTGACCGTTGGTGGGCGGGGTCCCCCGACCTTACGCCCACGGTCAAGAAACATTTGGGGGCGCGCAGTGACTCCTCACCGCGGCGCCCCCGAACTGCACGGCAGAGCGGGAGCATTATCCGTTACTCCCGCTCCCCCGCACAGTGCACCTCCCGCTTTGCCGCCATCACCTCGTCAACTGGCGAGGTGACAGCGGCCCAGCACTGTTGCCGCCGGTCGCGCCGTTATTCACGGCCGGCAGCCCGAACTGCATGGCAGGGCGGGAGCATTTACCCAAACTCCCGCCCCCCACGCAGTGCCTCTCCCACTTTGCCGCCATCGTCTCGCCAGCAAAGGTGGCGAAGCGACGGCGACCCAGCATTGCTGCTGCCGGCCGTGAATAACGGCGCGGCCGGCAGCAACACACACCACCGAGCAACCCACAGGTGGGTTACTCCCGCCTCGGCCGGAATTAGCCAGAGTAGCACAACTCCCCCACAGAGGAAGGGGAGTGGTCGCTACTCCGTTGCCCAGGATGCACCACGAGGAGGATCCGACCCATTGGGGTCCTTAAGATGTTAGTAGGACCCCGCATCCCACAGGTTCAATACTTTGGGTAGATAGGTCATAATATAATAGTTATTTTTTTACTTTTTACAGGTTTTTCATTTTTTTTTGTGAGTCGGGAGTTTTTTAAATTTATAATTTAATTTTTAATTTTTTGCTTTTTATTTATAGTCTCACAACATATAGTTACAAAAAAAATTTCAATAAAAAATACAACCGACGTCGAACAAATCCTGAAAAATAAAATTTACTTACATACATACATACATATGGTCACGCCTTTATCCCCGAAGGGGTAGGCAGAGGCATATTATATGCCCACAAATCACCTTTGTATAATTTGTCCGCCACGTAATAGGTAGTGAGCCGTATTGCCGTGTTTAAATGGACAGGCGCAGGTTGTGACTGCCTGCTGTTGAAATAAAGCCTTCAACTTAGCTTAACGACTGCCATTTTACTGGCAACCGGGACCAACGGCTTAACGTGCCTTCCGAAGCACGGAAACGCTCAAATAAATGTCACAAAGTGATCACATGGATAGTCACCCATCCATGGACCGGCCATAGTGAAAGTTGCTTACTGCAGTGATCGTTTACAAAACACTGAGTCCGCGGGGCCACGAGCGCTTCCTTTTTTTTTTACTTAGCACAAAGTAATATGTATTTTCATTTATCAGATTTTTTATTCAATATCATATTGAAGTCGGCGCCAAGTAAATTCATAGGTTAGGTTAGGTTAGGTATTATTCATGGCACCAACTTCAATATTATATTAAATAAAATCTGATAAATCAAAATACATATTACTTTGTGCTAAGTAAATTTTATTTTCAGGATTTGTTCGAAGTCGGTTGTATTTTTTATTGAAATTTTTTTTTTAAATATTTTAAGTGACGGGTGAACCGAAAAATATATCTATCTAGGTGAAAGTTCTCATTAATACAAATCAATCAAGCCCCAACACAAGGTAGCTGCTCTGTAAATCGTCAAGGAATTCCCTCGACTGTCTTTTGGTTCCATCATCGGATTGACTCCAGACCTTCATTAACTGTAGTTCATTAAAGCACTGAATTAAACACACACACCAACACACATGTCAAACTTATAACACCCCGTCCGGGTTTCCGTCGGGGGTTAAAAAGTTAACAAATGCACTAGTGGTCCCTATAATTATCGGTGGTTGCCCTCGATTTATCCAGGATTCCATAATCAGATCATAACCTGGTTAAAATGGGACCACCTCAGAAGTAAACCCTATTCAACAAAAAAAAAATCCGTCTATAATTGACGGAAATATCGGTGAACATACATAAAACATTGAGAACTTTCTTTTTTTAAGTCTGATTTATCAATCTAGGTGTAAAGTTCTCCTCGATACAAATCAATCGAGCCCAAATACAAGATAACTGCTGTAAATTGTTAAGGAATGCCCTCGACTGTCTTTCGACTCTATCATCAGATCGACGCCAGACCTTCATTGAAATGTAGAACATTAAAGCACTTAATTATAAAGTTAACATGCGCAGTAGTTGTCCCTACAATTTTCCGTGGTTGCCCTCGATTTCTCCTGGATCCCTTCATCAGATCCTGACCTGGTGAAAATGGGACCACCTCAGAAGTAACCCCTATTCAACAAAAAAAAAATTGAAATCTATATAATTGACGGAAATATCGCTTAACATACATAAAAAAAAATACATACAGACGAATTGAGAACCTCCTCCTTTTTTTGAAGTCGGTTAAAAAGTATAACAGAGTTGCAAAACTATGCACCAACTGTCAAATTAAGGATTAAATTTGACTGCCTCGTTGGTCTAGAATTCTAGATATAGAGGTGAGGTAGAAATGTGCAACTGCGGTTCACGAGGTCGTGGGTTCGATTTCCACCGGAGACAATTTGTGTGACCCATAAATGTTTGTCTCAAGAGTCTGGGTGTTTCTATTATATGTGTATAAGTATGTATTTAAAAGTATATAAATTTCTTTGGGATCAGATAGCGTTGTGTGAGGTGTCCGTGAATATTTATTTATTTATTTATTTATTTATATAAGTATTAATATCCGTGGTCTGATACCCATAACACAAGCAGGTTATTCCTAGCTTATTTGGGATCAGATAGCGTTGTGTGAAATGTCCGTGAATATTTGAATACTAGTTGAAGCCCGCAGCTTCGCCCGCGTAAAATTTGTTCCTCTTCTAAAGTTATGTAAAGTGATATCTTCCTATAAATTCGAGTTTTTCTTCAGTGGTATTTTCCCTAAATGTTGCAACTAAGGATCTCTCAACTAGTATACAGAGTAGGAGTTCTTTTTTCATAAGTTTGCTATTTTTCTTACAAACAACATATTTTTTCTGTCCGTCCCAAGGTTTCTTGCAAGATATTGCTTTTTAGTGATGAAAGATTGCAGAAAAGATGAGCGAGTGTACCTACAAAATATTGCTGTTTTTTTTTTGTTTTTTAACGCGAGAGAAAATTCTCATGGATGTTATAAAAAAAACCGAACGACTCCTACCGTAACCCATCAGCCTATGGTTGGGAGTCCCGAGTAAAGCCTCGGAAGGATGTCCTAAAACTCCTAATAGATCCACGGCCGCCACAGCGACCTCGCCTAGAGGGTGGTTCGGGTGCTATCCCGCGTCTTTTTTGGGGGTTTCGGGTGTGATCTCGCTTCTAAGGGGGCGTAAATTCCTCACGTCACTCTGCCGTCATGGGCCTGCTTCTGTAAGGACGGTGAGCCACCCTCTCACCGTCCTCAGGCCCCCGGTCATGGAGGCCGATAGTCCTCGGCAAAGACACGTCGACGACGCCCAACCCACCGAATGCGGAACTCGGGTGGGAGAGTTCTCTTCCGTTACCGCCCCGCCGTCTCCTTCACAAGCATGACCCGCTCGCAGAAAGAGGCGGCGCAGTCCCACTTACTCCCGCTGGAGATCATGCGCAAGGTCTCGAGCGAGAGAGTGTTCACGTCCAGACCCAGGTGCCGTTGCGCCCACGCCGTGCACTCCACCAGCGTGTGGAGCGCTGCGTCATCGCTGCGGTCTTCGCAGTGCTGTGTTTTCGCCACAGATACCTACCGAAGCTACCGTGCCCGATAAGTATCTGTGACGGGAACACCCAAAAATTCCGAAATATGTTTTTCCGAATTTCAATATTCCGATGTTCAAAATTCCGAAGATTATAATTCCTAAGAAACAAAGCTCCGAATATTCAAAAGGACGATATTCATTTATCCGAAAGTCGTAAGTACGAATTTTTATTTTTCCTAATTTCATTAGCACGAATAATCAAAAGACCGGACTGTTATTTTCCCGAAAAACATTATTCAGAATTTCAAATATCCGAAAATTCACTTTTAAAGTTTTTTTAATAAAGTACGGTCAAGTCTAACTACCGAAGATATTATTTCCCAGTGAGTGGAAGGCAAACAACAAAACAAAAAAAATAACCACGATGGCTAAGGCCGGAGCCCCGCTCAGCTTCGCTTTCGCCTTAGCCTTCTAACCTAACCTATTCAAGTCGAGGTGTTAACCATAATAAGTGAATGATTAACACCCCGACTCAGAGTACCCCGACTCGGATAGGTTAGGTTAGAAGGCTAAGGCGGGAGCGAAGCGAAGCGGAGCTCCCGCCTTAGCCTTCGTGGTTATTTTTTTTTGTTTTGTCGTTTGCCTTCCACTCACTTGGAAATAATATGTTCGGTAGTTAGACTTGACTATTCTTTATTAAAAAAACGGGTGGAATCGGGAACATAAATAATCGTCTTTAATGATAAGTTTTCGGGTTGAAACAGGAACGAGTGGAAACGACATTCACCCTTCGTATTTATGATATTTCGGATTTTTGATAATCGGAGTTCGTATTTATAATATGGCGGATTTTTAATGATTCGGAATTCAACGGTTCGGTTTCTTGAAATTCGGCATTCTGACAGTCGGAATTGTAAACATTCGGAATTTTAAAATTATGACTATTAATAAAAAGGATTTATGAAACATCGGATTTTTGACTTTCGGGATTTCGAATTATTCGGACTTATGAAATTCGGAATTATGAAATTCGTGATTGTGACTTTCGGAATTAAGTTTTTCGTATTAATGTAGTGTACCCATCTGTGACAACCGGTAGGAGAGAGCACCGTGTCTCCTTTCCAGCCACTCGTCCTTGACCGGTCTGACGGCCGCGATTGTGGCGAATCCCCCTTTTGGTTGCTCAAGTCGCACCATCCATGTCTTCACGGTTTCCTGGTGGGGCAGGTACCGCTGGGCCTCGATTTCCCGAGATGCAGGTTTTTGGCCCCGCTCCAGCACCTCCTTGCGCGATCTAAACAGTGATGCAAGGGCTCTCGTTTTCAGGTCCCATGGAGGGGTCCCGGCTAGGAGACATGCCGCCTCACCTGAGATCGTGCGGTATCGCCTTATCAACCTGTCGGCCATCGCCCTTTGTGGACTCAGCAATCTAGCCACATTGATGGCCGTCAAGGTCTCCGCCTAAACGGGGGCCCCGTATAGGGCCATACTTCGCACAATCCCCATGTACAGTCTCCTGTAGGGAGCATTGGGTCCCCCCTCAGTTTTGGGACCAAACTTCAGAAGTGATGCCCGAAGCTCCAGCGCCCATCGAGTACGAGCCACAGATACTTCATCGAGGGCTCGATGCCGATTCTGACGCCCCCTACCCGCAGGCTTGATCCCGCAGGTGGTTCGTGGAAATACAGAGCCTCGGAGCAACGAACCACACAAATATTTCTATTAATTTTAAATTTTTAACTTATTTTAATTTTCTGTACAAATAAAGTTTTATTTATTTCTATTTAGATAATTAGTATATCTGCAATATCGAGCCTAAAGTCTTATTGTTTGTTTGCTCTTTTTTATCATAAAATACTAATATGAAACAATTATGACTAGTAGCTCCATGAAGCATATTTTAATACTAGCTGATGCCCGCAGCTTCGCCTGCGTGAAATTTAGTTCCTAAACTGTCTCTAACCTATCTCTGTAGGTACCAAATTTCAGCCAGATCCGTTCGGCCGTTACAGCGTGAAAGAGTAACAAACATCCACGCTCACAAACATTCGTATTCGTAATAGTAGTTAGATAAGTACTTACATAGATTTCTGATTAACAAATTCATAATACATATTATATGAGTTATGTAAATTTATTTATTAAATACATTTCTTAATTCATTGGCTAGACTACTACTTGACTCAACTTCTCTTCTAAGCAATTGACATCGTAACTTAGTTCCTTCTTCAGGTAGTCCCAGTCATACTGTAAGCCTACGACGTATGGGAAAACCAAACTACGACTTCGTCCTCATAATACAGATGGTCCAACCAAGACCTGTTAACCTAATAACCATGTAAATTTTATCTGCTAGGGGTTCATGTTCATTTTAATGGCTCTTTTTACTTGTCAAATGTGATCTTCGTAGAGGCCATTCCCGTATTTTACAAAGACTTAGTAAGTCTGTGTCCTGCACCGAATGCTGCCAGCACAATAAAGTTCATACCTTCCATGACCAGTCGCTTAGGGCTGCTGATAACCTTTCATTCCGAAGCGTGGTCTTTCATTATTCCTGGCTAGCCATCTTCATATTTTCTTCTTCTTTCACATATTTATTTTTTGTTATACAAAATTTAAAAACATTATCAACTATATTTCTAATAGTACTTAAATCATGAAAATGACAATGTCATTCGGATTAAACTTCCACAAATGTGTCAAAATAAAAAGTAATTTAAATCAAAAATAAGAGTATTTAAGGAGTATTGATATCAACTCCGGAGAAAATCAGCTCCAAAATAATTTACATTCCCTTTTTAGGTCGATAATGCATAATTTCAATAAAATAAGGAACACGTCTTCCATCAATTATGTTAATAATGCTATATGTCAAATTTGAAGCAAATCGGACCAAGGAATCGCGTTGTCCCATACAAACTTGACCCTCCTTTTTTATACCTTTGGAGGTGGAATTTGCAAAAATGGTAAAATTACTTTTTTCAAATTGTAACAAACAACGCTCATGCTGAATTTCATCATCGTACCATTAACCGTTTAAGCAATAATTGATAATAACTTTGGGTCTAGGGATCGAACCGCAAAATTAAGTTTGGTTTGAATTCTATATACTTTTCCGGGATAAAAAGTACCCAGTGTGGTGCCCAGGCTATAAAAGAATAATTATACCAAGTTTCATCGTAATCTAACCGGTAGTTTTTGCGTGATGCCTGAACAAACAGACAGACAGACAGACAGACAGACAGACAGACAGACAGACAGACAAAAATTTTTTTAATCACATTTTTGGGTTCGGTGTCGGTCTAGTAACACCCCCTGCTATTTATTTTTTTGATATTTTGAATGTACAGAATTTTCACTTCTACAGATTTATTATAAGTATAGATAGATAATCGAAATTACTGTACAGTAAAAAATGACTGTACAAAAGTACATGTTGAATTTCACATTTGAGAGAATCCAATACGTAATTTTTGATTATCTGTTATTATAACCAATTCCATTCAAATACCTGTGAAATTTTATGATTAAAATGTCGTTAGTAATTTGAATAGTTTACTCTATACTATTTATTGCTTTAAAATATTAATAACTAGCGGACGTCACACGGTTTCACCCGCGTAGTTCCCGTTCCCGTGGGAATACGGGAATAAAATATAGCATATGTTCACCGCAAAGAGTGTAGCTTTCCAGCAGTGAAAGAATTTTTCAAATCGGTCCAGTGGTTCCGGAACCTATTCGTTACAAACATACAAACAAACAAACAAAAAAACAAATCTTTCCTCTTTATAATATTAGTATCTTCTATACATATAATAAAATGATAGAAAAGTCAAAACTGTACATTAGAAATATTAAAAAAAAAAAACTCGCTGGGTGTTCAATGTAAGATACCAAAGCCGAAAATATAGTTAGAAAATTTTTTGTCTGTTTTTCGGTTTGTCTGTTTGCTTTGCTTTGTCCGGAAGGATCTCGAAAAGTACTCAATAGATTTGATTCAAATTTTGTACAAATATTAACTAGGAGTAGGGTCTTCAAATAGGCTATATATTATCACGCTATATATCCTAGGGACTAAGCAGAGAGCACTCAAATTGGCATTATAACATAATTTTACGCGTACGAAGTCGCGGGCAACAGCTAGTAGATTATAAAAACCTGCGTCAAAGTAGCAAGATCGCTAAATGCTTTTCAAAATTCCCTTCGAATTCCTCCAATCTCTAATTCCTGCTTAATATTATAAATGTGAAAGTTTGTGAAGATGTTTGGATGTTTGGATGTTTTTTACTCAATCACGCTCTAATGGCTGAACTGATTGGGCTGAAACGTAGTACAGAGATAGCTTATAGTCTGGAATAACACATAGGCCTTTCATCCCGGAAATATGTTCTCACGGGAAACGGGAGCAGGTACCGAATTTCACGTGGGCAAAGCCGCGAGCATCATCTAGTTTATTATAAATTTTACTTTACAATTATTATCCTCCCATCAAGCGTAGTAACCTAAATACTGATCTCTATAAATCGAATTATTCTATAGTGAACATTTTTGCCGCTTTAACGGATTAGCCTGGATCAAACAAATACGCTCTTCTTCGTGGAGACGGTTGCTTAGTAGGTCGCGACAGAATTCACTACAAATATCTACACTTAATCCGTAATTGGTATTGACATAACTTATTTAGATCAGCTAGTAGTGCTTATTGGAATTTTTTTGTGTTTTATGCGAATAATATTATTAAAGTAATATTTACGTTGATATTGTTTCGAGACCAGGTAGCCAATTCTCGATCGTACTATTTAACTGCGTAGAATTTCGAAATATCATTTGCCTCTTATTATTAGAAACGGCAAAAAGATGTTACAATAGGCACTTCAACAGTAAACTTTCTTCTACGAATTCATTGAAATTTTGTCTCTATTCTATTATCTTAAAAACAAAAGCTAAGTAACATAAAATTAGATTTCTGAAGTATGTCTGAGAAGAAAATATTGGTAATTATCGTAAATTCTAACAAGGAGGGGCTGAAAAGTGAGAGAGTAAGCTCAGGGAAGAAATCTGTCCCCAATACAATTCCCCTCTCCCCTTTTGTTATGCTGGTGTGTCCTGACGATCACTCTTGCGCTCCTTATCGTCTTGGCCTGTAGAGACTTATAAGATTTAAAGGCAACGCGGAACTCGTGGGTGGAGCACTTTAAACGGCTGAAAGTCCTACACTAAGCCAGGGCAGTGAAATAGGGGCAGCAGAGCGTTGAAGATCAGAAACAGATTCTACAAAGGCCCAAAAATAAAAATTGTGTCAAATGTAATGACAACTCCACGAAGTTGTATACGATCAACCTTATTTATTTTTTATCTCTTCCTTGTAAAGTAGTACAGCAAGCAATAGAGCTCTAGACCAAGCTTACTTTTAAGTTAAAATTCATAATGGAAATCCAAAAAGTACATACTAGATATTTTTTTCTCATCATATCTCCATCTATGTTCAACATCACCATTCTACTTACAATCTTCAAAGCTTACAAAGAGATTGTAATTTTCCGGTTGATGAATGAAACAAATTAGATTTTAATTAATATAATGTCAAAAATGTACGTTATTATTTTGTCGACCTTTGTGATTGCAACCCCTTTCAGGGGTCCTCGCGACCCTTATCTCTTTTGAAGAAAAGAAAAAAAAAACCGTAAACATTAAATAAATGGCAAACAATATTTTGCGCAAGCAGGAGACGATAATTAAGCTTTATTTTAGAAATAAGTTGGTTTTTATTTAAGCTCTCCTAAAGTAAGGATTATCTTTGAATAAGACTATGTTAAAAGTACGTCTTACATTTTCGTTTTTTATTAAGATAATAATAAGAGAACGTCAACATGAATTTTAGATCAGATTTGAAACAGCTAGCCCTATCTGAGGAATACTTGGTCCAACTGAACAATATGGTTTTAACTGGTCAGAAACAAATAAACGAAAAGCATAATACTATTATTTTAGCGTCTCTTATTTGGTTCTAGAATCACATAGGTTTCAAAATAAATATTTTGCAATTTCGCGGTTTGAAGCAAGCATCCGTTCAAGAGCCGCAAAAGAACAATAATCTGTGAGGCAACCAAAACCAACACCAGTTTTAAAAGTACAGCCCTAAAACAATTCGTGACAACGCTAAGATGAAACACATATTATTCAGAATTAGTCCATTCTCTTCAACATTAGGATATTTTATTTTTTCACGATACAACTGTAATGTCTCCGAAAACATTTTTCTCATAATTCTGGGCCCTGTTTCGTAATAGATAGTACCTACTGGTTATTGTGTACGTCAGTCAAGATGATAAATTTCTTCCGCTTAAGCGTCATATAACAGTTTTGAGGTTAAAGTAAGTGCAATATAAATAGCTATAATCAAGCGCAGCAAATATTTTCTTGTTGCTACGAGAAATCGTAGAAGCAGACAAATATTGCTACGCAGAAATTTTTTGTGCTTCAAAGTTAATTTAGAATATCTTTCTCGCAATAATACATTTTCGTAGAAACATATAAATATAGACTACTTTACTCTTCTTCGTGGAGACGGTTGCTTAGTAGGTCGCGACAGAATTCACTACAAATATCTACACTTAATCCGTAATTGGTATTGACATAACTTATTTAGATCAGCTAGTAGTGCTTATTGGAATTTTTTTGTGTTTTATGCGAATAATATTATTAAAGTAATATTTACGTTGATATTGTTTCGAGACCAGGTAGCCAATTCTCGATCGTACTATTTAACTGCGTAGAATTTCGAAATATCATTTGCCTCTTATTATTAGAAACGGCAAAAAGATGTTACAATAGGCACTTCAACAGTAAACTTTCTTCTACGAATTCATTGAAATTTTGTCTCTATTCTATTATCTTAAAAACAAAAGCTAAGTAACATAAAATTAGATTTCTGAAGTATGTCTGAGAAGAAAATATTGGTAATTATCGTAAATTCTAACAAGGAGGGGCTGAAAAGTGAGAGAGTAAGCTCAGGGAAGAAATCTGTCCCCAATACAATTCCCCTCTCCCCTTTTGTTATGCTGGTGTGTCCTGACGATCACTCTTGCGCTCCTTATCGTCTTGGCCTGTAGAGACTTATAAGATTTAAAGGCAACGCGGAACTCGTGGGTGGAGCACTTTAAACGGCTGAAAGTCCTACACTAAGCCAGGGCAGTGAAATAGGGGCAGCAGAGCGTTGAAGATCAGAAACAGATTCTACAAAGGCCCAAAAATAAAAATTGTGTCAAATGTAATGACAACTCCACGAAGTTGTATACGATCAACCTTATTTATTTTTTATCTCTTCCTTGTAAAGTAGTACAGCAAGCAATAGAGCTCTAGACCAAGCTTACTTTTAAGTTAAAATTCATAATGGAAATCCAAAAAGTACATACTAGATATTTTTTTCTCATCATATCTCCATCTATGTTCAACATCACCATTCTACTTACAATCTTCAAAGCTTACAAAGAGATTGTAATTTTCCGGTTGATGAATGAAACAAATTAGATTTTAATTAATATAATGTCAAAAATGTACGTTATTATTTTGTCGACCTTTGTGATTGCAACCCCTTTCAGGGGTCCTCGCGACCCTTATCTCTTTTGAAGAAAAGAAAAAAAAAACCGTAAACATTAAATAAATGGCAAACAATATTTTGCGCAAGCAGGAGACGATAATTAAGCTTTATTTTAGAAATAAGTTGGTTTTTATTTAAGCTCTCCTAAAGTAAGGATTATCTTTGAATAAGACTATGTTAAAAGTACGTCTTACATTTTCGTTTTTTATTAAGATAATAATAAGAGAACGTCAACATGAATTTTAGATCAGATTTGAAACAGCTAGCCCTATCTGAGGAATACTTGGTCCAACTGAACAATATGGTTTTAACTGGTCAGAAACAAATAAACGAAAAGCATAATACTATTATTTTAGCGTCTCTTATTTGGTTCTAGAATCACATAGGTTTCAAAATAAATATTTTGCAATTTCGCGGTTTGAAGCAAGCATCCGTTCAAGAGCCGCAAAAGAACAATAATCTGTGAGGCAACCAAAACCAACACCAGTTTTAAAAGTACAGCCCTAAAACAATTCGTGACAACGCTAAGATGAAACACATATTATTCAGAATTAGTCCATTCTCTTCAACATTAGGATATTTTATTTTTTCACGATACAACTGTAATGTCTCCGAAAACATTTTTCTCATAATTCTGGGTCCTGTTTCGTAATAGATAGTACCTACTGGTTATTGTGTACGTCAGTCAAGATGATAAATTTCTTCCGCTTAAGCGTCATATAACAGTTTTGAGGTTAAAGTAAGTGCAATATAAATAGCTATAATCAAGCGCAGCAAATATTTTCTTGTTGCTACGAGAAATCGTAGAAGCAGACAAATATTGCTACGCAGAAATTTTTTGTGCTTCAAAGTTAATTTAGAATATCTTTCTCGCAATAATACATTTTCGTAGAAACATATAAATATAGACTACTTTGATTTAAAACACTGGTTGAACCATCAGAAATAGTTATGTATTTTTCTATTCCAATGCCCTGTTTGAGCATAGTAAGAATGTATCAAGAATATTCTCTGTACATTAGCAAACAAAATGAACCATTCTTAGATAATTATTTACATTTTCAAATTCGCTAATATAATATAATAGGCACCTTTATACCACTAATTAAGGTCCAGAACCATTATAGCTATTTACTTCATAACATTTGAAAAGACAAAATTGCCCTGGGTGCTAATAAATTTAATACAGAATATTTCATAATTATGAATTTTTCTGGTTTGGATTTTTTATTTAATTTATTTTATCCTTATACTACACTAGTTAAATTGCGCAGCTTCGTTTGTGCGTTTTTTGTGTACAGCTCTCAAGAGAAATAAGTTTTCCCCATTTTTGAAAGAGTTTTATCGCTGCTCCCTTTTTCAACCCCTTACATTACCATAGCCGTTTACTAAATAAACTAAAAAAATAAATGCGCGTTATGGTCTCAGGAGAAAGTCTTTAATATGATTTTAATAGATAAGCTATGAAAAAATATTGCAAAGGAACATCTTAAATTAAAAAATAAACAATTTCTTCCGAAAATGACGTCACACATGTATGAAACAGTGTGGAAAATCATATATATCCTAAATCATAATAATATTTCGCGCCTAACGGCTGACAATGTTATGTCTATGCAAATAGGGCTGTTACTATAAGCTTGCACATTGAATATTTACCGCAATGCCGTCTTTACAATTTCCTAAGAGAACTATATTATGTGCCAGTCTATGTTTTAACTAAGTACATTACTATAAAGACTTGTAAGGAACTCAGATCAAATTTTAAAACATCAATGACTATGAAACATTTCGCTTTTTTTAGATTACTTTGTAGTATTTAGCTCACCAGCTCCAGAACAATAAATAATGTTGTATTCTACAGAATTAAACTTCTACAACTAAATACTTATTAGTTCCTATCTATCTTAAAATATCTTTCTATTAATCTATCTTTACCAAATTGTCGAAAATCGAATAACGAAATGTCGATATGATAACAACGTTATAACAACAAATGCCAGTGACAGAGCCTAATGACTGTTGTGCAGCAGGTAAAGTTGGTCATTTTAGAACTATTGCAAGCGACATTTATCGATATATGTAACAGTGTCGAAATGAAGGACATGCTCAATTAATACGTCATCGTAATTAAAATAGATACCTGTTGAGTACATAACTTATGTTAAAAACCTCTATTCTTCCACGTAAATATTATATATACAGTAGGCATATATCCACCTTGGGAGAATACCTCTTAGTGGAAGTCGAGTCGCCTCTTTCTGCGAGCAGGTTATGCTCGTGAAAGAGGCGGCGTGGCGGAAGCGGGAGAGAACTCTCCCACTTGAGTTTCGCAGTCGGCGGCCTGGGCGCCACTGACGTGTCTTCGCTGAAGACTATCGGCCTCTATGACCTGAGGACGATGAGTGGGCTACTCACCCGAACCACTCCCTAGGCGAGGCCGCAGTGGTGGCCGTAGGTATGTTGGGAGTCCTGAGTCCTGGGACATCCTTCCGAGGGCTTACCCGGGGCTCCCAACCATAGGCTGTTGGGCGTTACGTGAGGTTTTTTAGTCGATAGGAGTCCAGCATAGCATCCACGATGGATATTCCCTCACGTAAAAAAAATGGAAGTCGAGTAAAAAAGAGAGATTATTATAGGTATAAATGTAAATTATAGATACTCATATTTCTCCCATGGCACACATACACGATGTGTTAACATAACTGTATCTCAATGTACGATATACCTATGGAATAATTCAAATCCAAATTAATATTACCTCAAAATTGACAGACCTACATCATTGTGCTACTATGAACGCATTTCAAATTAATAGTGTATAACAGCTGTTTCCATATTAATCGTAGTGTATTGTATTATTCACTACACGCAAGTTTACTGCAGCTGTACCAATCAGTTGTGTATACTTAATGAAGTAGGTATTAATGTTGATAGAAATGTGATTTAAGTGACAAAAAATCACTACACATAGGCTATATAAGTTATTTGTCAAAATAAATGCAGTCATGTTTCATACCACTTTAGGGTTCAGACGGGACCCTATGACTGACCCTACGACTATGTATATCTCATGCGACCGATAGTGGGTGACCGAGTAACATAGATAGCCGAAATTATCACAAATGATGTATTTCTGTTGGCAATGTGAAATACTAAAAAACCGGCCAAGCGAGAGTCGGAATCGCCCATGAAGGGTTCCGTAGCATCAAGCAACAAAAAAACTACCAGCTCTATCTCGTTCAAACAAATTTTTGTTGGTAGTTTTTATAGCAATGTACATCATATATTCTTTTTAGATTTATCATTCTCTTAGTTTAGAAGTTAGGGGGGGGGGGGGGGGGACACATTTTCCATTTTGGAAGTGTCTCTTGCGCAAACTGTTCACTTTAGAAAAAAATTATGTTAGGAACCTCAATAACATTTTTGAAGACCTATCTATAAATATCCCACACGTATGGGTTAGATGAAAAAAAAATTGAGTTTCAGTTCTGAACATGGGGACCCCCAAAATTTACTGCTTTTTTTCTAGTTTTATATGAGAATCATAATGCGGTTCACAGAATATATCTAGTTACAAAGTTTCAAAAGCGGACAGACAGACATGACGAATCTATAAGGGTTCCGTTTTTGCCATTTGGCTACGAAACCCTAAAAACAGGACAGCATAAAAGGGCGGCTCCCTTAAAACAAACATGTTGTTCTTTTTGGTACGGAGCTCGCTTGTTGTTGCTTGAAGTTTCAACAAGGTCGTAAGTGCCGTGCCCCAGTAAAAATAAAAATATAAGAATGTGTTTTGTTTTCCTAATATTCACTTCACTATTCTCTCCTCATACTCTTTGTAAAGTGCTAAGAAAGCACTTTACAAAGAGACAGTTTGAACGTATAAATTATAACGTTACAAATTATTTCATTAATAACTGCGTAAAGACTCGTATCTGGTTCTGCGAAGTACGCAAATGTAAAATGTGTCAAATGCAGACAAACCACAAATAATATGAAAACTTCTCGGTTCTTGATTTGAAAGTTGCAAAGTTTTCATCTGGGACCTTTGCCTGTTCTATTTTGCAAGCAATGCAATATACATAGATACTGTCGTTTTTTGGGTATTAATTTACAATTTGTCATTAAACGTTTGTTAATATTTGAATACCGTCTATTAGGTTTGAATAACCTATAAGACATGTCTGCGGAAGGGCGCAGTGGTTGTGCATGCAATTTTTGTGATACAGATTTATTTAATCCGGGTTCGATTACCGGGACAATAACGTGAAATATAGATATAGCACGGAAACGCTCACAAATTAAATGTCACAAAGTAGTCACGAGGTGACCCATCCAGGGACCAGCCTGTGTCAAAGTTCCTGGGTAATAATATCATAATCCTCTTCATCATCTTAGCCTTTTTGCTTTTATGGACTGAGGAGAAAGTTTTTCAATTACATAGTAGTGCCGACTGCCTTCTGGATCGTGTAACACTTCTTGCAGATAAGTGTAAAATTTACTCTTAATAGATACCTATTATATAGAGACAATACAACCAACAATTTATTTTGACGAAACATTGTTGGTTAGTAAAGAATGGTTTAAAGATAATAATAAATCATTCCCGCACAGACAAATAAGTGCTGTTAAAAAGGCATCAATTCTTTTCACATCGTAAATAAATACAGCCGCCTACACACAATTACGCGAATAAGCAACAGAAGGCGCGTATGTTGTGGCTGCGATAAACCACTACCAAATTATTATGTTGTTTCACACTTACCAATACTTTGAAAGTCATGTTTAAACTTTAAGCTTTCTGCTTTTGTCTACGAATTAACAAATTGAAGAGAGAAGAGAAGCGCTCGTGGCCCCGCGGACTCAGTGTTCTATAAACGATCACTGCAGTAAGCAACTTTCACTATGGCCGGTCCATGGATGGGTGACCATCCATGTGATCACTTCGTGACATTTATTTGAGCGTTTCCGTGCTTCGGAAGGCACGTTAAGCCGTTAGTCCCGGTTGCCAGTAAAATGGCAGTCGTTAAGCTAAGTTGAAGGCTTTATTTGAACAGCAGGCAGTCACAACCTGCGCCTGTCCATTTGAACACGGCAATACGGCTCACCACCTGTTACGTGGGACAAATTATACAAAAAGGCGAAATGTGGGCATATAATATGCCTCTGCCTACCCCTTCGGGGATAAAAGCGTGACCATATGTATGTATGAATGTATTGTATTTCGTCGTACGTAAAATTTCGGACTACGACAATAATTTAATAAATTGTGTGACATCCTCACACAACTAAGCTAATATAAACTTGTACTATAGGATCAAGATAACTTATAATCTTACTTATATGTAAATATCTGAAGACATAAACATTAAACATCCAATCTCTAAAACAATTTGTAAATGTGGATCACACAAATATTTGATTTAACCCGGTACTCAATTTCTAACTACCCTTACTAATCCATCCCTGTACCAAATTTCACCCAGATCCGTTCAGCCGATAAAGCATGCAAAAGAAAAAAACATCGAGTTCACAAACTTTGGCATTTTTAATATTAGTAAAGTAGTATAATTTACTAACATCACCAAAACCCAATAACAAACGTTGGAGTTCCTCATCGAGAGCACCTCCTTTGTAAACTAAACTGGAGCGGAACTAAGGTTATGAATAATTCTCTTATGTCCGTAGACCCCATGTCCGCTAACGATTTCTCAATATTAATATTCATAACAAGATTCAGGAGGAATATCATAGGAACCCACAATACCTAATCATTTGTACCTATATAGTAAAAGTATCAAAAGGTATATAGTATGTGCCTCATGACTTCACCTGTTACGTACCTTGTCCGTAACTCATGAATTTAGGGTACCGTAACCAAAGAAAAATACGGGACCCTATAACTGAAACTTCACTGTCCGTCTGTTCGTCACGAGGCCGTTGCACAGAAATCGTGATAGCTATTTGAGCTGATATTTTCACAAATTATGTATTTTATGATGGATCATATTAATGGATTTTGGTGGACAAAGGGTTTCTGCGAGAAAAATTATTAAGATTGTCTCCCATACAACAAACGTGATTTTTTTGCCTTTTATTGGTAAGGAACCCTCATTGCGCGTGTTCCACACTAAAAAATAATCGAAAAAGTGCAGGATTTTTTTTTATCCTACTATGATGTCAGGTACGGCAGTCTGGTGGATTTGTTGACATACATGTATAATAATAACGCTCTTTTGTGTAACACGTGTACTTACTATACCTTTCTCAATAAATAGACACGTAGCGAAAGGTACAGCATAGTTTTTTTTTTATCAATTTATTTGATTACTTCATATGATGAGCAAAAACAAACTCTTCGGTATTTTATAGTTTAAAGATAGTTTTCACATCCAGAACTTACAGCTATGTAATTTAAAAAAATATCTGACTTCTAAATAACCAATGTGACTTAATACTTTTAAAATAAATAAGTACTAAACAATAAAATTTTACCCGGCCGGAAAAAGAAACAAATTTCGGTGCATATTTTGTTATTCAGTGCTCGAATTTTACACGGCGATCATTAAACATAAATTAATCGTCATTAATTAATAATTTTCGTTTACATTTCAAGCTTTCATTTTAGTATCGAATATACCTACTTTATTTATTTGGAAAATGCCCAATCATTAAAATTTCATGAGTGACTACCCGTATCCGTATCTGTATTTTACAAACACCGGCCAAGTGTGTGTCGGACTCGTGCACGCACGGTTCGTACTATTAATTATCGATCGAACACGTAATATACTCCCTTACAAAAATCACGTTTTTTTTGGTAGCCACTCTCAAATATTTATTCTGTTCCGCCTGTACCCAAAAGGTAAAAACGGGACCCTTTTCAAAAAACTTCGCCGTTCGTCTGTCTGACTCTCTGTCTGTTAGTATATTTTGTTATTATAGCGACAAAAAAAAATACATACACAATACATATCAACTGAAATGGTATACGATTGATTAGGGATTAGGCATGTGTAAGTAACGTAAGTAATGCATTACTTTTCATGTGACTCGCTCGAGTACCATGACAGTGTACGTTACTCGACGAAATGTATCATGACAAAATATAGTACAATCGGGACAAACGTGCCGTCTGCGGTGTTGAATGTTGATATTTACTTCGCGCGCTTTCCATGCAATCACCACTCGTCACACGTTGCCGTTCCGCACGTGTGTGAGTGAAAAAGCGTCATTTGTTTAGTACTAGCCGCCACGCGTTACTTGACTCGGGCGGCACGACCGACCGGCGACAAATTTATTTTAACTTTACGTTGACGCAATAAGGTCTATTTTTTCTCAATGCTGCTTCGTTCGTATTCATTACGTTACGTACCTACCTATGTTTGACTCTGTGATACTTTGCAGTTTGTTTAGTTAGCGTTTAATAATGAAGAACCGCGCATTCTCGTTATTCAGTTTATTATCTGATTTCTACAACAAAACAAGATTACTCTTCAATAGGTAGGTACATAAAGTATGAAGGAAGATCAACTGTTTTTACATACCTATATAACGTATTTTTACTTCATTAACTTACTTTACACACATTCACACCAAACTAAAACTAACTACTAACAATTTTCAATTAAGTTTATTAGATCTATTATACAATAATATCTATTCGAACACTATTAAATTTACTTTACTGCATACAGTACACATAAACCACATCATACGTTACTTTATTTACACCTTAACGTGCCTGCGTACATTCGCATTAGCCAAGTCACGTTCAGTTAGGACAACGTACGACACTTTGTCCTGTGACTATAATGCGATGCGAACGAATGCTGGATTTGGCGCGCACGCAGCGCGCGATTAATATTTTATAACTTTGTGCCACCGCATGAGATTGTCATGATAAAAGTCATAGTACAAAGTAATGTGACGCGGTACGAAATGTAATGCCATATGACATAACTTTTTAGTGTAACGTTTTGCGCATGTCTATTAGGGATCCCTTTCGAATAACATAATATATGTACTCGTATTCCTAAAATGTTTTGGCACAATGAATTTAGCATACTTTTTTTGGCATAATTATAGAATAGAATAGAATAGAATAGAATAAACTTTATTGTACACCAATTTAAAAACATACAGAAGAGAAAGTTATCATAATTATAAATGTACAGAGGGCGGCCTTATCGCTAAAAGCAATCTCTTACAGGCAACCTTTGGATGGAAAAGACTGTTAAGAATCACAGGATATGGGTGTCTCATTAGTGTGAAGAGCTTTCGGATGATATAAATTTACTAATACACGTCATAAATTTGAACGTTAAACGTTCCACGTCATCAACACATACATGTCAATAAATATATAAATAAACATAATATACGTACATAAATGCATACATAAATACATACATACACAACTACATAGATACATACTAAAATATAAGTAGGTATATACACATAAATACACAAATACGTACGAGTACATTCATAGATACTATAATGCCAAATAATGTTCCTTAACCAGTCTTTGAAAAACATTTAAGGACTGCGCGCGCCTTATGTTTAACGGTAAGGCATTCCACAACCGTGCAGCTTGTACCGCAAAGGATTTATCATAAAAAGTTGTGGAATGTCTCGGAATTTCTAATTCCAGTGACACTGATGACCTTAGAATTTTCAAATGTGTGTCATTGAGAAACTTAAAACGTTCTTTTAGATAAGTGGGAGTAAAGGGATTAAAGAGAGTTCTGTACAGCATAGAGAGAATATGAGTGTTCCGACGAAGACGAATTGGGAGCCACTCGAGCTGTCTACGAAACTGAGATACGTGATCATATTTGCGTAACCCAAATATAAATCTAATACAAAAATTTTGAAGTCGCTCAAGTTTGTCTAGCTGCTCCTCAGTGATATCGAGATAGCTGACATCTGCATAGTCGAGTACAGGAAGGAGAAGGGTTTCTGCAAGCGCCCTTTTAGTGGCAGTTGGCAGGAAGTTGCGCAATCTACGCAGTGAGCCTGCAGAAGCAAAAAGCTTACGGCTAACCTCTCTCATTTGGGGACGCCAAGATAGTGTACTGTCTATCAAAATACCCAAGTTCTTGACGTCACTCGTATATCGTATGGTGTAATAATAAAGGGTGTGTTTTTTTTTTCAAAATCAATGGGTTCGATTCCCAGCTAGGATTATTGGTTTTTCAAAAATCTAATGATGTGGTTATAAGTTTTATCAAAATCGGGCTCGTGACTCCTTTTAGCATTTTTAGCTATTCCTTATAGTTTCGAATTTGGCCATCTAAGCCCTTTTCAAAAAATCATCTTGTATATTCGCTTCAGTTAGTGAAAGCAGAACCTCACTTATGAAAAATTTTTACAGGAAAACTGTTCACCTGTAAATTGATTTTTCCGAAAATAAAATGGATTCTATGATTTCCTTTAAGTTTTTATCGCTAAACTCGATTTTGTGGTTCATCATCACGCCTTTATCCCCGAAGGGGTAGGCAGAGGCATATTATGTGCCCACATTTCACCTTTGTATAATTTGTCCCACGTAATAGGTGGTGAGCCGTATTGCCGTGTTTAAATGGACAGGCGCAGGTTGTGACTGCCTGCTGTTGAAATAAAGCCTTCAACTTGGCTTAACGACTGCCATTTTACTGGCAACCGGGACCAACGGCTCAACGTACCTTCCGAAGCACGGAAACGCTCAAATAAATGTCACAAAATGATCACATGGATGGTCACCCATCTATGGACCGGCCATAGTGAAAGTTGCTTACTGCAGTGATCGTTTACAGAACACTGAGCCGCGGGGCCACGAGCGGGGCCTCGATTTTGTGAGTAAATTTATTATTGTCACTCATTACTATCTTTTAACTTTTTAGGTTTCGATTTTCACTTCATCCTCATTGCAGTTAAGTAAATAAAGTCGAAACCTACCCGTGATCCGCCGTTATTCAGTCGGATCCCCGGTTCCCCGGTTGTTTGAAATAGTCTGATTTTAGCGGTAAGCGTGTGACTTAGTCCCGTAAACTGACCTGCTCCAGAGCCTCGCCGGACAACAGGTGCACCACTAGCAGGCGAGCTTCAATGGTGCTTCAGATGAATCCTATAAAATGTAGTGTTCCAGTACAAAATATTGTACCAGAAAGTTATTCAAAAACTGCCTAGAAATGCAAAACTAAATTGGAATGTAAATCAAGTCCACCCGTTCTATGTTCGTCTCGATTCCCAATACATCTGATTACTAAAACGAACTTCACTGCGAGTAAACAAAACAAAAACAAATTTAAATTTAAAATGTTCCTTTGCAATATTTTTTCGTAGCTTATTTTTTAAAATAATATTAAAGACTTCCTACTGCGACCATAACGCGCATTTATGTTTTTAGTTTATTTAGTAAACAGCTATGGTAATGTAAGGGGTTGAAAATTGGAGGGAAAGGGAACAGCGATAAAACTCTTTCAAAAATGGGGAAAACTTATTTCTCTTGAGAGCTGTACACAAAAAACGAACAAACAAAGCTGCGCAATTTAGCTAGTGTAGTATAAGGATAGAATAAATTAAATAAAAAATAAAAACCAGAAATATTCGTAATTATGAAATATTCTGTTCTAAATTTATTAGGGCCTAGGGCAATTTTGTCTTTTCAAATGTTATGAAGTAAATAGCTATAATGATTCAGGACCTTAATTAGTGGTATAAAGGTACCTATTATATTATTATTATATAAGCGAGTTTGAAAATGTAGATAATTATCTAAGAATGGTTCATTTTGTTTGCTAAAATACAGAGAATATTCTTGATACATTTTTACTATGCTCAAACAGGGCATTGGAATAGAAAAAATACTTAACTATTTCTGATGGTTCAACCAGTGTTTTAAATCAAAGTAGTCTATATTTTTATTTTTCTACGAAAATGTATTATTGCGAGAAAGATATTCTAAATTAATTTTGAAGCACAAAAATTTTCTGCGTTGCAATATTTGTCTGCTTCTACGATTTCTAGTAGCAACAAGAAAATATTTGCTACGCTTGATTATAGCTATTTATATTGCACTTACTTTAACCTCAACTGTTATATGACGCTTAAGCGGAAGAAATTTATCATCTTGACTGACGTACACAATAACCAGTAGGTACTATCTATATATAGAGCTGTATTATGATGCTGAGCTCTAGACCAAGCTTACTTTTAAGTTAAAATTCATTATGGAAACCCAAAAAGTACATACTGGATATTTTTTTCTCATCATATCTCCATCTATGTTCAACATTACCATTCTATTTACAATCTTCAAAGCTTACAAAGAGATTGTAATTTTCCGGTTGATGAATGAAACAAATTAGATTTTAATTAATATAATGTCAAAAATGTACGTCATTATTTTGTCGACCTTTGTGATTGCGACCTCTTTCAGGGGTCCTCGCGACCCTTACCTATCTCTTTTGAAGAAAAGAAAAAAACCGTAAGCATTAAATAAATGGCAAACAATATTTTGCGCAAGCAAAGACGATAATTAAGCTTTATTTTAGAATTAAGTTGTTTTTTATTTAAGCTCTCCTAAAGTAAGGATTATCTTTGAATAAGACTACGTTAAAAGTACGTCTTAAATTTTCGTTTTTTATTAAGACAATAATAAGAGAACGTCAACATGGATTTAAGTTCAGATTTGAAACAGCTAGCCCTATCTGAGGAATACTTTGTCCAACTGAACAATATGGTTTTAACTGGTCAGAAACAAATAAATGAAAAACATTATACTATTATAATTTTAGCGTCTCTTATTTGGTTCTAGAATCACATAGGTTTCAAAATAAATATTTTGCAATTTCGTGTACCGGTTTGAAGCAAGCATCCGTCCAAGCGCCGCAAAAGAACAATAATCTGTGAGGCAACCAAAACCAACACCAGTTTTAAAAGTACAGCTTTGAAACTATTCATGACAACGCTAAGATGAAACACATATTATTCAGAATTAGTCCATTCTCTTCAACATTAGGATATTTTATTTTTTCACGATACAACTGTAATGTCACCGAAAACATTTTTCTCATAATTCTGGGTCCTGTTTCGTAATAGATAGTACCTACTGGTTATTGTGTACGTCAGTCAAGATGATAAATTTCTTCCGCTTAAGCGTCATATAACAGTTGAGGTTAAAGTAAGTGCAATATAAATAGCTATAATCAAGCGTAGCAAATATTTTCTTGTTGCTACTAGAAATCGTAGAAGCAGACAAATATTGCAACGCAGAAAATTTTTGTGCTTCAAAATTAATTTAGAATATCTTTCTCGCAATAATACATTTTCGTAGAAAAATATAAATATAGACTACTTTGATTTAAAACACTGGTTGAACCATCAGAAATAGTTTAGTATTTTTTCTATTCCAATGCCCTGTTTGAGCATAGTAAAAATGTATCAAGAATATTCTCTGTATTTTAGCAAACAAAATGAACCATTCTTAGATAATTATCTGCATTTTCAAACTCGCTTATATAATAATAATATAATAGGTACCTTTATACCACTAATTAAGGTCCTGAATCATTATAGCTATTTACTTCATAACATTTGAAAAGACAAAATTGCCCTAGGGCCTAATAAATTTAGAACAGAATATTTCATAATTACGTATATTTCTGGTTTTTATTTTTTATTTAATTTATTCTATCCTTATACTACACTAGCTAAATTGCGCAGCTTTGTTTGTTCGTTTTTTGTGTACAGCTCTCAAGAGAAATAAGTTTTCCCCATTTTTGAAAGAGTTTTATCGCTGTTCCCTTTCCCTCCAATTTTCAACCCCTTACATTACCATAGCTGTTTACTAAATAAACTAAAAACATAAATGCGCGTTATGGTCGCAGTAGGAAGTCTTTAATATTATTTTAAAAAATAAGCTATGAAAAAATATTGCAAAGGAACATTTTAAATTTAAACATAAACAATTTCTTCCGAAAATGACGTCACACATGTATGAACCAGTATGGAAAATCATATATATCCTAAATCATAATAATATGGCGCGCCTAACGGCTGACAATGTTATGTCCATGCAAAAGGGCTGTTACTATAAGCTTGCGTATTGAATATTTACCGCAATGCCGTCTTTACAATTTCCTGAGAGAACTATATTATGTGTCAGTCTATGTGTAAACTAAGTACATTACTATAAAGACTTGTAAGGAACTCAGATAAATTTTTGAAAACATCAATGACTATGAAACATTTCGCTTTTTTTAGATTACTTTTTAGTATTTAGCTCACCAGCTTCAGAACAATAAATAATGTTGTATTCTACAGAATGAAACTTCTACAACTAAATACTTATTAGTACCTATCTATCTTAAAATATCTTTCTATTAATCTATCTTTACCAAATTGTCGAAAATCGAATAACGAAATGTCGTAAGTAAAGCCCTATATGATAACAACGTTATAACAACAAATGCCACTGACTGAGCCTAATGACTGTTGTACAGCAGGTAAAGTTGGTCATTTTAGAACTATTGCAAGCGACATTTATCGATATGTAACAGTGTCAAAATGAAGGAAAATGCTCAATTAATACGTCATCGTAATTAAAATAGATACCTGTTGAGTACATAACTTATGTTAAAAACCTCTATTCTTCCACGTAAATATTATATATATACAGTAGGCATGTATACACCTTGGGAGAATACCTCTTAGTGGAAGTCGAGTCGCCTCTTTCTGCGAGCAGGTTATGCTCGTGAAAGAGGCGGCGGGGCGGGAGCGGGAGAGAACTCTCCCACTCGAGTTTCGCAGTCGGCGACCTGGGCGCCGCCGACGTGTCTTCGCTAAAGACTATCGGCCTCCATGACCTGAGGACGGTGAGTGGGCTGCTCACCCGAACCACTCCCTAGGCGAGGCCGCAGTGGTGGCCGTAGGTATGTTGGGAGTCCTGAGTCCTGGGACATCCTTCCGGCTTACCCCGGGCTCCCAACCATAGGCTGTTGGGCGTTATGTGAGGCTTTTTAGTCGGTAGGAGTCCAGCATAACATCCACGATGGATATTCCCTCACGTAAAAAAAAATGGAAGTTGAGTAAAAAAGAGAGACTATCTAATATAAAAAATTCTCGTGTCACAGTTTTCGTTGCCATGCTCCTCCAAAACGGCTTGACCGATTCTCATGAAATTTTGTGAGCATATTGAGTAGGTCTGAGAATCGGCCAACATCTATTTTTCATACCCCTAAGTGACCGGGAACAACATTCCACGCGGGCGGAGCCGCGGGCAGCAGCTAGTTATAGGTATAAATGTATATAATAGATACTTATATTTCTCCCATGGCACACATACACGACGTGTTAACATAACTGTATCTCGATGAACGATATACCTATGGTATAATTCTAATCCAAATTAATATTACCTCAAAATTGACAGACCTACATCATTGTGCTTCTATGAACGCATTTCAAATTAATAGTGCATAACAGCTGTTTCCATATTAATCGTATTGTATTATATTATTCACTACACGCAAGTTTACTGCAGCTGTACCAATCAGTTTGTAAACTTAATGAAGTAGGTATTAATGTTGATAGAAATGTGATTTAAGTGACAAAAAATCACTACGTCATAGGCTAGATAAGTTATTTGTCAAAATAAATGCAGTCATGTTTCATACCATTTTAGGGTTCAGACGGGACCCTATGACTGACCCTACGACTATGTATATCTCATGCGACCGATAGTGGGAGATAGCTGAAATTATCACAAATGATGTATTTCTGTTGGCACTACTTACTGTTACTACTACTGTTACTACTACAAATACTAAAAAACCGGCCAAGTGCGAGTCGGACTCGCTCATGAAGGGTTCCGTAGCAGCAAGCAACATAATATAAAAGGTCATGTAGTTCGTTGTAACTTTGATGGATGTTTTTATAACACGTTCGCTGTGGTAGTGATTTTTCCAGGCGAAAATTGCGCTTTTTGACGTATTAAAAAAAACTACCCACTAGATCTCGTTCAAACCAATTTTCCTTGAAAGTTTTTATGGCAATGTACTTCATAGATTTTTTTTAGATTTATCATTCTCTTAGTCTAAATAGAAGTTAGAGGGGGGGGGGGGGGGACACATTTTTTCACTTTGGAAGTGTCTCTTGCGCACACTGTTCACTTTAGAAAAAAAATATGTTAGAAACCTGAATACCATTTTAGAAGACCTATCTATAGATACCCCCCCCCATATGTATGGACTTGATGAAAAAAAAAAATTGAGTTTTAGTCCTGAGTATGGGGTCCTCCAAAATATACTGCTTTTTTTCTAGTTATATGTAAAAATCTTAATGCGGTTCACAGAGTACATCAACTTACCAAGTTTCAACAGCATAGGCCTCATAGTTTCGGAGAAAAGTGGCTGTGACATAAGGACGGACAGACAGACAGACAGACAGACAGACATGATGAATTTATAAGGGTTCCGTTTTTTGCCGATTGGCTACGGAACCCTGAAAACAGGAAATTGTAAAAGGGCGGCTCCATTAAAACAAACATGTTGTTCTTTTTGGTATGGAACTCGCTTGTTGTTGCTTGTAGTTTCAACCAGGTCGTAAGTGCTGTGTCCCTTTTTTTTTTTTTTTTTTTGTTTAACGTGAGGGAAAATCCTCATAGGATGTTATGCCGGACTCTTACCGACTAAAAAACCTCACGCCACGCCTAACAGCCTATGGTTGAGAGCCCCGGGTAAGCCCTCAGGAAGGATGTCCCGTGACTCCCAACAGACCCACGGCCGCCAATGCGGCCTCGCCCAGGGGGTGGTTCGGGTGCGATCCCGCGTCTATGGGGGGTTTCGGGTGTGACCCCGCTTCTAAGGGGGGGCGTGCGTGAGTTGCTCACGTCACGCTGCCGTCATGGGCCTGCTTCTGTAAGGACGGTGAGCGACCCTCTCACCGTCCTCAGACCCCCGGTCATGGAGGCCGATAGTCTTCGGCAAAGACACGTCGGCGGCGCCCAGGGCGCCGACTGCGGAACTCGGGTGGGAGAGTTCTCTCCCGCATCCGGCCCGCCGCCTCCTTCGCGAGCATGACCTGCTCGCAGAAAGAGGCGGCGCAGTCCCACTTACTCCCGCTGGAGAGCATGGCTCGCACCATGGCCTCGAGCGAGAGAGTGTCCACGCCCAGACCCACTACGAGGACCTGGCGCTGTTGTGCCCACGCCGTGCACTCCACCAGAGTGTGGAGCGCCGTGTCATCGCTGCGGTCCTCGCAGTGCTGACACTCGGCCGTGGTTTCCCGGTGTTTTCGCCACAGATACCTACCGAAGCTACCGTGCCCGGCAAGTATCTGTGTCAACCGGTAGGAGAGAGCACCGTGTCTTCTCTCCAGCCACTCGTCCATGACCGGTCTGACGGCCGCGATTGTGGCGAATCCCCCCTTTGGTTGCTCAAGTCGCACCTTCCATGTCTCCATGGTTTCCTGGTGGAGCAGGGTCTGCTGGGCCTCGATTTCTCGAGACGCAGGTCTTTGGCCCCGCTCCAGCGCCTCCTTGCGCCATCTGAACAGTGACGCAAGGGCTCTCGCTTCCAGGTCCCATGGAGGGGGGGTCCCATGGAGGGGAAGTGCCGTGTCCCTGTAAAAATAAAAGTTAGAATGTTTATGGTTTTGTTTTCCTAATATCCACTTTACTATTCTCATCTCACGATCTCAAAAAAGTGCTAAGATTATTGAATGCACTTGACAAAGAGACTGTTTGAACGTATCTCTACTAATATTATAAATGCGAAAGTAACTCTGTCTGTATGTTACGCTTTCCTGCCTAAACCGCTTTAGTGATTGAGATGAAATTTTGTATATAGATAGTTCGAGGTCCTGGGAAGGACATAGGCTACTTTTTAACCGACTGTGCTAAAGGAGGGTTATGATTTTACGCGATAACGACTTCTACGCGGTCGAAGCCGCGAGGCACGGCTAGTAAATTATAACGTTACAAATGATTTCATTAATAACTGCGTAAATACTCGTATCTGGTTCTGTGAAGTACGCAAATGTAAAATGTGTCAAATGCAGACAAACCACAAATATGAAAACTTCTCGGTTCCTGAGTTGGAAGTTACAAAGTTTTCATCTGGGACCTTTGCTTGTTCTATTTTATATACAATGCAACATACATATATACTATCGTATTTTGGGTATTTAATCCACAATTTGTCATTAAAAGTTTGTGAATATTTGAATGCCGTCTATTAGGTTTGAATAACCTAATATGACGCAGTGGTCGTGCATGCGATTTTTGTAATACAGGTTTATTTAATCCGGGATCGATTACCGGGACAAAAACGTCAAACATAAATATATCACGGAAACGCTCGCAAATGAAATGTCACAAAGTAGTCACGAGGTGACCCATCCAGGGACCAGCCTGTGTCAAAGTTCCTGGGTAATAATATCATAGTCCTCTTCATCATCTTAGCCTTTTCGCTTTTATTGACTGAGGAGTAAGTTTTTCAATTACATAGTAGTGCCGACTGCCTTCTGGTCCGTGTAACACTTATTGCAGATAAGTTTAAATTTTACTCCTAATACCTATCATAATTATAGAGACTTCGCTGTTTCGTTCAAAATAAATTGTTGGTTGTGAAGGTTGGTTTAAAGATAATATTCATTCTCGCGCAGACAAATAAGCGCTGTTAAAAAGGCATCAATTCTTTTCACATCGTAATAAACAAATACAGCCGCTTACACAGATTTACACACAATTACGCGAATAAGCAACAGAAGGCGCGTATGTTGTGGCTGCGATAAACCACTACCAAATTATTATGTTGTTTAACACTTACCAACTTGCATTAAGTACTATACTTTGAAAGTCATGTTTAAGCTTTAAGCTTTCTGCTTTTGTATACGAACTAACAAATTAAACTAACTCTCTTTTAAAATGACTATTGTATTTCGTCGTACGTAAAATTTCGGACTACGATAATAATTTAATAAGTATTGTACGACATCCTCACACAACTAAGCTCATATAAACTTGTACTATAGGATCAAGATAACTTATAAACTTACTCATATGTAAATATCTGAAGACATACACATTAAACATAGAAACATCCAATCTCTAAAACAATTTGTAAATGTGGATCACACAAATATTTGATTTAACCCGGTACTCAATTTCTAACTACCCTTACTAATCCATCCCTGTACCAAATTTCACCCAGATCCGTTCAGCCGATAAAGCATGCAAAAGAAAAAAACATCGAGTTCACAAACTTTGGCATTTTTAATATTAGTAAAGTAGTATAATTTACTAACATCATCAAAACCCAATAACAAACGTTGGATTTCCTCATCGAGCTTTTTAGGGTACCGTACCCGAAGAATAAAAACGGGACTCTATCACTGAAACTTCATCGTCCGTCTGTTCGTCACGAGGCCGTAGCACAGAAATCGTGATGGCTAGGGAGCTGATATTTTCAGAGATTATGAAATTCTATGATGGATCGTTTTAATGGATTTTATTAGACAAAGGGTTTCTGCGAGAAAAAATATTAAGAGGGTCTCCCCATACAACAAATGTGATTTTTTCATTTTTATTGGTAAGGAACCCTCATTGCGCGAGTCCCACACTCAAAAATAATCGACCAAGTGCAGGGGTGATATTTTTTTGATACTACAATGTCAGGTACGGCAGTCTGGTGGATTTGTTGACTTACATGTATATAACGCTCTTTTGTGTAACACGTGTACTAACTATACCTTTCTCAATAAATAGATACGTAGCGAAAGGTAAAGCAAAGTTTTTTTTATATCAATTTATTTGATTACTTCATATGATGAGCAAAAACAAACTCTTCAGTATTTTATAGTTTAAAGATAGTTTTCACATCCTAAACTTACAGGTATGTAATTTAAAAAAATACCTGACTTCTAAATAACCAATGTTTTGACTTAAGACTTATAAAACAAATAGGTACTTTATAAACAATAAAATTTTACCCGGCCGGAAAAAGAAACAAATTTCGGTACATATTTTGTTATTCAGTGCTCGAATTTTACACGGCGATCATTAAACATAAATTAATCGTCATTAATTAATAATTTTCGTTTACATTTCAAGCTTTCATTTTAGTATCGAATATACCTACTTTATTTATTTGGAAAATGCCCAATCATTAAAATTTCATGAGTGACTACCCGTATCCGTATCTGTATTTTACAAACACCGGCCAAGTGTGTGTCGGACTCGTGCATGCACAGTTCGTACTATTAATTATCGATCGAACACGTAATATACTCCCTTACAAAAATCACGTTTTTTTTTGGTAGCCACTCTCAAATATTTATTCTGTCCCGCCTGTACCCAAAAGGTAAAAACGGGACCCTTTTCAAAAAACTTCGCCGTTCGTCTGTCTGACTCTCTGTCTGTTAGTATATTTTGTTATTATAGCGACAAAAAAAAATACATACACAATACATATCAACTGAAATGGTATACGATTGATTAGGGATTAGGCATGTGTAAGTAACGTAAGTAATGCATTACTTTTCATGTGACTCGCTCGAGTACCATGACAGTGTACGTTACTCGACGAAATGTATCATGACAAAATATAGTACAATCGGGACAAACGTGCCGTCTGCGGTGTTCAATGTTGATATTTACTTCGCGCGCTTTCCATGCAATCACCACTCGTCACACGTTGCCGTTCCGCACGTGTGTGAGTGAAAAAGCGTCATTTGTTTAGTACTAGCCGCCACGCGTTACTTGACTCGGGCGGCACGACCGACCGGCGACAAGTTTATTTTAACTTTACGTTGACGCAATAAGGTCTATTTTTTCTCAATGCTGCTTCGTTCGTATTCATTACGTTACGTACCTACCTATGTTTGACTCTGTGATACTTTGCAGTTTGTTTAGTTAGCGTTTAATAATGAAGAACCGCGCATTCTCGTTATTCAGTTTATTATCTGATTTCTACAACAAAACAAGATTACTCTTCAATAGGTAGGTACATAAAGTATGAAGGAAGATCAACTGTTTTTACATACCTATATAACGTATTTTTACTTCATTAACTTGCACACATTCACACCAAACTAAAACTAACTACTAACAATTTTCAATTAAGTTTATTAGATCTATTATACAATAATATCTATTCGAACACTATTAAATTTACTTTACTGCATACAGTACACATAAACCACATCATACGTTACTTTATTTACACCTTAACGTGCCTGCGTACATTCGCATTAGCCAAGTCACGTTCAGTTAGGACAACGTACGACACTTTGTCCTGTGACTATAATGCGATGCGAACGAATGCTGGATTTGGCGCGCACGCAGCGCGCGATTAATATTTTATAACTTTGTGCCGCCGCATGAGATTGTCATGATAAAAGTCATAGTACAAAGTAATGTGACGCGGTACGAAATGTAATGCCATATGACATTACTTTTTAGTGTAACGTTTTGCGCATGTCTATTAGGGATCCCTTTCGAATAACATAATATATGTACTCGTATTCCTAAAATGTTTTGGCACAATGAATTTAGCATACTTTTTTTGGCATAATTATAGAATAGAATAGAATAGAATAGAATAAACTTTATTGTACACCAATTTAAAAACATACAGAAGAGAAAGTTATCATAATTATAAATGTACAGAGGGCGGCCTTATCGCTAAAAGCAATCTCTTACAGGCAACCTTTGGATGGAAAAGACTGTTAAGAATCACAGGATATGGGTGTCTCATTAGTGTGAAGAGCTTTCGGATGATATAAATTTACTAATACACGTCATAAATTTGAACGTTAAACGTTCCACGTCATCAACACATACATGTCAATAAATATATAAATAAACATAATATACGTACATAAATGCATACATAAATACATACATACACAACTACATAGATACATACTAAAATATAAGTAGGTATATACACATAAATACACAAATACGTACGAGTACATTCATAGATACTATAATGCCAAATAATGTTCCTTAACCAGTCTTTGAAAAACATTTAAGGACTGCGCGCGCCTTATGTTTAACGGTAAGGCATTCCACAACCGTGCAGCTTGTACCGCAAAGGATTTATCATAAAAAGTTGTGGAATGTCTCGGAATTTCTAATTCCAGTGACACTGATGACCTTAGAATTTTCAAATGTGTGTCATTGAGAAACTTAAAACGTTCTTTTAGATAAGTGGGAGTAAAGGGATTAAAGAGAGTTCTGTACAGCATAGAGAGAATATGAGTGTTCCGACGAAGACGAATTGGGAGCCACTCGAGCTGTCTACGAAACTGAGATACGTGATCATATTTGCGTAACCCAAATATAAATCTAATACAAAAATTTTGAAGTCGCTCAAGTTTGTCTAGCTGCTTCTCAGTGATATCGAGATAGCTGACATCTGCATAGTCGAGTACAGGAAGGAGAAGGGTTTCTGCAAGCGCCCTTTTAGTGGCAGTTGGCAGGAAGTTGCGCAATCTACGCAGTGAGCCTGCAGAAGCAAAAAGCTTACGGCTAACCTCTCTCATTTGGGGACGCCAAGATAGTGTACTGTCTATCAAAATACCCAAGTTCTTGACGTCACTGCTAACCTGCAGAGTAACACCATCAAACTCTATGTTCGGAAGGGCTGTCCATTGCACTTTATTTATCAATTGTGAGCTGCCAACCAAAATTACATGAGTCTTAGAAGGGTTGACCTCCAAACCATATTTTCTGCTCCATTGGCTGATGTACGCCAAATCAGCATTTAGCATAGTAAATGCTGTCGAAAGTTCAGACAATGGGGCTTGATTGTAGATTTGAAGATCATCTGCATAAAGGTGGTAGGAAGAAAATAAATACTTCGAGATAGAATTTATAAAAATAGTGAACAGCACAAAATAGAGAAAGCACGCCACCCTGCGGAACGCCGGCAGAAGTACTACACCACGTGGAAAAAAATTCTTCGACGCGAACTCGCTGCCGGCGGCCAAACAGGTAACTATGAAACCAATCAATCACTGGTGGAGATATGTTAAAGGAGCGTAACATACCAAGCAGGATATGGAAATCTACTGTAATAAAAGCGTTTGTAAAATCCAGTAACGTGAGCACAGTGAGATTTCCCCTCTCCATGCCTAGTCGAATGTCATCAGTCACCTTAATCAATGCGCTGGTTGTACTATGGCCTGACCGAAAGCCTGATTGAAAGGATTTAGGAGATTGTGTCTGTTAAGATACGCATTTAATTGGGAATGAACAAGCTTTTCTAGGACTTTGGAGAGGAACGGTAATATGGAAATAGGACGATATTCGGAGAAGGATGCTGGGTTTGATTTTTTAGGCAAAGGAATGATATGCGCGTCTTTCCAGGCTTTCGGAAACTCGGCGTAGATGAGAGAGTGGTTTAATATGTGACATATAATTGACAGGATTTCGTCAATGACAGGTAGTACCATCTTCCGGCTAATGTTGTCACCACCAATCGCATTGGAGCCTATCGACACTATACTCCTTTTAACATCAATTATACTTGGTCATAATTGATTTTTAGCAGCATTGTACTGTGGAATAATAAAATTATATTTAGGTCTAATATATTTATGCATAGTTATAATTTGCAAAATGTTTTTAGGCGTTTCTTTGTTTACCTACGTATTGCATGATGTAAACATATATCGTAATAGTTTCGTATAATAGTCATACATTTTATTAATGATATCTGTGAAAGGCAGCTATGCAACAAATAAAGTTTAAGTTACTATGTCTTTTCTGTCCTTCGTTACTTATACGATCTCGAAGATATTAGTACAGGAATAACGAATGACCAACTTATGAAGAATGACGATATAAGGACTGATGTTGAGGGACAGACTTTTCTTTTTTATTTAACGTGAGGGAATATCCTCATGGATGCTATGCCAGACTCCTGCCGACTATAAAACCTCAGCCTACGGTAGAGAGACCCGGTAAAGCCCTCAGAAGGATATCCCAGGACTCCCAATAGACCTACGGCTACCACTACAGCCTAAGCAGGGGGCGGGGTTTAGGTGATATCCCGCGTTTTGAGGGGTTTTCGGGTGAGCGTCAGGATGGACGGTCACTACCCATAGATCGCATCGAAACAGTTATAGCTAGTTGCTACCTAGTTGCTACTAGTTGCTACCAATCATTAAATAGTTGCTACCTTTGATTTAAACAAGATAAACGAGTTTTTAAGGTGACCGGCCATTCTGACATCAGGATGGCCGGTCACCTATGCAGGGAGGAAAAACTAAGCAAATGAATTGAGTTATTTTATAAGCAATAGTTGCTACCAGGTTGCTACCTTCATATATGTCGGTTTAGACCTCGTAGCATTTAAGGATTCATAGTTATAGTAATTTACTATTTTGATGGCGAAGCGCCTGTAGGAAATAAATGAGCAAATGAACAAAATACAATTTGGTAAGTTTATAAGCAGGCGTTATCTGTTTTTATTTATTTTATCTGTTATAAATGTGGAATATAATTATGTAGTTGAGATTCCCAAACTTACTTAAAAGTGTTTATTGCAATAATAAAACAGAAAGGTATGCTTGAATATTTGTAATTTAATTAAAAAATAACATACTTATCGACGGTACAATGGAAAAACACTTTAAGCGACACTTTGGTCGATAATGAGTTATATATAATATATATATTTGGAATCATCCACCGTATCCCGGTAGTTCCATTGCGTAGTCGTCGATTGATCTTGGTTTCGTAGCGATCTGACCTCTTTGGTGTCGCTTCAAGTAATGGCTTATTTTTTTCAGACGCTAAATGAAGTGACACAAAATTGTAGCGAATTTAGTCAAATTACCGGTTAGAGTATCGACTACTTATTAAGATTATTATTTGATGTGTTTTCTTTTTCTGTTTCGGATATCCCAAGTCACTTAAATCGTTTTTCTCCGTCATAGGAAATGCGACGTAAAGCACTAGAAGTGTTTTGGCTCACTCTTGTATCACTAGTGCCTAGTCGCTACATTCGTTTCTCCTTGTTTTCATTGTATCTGTAAGAGTTTAATGAGAGTGTTAATAAAGTTAATGTGTTTTGCCTTCACGATCATTATGACATATTATGGATTTCAGTTTTTTTGCAATTACAGAAAGAATCGATAGTGTCGGTTAAAGTAACACCATCAAAATGTTTAAAGAAACTATTAAGTGAACCGACATCGTCTTTTATTCCCACAAATTCGGTTCATTTAATTTTGTCGACTACCTAAATAATGACGATTGTCGCTTAAAGTAAACATTGTTTTCAAATCGTGTTTTCAATAATCAGATTTTTACAGAGCTTGGACCACGGCGGGCGCTAATTTTGATCCTAATGTCTCTAAAGTGAACGCAAATTCAATGCTGCAAATTTCAGAGTAAACTACCTAAATCATGTCCAGTTTAACCCTACAAATATTCAAATTTGTTAATTTACTGTGGCATTACTAGTTCAGGGCACGTCAATCTCAATTCCCAAACAGTATAGGGCTCCTTGGAGTTGAGGTTTCTAGTGACGTTCGGTACCGTCATTTGAACGACAAGGCTAAGCTGCGCCGTTAAAGCTCGGTGTGCTTAGCAGGGTATGTTGGTACTTCACTGGTGCAAACACTGCTTATTTATAGTTGCAAGTAAAGTGCTGAATGCTGAAAAGAAGCACCTGAATATCAGCTTCACCCATTCGAATTGATACAAAAGCATGCTATGAGAGTTATTAACCATCACATAATTACAGGCGGAGTGGAGTCGTTTTACGATAGGAAAACTCCACCATCTTTTGAGTGAACTACTGCCTGTACAATGGTTAGTGTTCTGACAAATAGGTTAATATGAAAATGACACGGCCCACGGTTACTTTCCATGATTACACCGCTTGCCAGAAACAGGGTTCATGCTTACACTTACACTTAAATACATTGTATGTAGCGACGTGAGTTGAATAGGTAACTTAAGTACACAATTTTAAATGAACCGATGTTGTGGGAATAAAAATCCATGTCGGTTAATTTAATAGTTTCTGTAAACAATTGCAAAAAGAATCGATAGTGTCGGTTAAAGTTACACCATCAAAAGGTGTTACTTTAACCGACACTATCGATCTTTCTGCAATTGCAAAAAAATACTAAAATCCATAATATGTCATAATGATCGTGAATGTAAAACACATTAACTTTATTATCGTTAACATTAACAATCTTACAAATACAATGAAAGCAAGGAAAAACGAATGTAGCGACTACGCACTAGTGATACAAGAGTGAGCCAAAACACCTGTAGTGATTTACGCCGCATTTCCTACGACGGAGATAAACGATTTAAGTGACTTGGGATATTCGAAACAAAAAAGAAAAACGCATCAAATAACAATCTTAATAAGGAGTCCGGGACGGACTGACCGTCCGTCTGTGGATGATCGTCCACTCTAACTAAGCGGTAATTTAACCAAATTAGCTATAATTTTGGGTCACTTTATTTAGCGTCTGAAAAAAATAAGCTTAATAGTGCCATTACTTAAAGCGACACCAAAGAGGTCAGATCGCTACGAAACCAAGACCAATCGACGCGGAAAAATTCGCTGATTCCAAATATGTATATAACTCATTTTCAACCAAAGTGTCGCTTAAAGTGCTTTTCCTTTTTGCCGTCGATATGTATGTTATTTTTTTAAATTATTTATTAAATTGCAAATATAATAAGCAAACCTTTCTGTTTTATTATTGCAATATACACTTTTAAGTTTGGGAATCTCAACTACATAATTATATTCCACATTTATAACAGATAAAATAAATAAAAACTGATAACGCCTGCTTATAAACTTACCAAATTGTATTTTGTTCATTTGCTCATTTATTTCCTACAGGCGCTTCGCCATCAAAATAGTAAATTACTATAACTATGAATCCTTAAATGCTACGAGGTCTAAACCGACATATATGAAGGTAGCAACCTGGTAGCAACTATTGCTTATAAAAAAACTCAATTCATTTGCTTAGTTTTTCCTCCCTGCATAGGTGACCGGCCATCCTGATGTCAGAATGGCCGGTCACCTTAAAAACTCGTTTATCTTGTTTAAATCAAAGGTAGCAACTATTTAATGATTGGTAGCAACTAGTAGCAACTAGGTAGCAACTAGCTATAGCTGTTTCGATGCGATCTATGGGTAGTGACCGTCCATCCTGACGCTCACGTTTTCGGGTGTCATCCCGCTTTTTAGGAGGGGCGTGCGTGAATCCCTCACGCCACGAAGTCGTCTGGGGCCTGCTTCTGTAAGGACGGTGAGCAGCCGCCTCACCGTCCGCAGGCCCCCGGTAATGTAGGCCGATATAGTCTTGGACGAAGACACTTCGGCGGCGCTTGCACCGCCGACTGCGGAATTCAGGTGGGAGAGTTCTTTCCAGCTCCTTCCCAGCCGTTTCTTTCATGAGCATGACCTGCTCGCAGAAAGAACCAGCGGAGTCATACTTACTCCCGCTGGAGATCATGGCTCGCCACCATGGTCTCGAGCGAGAGAATGTCCACGTCCAGACCTGCCACGAGGAACTGGAGCTGTTACGCCCACGCTGGCGCCGTGCATTCCACCAACGTATGGAAGATGAGAATGGCCCCCAATCGCTAGATGCGCCACGGCTTGCCATCAAATTGGCGACGGCCATTTGGCGAGCTTACTCATAATAAAAAAAATAAAAATCTTAAAAATAAACATCAGATCAATTTTTCAGAGTTCGTATTGAAAAATATTACTAAACATTTGCTGTTAAAGATGCCACGATACTATCTACTAACCAAACTTTCTATGACAGAATAAGTACCTAATACAACAATTACTGCTTTCTATATACCTACTCAAGAACAAAACAGTTTGTCGTATATCATATAGATTAAGGAAACGATTCCAACAAAATCCACATAAAGCTCGGTGGAATTGAAAAATGGGGTGAATTATTTGCAAAAATGTTGTGCCGTTCTTTAACATAAACAGATGTTGGTGGGGGAATATCCTTCGGGTTTATAATGCACATAACATTATATAAACGAAGCCGCCTGTTAGTTCTATCAGTCTGTTGGTTATAAGCTTTAAAGTACTGAAGGGATTATCATTCGAGTTTCAGCAATAGATAGAGTAACTCATAAGGAAAAAGTGGGTAAATAATTTCGCGAGCGTAGCACCTCTGATGTTGCAAAAGTCCTTAGCTTTCCATCACGTGGGCCACCTGACTGGTGGCGACTGTTGCTTTGTTTAAAATATAAGTTTACTGGGTAGCAATATATATAGTTTCTTTTGGAGCAACGAACTGTCTGTATGTAACAGGTAATGAATCAGGATGGTATGCCGTATATTTCAAGATGTCGAAAAACGATTGAAAAGCCTTACAATAAAAATGGGTACCTACATAAAAAGCTCACCACGCAGGCGAAGCCGCGGGCATTAGCTAGTCTCTACATATAAAACGGAATCGTTATTAACTGTCCTATCAACGCATGGCTCGACTGCTGTATGAATCTGACCCTCCGATCCCCCTTTAAATATAGCTTTGAAACCGGGTAACTTTTAGTAGAATTTACGATAACAAAAAATAAGGAAGTAATAAAATTGAATCCTAAACATACAAGGAACATTTAATTTCGAAAGCCAATTCACGGAGGAAGCGAGAGTCCTTGCGTCACTGTTTAGTAGAGCAAGGAGGCGTGGTGGAGTGCACGGCGTGGGCGCAACAGCGCCAGGTCCTCGTGGTGGGTCTGGATGTGGACACTCTCTCGCTCGAGACCATGGTGCGAGTCATGATCTCCAGCGGGAGTAAGTGGGACTGCGCTGCCTCTTTCTGCGAGCAGGTTATGCTCGTGAAAGAGACGGCGGGGCGGGAACGGAAGAGAACTCTCCCACCCGAGTTCCGCAGTCGACTTGGCGGCGGCCTAGGCGCCGTCGACGTGTCTCTCCATGACCGGGGGCCTGAGGACGGTGAAGAATCGGTCACCGTCCTTACAGAAGCAGGCCCATGACGACAGCGTGACGTGAAGAATTCACGCGAAACGGCCCCCCTTAGAAGCGGGATAGCACCCGAACCACCCCCGAGGCGAGGCCGCAGTGGCGGCCGTGGGTCTGTTGGGAGTCCTGGGACATCCTTCCGAGGGCTTACCCGGGGCTCCCAACCATAGGCCGTAGGGCGTAACGTGAGGTTTTTTAGTAGGTAGGAGTCCGGCATATGGCATCCATGAGGATTTTACCTCACGGTGAAAAAAAAAGCCAATTCACGGAACTTTTCATTTTTTTAATTGAAATAGACTACATTGATAGAATGTATCATCGTTACTATGTAGATTATACAAGTATACAAAAATATAGTCACTATAATAACGAACACTGTGAACATATACTATAAACTAAAAATTGTTAAATATAGTGTTTATTGTAGTATTGTGTGTAATTTTATACACAAGATTGAGTCTGTAAAGTCATATCAATTACTCAAGATATCCTTTTGAGGGTTTGCCCGAAGCTACAGGCCGTAAGCAGTTGTAGGGCAACGTGTGGTATTAGTTAGTAAGAATCCGGTATGGCATCCATGAGGCGTGCTGAGCTCATTCGCTGCCAAGCAGTCCTGAAGATGCCTCGTGTGTAGGCGAAACACATGTTGACAAATTAGTCACATTAAAGTTATACAACAAAATACTATTATAAATTATTACTAAATACAATCAGATATATTAACCGTGATCATAGTCAAATAACCCACCCCTAACCGTTCCTGGTGTAAAGGTGCCCATTACGCTAGCCGCATTGCCACGCTGAATGGCTATGGTCAGCCTTTGGACCAGGAACGATTTGGAGCGGGAGTCACCCGTTTTTTCCCCAATTCTTTGACCCAGCTCACTAATAATATTTTTGGCATCAGTGCCCCAGCATCGCCGTGGAGACTATGGGAGTGAATAAATAATGGGGCTCCATCGCTGCGTACTTCTGCCTTTTCCTTTCGGCTGCATCCTCTGCAGCCGCCGATGGTGAACGGACAGTGCGACTCAAGTGACTGGCGGCCAATGTACAGACACAAGTAGCATCCCACACCAGGCACTTGCCGTTTCTCCACGGCACCAAGGTTAGCCCATCCGGCTTCTTGCCATCAGTTCTACAGAGACCCGGCGGCTCAAGGACGCAAGGGACACCCGCCGAGACAAAAGCCCTCCGTACAATATCGTTGAGGGCATGGTGTCGCGAAAACCTCCCTGTACAGCGACGACAACTCAGAGCGTGGTGGCCATCAGCCCCCACCATGGAACCGCAGGTGCATCTATGGGGTTCACACACCCTGCAGCCCAGGCGGAGAGCAACCGCCACACGCAAAGAGTCATCGTCCAACAACGTGCCCAGGTGAGGCGATGGCAGCGCGTGCAGCCATGCCCCCGACTCTGGCTGTGACACAGCAAGAAGTCTAGCCCTATCAGCAGCAGCGGCACCGTCCAGCAACAGTCCCCGAACTCGCTTTAACCCTAAATCATCCCACGCCCGCTGACTGCACAGTGCCCCAGGCGGCACTGCACCCACGCCCAGAGACCAGGCGGCCAGGGCATCCGACACAAAGGATATACCGTCCACGTCACCATTAGAATGGAGTATGGTAGTGACGAGGCTGGCAACCCCATGCGCAGAGGCCAGGAATGCCGGTAAACCCACATCGTGAGCGCATCTCACACCAAGACCCCCGTAACGAGTCGGGAGAACCGCCTGAGTCCACTGGGGTCCATCAAGGGACACATTCAGTACGGATTCGAGCGTTATTTTGATGGATCGGTCGAAGCTTGAAATCTCCCGAGGGAAGAGCCATGTAGGGTTCGTACGCAATAAGTACATGAGCTTCGGAACAGCGAAGCACATGCGCAGCAAAACAACCGCAACGTGCGCGGAAAGTTTTTTGAGACGCTCCCGAGCGACAAGGAGAAGCTGTTCACACGAACTGATAGCCTCAGGAACTGCATCCAAGAAAATGGGAGACCCTAAAAAGTAGAAATTTGATTTTGTTAGTTCTCTGAGACCTGGTAATAGAGCGTTGAATCGAGACAAGTGTTCACTGGCATCGACACTGCAGGGAAAGAACTCGCACTTTGAGGCGTTTACCACTAAGCCAAGCTCACTTAACCGAGGAAGAAGCATCTCCAAATCCCTATACACTTCATCCGGCTTACCTTCAAGGATGCCATCATCAAGGTACCAAATATTCAGAGGAGACTGTATTTCTCGGATAACCCTGTGAATGGACAAACTAAATATGAGTGGCCCAAGAGGATCTCCCTGCTGTGCCCCCACTTGTGAAAGAATGAGGTTCTCATTAAAGAACAGATTAGAAAAGGGTTGATACACCTGGCAAAGAAAAGGATAGATAGAAGGAATTTTATCCCTGACCTCGCTCAAGAGAACGTCTCTCTCCAAAGTATTAAACGCGTTGCATATGTCGAGCTTTACTAATACGCTGCCCTCGTTCCCCGAACTCATCGCTAAGGACCGCGTGGCATGCACTGCCGCCTCGCAGCCCAGGCGCGTACCGAACCCCAGCTGATGCGGCCGAAAATATTCAGACATCTGGTCCCTCACGGCACGACAAGCGAGCTTAGCCGTCAAACGGCGCAAGACACTGCCAATGGCGATAGGTCTAATGCCTCCATCCTTTTTTGTTAGTGCAAAAAGAGAGGCGCCGTAAAGATAGGGACACACAACAGAGTTCAGTTGACCGCTCAGCAAAAAATTTGATAGTCGCGCCAGGCACTCCAACAACCGCACACCATTTTCTCCCGCCGAAGAAGTCAACTCCTTAAGATGTCCAGGGCGGAGCCCGTCCAGACCAGCCGCAGATCCGCTGTAGAGCGTACCAAGCGACGACCGCACGTCCTCAGCGGTAACCGATATCGGCGCAACCGAAATATCCGCTTCGGGCGGGAAATCTAGTGGACGCGATGGAGCTGGATGCTTAAGTTTGAGGGCAGCCAATGTATCGAGATCGTGCTGGGCAAAAGAGTCATCAGACATCAGCAGACGAACCGCTCCCCTCAGATCACCCTCGAACACTTTTGATTCTATGACCTTCTTAGCGGAGCGGCCCCTAGCGCTGGCCCTCTCGGTGGCACGTAGATCATTGTGATCAAAAAGACCATACGACTCAATATTGGCCTTAACTTTTGAAGTCATATTGCCGGGAAGGTCCTTCGCAGGCACCCTCAGTGGTCCGTATGCGAAAGAGAGAAGTTTCTGCCAGTCTTCCACTCCATTACAGCTAATACAGGCATCGATCACATCACATAGCTTACCAGCTGCGAGATTACGAGCGCCCTTGGGTATATGCCGGAGCACTGGTGTAGCTCTCCTCAAACCAGCAAGCCTGTCCAGAGTACACGGCACCGATGACTGGCCAGCAGGACCGCTGATTGGAGGCGCCACTGCTGCATCCGTATTAGCAGCAGCATGCTGAACATCCCTGTGTTTACGGCCCACATGTACCCTAAGCCCATGCACTCCAAAAGTACGTGTAGAATCAGGGCAGTGGGGACAACGCAATCGTGCCATACCAGAATCCATTTTAGTTTTAAAGTATCAAAATAAGTAAAAATAAAACATTCACCGAAAACAAAATGTCATAAATTAATTTAAAATTCAATAAATCAATTAATTACAAATTAATTAACAAAAATAAATATAAATAGTTATATATAAAGTTCTATTGTCTAAAAATGTCAAAAGTTAATACAATTAGGGTACCATAAAAAAAATAAAAGCTAATACCATTAAAAAGTAAGTACCGGAATGTGACCGGAATCCATTAAAACATTAAAATATGTAAACATAAATTATTTTACATACTCAAAAATGTCAAAAATCAATTTTAAATTCAATCAAGAAAATAATTTATAAATTAATAAATAAAAATCATTATAAAAGCTGTCAAAGATTAATTTAAATTACAATTAGGAAAAAAAAGATATTTCAAAAACATTAAAAAAATATCAAAGACTAATTTAAAAACTAATTAAATAAACTGTTGTGTAATGAATTACACAGTGAACTATATGTATATCAAATAAAAATTAGGTAAAAGTCTGTATCGAAATCATCTCAATGATGATGAAATACTTAGCATATTAAGTAAACTGCAAACATTCAAACCCAAAAGCAAGCCAACCACAAAGGTAATTTGCTAGTGATAAGTACACAAAAAAAAACTGAATATCTAAATTAATTTAACACGAATTTCGCATACATTTTCGAATGTAGAATTACATTTTTTTTTCCGTTGGCTACTGGGCAACACCTATGCCCCAAAATCGACGAGGCGGTATTTGGGTAAATTCTCGTATTTTTGTGTCAATTATACCCACTTTTAGGCTTCTTCGTCTGTAGGTGAAGTTTTCGAAAAGTCGAAGTTGTTTGGCAATCACAAAAAAATTTTATTGTATCGCAATGATTATCGCAGCAGGAAAGGAAAAAGACAAACAAACTATAGTGAATAGTGAGTGCGTATCTGAGCATTTCACGCGCAATGTTAATTTGTGTTATGTTATCATAGTTGCAACAGTACTCTTGTCTCCATACATAAGATGAAAAGAAATGCTGCGCGGTATCCACCAATTAGTATTTACTTTTCTTTGGTCTCAATTTCGAATCCCTGATGAAATGAACTCCGAATATATATTATGTACTTCTATTCCATGTTTTGTGATTACCTAACATTTTCGTGTCAGTGAGTGATTCAAAATACATAAAAACAGCAAGTTCATAGATGTGTGCGGGAAATTTAAATTCAGGTAGGTAACTGTTTCTGATATAACTACGTCTTGTTTTACTCACAGTTTTGATATGCACTTCTTTTGTTTTTTCTGTTCTAAACTTTTTGAGTCAAGTTTAGCACTTTATTACTTTATTTGCATCCACATTACACACTTATTACAATTTTTGTAAATATTAAATACGGGAGTCCCCCAAGAACGTATTTACTTCGCTGGGGTTGCCAGCGAAAAAAAACAAAACGTGTGACTCCCGCTCCAAATCGTTCCTGGTCCAAAGGCTGGCCATAGCCATTCAGCGTGGCAATGCGGCTAGCGTAATGGGCACCTTTACACCAGGAACGGTTAGGGGTGGGTTATTTGACTATGATCACGGTTAATATATCTGATTGTATTTAGTAATAATCTTACTAATATTATAAATGCGAAAGTTTGTGAGTGTGGATGTTTGTTACTCTTTCACGCTCGAACGGCTGAACGGATCTGGCTGAAATTTGGTACAGAGATACATTATAGTCTGGAATAACACATAGGCTACTTTTTTTCTCGGGAATAAGTTCCCACGGGAAGCGTAATTTTACGCGGGCGAAGCTGCGGGCATCAGCTAGTTTATAATAGTATTTTGTTGTATAACTTTAATGTATGAATAATGTATTGTAAGAACTAGATACACAAAAAAAAAAAAAAAAAAAATTAGTCACATTGTTAAGCGGAGTAGTGCTAATTACCAACAATCTGGAGGGTTCAGGTAATTTTTCCTATCCCACATTCAAAATTCCTTTCCTGAGGAGTTCGGTTCGTCATTCCTCCCATACAATTAGTTGGGGTTATCCTTAACGGTTGTAAGTTAGGATTGACGAATCGAGGGTCTGAGGCGGGTTCCTCTTCCCCCCCTCCCCTCCTTTTATTATCATTTTAGGATGGATTTCCGCCATGTAACGCCTGATTCCATTAGTTATCCATGAGGAATTTCCACACCCAAAAAAAGCACGACTATTTTTAGTAGTAAGTAAATATATTATATTTCAAAATGTTAAGGAAATCGTGGCAACAACTCATTTGGAACGAGATAATAACTTCAGATTCGAAATTGCCAGACACAATATTGAATTTATAAATGAATTGTTTAGGATTTTAGACACCCACGGGTGTTGTTAACTTAACCAATTTATCACAATTCGGTGTTATTGTAAATTTTGAAAGGTTTAAAAATACGCCTCTTACTTACATTGAATTGATTCTGTTTAAATTATACCATAACGTTCGAAATTAGTGAAATGTAATATGTGAAATGTAAATACATTTTTGAAGATAAAACAAGTTATGAATATATTATTTCAGTAGCTATACATGTACGACGTTAATTGCTTATCTTGATATATCGTTGTTTATTCATAAACTTTAGCAGTACACTTCCTGTATATAGAAAATCCTAAAATACTATCAAATCTAAGGAATCTAATTTCCCTGCTTCGGTTTTCTCAAACGCCTACAACCTTCTAAGCCCCTTTTTCAAGAACCCCATACGGTTTTTTTCAAGGGTCTGAGAAGGTTTTTACAGGGTCGGTAGCTCGAATGTAGCATCTCTGGTGTTGCAAACGTTCAAGAGGCTACGGTGACTACTTACTATCAGGTGGGCCGTATGCTTGTTTGCCACCTTATTAGTAAAAAAAACGGTTTAGTACTTTAACTCTTGTAGGCGAACCAATATTAATGAAAGTAACGATAAAGATTTTTTGTATAACTTGACGACTTAATTTATAACCAAGGTAAAGGCGTAATATCCCAGTACCTAATTAGAAATACATTGTAATTTACTTTTGAAGACAGAAATTTTACAAAGCGGATCGAACTGAAGCTTTACTAGAGCAGCTCCCTACAGTATGGATCGTAATTTTATGCCGTCAACAAAATACTGTCTCCAAAACGCAATAAAATTTTACCTGAATAGCACTTCCCCTCAGTGGACCACTAAAGAAGATTTTGTCTGGTACTGTCCCGGTTTCATAACATTATAACTATTATTATGAAAAGGTATACTAGAAAATATGTATAAAAAAATCTTTTACTTTAAGAATATAAACTTTTTATCCATACATTATAGTGTGTTTTACGGTTAACGTAGAGCAAGCTTTGAAAGTTATTACTGACTTGGTTGACCAAATGTCATAACCATAGTAAATAAATAAAGGATTTCTTAAAGTAGTCATTGATAATTTGACTCTCAATCAAATCTAAACGTTCACTCCGCTCATAATTGGGAAGGGTCTTTATTTTACGTGTGTGAAATCCGTCATGAATGCAATGCCAAACCTTTACCGACTAAAATCACACGTTTCGTACGTAGCCTACGCCCCGGGTAAGGCCTCGGAGGGGAAGCAAATAGAGGTCGAAGTGATAGCCAACAGACCTTTGCTGCCACTGCAACCTCACCTTTGTTACGTGTGGGAAACCCATCATGAATGCTATGCCAAACCCTTGCCGACTAAAAATCACAAGTTTCCTACGTAATGCAAATAGAGCTTTTGCTGTCACTGCGCCCTCACCTTTAAGAAGGGTATTTGGCCTTACCACGTTAGCCAGACAGGTGAGTACAGGGTTCTGTGTCCAATTTTTCATGTTCTTAATCCGTTATTTGGCAGAGGCTGGCTTGAGCCCCAGCGTTGATAAAGTACCAAATTCTCATCGATACACTAATATGAGTTATACAATCGAATCATTGATTGTGGTCACTTAAGGCTGCAATGCCAGATTTCATTCGATTCTAATACATTATATTATGTGTAAAATCTGAGGGGTTTTCAGAACAAATCTATACGTAAAATATTGTTCTAAAGACCTATATCTATTTTATGACAAGTTTTTATGAGAATTAAGATCATCTATTTAGATAAAAAAAGTACATTACTTGTTAAGATTTTTGCAATATTTCTCATTTTTAGAGAGCGATTTCGATCGAACAAAATGTTCCTAATCGTGTTTTGATACGTTAAAAAAGCAAGAGTATCTAAGATGAGTCTCTTTCAAACATACAAGCCTTAAAAACCAAATTCACAAACACAGAAACTTTTTATCTATCATGTTTCATTTTTATAGTATCAAATTGATCATCATTTCTTTACACGTATTTAAATATTTGCACGTTGGTATGCCTTTATTAAGGGAAATTGACGATATTGTAGCGATCAATTCATAATATAGTGACATAATTGAGTGGTAGCAGGCACAACCGTATAATCTTAGAGAATAAATTATTTATTTTAGATAGCTCCCAATCTGTAGTATAGCAATAAAAATTTAACCACCCTAATGTATAATTATCCGTGCATAACTTCCGACTAACATTTATCTATATTTATTTGACAGCCACTTTAGTGCCGTAATGTTACGACCCTGTTAAGAATCCTGATGGTCTCACCATATTAATACCTCTCGTCGCACAGCTCTCAATCAATCAGATCTATGCTCTTCTATGTAGGCTAACTTTCTAGTTACGTGTTCATTTAACAATGCTCATCTGACAGCTTTACTTCAAAATTATTTCATTTAAATGTAGAACGACGATCCCTCACAATCATAGTTTTACGAAACACTTAATTACCACTCCCTTATCGATTCCTTATAATCCCCTTATATGTTATCTGTGTCTTCCAGCCTTACGAAGACTACACACCTAAAACCTCAGCAAATATTAGCGTACACTAAACATTTTCTAAGGAAGGTCGCTATTCTTGTTTATCTGAACTCTGATGCCGTAATGTTGATACAGTGTAATGAAACTAAATACGGCACTGTGATCGCTTGTTACTTGTTTTATTTGGCCTGTTTCCCAATTTAATGGCAGTGAATGTAGTTTTAGCCCCTCCCTATAAAATAGAATGCAGAGGGGCTTATGGCAAGACTTTGTCTGTAGTCTGTGACTCTGTTGCATTAAACTACGTCACTAGGTCACGTAAATCATCTGTACAAAGTTTGAAATAAAACAAAAATGACAACGTCAATCGGATTGAGCTTTCACTTTCACAATAAACGTGTTAGAGAGAGGCAGTCTGGTAAGAACGATCTCACGGCTTTCTTGTCCTACTGTGCAAAATTTGAATTGTGATATTTGAAATATACGTAAGCAAATTAATGTAAATGTTATTGTTTTGTATAATGTTATCAATATTATTTAGGTGGACAGATAACCTAATAAATGTCGAGGGAGCCCACTGGATGCTGGCGGCGCAAGACCGGACATCCTTGCGGAAGCCTATGCGCAATAGTAGGAGCCAAATTAACAGATATGATGATGTTTTGTATTTGAGGTTAAAAAGATTTTATTATTTTACTAGCTTTTGCCCGCAACTTCGTTCGCGTGGTTTTAAATAAAAACCTATCAACTTTGACCTGTCCAACTGTTAAGCTGTATTATCATTACAGCTTAACCGAATTTGATAAAACATACAGCAACATTTAAGTTGAAAAATTACCCACAAAATCCCAACAGTTCAATTAGGACCAAGTTACTGAATTTTGATCCAACCCCGAACAAATAAACAAAGCTTTAAACTAATCGAATACAGGTTATTTTATTTAATTTATCTTGAATGTACCGTCACAGCTATTCACAGCTCACAATTTAATAGTGGAGATTAAATGATAGGCTGACTAAATAAGGTCTAATGTTTTTACGAAAGGAAACTTTCATTACATAGTGAGTTTCTTATTTAAACTTTCTAGATTTTTTAATATCTGCCTTTAGAGTTCATCTTCGCATACTTTTTAAAGGAAGGAAGAAAGGAGTAGGACCGTTTATTGTGGCATGAACTGGGGGAGGTTACGTCTAGCAGCGAACTACTAGGTATAGGCTGATTTCATTAGTTGATTGACTGAACGAGAATTAAATTTTAAGTTTCAAATCGATTTCTAATTTGATAATTTAAAAAAGTCACAATTTGGAAATCAAAGTAGATAATCTTAAAATTCTACATTGTTCAGTGCATCCTCTCGCGTCGTGCTATTGTATTTAGCATAGTATTTAGTTACGTAGTGCACGGATAGGATTAGTTTCTAAAATAATTTGGTTAAAAATAGAACTTTGAAATGTAACGCGTCAGTGTCGAGTGGAAAAATGCCCATACGAGTGGTTTTACGTGTCAAGCCATAATCACTATCTCGCTACGTTATTTAGTAGGCTAAACCCCTTCCCCCCCCTACATTGTTTCGACACTTTATGTAGCACTTAGAGCTGGCTCGATAGACGTTGTGTGCATAGAGTAGGAAAACTCGAAATGAAACCCGGTTGTCAGTAAAAAAACAATCGTTAAACCAAGTTGAAGGCCATACGGGGGCTTGAAAATTTTCAACTATGGGTTGTAACAGCATGCGCCTGTCTATTCCATTACGGCAATAGACGTACCGTCTATTACGTGGAACATAAAACTACAAGTGCCCCGTGTGGCGAAGGGGTTCCGTGTTGCGACGGGTAAGACTAAATGTCGCCACCCTAATACATCCCAAGGGTGTGTTGTAAGTGTTGTAAGTTGTGTAAGAGGCGAGTAAGGGAACACTTTCGCAAAAAGATCCATTGCGTAGAGAAGAAAAACTCGAAATTGAACCCGGTTGTCAGAAAAAATGGATTCCCACACGAGAAAAAAATAATAGGTACATCAATAATCTATAAGTACCTATCATCATTTTTTTACGACTAAGAATTCAATATCAACATGAAATTAGGTATTTCATGGATACAAATTTTCATAGGATATAAAAAGTATCGTTTGCCTATCTTTGGACGGACCATAAAAACGGACTGATGGAAAAGGGCAACTTTCTAATGGGGCGGGGTTACGTTCTGAGTTTACACGTTTGAGCAAGATAGCTTTTTAAAAAGAATCCGTTTCATTTTTCTTATTCTGAAGCCGTTATTAAGCTACTTTTATATCGTGTACGAAAACTTTTGTGTACATTAATGCTAAATCTACATACATACATAATTAATCACGCCTTTATCCCCGAAGGGGTAGACAGACGCATAGGATACGCCCACATTTCACCTAATGTTTTAAATGTCCCACGTAATGGGTGGTGAGACTGGTGAGCCTACGGACAGGCACGGGTTGTGACTGCCTACTGTTGAAATTTTTAAGCCACCCCATAAAGGCCTTCAACTTGACTTAACGACTACCATTTTACTGGCAACCGGGAACAACGGCTTAACGTGCCTACCGAACCACGAAAACGCTCAAATAAGCGGCACAAAGTGGTCACATGGGTGGTCGCCCATCCAAAGACCGAACATAGGTGATCGTTTACAGAACACTGAGTCCGCCGGGCCACGAATGCTTCTAATGTTAAATCTACAAACATCGTAAACTATGTAGCAGTTGGATTTTATAATCAAGCTAACAGCTGGCCTCATAGTCTAACATTAATTAACGTACAGCTTAAATCGCTTATCCTGTCGGTTCTTATAAGTGTCTGCTAAGAAATCACAATTCTTATAGTAGGTTAATAAAAAATTGTTAGCAGGGTACATACCGTACTGTTTATCCTTCAAAGGGATGTAACAGGGGTCGAAATAAAAGTAAAAAAGCAATAAAATGCTGCCATTAAACGTTGTGCACGCACCTGACACTCGAATTACTGTTTGAACATCAACTTTACCTAGTAAAAAAGCAGATCTTACCGGGACCGTTTGAAAATCGAGTAGAAAGCTTATTGTAACTGCAAATTACCCAATAACCCAAATAATTAATTCTATGTATGTGAGTCACCAAATAAGAGATTAATATTGTTTGCTTGGTCTCTAAACAAGGCAGCAGGAGTCCTTGCTCTACGTGGTAGTGATTTAGTTAATGATGACGTGCACGCTGTTGGCCTCACTACAAGAAAAATGTTAAAGATTGTAGGAAAGTGGTTTTCGGGCTCTGAAACGAGGGCTTTGGATGAAACCGACTCTCTTGACGATGATAATGACGATCTAAGGTAGACAATTAATAATATTTAGTAAATGTTTCAATAATATTTACTTTGGACCTTATCTCCACTTGATTTGATATCCAATAAGTAATATAATCTGGTCAATCTCTTCTGATACCGATCTGATAGAGTTTGTGTTATCAACATCGCTTTACATAATAATGTTATGTTCGATATACTTAATAAATATTTTTGCTACTATAATTTGGAAGAGTGCTTAGCCTTACTGTACCACCCATTGGCCAAACGGGTACATCCAAAGTCTAGTTTTGAGATTAACAATGTTTGGGACTATAATTGACGCCCGGCGTATCCTTTTTTTAGGGTTTCATAGCCAAATGGCAAAAACGGAACCCTTATAGATTCGTCATGTCTGTCTGTCTGTCTGTCTGTCCGTCCGTGTGTCACAGCCACTTTTCTCCGAAACTATAAGACCTATGCTATTGAAACGTGGTAACTAGATGTATTCTGTGAACCGCATTAAGATTCTTATAGAAAACTCAGAACTGGAACTCAATTTTTTTTTTCATCAAACCCATACGTGTGGGGTATCTATAGATAGGTCTTCAACAATGCTATTGAGGTTTTTAACATCATTTTTTTCTAAAGTGAATAGTTTGCGCAAGAGACACTTCCAAAGTCGAAAAATGAGTGTCCCCCCCCCCCCTCTAACTTCTAAACTAAGAGAACGATAAATCTAAAAAGAATATATGATGTACATTGCCATAAAAACTACCAACGAAAATTAGTTTGAACGAGATAGAGCTGGTAGTTTTTTTTAATACGTCATAAACCGCAATTTTCGGTTAGAAAAATCACTACCACTGCGAACGTGTTAAAACATCAATCAAAGTTACAACGAACTATAAGAACTTTTATATTATGTTACTTGCTGCTACGAAACCCTTCATGGGCGAGTCCAACTCGCACTTGGCCAGTTATTTATGTTTGGAAATCGTACATGGATGCTATGCCGGACTCCTACCGCCAAAAACCGCACGATGCCACGCAAAAAGTTAGGCAACATTTGCAAAATAAAAGCATTTAGCTCCTAAAAGATATAGTGAAAGGTGAAGGTGAAGATGAAGGTGAAGGTGAAGGTGAAGGTGAAGGTGAAGGAAAGTTTGAAATAAAACAAAAATGACAACGTCAATCGGATTGAACTTTCACAATAAACGTGTTAGAGAGGGGCAGTCGGGTAAGAACGACCTCACGGCTTTCTTGTTTTAAATGTTGCGACACGAAAATCCAACTGGGAAATGAAATGTACGTGCATTTTATTACACACTTAATTAAGCCCACGCTTTTTGTTATTTCAAACATTTTATCCACCAACCGTAAATGCAACTTAATTTGCACGTATTTTTGTTGTTTTTCGTTTAAATCTTTTTATTTTATGGTTTCGTAACTTCTAATTTACAGCACCATTTTTTTAAATGAGCTCTTTGTGAGTACCGGAGCCTGGTTATGTATGTTATTCCTGATTGCATTCGGAACTCTAACTTCGGAATGGAACTGGGGAGCACCTTTCAAATATACGAAAGGCCATTTTGAGATACTGAAAAATTCGGTTCTCAAAATTGGTAGTCCTTTATACCAACTTGATTCTTGGCACTTGATGCAACTTTTTATAAAACATTATGAAATGACACAATCCACTACTGTTCCACTACTTTAACTTTAAATTTCACAAAAACTGACCGGTTAGCGTTATCAAAGGACTTTTATAATTTAGGAGCCTATGATAATGCTATAAAGCAATGTCTAAATTAAAGTTAAAGAAGTGGAATAGTACAAAATGATTCTGTTATCAATCAATACATATAATAAAATCGTAACAAGTCGCTGTCTGTACATGGAAGATAAATAAGAAAAAATATTATAGGGGGGCTTTAGGAACGCAATAGAACCCAAAACAAATCAAATTAAATCAAATCAAATAATTTATTTGCATAGAACAGGTACAGTACACGTGTTATAAGTTTTAAAAGGTTGTGCGCTGTCCTATAACTTCAATGGAGCGTGCAAATGTTATAAAGCATTACAATATTATTTTGCAAAAACTACAGCAAAGAGAAAAAAAAATTAATACATACAAAACAGCAGATTTTTGTGCATGCAATCATTAACAAACAATTATTGGCCAGGTTGATATTTTATTAACCCAGTAATGCCTAGCGTGTCTAAATGGACACACAAATCAGGGTTGAGTGAAAGAGTTGATATGGTAATATTTTTTGACTTTTTTAATTAATTTAGTATTCTTACTCCGCATTTAAATGTCAAACTTTAATATAATGTAAACATCACTATTATAATAATTTTAGTTTCGTGAGTATATTCATTTATTTGCAGCCTTTAACTAGTACCTACGCTGAAAAAATAGACCCGTATTTATTTATATAAAAGCATTAAATATTGCCATAATGTAATTTCATATTTAATATATAGCACTGAACTTTATGTGTCCATAAGGACACGCTAAGCTTTAGCCATAGCATTACAATTATGTTTTGTTTAACATTTAGGTTGTTCGATTTTGACTAGTTGCTATGTAGAGGCACCATAAATCAAGCAGCAGATATGTTAAGAGAAAGAAGGTGGTGGTGGTAGCATCGTCAGAGATATAGGCGGTTGACATCAAACGAAATGAGGAAAAATTTAAGATGTTATCATAATTTGGCCATTAGAAAATGCTGGAGAGAGAATTACATGGATGCTGGAGGCATATAACCATAATGCTGGTGATTTTCAAAATAAGATGCCACAGTTGAAGGTTCGTTAAGTGGCAGTATTGATATACCTAAAAACTTTTGCAGTAGGTGCCATAGGTGCAGGAAGATGGCCTACCTTCAAACTATTCTTTGGGTTTGATAAGAAAAATCATTATGTACTGAAAATTACGTAAAAAAAGATGTGACCCAAATGCAAAAGCAATGAGTTCAATGACCTCTGGTATTGATTGCACTGTACCTACCTACTAAAAATAAAAATAAACTATTATATGTTATTAAAAAATGTCTTGTTTATGTTTATAAACAGAAAATAATAAATGTTGGTTACCAATTACCAAGAAAAATCTGCGTATGTTCTTGTCTTTTCAGCTATTGTAAGTGCTTAGTGTGTCCAATTGGACACATGTTTTTTTTTTAAACTTCCAAATTATTTATAAAAATAAAATTTATGATAAATGTCTAGAAATACCTCATTAAATCATATTTGAAGTCTAAAATTAACAAAATCCCAAAAAAAACTTCGGACATTACTGGGTTAATACTCTTAATAATTTGTATTTCAATAAGTATTATCATGTCAGGGAATTTATAATGTCAGAATTGAAAGGGGATAAAATATATATCAGAATGTCAAATGAATCAAATAAGTCCTTGATGTCAGGTAGTTAAGGTCACCATTATTTTGAGTATTATTAAAATCACAAAAAAGTCCACATTAAAATACATTATAATAAGTCTGTTAGGTAGTCTTTCACATTGTAGTAACATTTTTTGTCAGTAAATCTTTCAATCTTTGTTTAAAAATTTACATATTTGACTCCTTAATATCGCCCGGCAGCCTGTTATATATTTTAGGAGCCATGGTGAACACACTATTATGCATTAGAGTAGTCTTTACTCTGTTACATGCATAGACGACTCTTGTCTCTTTGAGCTCGGCCAAAAAACCTCGGAGGCGAGCACAAATAGTTTTGGATTCATCCTAACGAATACAGCAACTTCAAAGATATAGATTGCAGGCTGGGTCATTATATTATATTGTTTAAAGTAGGACATGCAGTTGTCAGTTACTTTTAACGAGAACATCGCTCTTAAACATCGCTTCTGTACCTTAAAGATCTTTTCCTTATTAACTGAGTTTCCCCAAAAAATCACTCCGTACCTCAGAACCGACGCCACTAGACCATGGTATGCAGTCAAGAGTGCATCCGTACCCATTACCTGTGCAAGCTCATGAAGTGCGTATGCCAACTTACTGAGTCGCTTGCATAGCTGCTCAATATGTGGTTTCCATGTTATTTTGTTATCAATTATTAATCCTAGAAACTTGACAGAGGCTACTTCTTGTACAGGCTGTGTATTACACAGTGCACATATTTTTAAATTTTTAAGTGAGGCAGCACGTTGACTAAATTGCATAAACACTGTTTTACCTACATTTATTCTTAGATTATTTACATCCATCCAGTCAATTATTGCGTTTAATGAAGTATTAATATCAGATTCATACGAGTCCATATGATTACCTTTAACAGTTACTGTACTATCATCCGCGAATAAAGCCATTGGGTTTCCTGTAGCATTCGGTAGGTCATTGATATATAGCAAGAACAACAAAGGCCCCAACACGCTACCCTGAGGGACGCCAAATAACATCTTACGCGGTTTAGAACGATATACTTCTTCTATTTTGGTCTTTCTATTAATTCCTACAATTTCCGTAAATTGAGTACGATCACTAATGTTACTAACACACTAATTAAATTCAGAAAACAATGATTTTTAGAATTTTTCTCTGTTTGTCTGTATGTCTGTTTGTCTGTACGGTTGTGCACGCTAATCTCAGTAACCGCTTAATCGATTGCAATGCGGTCTTCTTTATTGTGTCGAGGTTTGCTCCACTTAACATTTAGTGTTTATTTCATGTCAATCGGTTTATAAATAAAAAAGTTTTATTACTTTAAAGAATCGTACATAGACATATGAATCTAAAAATGGGTAAATCTAAACTGACGTGTTGGCTTAATCAATTCAAATGGCTTAGTCAATTCTAAAACCATTCAGTCCACGCCTTCGTTGCGGACTGAATTGTTTTAAAATAGCCTTAATCATTAAGCTCTTTTATGATTAAGCAAACAGGGCAGTTTCACACGCTGGTTGATGAGTCTGCTGAAGAAATACCACTCTTTTCATACACCTTATATGACTAGGATTCAGCTAGTTTCATAATAAAATTGGTAGTTTTTCTCAATATTGATGTTAAAGAATCTACTTTGAGGCTGCATCAAAGAGATACTCGTGATGGTTGATTGACATAATTATAAAGGACGAATGGAATTGGTTTAAAAATATTTAAAATGGTTCCTTGTATCCGATGGAATTATACTATGACAGCATTGTTGCAATGCAGTCACTGTATAATGCAGAAAGCCTTAGAATAAAAATACAAGCAGTATGTACATACTTTTGTAATAAATTCAATTATGATTATGACGCTTATTTCAAACCAACGATATTCCCACAACGATTTCATCTGTAGCCGAAACACATAAATGTGAGTGGGTAAATAAACACTTATTCATGTCCTCTTCCAAATTTTCGTAGACATGTACCTATCAGGGAAATTATTTTCACGGGTAAAGGGTCGGTTAGTTTGCCATATTTTGTTTACATGGCTTATTAACTTTGCTCGCTATATCACCCGTGGGATGTGGGACTTTAGATCCATCGCAACTTATATAACACATCACAAAAGTTTATTTTCCCTCTGTTATAACAAAGAAAGTTCTCTTCTTGGAGATCATTTATTTGGGTAATATGTTAAAAGAGATTGCATTTTTAAAAACTGCCAACAACAATCAGCTCATTTTATTAAGATAAGGTAGTAATCTCGATCATTTATAAATATTAGAAATTATGGTTTTTCAAACACTGGTTCTCAACTTACTCTTTATTTTGATATGTTATTCAGAATGAAAGAAAGGCTTCGGTATGTCCATTTTCTCATATTCAGTCATCTAAAGCGACTCGGAAACTCAACCAGAATGAGAAATGATGATACACCTGCAACACATAGACACACCTACCACTACAGAGACAGAAATGGGTTTAAAGTGCCCTCTTTGTGTATATTCCTGTCTCAGAGGAATAATTTCTTAGTCCATGGCGCTCATTTTATTACTCTCATTATTTCCTCGGGTTTCATAACAGTGGGTATTACGAGGCGAGCGTACAAATACGTACATTTATTCATGACTGCAAGCTGGCCGTTGTACTGGGCGCTTTGTTTTACAATTACCTACACAAGACGAGAGTTAAGCTCAACGGCACATCAGTGAATATGTAGGTACGTATTCATCTGAATACATTGAAATTGTCTGCATTTTATTTGTTAGCAGATGTTACTTGTTTTTGAAGAGGAAATTATTTCAGAAAAGAAAACATGACCATTGAACATATTAAGTGTGAAAAGTTTACATAATAGAATATTAACTTTTTATCAAAATAGCTTAGAGACAAATAGAATAAGCCATACTAAAGTTATGTCATGGGTATTATACCTATGGCTTTTAACATATTTTTTTATAAAATCTTTGGGTACCTACTCATAATTAAAATGCCACAGCATACAGCACAGTGGTTTAAAGGCACTGGGTAAGCAAAATAATTAGTATTGTGTATCTAATATGAAAAACATTTTTAGAGGTCAGCATGATAGCCAATTCACAATATTTTTCTTCACTTAGAGCGGTACACATTGTGTTGAAAGCATTTTTACTGGCGGGTTTAAGGTAAAAATTCCCGCCAACTAGGTATATATTCAAAAAGCACATTCGGGAATAAGAAGAAATAAAATATTTTTCCATCTCTTGGTCGCTCTTGTCTCACGAATCGCAGTTATATAAGATGTGCCATAAAAGTCGATAGCTAGTCCCTAGAGAAATAAAATTGTTCTACACGTTAGGTACGCTACTGTGTTTGATGTCAGGTTATTTGTACTGGTAATTTCGTTATTCGTAACAAGGTTTTGTAGGTCTAAAAATTTTTATATTTTATTGTCACTAGATATAGTTAAATAAACAAAATTTATGGTGCTTTCTGAACAATAATCAGACTCATGGCAGGAACCACTGCTTCTATCACTGTATTCTCCTAAAAGTCCGCAAACTAATACTTCAGTAAAATACCCACATTTCCCGTAACAAACTTCAAAAGCCCGTTGCATCCTATATAACATAATCAGTTTTCATACAGACTTTCAGCCCATATTTCACATATTTATGGTTAGAATTTGGAAAAATTCTTAACCAGACATTTATGGATATCGACGTCGCAAAATACAAAGTGTTCATTCAGAAATTATAGAACTATCGAGCTTTTCTAATGCCCACAAATACAAGCCCAAACATGTTATAATCTATACCAGCCGCGAAGGCTGAATTTTTTCAAAAGGAAAGCCGGTGAAAAAATAATATCCAGTTGGTCACACCTGTAGTGTAGGTATTTTGCGTATTTATTAAATGGTGGCGCGCGGCGGTGTAATGCCTTTTGTGTTTTGTTTGCCACCTGTACTATACTCTATACTCGTAAGATCCATGTATTTAATTCAAAACAATGTCTTACGCGCATGATAAATTGGCTTATAAAAAAGTATCATAAATTATCTACTGATGACTAAAAAGATATTCAAATTTACACTAACTGAAAAGGTCTTAACCGACCTTAGGTGTAAATAATAGACTGTATATCCTTGTACTAAATTTTTTTTTATTAAAACAATATTCACAGCTATATATGTCTGCTCAGGTAACGAAACCATACCGCGATCTAGATACTATATACAAAAAAGTGATGCCATCTAGTTACATATTTTGAACTAAAACCTGACTTGAACACTAACCATGTTTTGAAATTATTCTACTACTCTCTGCAAGCTCATACCTACCTATTTCAAATTGTCTCGATTGAAGTTAATTGAAAATAATTCATAAATTTGGGACTTAGACGCGAAATAGGTATAGGTACTTCTAATGTTTTTAATAATATGCATGTACTAGCTAATGCCCGCAGTTTCACCCGCGTAAAATTAGTTCCCGTGGGAAGTTACTCCCGGGATAAACAGTAGCCTATGTGTTATTCCAGACTATAATGGATATCTGTATCAAATTTCAGCCCGATCCGTTTAGCCGTTCGAGCCTGAAAGAGTAACAAACATCCACATTCACACTCACAAACTTTCACATTTATAATATTAGTAAGATTTCAAGTACCTATAGAGTATTAAAAACCGCGATATTTTACAATACAAAATTGAAATAAAAACATACTTCTTATCTATTTTTTCAAAAATATCTGACAAAGTGATTCTATGGAACAAAACTGCTTTATTATGTTATAAACTATTAATGAAACATTCAGCCAAAATAAAGATTATGAGGTATCCCAAGCCATTGAACTAATATCACTAGCGTATTCTGAGATACCTACTTGATAAATATAAAAAAACACTGACCTTTATTTTTTATCGAACCCGTAATACCGAAGGCCTACGTCCATCAGTGAGCATTATGTGACTCCAAAACAATAATCATGTGTACAGAAATCACAACAAAATACAGAACACAAAACACAATTTTACACACTTTCACGATGTATTTAGTACTTGAAGTAGATAATTATTTATAATTAACTAATAAACAGCACAATACTTTATAAAGTCAATTGAAACTATGTTATGTTTTATTATTATTCACGGGAAACGCATGTGAAATGAAGTAATAACAACACATCAAATTAAAAACACACTTCGATGCAAAACGTTTCGACGTGCGTTAGGTGCATTTAAATTGGTCGAGTTTTCAAGTCAAATACGTTGTCCTTTTCTATTAATATGACTGTCTCAGGTGTAAGCCACGAACTCATGGCTTACTTTAGGCGAAAATCCACGAATCAAATCTTGAAAAAATGTGAGAGAATAGGACGCATATATACATTTGCGTAGTACTAACGAAGCAGACGCAAAATGATCAGGAAGCCGGGCTTACCGCGTGATGTCAGAGATAGGGTCTTTGAACTTTGACTCGAAAATTTATTGCTATGACTTTTGTAGCAGGGGTTGAAACGAAAATGCCGACTTACCATGTAAATTTGCAAATATTTTTATATTTGAATGAGTGTTCGAGAATATATAATTGTGTTTATTAGTTATGAGTAAATATTACATGTCACTGCCCGATCTGAAAAGGGAAGCCACAAGGAATGGGCTTCTATGGACAATTCGCCACTGATCTATACTAATATTATAAAGAGGAAAGATTTGATTGTTTGTTTCTTTGTTTGCATCGAATTTGCCCCGGAAATTACCAGACTGATTTAAAAATTTCTTTCACTGTTGGAAAGCTACACTCTTTGCGGTGAACGTAGGCTGGGTTTCATTCCCATTTTCCCACGGGAACGGGAATTACGCGGGTGAAACTGCGTGATGTCCGCTAGTATTTTATAATTTTCTGAGAAGTTGCGTGTCCTACAGACTACTTGACGTATCAGCGAGTTCCATGTTACCATGTCGTGGAAATACCATCAATGTATATAACAGTATACTATATTTACGATGAATCGGACCTGTGAGTTTTACTGAAATTCAGCACTCAGAAAGTGAGCTGATCTTCAAAATTTATAGCTGAGAACCATCCCCGTCATATCGACTATCGAACAAAAAAAAATCGATTCAAAATTGGTTTATATTATATTGAGCCGCTACAATGCCACAGACAGACACACACATATGCACAGGTCAAACTTATAACACCTCTCATTTTTCGTCGTAACTTAATTACTGTCCACAGTTTCATGTTTCTATCTGAGTAGTTTTAGCAGGGCGCCGATTCTCGACCACACGACGTAAATATGAGACAGGCGACGCGTCACCCGCCGGTTTCCGTCCACGCATTCATGTCGTGTGAAGCGAGGATCGGTGCCCTGGGCGCCGATTCTCGCTTCACACGACATGAATGCGTGGACGCAAATTTACGGGTAAAACGTCGTCCGTCTCATGTTCGCCGTTCCTAAATATGAGACAGGCGACGCGTCACCCGCCGATTTCCGTCCACGCATTCATGTCGTGTGAAACGAGAATCGGTGCCCTGGTCGTTAACGAGTCAGACAACCAACGTCTTTAGGGAGCGCGAAATAAACCTAAAGAACCGCACTCATAATTTTCGGTTTCAAAAACAGCCAGTGCTCTTTTTACCACCCAGCGCTTAAAGTAGCTACTTTTAAAAATATCGTGCAATTTTAAAGTACGTCGTAAGTTACCCTCTTAAGTAGTACAAAAACTGCAACATACAGTCTACACCGCATCCCAGAGACGGCTTAAACTTAGCGTACAAATAAAAGTTTTAATGAACCGTTCTATGTTTCAAGCCGGGTATACGTTTAATGAAGACATAAACCAATTAAGTACTCTGAAATTTTTTTTACTACTCTAACTGTATAATGTGAAAATATTTTTCACTATGCTATCGAGGATCGATAGCTATAATCGCTATCAACACTCAATACTGTAGAAATATAACTACTTTATACGCCTTGGCTTAGGTTACCGATCAAAGCATCTCCTTTTGTAGTAGACAAACAGAATGCATTTATTTCTTTATCAAAATAAATGACGGAACCTATGCACTTGACCTTGTAAAGGTGACCTTAGGTGATAGTTTTAAAAGATTTCATTTCAATTACTCCTAAATAAAGTATTATTTTGTTTCTTTCTGAAGTTTAATTAATAAGTGATGTTGCTATATTCAAGTAAAGCTCGGTTTGTCTAAAGTACGATTATTAATCTCAGTCAGTAAAATGACAAGTGCAACTGTCACTTACACTGAATTTAGTACTGAATTTTCATTCAAGAAATGTCATTTTACTGACTGAAATTAATAATCATAGTATAGTTCTAGTGGAAAGGTCACATTTCATTAACTGTAAGAAACTTAAAGACATGATCAAACGATGTCAATCTGTGGCTAAAAAAATTCCCTACAAGTTAACAGATACTAAAATTTTATTCACTTTATGTATTATCAATTAACTGAAAAAAAAATCAGCCTCCCTTTATCCCATATCTATAATAAGCTCGGGTCGGAATACGGCATGAAGCTGTTCTCATTCTAGCAATGCCCGATGTGAAAGGATTTTTTTGTTGACCTAGGTCAACCTGTAGGGGCGAAATTTCCTCAGACATATTTAAAAAAGAAAATAATCATCATTGCATGGATCTTTCAAGTCGTTTAAGAGTTATTGTGGCACGACCAAATAGTGCGGCAGAGGCACGTACGCACCACAAAAATTTATAACATTCCACTGAAATACAATATCCAGAAATAATTATTTATGGCCGCATCAATGTTCCCCACATAGCTTTTTGTTGTATTTATCCACAACACTATGTACAAAAATCGTATTTCAATGTAACCACAAACCAATATTGCTTTACCATATATTTTAATTAATAAAGGATTATCAAGATCAATTGCACGGTTAATTCAACTGCCAGCATTTGGTAATAAAAGGAGATATTTGGATTTGATAGACTACATAATAGCCTTTTATCCTAATTTATAAAGTGATTGTTTGTGTAATCTACCTATTCTCAGACGAAATAGCCACTTGGAAGTACTATAAAACGCTTGGAAATGGTCACTTTGATTTTATATCAAAGTAGTAAGGATAGATATACAGAAAATATATACACTTTGTTGTACCTATGAAGACGTTAAGATTAAGACAAGTGATACAAAAATATAACGACATATGAGTCTAAATCACTTCGTTAAACCGAAGAATGTTTACATTTCTACAAAACTAGTAATCTTTACACATAGAAATTTATTTTAGTCATCAATAACAAATTTTAACCAATTTGAATTCATTTGCTGTCCATACTTTGAATCTCAAATTGCATAATATATTTCATAAACAGCAGAGATGATTATTAAAAATCTCTTGATACCAAATATCACACAACATTTGTGTTTTATAAACCTTCAATCAATGATGTTATAGTAAAAAAGAGGTTCAATCTTAAAAAGGAATCGTGAAATGAAAATCGTTTTAATTACCTTGAGTATTCTTCAGGTATGATATTTAGCGAGATTGCCGGCAAACCCTCTCAATGATTCTATCTCACTAAATACCGCTTAATTGCCTTTTACTTCCGATTAAATGGGACCCTATAAATTTAATAGTCTCTAATCAACAATTGGAACAACCATTTATTTCTAAGTCTACCTACATATTTCATTGCATAAATTGTCAAACAAATTATTTACTCGGAGGACAGCCAGAAAGGCATTTTCTCCTGTATTGTACCAATTAAGTCACTGCATATCCTTTCAAAACTAAAGGCGTTATAGAGCCGCGTCCAAATTTCTGATTTTTCACTGTAACATTCACAAAATTATACTCGTTATTTTGTGGTTCATTGCTACACAATCAAGGACATTCTTACTATTAGTCGGTATTTAATTTTCACTTTATCGTAGACATTTTTGTATGGGTTGACAGATAAATTATATTATCAACTGGCAGTTCACGAAATTCAAGAACAATATCGCTATTTAGCATCACAATACTATTTTCAGGTAACTTAATATTACTGTAGCAGCTCAGTAAAAGAAGGAAAATAAAAAGGTTTGAGAAATAACGCAAAGAATAGATAGGCGATAATGGGTCTACACCATCCATCACTTAATGCATGATATCAATCTATGACCCACGAAGGCGTACCTACCGTTTTCTTACAAGCCTCTCAGGACTAAACTCAATATTATAGATGAAATAAAACAGGGAGGTGGTTGACGCTTGACGTCCCTGGTGACGTAGAAGGGGTAAGTAATGAAATTATTATACTGGTTTTTATTCCGTGGTAACGTATTTTTTTCTCCCCAAGAAAAGTCGAATTGGCTATTCTCTGGCCTGCTACAGTAGTTTTACAGTTAGGTTGTCTGGCCCCTGAAAGGTTACGTGCCTCATCCAAAGCACCCTGTTTACTGTGATGTGTGTCCACTGTGTTCTCAGAATTCTCCTACCCAACTCTGTCAAACTCTAAGGGTCAGATTATACCAAACGGAAAAATACTCGCGTGCGCGCGGGCATCCTCTTGAGATTTTGTTCACACCGAGAGCAAAAATGCGCTACGGACGTGGCGCGCCGCGCGCGGTGGCAGCGTTGTGGAAAGAATGCCCGAGACCACGCGAGGACGCCCGAGTCTTCTCGAGGACGAGCGCGCATTCGTGTAAGGTTAGTGCAATTGCCAGTTCGCAGACGTCAGATGTTCTTGAAAATGATAGACTGGGATATGATCATATTGCACTTTTGACAGAAGAAGAAGAAAAACACTTCAATGCCTGTAGAAATCACTGGCGACACTGCAGAAGATGCGAACGCCGCGCAGTCAGCGCGAGCGGCGCGGGTCGCGCACGCTCGGGAATTGTCGCGCGGCCTCGAGGCTGCCCGAGCGGTATCGAGGATGCGCACGCGTTTTTGACGACGTAAGCGGCTGAATGCTCGGGCACGCGCCTTGGACGCTTGATGTCTGCGTCGGATTTTGAACCTAAGTCCATACTAATACAGTTTATTATACAGTAATATCAAAAAAATGCGCGAGCATTTTTCCGTTTGGTGTGAACTGACCCTAAGTCAGTGAAACTATAGGGAGTAGGTAATATAAACATTTTCAAAAAAAAGTACCTTACTTGTGGCAGCAAATTACACAATACTTGCAGTTTGAATTACATTTAAGGCGACCATATACCTATTAAAGCAAGAACATCTCATAATGTAACTTATTTATGTTACGCTGCTCAAAACAGTTTTTAAAATTTCGTAAACTGTTCGTTGTACTTTTTGCACAACTTGAAAAGCTAACTTACGACGTACTTAAGAATTGCACAACATTTTTAAAAGCGGCTTTAATTCTAGAGGCGAAGCTAAATTACAGTTAATACACTGACTGTTTTTGAAACCAGAATTTAAGAGCATGTTACATTTGTTTTGTACGTCGTCTTGCTTAATGTGATAAAATTGTAGATATGACTTTATTCTTAAGTGAATTCATAAATTTAGAAACATCATATCACAGAATTACTTTTATTTATACAATACTCGCGACGTTGCTTGCAGCTAGAAAAGTTTCACGGCAGTTAGAGTACCGAAATTCATAATTTAAGCGTTAAAGCATAGTAAGCAAACACACTGATATTTATGAGGGTTCCGTACCCAAAGGGTAAAAACTTTATTACAATTCCTTCACTAATTAATCGAAAGGAACTTCGTTACATCCGGGTGATCACTTCTCAAGTTTTTTTTTAATGTTTATATACCCTTAGGCTTCACTCATGTTACATTTCGACCGCCTCTACAATCCTGTTCGAGGTGAGATTTGCCAAAAAATTTTCTCGGCAGACAATTACTGCCAAAAATCTTAATTCCTAAATTGAGCAATTGATAGATCCGTCATTCACGTTTTCCTTTTATATAGATATCTTCCCATGTTTAATATTCCTAACTTTATCCTTAATAAAGCCTTATCTAGAAGGGTCTGTGTTTTAGTGTGAAATAAAATGCTAGTATGCAGTTTACGATACGAATTGGAAGAGATACTTTGACGAAATGTTGGGTGTGTGTAAAACGTAGTTGGGTTGCTACAACTGAAACGATTTTTTAGTAAGAGACTTTTCCTTATCTGAAATTGAAGATAGTAAAATGAGAAATGTTTCTCATAGAACAAAAGAAAGATGAAGATCGATTTTTAACTCGCTTTTATTAACTTCACTTGTAACTATGTATGTAAGAAAATCTTGGAATGTTAATTTGACCCACTTCCCGTCCTTCGATCAGGCTGAAATTTTCCACACGCTCTGAGTTCTGATGACAATACATGACTAGCTAAAAAACGTGTCATTACAAATCCAATATGGCGCCCTCCCCAAAATGGCGGACTGGCTGTTTGAAATCCACCCCCATGATATGGGTATCGAAGGAAAGAGTTTGCTGTCAGAAATACGAAAAAAATAGTCACGTGACTTAAATCCAATATGGCGGACGTCCAAGATGGCGGACAGGCTATTTGAAATTAACCTCCATGATATGGGTATCAAATGAAAGGGTTTGCTGTTAGGAATACAAAAAAAATTGTCACGTGACTTATTTTACAATTATTATTGAACATGTCAAATCCATAAAATTAAATTGACGAAAAGAGTCTGAATCAACAAACCCTTCTAACTTGACAAGTCTGAAAAGGCTGAATGCATAAAAGCGCCTTTCCAACTGAACCTTTTACGAAATAAAACTAAAAGAGACTCTCCCGAAGATATCTTATAATAGTTTGAAATTGAATAAAGAACTCTAAAAATATTATGGACTGCAAACGGAGCCATTAAACACTTTGTACCAACTTATATTCGTAACATTCCCCGTCGGGTAAACCCTTGAAACTTTTACGGTCGGGCCAAACAAAAGAAAATTAACGTTCTATTTGAAAAATTCAAAAGAGAAATATTTTTTTTCCCTCATACTTTCAATTTGAACGCGGGCGGAATGGTTAGAGTTGTGAGAAAGTCAAAAACTTATGAGAACCATTAGTATTCATTAGCATTCTTTAAGTTGGAAATTTTATTTAACCGTATTTTGCTCTGTAGGATTTTGTGTAGAATAATGATGTACTCGTATTGATGTGCTGTGAACCTCTGACTAGTTCTTTGAGAGAACTGTACTCATATCAATATGTGTAATATTCTTTTTACCGAGACCTTTTGAGCTCAATTCGAGTTCACCTGTGTACGGCATTTGCTCACCAATAGAGTATGTTATAGCGAGAAGGAGGAAAACTAAAAACAGGACCGTATCTAGCCCACCTCGCCTACGAGATATGCTCATTTCATCAATTGGTTATTTACACTGATAGAGGTCACCTCCTAGTGATGATGCCTGACCAAATGCTGTAATTAAAGTCTTGTGGATTCCATATCTGACCGTGAATATGTACATTCCCGTAAAAAGGTTGTATGCATAAGAACACTTAGTCGGTGTGTGAGTAAGTTGAGAAGTTTTACGTAATATTTGCTACGAGTGATGAGCCACATTAAAGAGAAAAACGGCTAAGTGTGAGTCGGACTTGCACACGGAGGTTTTAGAACCAAAAAACGACAATAAATCACGTTTGTTGTATGAGAGCCCCCCTTAAATGGCCATTTTATTTTAATAAACTTATGTTTGATGAAAATATACAGCTCGATGTTATGTGAGCATTTAATAAAATGTCAAAGAAATCACGTTTATTGTATGGGAGCCCCCCTCAAATATTATTATTTTCCTGTTTTTAGTTATTTGTTGTTATAGCAGCAACAGAAAAATATTACCGTTCATTAGATACAGCCTCGAGATGGACAGACAGACAGACGGACAGCAAACATGAATAGGGTCCCGTTTTTACTTTTTGGGTACGGAACCCTAAAAACGACACCCAATCACGAAGACGCGCACTACAACCCTCGATTCCATGCTCACTATGCATGTGTACACCAAAACGATGATAATGGAATCCCCAGTGTACCACTGCAAATCCGCAATGATAAGTCACGAGGCGCAATGATCCACTGGCATTACTTTTCGTCACGGCGGCGATCGAACAAACTCGTCACAATAAACTAGCTTATGAATATGATAGACCACCGGTATCTTACGCGAAAATATTAAGACAGTAATAGACGCTCTAAAATATCTCTGATAAATTGCAGTACTTTAATCATTAGCAAAAGAAGCACATACCATTGCTATTATGATATTAATAGTCCAGAATATATTTAAGCTCCTCGTCATCAATACCCCCAGAGACATAAATGGGGTCCATATTTCTCGAGCGTGGCACTGGATCCAATTATCGAGCTTTGCCGAGGCGACATGTTAAATGGTTCCCATTGCTCCTCTTACCTTCTCTGCCTACGATATACTACCTCAATAATGGCCCGATCATTATACCTTTCGTAGATTATCCTTCATTTTTTTTATATAAAAGAGGCAGCTTAACAATGGCTGGTGATAGGGCCCAATTTTTCTTCAATAATTTTAAATGAGCTGTCAGGAGTCTTTATGACGTAGACTAACGAAGTTGTTGTTGGCGGCGCTTTGTACGACAAATTCTTTTGTTAGAATAATTTTATTGTTTCTTTGATATCGTTGAAAGTTAGAATTAAAATTACTTTCTGGAATAATCTGCCATTACTTTGCCTTATCACAGATCATTATCCAAATGACGACCATCAACCATTGCTACTATTTTGGCTGTTCAAGGAAAAATGTTTTAGTTATTTCAGAAATATCTTTGCAGGTCGTTCTGAAAGTGGATGCAAAGTTAATTTCTTGAGCTAATAGCAACTCTACCAGAAACAGTACAGAAGGAAATGAGGTGAAAATGAATATTAGAAATAATGTTTGTAATCCATTCAGAAACTAACGAAGCAATTTGTAAAACATTTTTCGGTACTATTAAAGGCAAATTATTCCAAAGTTATACATAGACTATGTATTAAGATACTTAGCATAGTTACTACCTAAGTAATCGGAGCAGTAATAAATGACGCCATGGAGCAATATTTTCTTGCATGAATGTTAAATTATGTCATTGCATGTGTGTTACGCAATGTCAATGACGCATCCTTGGGAATAAAATGTCGAGTCTATTTGAGACATTTGCCAGAATTTATATAAAAATGGGTTTGCAAAAAAAAAACAATAGTATTAGGAAGACCATACATTATATCTACATATTTCAGTAAAAAAATCGTTTAATGAAAAGTACAAATATTATTACTCATTCTTGGATCCTTTGCTTTCCATTACGTAGAGCATAAATATTTAGAGGTAAATTAGTAAGAGTATTGAGCACCTTTAAGATTTACAATTATCATAAATCAACCCTAAGAGCTTCTCGGAGACTAAGGAATTTAATTACATAGTTTGTTACGTAACACAGGTGCTAACAATAGAAACATGTGGGTTACGTGGAGCTGTAGACACGATAACGGTTATCTGTTTAGTTGTAAGTCTTTAGAGCAGTAATTGCCTACTAAAATTTACATTGTACGATGAAAACATGCTTGTAGGGTTGGTAGTTGGTGGTTTTACAGGGTTGGCAGTGCGATTGTAGCTTTTGTGTTGCCAACGACCATTGGCTACGGTGACTACCTTTGATCAGGTGGGCCTTACAAAAAAAAAGCAAAAGAAAATAAAGAAATCAAAATAGGGACTATCCGTTACATTATCTACATGAAACAATATAATACACAGTTTTTTTTTACAATAACTATTCAAAGATCATTTCACTGATTCTGCCAAGTCACTATGCTGTAAAGAGTTTTCTTACCAAAAGGCGTTATCTATATATTCTTGTTATAACTGGCGCAGTTCGCATCAATAGTTAAATCTCATATAACTATAACTGATATTAATAAATATTTATTTACATTAGTTGAGCCTCACCAGAGATTTCCTTAGTTATCAACACTTCAACATGATTATACTAAACGAATCATATTATTTAATGATGTCAAATTTTATTTTAGGTACGCGTATACATTTTGTTGTACGCCACACGTCATGTTAATAAATATTACAGAAAGTAGTATAACAGACGGTCTATTTGATTAAATTAACTTCCATTAAACAATTCTTTATCACTTTTGTCTTATGGATCGTTATCACTTTCATCATCATTATCTTTATTTCTCATTTCACCCATAGCTTCCCAGTACGAAGGAGGTGAATCAACAAAATGTACGTTGTCAGTATGTTCCAATCTATTCTCAGTCGTATTTACTTCAAGTAGTCCAATTTGCACGGGGATATCAAATTCTGCATTTATGTGTGGTATTGGTAACTGTACAATTATTCGAACAAAGTATTCTCTTGAAACTATATTGGACTCTTCTAAAGAATGTATTTCAGGTAACACATTAATCTGAATAGGCATTCTTTGAATGTCTCCAGATTTAATAGAGGCAGTTTTAGTATCAGTATTGAGTACATCTTTTACAGTCTTAATCGCCGCTCGTCCTGATGCTTTAAATGTATGTACTTCAATCAATTTAATTTCCACACTTTTAATCATCACTCTGCTAATGTTTTCAACCTCATAATTTAGGTTAATTTTGCCTCCAAATGGTATCACTGAATTTTCGATGGTGGTTCTAATATTTATAAGGCTACTTTTACAGCTGAGTATATGTAAAAGTTTCTTAGTATCTTCATAATCCACTGGTTCCCTTAATAATCTTGGTGTTACTCCAGAGACAACCGTAATCTCCTTTTTAAAATGTTTGTTAAATGAGAAAAATCCAGGTTGCTCAAATTTTATGCGAATGTAGTACATTATTCTGCATTTTATTTTGTACTTGCCGTGGAATTTATGGATGTTTACGGATGATGGTATGTTATAAGGTAAATTGAAGCTAAATCTATATTCATAACCCCCAATAGGAACTTCAATTTTTGTATCTTGAATTACAATATCAGAATCTACATACACTTCAGTTGATTTGTAAGTTCTGCGTCTACGATTGTTCGTATGTCTGAGTTTAATAATTACTTCACCATAACCTTTAAGAGACGTAGTGATCCTCTGAATTTCAGTAGGTTCATTTACTGCGTATTTGATCATCCCTGACACAACTTGTCCTTGTCGATAAACTCCATCTGGTGGCCTGAATAACATCACTTCACAATATATTCCCATTTTGTTATTTTACTTCAGTTTATTGTTTGTAGAGACATTCACTAGACTATTATTTAATAAACTAAGCCTAACAATAAACTGCACGTGTTGTGGTTGATAGGAGTAAAATGATATGCTATTACTCTACTAGATATACCACGATATAAAATGTTACACTTGGTCACAAAAATAATGGGTCACAGAAAAACTGTCATAAATCGTGCGAAAAAATATGTTATTATTTTGTAAACAGAAAGCTGTATAAAATCGTAGTATTTTAGTAAAAATATAGGATACTAGCTGTTACCTGCGTCTTAGACCGCGTAGAAGTCGTAATCGCGTAGAATCATAACCCAGAGCCGCGAACTATCTCTATACCGAATTTCATCTCAATCGCTAGTACCGTTGAGGCGTGAAAGCGTTACAGACAGACAGAAAGAGTTACTTTCGCATTTATACTATTAGTAGGGATTTTTAAGGAGTAAAGATATAATTTTCATATTAATAAAACCGGAATTACAATAGGTATGTACTAAATTAATTTGTAGGTGACAATCATGTAAAAATAATACACAACAGCATATTATTATAATATTATAAAAGACGAATATAACAAAATACTGCTATGCTATAAGTATTGATACAAAAGTAAAAACAATACATTTTACTTTGAACACAATTTTTCTATGCATCAACAACAGTACAGTACAGTCAACTTATTACAAAATCAACAATCAATTTTATAATACAGTTAGCACAGAAACTAATGTTCTTATTTATTTTGCCACCCAGTGTAAATCAACGTCAATATAAGATAAGGTAATAGCAATCGATAGAAATTATCGAATAACTGATAACAACCTAAAGAACGCAACTTACTATCTATATCTCTGATATATAAAATTGTGGAAGTACATTAGGTATGCTAAATAATCACTTCACATTACATTAACTACACTTAACATATTAATCACTAGCTGATGTCCTCTGCTTTCCCCGCTTTGATTCTGTTCCTGTTCCACAATTTCATGGGAACATAATTCCAGAAACAAAATGTATGTGATATTATCTATCTATATCTATAGGTATACATATAATTAAATGATAGAAAATTCAAAACTGTACATTGGAAATATTTAACAAAATACTCGCTTGGTGTTCAACATAAAATATCGAACCTGAAAATATAGTTTGAAAAATTTTTGTCTGTTTGTCTGTTTGCTTTGCTTTGTCGAGATTTCGAAAAGTACTCAATAGATTTGATTCAAATTTTGCACAAATATTAACTAGGGGTAGGGACTCGCCCGTAGTAACCGAGGGTGAGTTAGGGGCGGCTGTACTGCGGCTTAAAACCCGCAGAAACACCGCCCCTGGACCCGACGGCATTCCAGGCCGAGCGTGGGTCCTGGCTCTCGAAGAGCTTGGGCCTCGACTAATTGGGCTCTTTAGCGCATGCCTCGAGAAAGGCCAGTTTCCCAAGGTCTGGAAGACCGGGAAACTGGTATTGATTCGAAAGGCGGGGCGGCCGGCAAATTCCCCATCAGGGTACCGGCCGATCGTGTTGCTCGACGAGGTGTGCAAGCTCTTTGAGCGCATTATTGCACAACGCCTCGTCGGGCACCTCACACGAGTGAGGCCTGATCTGGCGGATAGCTAGTTTGGCTTCCGTCAGGAACGCTCCACCGTGGACGCGATCATGCGCATTAGAGGCCTGACGGAGGAAGCAGTTTCACAGGGTGAGGTGGTGGTGGCGGTGTCTGTCGACATCGCCAACGCATTCAACACCTTGCCCTGGAGCTGCGTCAGGGAGGCGCTTATCTATCATGGAGTGCCTCCCTACCTTCGTCGAATTGTCGGGGCTTATCTCTCCGAGAGAGCCATAACTTACCCGAGCTGGCTAGGGCCGGGTCGGCGAGATGTGTCGTGCGGTGTTCCACAGGGATCGGTTTTAGGGCCGCTCCTGTGGAACATCGGTTACGACTGGGTGCTGCGTGGTTCGTTGCTCAGAGGGGTCGGCGTAACGTGTTACGCCGACGACACCCTCGTTACGGCGCGGGGAGCAACGCACCGTGCCGCAGCACTTAAGGCCACGGCAGGGGTTGCTCAGGTCGTGGGTCGGATTCGGAGGCTGGGTCTCGAGGTCGCCCTTCACAAATCCGAGGCTCTGTGCTTCCACGGACCTCGGATGGGGCCACCTGCGGGATCCAGCCTACAGGTTGGGGGCGTCAGCATCTGCATCGAGCCCTCGATGAAGTATCTGGGGCTCGTACTCGATGGCCGGTGGAACTTCGGACATCACTTCCGAAGTTTGGTCCCAAAACTGAGGGGAGCATCGGCCGCACTCGCGCGGTTGATGCCCAACATCAGGGAACCCAACGCTCCGGCTGTACCTGGGGATCGTGCGAAGCATGGCCCTGTACGGGGCTCCCGTATGGGCGGAGACCCTGACGGTCAGCAATGAGGCTAGACTGCTGAGCCCGCAGAGAGTGATGGCCGTCAGGGTGATAAGAGGATACCGCACGATCTCCGGTGAGGCAGCATGTCTTCTAGCCGGGACCCCTGGGACCTGGAAGCGAGAGCCCTTGCGTCACTGTTCAGATGGCGCAAGGAGGCGCTGGAGCGGGGCCAAAGGCCTGCGTCTCGAGAAATCGAGAACCAGCGGACCCTGCTCCACCAGGTAACCGTGGAGACATGGAAGGTGCGACTTGAGCAACCAAAGGGGGGATTCACCACAATCGCGGCCGTCAGACCGGTCATGGACGAGTGGCTGGAGAGAAGACACGGTGCTCTCTCCTACCGGTTGACACAGATGCTTGCCGGGCACGGTAGCTTCGGTAGGTATCTGTGGCGAAAACACCGGGAAACCACGGCCGAGTGTCAGCACTGCGAGGACCGCAGCGATGGTGGAGTGCACGGCGTGGGCACAACAGCGCCAGGTCCTCGTAGTGGGTCTGGGCGTGGACACTCTTTCGCTTGAGGCCATGGTGCGAGCCATGCTCTCCAGCGGGAGTAAGTGGGACTGCGCCGCCTCTTTCTGCGAGCAGGTCATGCTCGGAAAGGAGGCGGCGGGCCGGGTGCGGGAGAGAACTCTCCCACCCGAGTTCCGCAGTCGGCGCCCTGGGCGCCACCGACGTGTCTTCGCCGAGGACTATCGGCCTCCGTGACCGGGGGTCTGAGGACGGTGAGAGGCTATATATTATCACGCTACATATCCTAGGGGCTAAGCAGAGAGCTATCAAATTGGCATTATAACATCATTTTCACGCGTACGAAGTCGCGGGCAACAGCTAGTAGACTAATATAATATAAAATCAATCCTGAATTTCCGCATGATGTATTCAGTGATTAGAGCGCGATTGAGTAACTTGCAAACGTCTAAACAGCTTCACAAACTTTCCCTTAGAAATTACGAGTACCTAGTAGGATTAAAATTATCATCAATAACGAAACATTTGTAAAAAGTGCGTTTCACTTCATGATGTTCAGACGGAAAAATACTTCATGTGCTTCTTCGAGTGATTTTTAGTAAACAATGTTTTTTTTGAAGTGAAACATCTTTATCGGCGTTGGATAAAAATTTGCGTCACGTCACGTCACGTCACGATTTTTGGTTACGCGCCATCTTTGTTCTGTTCCCCACCACGGTGGATTCGAATTAAGAGTACTTTATCCAGGGATAGCATGTCATTTAAGGGTTTTTGGACTTTTGGGCTTTTGGACTTTTGGATGGGACATTGGTACTTTGGGTCTTTGGGACTTTGGAACTTTGAGACTTTGGGACTTTTGAACTTTTGAACTTTTGAACTTTTGAACTTTTGGACTTTTGGGCTTTTGGATGGGACCTTGGTACTTTGGGTCTTTGGAACTTTGGGACTTTGGGACTTTGGGACTTTGGGACTTTTGGACTTTGGGACTTTGGGACTTTGGGACTTTGGGACTTTGGGACTTTGGGACTTTGGAACTTCGGGACTTCGGGACTTTGGGACTTCGGGACTTTGGGACTTTGGGACTTTTGGACTTTTGGACTTTTGGACTTTTGGACTTTTGGAGTTTTGGACTTTTAGACTTTTAGACTTTGGGACTTTGGGACTTTGGGACTTTGGGACTTTGGGACTTTGGGACTTTGGGACTTTGGGACTTTGGGACTTTGGGACTTTGGGACTTTGGGACTTTTGGACTTTTGGCTTTTGGGACTTTTGGACTTTTAGATGGGACCTTGGTACTTTGGGTCTTTGTGACTTTGGAACTTTGGGACTTTGGGACTTTTGGACTTTTGGCCTTTGGGACTTTGGGACTTTGGGACTTTGGGACTTTGGGACTTTGGGACTTTGGGACTTTGGGACTTTGGGACTTTGGGACTTTGGGACTTTGGGACTTTGGGACTTTGGGACTTTGGGACTTTGGGACTTTGGGACTTTGGGACTTTGGGACTTTAGGACTTTGGGACTTTGGGACTTTGGGACTTTGGGACTTTGGGACCTTGAGACCTTGGGACTTTGGGACTTTGGGTCTTTTGGACTTTTGGACTTTGGGACTTTGGGACTTTTGGCTTTTGGGACTTTTGGACTTTTAGATGGGACCTTGGTACTTTGGGTCTTTGTGACTTTGGAACTTTGGGACTTTGGGACTTTTGGACTTTGGGACTTTGGGACTTTTGGACTTTTGGCTTTTGGGACTTTTGGACTTTTAGATGGGACCTTGGTACTTTGGGTCTTTGTGACTTTGGAACTTTGGGACTTTGGGACTTTTGGACTTTTGGCCTTTGGGACTTTGGGACTTTGGGACTTTGGGACTTTGGGACTTTGGGACTTTGGGACTTTGGGACTTTGGGACTTTGGGACTTTGGGACTTTGGGACTTTGGGACTTTGGGACTTTGGGACTTTGGGACTTTGGGACTTTGGGACTTTGGGACTTTGGGACTTTGGGACTTTGGGACTTTGGGACTTTAGGACTTTGGGACTTTGGGACTTTGGGACTTTGGGACTTTGGGACCTTGAGACCTTGGGACTTTGGGACTTTGGGTCTTTTGGACTTTTGGACTTTGGGACTTTGGGACTTTTGGACTTTTGGCCTTTGGGACTTTGGGACTTTTGGACTTTTGGATGGGATCTTGGTACTTTGGGTCTTTGGGACTTTGGAACTTTGGGACTTTGGGACTTTGGGACTTTGGGACTTTGGGACTTTTGGACTTTTGGGCTTTTGGACTTTTGGATGGGACCTTGGTACTTTGGGTCTTTGGGACTTTTGGACTTTTGGACTTTTGGAGTTTTGGAGTTTTGGAGTTTTGGACTTTTAGACTTTTAGACTTTTAGACTTTGGGACTTTGGGACTTTGGGACTTTGGGACTTTGGGACTTTTGGACTTTTGGCCTTTGGGACTTTGGGACTTTGGGACTTTGGGACTTTGGGACTTTGGGACTTTGGGACTTTGGGACTTTGGGACTTTGGGACTTTGGGACTTTGGGACTTTGGGACTTTGGGACTTTGGGACTTTGGGACCTTGAGACCTTGGGACTTTGGGACTTTGGGACTTTTGAACTTTTGGCCTTTTGGACTTTTGGACTTTGGACTTTGGACTTTTGGACTTTTGGACTTTTGAACTTGCTATTAAAATATTAACCGCTGAAATTCACAAACAAAGGCAGAGATATACTCTTGCCTCCGGTGTCTCCGCCATGTCATTACACCTTCATTAATATGAATAATGTATTCAAATCTCAGCGTATGCGACATTAATAAGCTATGCTAATAGGTTATTATAACAATCGGCTCGATTTTGGCACATACGATATCCTACTTCCTACTTCCTACTAATATTATAAATGTGAAAGTTTGTGAAGATGTTTGGATGTTTAGATGTTTGGATGTTTGTTACTCAATCACGCTCTAACGACTGAATGCATCTGGCTGAAATTTGGTACAGGGATAGAGTATAGTCCGGAATAACACATAGGCTACTTTTTATCCCGGGAAAATGTTTCCACGGGAAGCGGGAACGGGGACCAAATTTCACGCGGGCGAAGCCGCGCGCATCAGCTAGTAAGTTTATACATTTGAATAAAGTATGATTTCAATATTAAATACAGACTTCCTTGCTACACAAATACCCACCTAAGTGTCAAAACTTTTCCACCAAAAAAATTAGGTTATTTATACGGGACATCCTTCCTGAGGGCTTACCCGGGGCTCTCAACCATAGGCTGTTAGGCGTGGCGTGAGGTTTTTTTAGTCGGTAAGAGTCCGGCATAACATCCTATGAGGATTTTCCCTCACGTTAATCAAAAAAAAAAAAATGGGAGTGTGAAGAGGCATGTCATTGATACCCACTTATGTGCTAGAATTAGGTTCTTCAATCGGAACGTGAAGGGGCAAGTCATTGAGCCTCTAGGATCACTGTCAATAGTCTTGTGAACTGCGAGAGTAAACGCTTCATTCAGTCAAAAGTGTGAGAATGAATACACTATCGCGGTCAAACGATTCGATAATTTAAAGTTAATATTAGTCCGAAAGTGCTGATGCCTCGCTTAAAACAACTTGAAGTAAAAAACTTCAAGGAAAGAAAATGATTAATTATTTACTTGAGTTTTCCTTGAGATTAATCCGATATAACATCAGACAGCTTAGGACCCTTCCAAATTAGATTTGAATTGAGAAGTTATATAGCAGTCATTTGAAGTTGTAAAATAGGAGGATGTACATCAATCTGACGACCAAAATGTTTGAATAAATAATACTTTACACTTTTAGTTTATTCCCTTTTATTCAACTATGGTAGCGACAAGCTTACGATCCACCTAATGGAAAGTGATTACTTCAGCCTATGGACGTCTGGAACTCCAGAGCTATATTTTCTGCCATTTATAATTACTTCTCTGCTTCCTCAGTTAATAAGATGTTGTCTTTCTGATGAAGAACGAATATTTTTAAATCAGTTAAACAGTTATAGAGTTTATTGATTACAAACATACAAAATCTTTACTTTTTATAACATTAGTATGTATTGCCACTTTTAAGCAATAATAATATCTGCATTTTAACTTGCCAATACATCCCAAGGGTGTCATAAGAGGCGACTAAGGGAACACTTTCGCAAAAAGATCCATTGCGTAGAGAAGGAAAACTTGAAACGAAACCCGGTTGTCAGTAAAATGACAATCGTTAAGCCAAGTTGAAGGCCTTGTAAGCGGCTTGAATATTTTCAACTGCGGGTTGCCGCGACCTACGCCGGTCCATTTCAACTCGGCAATAGACCTAATACGTGGTACATAAAACTATAAGGTGAAATGTGGGCGTATACTGAGCCTCTGCCTACCCCTTCTGGGATAAAGGCTGACTGTGACCATATAATATGTATGTATGTATTATAACTTTATTCCTAAAGGTAAAAAGTACTTTTTATACATAGAAGCGCTGATGCAAGGTAAATCTTACCGGAGAAATGTAATAAACTTGCCACTTTAATAACAAGTTTCCAACCCTTCGTTCCTCTACTTGTGAAACAAGAAAGTTGTTCCGTAGTTGATTTTATAAGTTTTGTGTTATGACGGAAAGTAGCCGTAGCTTCATGATCTATTTTTCATAAGCTGAACGTTAAAATATACTACGCTCAAGTAAAAAGGTGATATTATCTGCCTCAGTGGCGCAGTCGGTAGTGATACCACCTGCGGCGCTGGAGGTCGTGGGTTCGATCCCCACCGGAGACAAATATTTGTGTGACCCATAAATGTTTGTCTCAAGAGTCTGGGTGTTTTCTATGTATAATATGTATGTATTTAAAAAGTATCTAAGTATTACTATCCGTGATCTGATACCCCATAACACAAGCAGGTTAATTCCTAGTTTACTTTGGGATCGGATAGCGATGTGTGAAATGTCCGTGAATATTTTTTTATTATTTATTTATCTATGTAGAGGACGTATACATTATAATCACACCATATTTCATAAAGGGGCTGGCAGACATAACATATCATAACGGTCACGCCTTTTCCTCGAAGGGGTAGGCAGAGGCATATTATATGCCCTCATTTTATCTTTTTAGAATTTTCCCGCGTATGAGCCGTATTGCCGTGTTGAGTTGGACAGGCGCAGGTTGTGACTGACTGCTTTGAATTTTTTCAAGTCACCTAAAAAGGCCTTCAACTTGGCTGAACGACTGCCGTTTTACTGGCAACCGGAACCAACGGCTTAACGTGTCCTCCGAAGCACGGAAACGTTCAAATAAATGTCACAAACTGGTCACATGGATGGTCACCCATCCAAGGACTGACCATAGTAAACGTTGTTTACTGCAGTGATCGTTAACAGTACACTAAGTCCGCGGGGCCACGAGCATGAGTAGACGGCAGAGGCATACCTACTAAACTCCGCTATGTAACCAGTGATAATTTTGCTCCTCGAAATAGGCAGTGAGATTATTATTGCCAGGTATCATCATTTAAACGAATATGTTCATCAGCAAGCTATAAGATAGCATTGTGTAAAGAATATCGTCCCCTCTTTCCACCACACTTAATTTCTTATGGCTATACCCGGATGCTATGCTGGACTCTTACCGACTAAAACCATGCGTTTCCTACCATTTCCGACGGTCGCCGGATGTCCCAAGAAGAAATATATACCGCTAAGGTGCCAGATAAACATACGGTCCACCAGATCAAAATTAGCCACCATTCAGTGGCATGTGGACATTTGAAACACCAGAAGTGCGACCCTGAAAAACTTTTTTATGATTCATTCTGTATAACCCTACACTGTAGAATTTCACATAGGTCAGAAAAAAAATTATAAAATGTGGGTGGTTCTATTTTCATATAATTTCATTTATAATATATAGGTAGGCCAATTATTAGCCCACCCTTCACTAAATGTAGTCCGTACTAATTTAGTAAAAGGTTGTGATCTTCTAATGACATAAAATGAAAATGTTCCGGCTGGTCAAACGGAAATGGGCAATCTTTCAAACCGTTACGCTTTAAAAGCGGTTCATTTTGAGATTCGATTCGATAAATGAAAAAGTTTCGACTATCACAGCTTCTTCATTTCCTTTCTCAGTGTCAATTTAAATTATCTCAATTCTCTTTCAAGATTTTCCGGTGATCTTTTAACTTTTATAAGTGTCCCAGATGATGATAACATAAGTTTAAATCACGCCTATATCCCTGACGTGTTAAGTAGAGAAGAATCGCATACCTACACAGCAGTAATTTTGTAACATACATGTATACGCGTGAGTCACTCCTCTAAACCGGACAAGTAGACAGGCTATATTTGACCATTTGCATTTTAACTAATATTTGGCAATAAAATTGTTCCCGTTCCCGCTTACCTTGGGAATTTAATCCCAGAATAAATAGTAGCTTTAGTTCATATCTTTATCTATCCCACAGTATGATATTTCAGCCAGAAACTTGCAGCCGTTTTAGCGTGAAAGATTAACAAACATCCAGACAGGCATTAACACTCACAAACTTTCGTATTTGTAATACCTATCAGTAAAATGATAGATATAGAATACAAATATTAGTGAATAGTATATAATAGAATCGGGACTTACAACGAAGATACGCTAAAACATCAATTCTATAGAGTCAACAAACTTTAAAATTTATTTCTTCGCCATTCCGCCTCAGAGTATTCTAATTAGACACGGTGAATATTAAATGAGTGATAATTAGAATAATTGAGTCGACAAATAAAAGGGAAGGATGCTGTCTAGTCTACTGGGTTGGCAATTAACAACATTGGAGCGAAATTATAAATATTTTAAAATGGTTTTCAGAGGCCAATTAGTGAGGTTGTTACGCGTCGCCGATTGCAGTCACAGCTGTTGTTGATAACTCTGTTCACTTGACAACCTTACATAAAGGGTGTAAATCGCTTTATGTTTTGGTGGGTTGATTGAGTGATCAATTTAACTCTATTTGAGGGTTACCTCTTTGGTAGTTAGACTGCAGAGATTGTTTTATGTGGATATGTAATATAATGTTCTGCTGTACACATTATGGCTCCAATAAAAAAAATAATGATGAATAAAAATTTTCTTTTTTATACCTAGCACCCGATGTTGTCAACAGGCTTTTTTTTTTGTTTAACGTGAGGGAAAATCCTCATGGATGCTATGCCGGACTCCTACCGACTAAAAAACCTCACGTCACGCCCAACAGCCTATGGTTGGGAGCCCCGGGTAAGCCCTGGAAGGATGTCACAGGACTCCCAACAGACCCACGGCCGCCACCGCGGACTCGCCCAGGGGGTGGTTCGGGTGCTATCCTGCGTCTTTGGGGGGTTTCGGGAATGATCCCGCTTCTAAGGGAGGGGGGGGGGGGCGTGCGTGAATTGCTCACGTCACGCTGCCGTCATGGGCCTGGTTCTATAAAGACGGTGAGCCGCCCTCTTACCGTCCTCAGGCCCCCGGTCATGGTGGCCGATAGTCCTCGGCGAAGACACGTCGGCGGCGCCCAGGCCGCCGACTGCGGAACTCGGGTGGGAGAGTTCTCTCCCGTACCCGTCCCGCCGCCTTCTTCACGAGCATGACCTGCTCGCAGAAGAAGGCGGCGCAGTCCCACTTACTCCCGCTGGAGAGCATGGCTCGCACCTTGGTCTCGAGCGAGAGAGTGTCCACGTCCAGACCCACTACGAGGACCTGGCGCTGTTGCGCCCACGCCGTGCACTCCACCAGCGTGTGGAGCGCCGTGTCATCGCTGCGGTCCTCGCAGTGCTGATACTCGGCCGTGGTTTCCCGGTGTTTCCGCCACAGATATTACCGAAGCTACCGTGCCCGGCAAGCCGTCAACCGGTAGGAGAGAGCACCGTGTCTCCTCTCCAGCCACTCGTCCATGACCGGTCTGACGGCCGCGATTGTGGCGAATCCCCCCTTTGGTTGCTCAAGTCGCACCTTCCATGTCTCCACGGTTTTCTGGTGGAGTAGGGACCGCTGGGCCTCGATTTCTCGATAAGCGGGCCTTTGGCCCCGCTCCAGCGCCTCCTTGCGCCATCTGAACAGTGACGCAAGGGCTCTCGCTTCCAGGTCCCATGGAGGGGTCCCAGCTAGGAGACATGCCGCCTCACCGGAGATCGTGCGGTATCCCTTGATCACCCTGATGGCCATCGCTCTCTGCGGGCTCAGCAATCTAGCCACATTGCTGGCCGTCAGGGTTTCCGCCCATACAGGAGCTCCGTATAGAGCCATGCTTCGCACGATCCCCAGGTACAGTCTCCTGCTGGTACGCTCCCTGCGTTGGGTCCCCTGATGTTGGGCATCAGCCGCGCCAGTGCGGCTGATGCTTCCCTCAGTTTTGTGACCAAACTTCGGAAGTGATGTCCGAAGTTCCACCGGCCATCGAGTACGAGCCCCAGATACTTCATCGAGGGCTCGATGCCGATGCTGACGCCCCCTACCTGTAGGCTGGATCCCGCAGGTGGCCCCATCCGAGGTTCGTGGAAGCACAGAGCCTCGGATTTGTAAAGGGCGACCTCGTTGTCAACAGGCTTGGCCGTATAACGTGAGACCAAGAATATTGCTGGCAAAGTATGGATTTCACCTCTGCCTACGTCCCCGGGTAATAGACATGGGTGTATAGTATGTTGTGTTAATCTGTGAAATGTCATTAGATCCGTAGAATTTTATTTTTCCTTTAAGATAATTGTTATGACCTAATAATAGTACGATTGTAGGTAAAACTTTTCCATTTTAAAAAGTCTGCGAAGAAACTACAGTTGCTCTGACTTTTCCGCCTACGATAAGTATCTCCCTCGTTAGTTTTCGCACCTTTTTTATTTAGTAGAGCCTTCTTTTAGACATAAAACATTTTCTTTAGCGAAAATAAGAAATAAATTAAGAGATCCTTCGGAACAAATTGACTTTTAGTTTGAACTAATTAAGGAAAAAGTTCTTTATTTCACTGTTTGTTTTGTGGTGTTGGTTTAAGTGACATGTACAATGATACAACTAAAACTTTGTTTGTTGAAGACTTTGTTTTTAGTACAGAGTAATTAAATAACAGAGTTTTGGGGGATGCCGAGACTCTTTGCAATTCTCTCTCTCTCTCTCTTCTACAAATATAGTAAAATAAGACTTTGTTAGAGAACTAAAGACCATTTCACTTTTGAGTCATATATATACAGGGTGAATTTTTGAAAAGGGCTTGGATGGCCAAATCCGAAACTATAAGGAATAGCTAAAAATGCTCGAAGAAGTCACGAGCCCGATTTTGATAAAACTTAAAACCTCATCATTAGATTTTTGAAAAACCAATAATCCTAGCTGGGAATCGAACCCATTGATTTTGAAAAAAAAAACACACCCTTTATTATTACACCATACGATAGTGTCACTGATAAGGATCAAATTCTGCGAAGTAATGATATACGGCAAATTTAAGGAAAGTTTGGAATTTTAATAGAATTCATATTCCATGTACCTAAATTTTGTATCATAATTTGTTTCGTTCGAAATCCCAGAATAGATCGCAACTATTCCGTGTTTTAAATCATGCTCAGAATCATCCTTTGGAGAATATTCTAAACAGAATTAATAATATTTTATGCAGTACGATCCTTGAGATCTTGATTCCAGCTATGTATTGAAAACAATGGTTTACATTTTGAACAATTAATCAGTTAACGTATGAAAAATAAATTGTATTTTGTTAAAGATCAGCACTTTCCTTTAATTCGCCGTATGTCATTACTTCCCAGAATAAGATCCTTAATAGCAACACTATCATATGGTGTAATAATATAGGGTGTGTTTTTTTTTTCAAAATCAATAGATTCGATTTCCAGCTAGGATTATTGGTTTATCAAAAATCGAATGATGGGGTCTTAAGTTTCATCAAAATCGGGCTCGTGACTCCTTTGAGCATTTTTCGCTATTCCTTATAGTTTCATATTTGGCCATCCAGTCCCTTTTGAAAAATTCACCCTGTATATATATCGATACCTCTGGGCTCAAAGGTCGTAAAGGACATTTGGGCGAAAATGACTTTTTGATACAGTTTTACTCAATTTTTAATTCCCTATCGATCTGTATATTCCGTTTTACGAAATTCGCAAAAAAAATGCCTTTACGACCCACATAATCTGAGACTTTAAGCCAAGTTTACCGTGAAAATATGGAAGTAAATAACACCTACCTACTAGAGTGAAATTATTTTGGTAGTAAAGGAAAATATAAAGAAAATTTTGGGTGTAAAACACATAAAAAATTTAAATGGTCCTATACTCCCTATAAGTCACCTCAAAAATATGGATGTAAAGGACATCAGGACTTGTCCTCCTTCGTTCCTGATGTCCTTTACATCCATACTGCTACTTGTAGCAGTGTGTTAAAGTGGGTAACTTTAAAAGTGAGCTAGATACAATCGACTTTGGAGACCCACAGGGTAGCGTGGTTGGCCCAACGCTTTTTATAATGTATATGGATAATATAATATGCTATGCCGATGACACTGTTGTTATATTTGATGGTGCAAGTTGGGCTGAAAAATTTACGAAAGCCGAGTTGGGCCTGGGGCAAGTGTCAACATGGTTGCGTTATAATTTAGTGACACTGAATGCCAGTAAAACTAAATAATGTATGTTTTCATAAAACAGCTAGATCGGCCCATTACACATCTCTTGGTATCAAATTACACTACTGCAAAGAAATGAAAGGTTGCAAATGTGAATTCATCCAATGGACAGACAGCATTAAATACCTTGGCGTAATTATTGACGAAAACTTGTTAAAAAACACATCATCGTTTTGTCAAATGGAGTGCGAAAAACCGCAAATATAATGAAATTTCTTCGTTCTTCAGCGCCAACGGACGACCTGAAATCCGTTTATTTTGCCCTAAGTCCTCCTGAGTCAGTCGGCCGTCCCGTGGAGTCTTGGTCATTGAGATTACATTCCATACATTGATGTCGCCAGCATCCGCAAAGCCCGCCCCTTGTTCGGGCGTGAGTGCGCCGTAGCTGTTCAACAAAAACAGGCGGCTTACCGCGCCTGGATCAGGGCTCGGTCTGTGCGCGACCAGAAAGTGGCCCGCCTCAAAGCAGCGTACAACAGAGCCACTAGGTCCAGTAAGAGAGCCTTCAAGAGAGTGGACGCCCAGCGCCTCACGCGGCTTGGTCAGGAGCTCACGTAACATCCGACGGGCAGACGTGAATACTGGCAACTGACCAAAGCCGTGCAGTCCAACTTTTGCAAGCTCTTGCTGCCGCCGCGCCGCTGCGCTATCTTGACGAATGACTGGCTCACAAGGCCCAAGAGAAATCAGAAATGCTGGCCAATCTCTTTGCGGCTAAGTCCCGGGTCGATGACTGTGGCAAGCAACCTCCCACTATCGCCGACTGTGGCCAACCACGATGCCGGATATTGTAATCCGGCAGTGCGGTTTGGTGCTGAAGAAGTCTGCAGCTGAATTATGTCCAACGCCAACACGCCTGTATCGCCTTTCCTATTCGTCGGGAGAAGAGTCGAAGGCTTGGTAGGAGGCGAACGTTCAGCCGATCCCCAAGAAAGGGGATCGGTCGGATCCGGCCAACTATCGCACCATAGCCGTCACCACCATAATCTGCAAAGTGTTCGAGCTAATTATCAACAAACAGCTCATACGCTATCTGGAGGATCACTCGTTAATTAGCGATTGTCAATATGGCTTTAGGCCGAAACGATCAACGGGTGACCACTTAGCGTACATTACACACACCTGGGGTGAGGCTATGGAAAAGCACGGTGAATCTCTGGCTATTGGCCTAGACATGGCTAAGGCCTTTGATAGGGTATGACATGCGTCGCATCTTTCCAAGCTGCCGGCATATGGTCTATCGCCTCAGTTGTGCCGATGGTTGGCCAGCTTCCTGCATGGGCGACGTACACGGGTCCTCTGTGATCGTCAGGCTTCCTGCTTTTTTCAGGTATATGCCGGAGTACCACAGGGATCGGTATTTTCCCCAACTCTCTTTCTTCTGAATATCAATGACATGCTGTCCCTTGGGTGCATTCATTGTTATTCGGATGATAGTACTCTGCATGGGAGCTATTCTGGCCGTCCAGCGGAGGGGCGAGGCGACGTGGAAGGAAAGAGTCGACAACTCGTGGCGGATCTTCACCGGGACCTGGGTCGCATTGCCCAATGGGGTTCGGACAACCTGGTCGAGTTCAATGCCAGAAAAACACACAGTTTACAGCTAAGAAGTCCCCATTCCTATCCCTACCCTGTCTTCGGAACATTACGGTTCCACTAAGAGAAAGCTCAATCACAAAACCTATACAGAGATGTATCGGGCTGGCCTCGTGGAAACTAGAATTCATGAATAAGCTGAGACTATTTCACGTCACATCAGAGATGTTTACTGTACAAGACGAAGATTCGCCCCTGCGTCGAATTCTGTTCTCACATTTGGGATGACTCCGCAAGACACCTACTAGCGTAAACGCTATGCAGCGACGTGCTGTCCGAATAATTGGTTGTCCTGAGGTGACGGGAGGCCTCGAACCGTTAGCGCAACGAAGAACCATAGCGTCCTTGGCTGCCTTCTACCGAATGTATTACGGTGAATGTTCTGAAGAGCTCGATTCAACCTAATCCTACCATCTCCTTCCCAAACCCGAACTACGCGTGCCGGGGCAGAGATGCCACTCATACACAGTGGAGAGAATTTTCGCCTGAACCAAGCATTTCAAAAGATCGTTCATCTGTCGAACTATAAGAACATGGAACGACCTGCCCGCATACGTTTTTCCCTCATCTTACAATCCCGGGTTCTTCAAGAGGAGCGTGAAGAGGCACATCACAGGGCCGGCAACTTGAGGAACCACTGTCGAAAGTCTTACAGACTGTGAGACTGGCCCCCAATCGTTAGATGCACCACGGCTTACCATCAGGGTGGTGGCGACGTCAATTTGACGAGCTTTATATTAAAAAATATAAGTTTATTTAATAATGTAGCCCTTAAAAATGAGTTAGCAAGTGATCCTTATGACCTAAAAATTATTACACTAGTCGATTATTACCTTATTTTCTTCAGAATTGCGCAGTGAAGTAGATTTACACCCTTCGGTGAAATCTTAGGATGGAAATTTGACGGGTGTAAAGGACTTTTATTTTCAAATTTATGGTCGTAAAGGAAATCTATCTCGGTAAATACAGCACTAGGGTATTTTTTTTAATCTGCCTTAGAAAATACTATAAATTCTAAGCACTTTCTTCCTTGGTTTTATTAAAATAGCTTAAGAAACAAAAAAGTTATAGTACAAAATATTTTTTTTCTTTTGTTTTTTGCTTCTCCTGAAAAGTCCCATTTTGTCCTTTACGACCTTTGAGCCCAGAGGTATCGATATATTGTTTTGTAGAGATCATGCAAACTTTTTAAGATTCTTGGACCACATACTACACTTTGTGGAAGAGTTTTTGATGCATTATTCTTATTTGATGTTGTCCTTTTTTTTAATACCAAATTTATGTTCCCCTTTATTTTATTTTTTTTACGTGTGGGAATCCAACATGGATGCTATGCCGGACTCCTACCGACTAAAACCACACGATGCCCTACAACTGTATGGATCTACCTACCCTACGACTCTATACCCCTACTACAATTATAACTTGTAAGTAAATAGAGTATAGTAAATTTGTAAATAATAAAAATAAAATACTACACTTTTCGGCAAATTATGCAGAAAACAATAATAACCACTCACGTGCCTACGTTTTGAAAAAAACACGTCCAAAGTGCTTAAGAATCAAAGTTATCGGATGTTGACGCACAATGGAGCACAAGACCGTAATAAAACTTAATTTATGACCAATCCAAGGGTTTATTTGTTAAACTATTGACTGATTTGTACAGCTAAAGGGTTATAGAAATTTTTTATGTTAACTCCGAGAATTTTGCTCAGTTTAGTAATTTATAAAAAATTCAGGAAGTTCGAACTCTTGTTGAACAAAGAAACTATTTGTAAAAGATTTTTTTTTGTTAAATTTAAATCGATGACATATGTTTTTTTGTTTTTATTAAGACAAATAATAGTTTATCTTTCTATGGTATTTTTATTACGAACACAACTTGAATAAAAAGGGCATTTTTTTAAAATAAGAGCCGCGACAGGAACAACGGCGTTGACTCGCTAAACTTTCAAACAATTGTGATTTAAAATTGTGCCGACAGATGTGCTTCAAATCACACTTACAGTATTCCTTATCTAATGCACTATACACATACAACAGTTTGACTCACGAAACGATGCCTAAAACATAAACAAAACCGTTAATTGGACCGCAGACCTCTCGGTGGCCTCAGCCACCAAAAGCTATACGAGCAAAATTCATTATGTGGCCACGGCCACCAAAAGCACGTGAGTGGTAGTACATTCAGCCGCTTTGCATGGCTTTATGAACCATAGTTCAATGATACCTGACTAATGTGGTCACCGATACCACTGAAATTGTACCACCAGAATTAAAAAAAACCGGCCAAGTGCAAGTTGGACTCGCCAATGAAGGGTTTCGTAGCAGCAAGTAACATAATATAAAAGTTCTTATAGTTCGTTGTAACTTTGATTGATGTCTTAACACGTTCGCAGTGGTAGTGATTTTTCTAACCGAAAATTACGGTATATGACGTATTAATAAAACTACCGGCTCTATCTCGTTCAAAGCAATTTTCGTTGGTAGATTTTATGGCAATGTACATCATATATTTTTTTTAGATTTATCATTCCCTTAGTTTAGAAGTTAGAGGGGGGGGGGGGGGACACATTTTTCCACTTTGGAATTGTCTCTTGCGCAAACTATTCACTTAAGGGAAAAATGATTTTAGAAACCTCAATAGCATTTTTGAAGACCTATCTATTGATATCCGACACGTATAGGTTTGATGAAAAAAAAAAAATTGAGTTTCAGTTCTGAGTATGGGGACCCCCAAAATTTACTGCTTTTTTTTCTAGTTTTATATAAGAATCTTAATGCGGTTTACAGAATACATCTACTTACTAAGTTTCAATAGAATAGGCCTTATAGTTTCGGAGAAAAGTGGCTGTGACACACGGACGGACAGACAGACGGACAGACAGACAGACAGACATGACGAATCTATAAGGGTTCCGTTTTTGCCATTTGGCTACGAAACCATAAAAAGGTAGGTAAAAAAGGCTGCAATTATGAAAAGTTGTGACATATAGCGTGACTTACGTCCAGGTGTGGACCCGATAGGCAGATATAGATCTGATATTTATTATTATTGTCAAGAGAAAATAAACATCTCTAAATATTAGGTACTTCTCAAGGGACAACATACTCGGCTAAGTTAATAAGCCAAATAAATAAGGTAAACTAACCGACCCTTTTCACCTAGTCAGGTATACAATTTACCTAATATTATGTACACACCTAACTTTCGGAGCGGATATTAACACACGTATTGCTATAAAGACCTTCATCTTTTTAGTATTTAATGGAAGTAATATTATAACCTTGTTTATTTCTTGTTTTAGCATTCAGGGTCCATATTATGGGACTTATTTTGAAAGACCTATTTAATCAATTCTGTCAACTTTCATTACTCACACCTAAAGAAATATCTTGTTATTTATATACAATCACGTTACAAAAAATAAACATTGAAAGTGCACATTGAATATTCTTTTAACAGAGAAGAAATCAAAACCAAATTGGTTTGACATAGGCATTTTTATTTTTATTATTTTTCTATACACGCAACCTCACCTAGGGGCTAAGTTGTGAGCACTTCCAATTCCTAACACATCACAATTGTCACGCGAACGAAGTTGCAGAATAATGATGTTTTATAGGTACATCTTCTTATCGACTACTTTATGTAATCAATAGGTTACATTATGAATTGGAAACATTTTGAGTGGTGACCAAAATGGATTAATGGTCACCAAAATGCATTGATTAATTGACACCAAAAACTCCAGTTCTAATTTGCATCAAGGTTAGGTAAGGTTGGAACCGTGTGGCCGCCGAGCGCCAGAACCTATTGGTATTATTTATACTTAGTAGGTAATTTCTATAGATTTATACTTAATCTACCTACCACTTACCCAATAATAATCCGACAGTTTGAACAGCAGTTAATTTTTTGCTTAATTTTTTAGGAAACGTAATTTGGTGACCATTAATTCAATTTGGTGACCATTTATCCATTTTGATACAAGTTTCGAATTTTATTGGTAGTAAAATAGGTACATTTTTGGGCAGTGTTTAAACACAAGCCCTATGAATTAGGTCCTATATAAAAATCGATTACAGATTGTAACAGTACCTACGTGTGTGTACATTGCTTTACTTACATTGTTGTTTTTTCATTAGTTTACAGGAAATGTTTCATGTCCACCTTTCTATTGATTGAATTGATCGGTCATTGAACTCATGAGAAATCGTAAACGAATTTCAGACCTCCGTGACACAGGAATTCTTTTCCTCATTCTTGTGTTTGACACAAAGGTGTTATCTTAAAATGTTTCGACTATTTGTAGGTTCTTTTTTCTCGGCGATGTTGTCTTGTGTATAAAAATAATTACTGAATGTCCAAAAAATCTAACGTCGAATAAATATTTGTTGTGGATGAAATGCGTGAATTTAAAAAAAAATCTACCGAGTGACCGATGAGAAATATTTCTATTGTGAATTGTGATATTGATACTTTCAGCTGGCTTACCCAAAAAAATCTCTGTTTGTCAAAGTTTTTCGGAAGATCAGTGAACGACAGCAAAAGTATAATCAGATGTTGTAAAGGAAAACTTTTCTTATACCATCCCTATGAGCCCCAAATAGTCTTACAGAAATGTTCCGAAGAAACTTTTACAAATATCGTATGCTTCAAAATGTCAACACCTGAGACAACCACATAACATATTGTTGGGATGACAACAACAATAAATTATAGAAAGTCGTCTTTTCGAAACGTTACTTACCAGAACTTTGTTCTTACCCCAAGATACATGTGTCTGAGTTATTTTGTTCTGTATGTAATCGACGTTTAGCTAAACTTTTATTATTTTTTTGTTTTAAATTAGATAACTATGTGCAGGAATTACAAAAATTACAGAAATAACTTAACGAAAGCGAACATTCGAATTTCGAGTTTGGGTTTTAGATTTTAACTTTTTTCGAGTATAGGTTTTAGCACTTTTGGTGGTTTTAATTTTATTGAATTGGACCTCTACACGTTTTTATTACACTACACAGCGGCATAGAAGCTTGCAATGAAGTTCTAATTGAAAAAATATTTTTCAAAAATCCTGTAACGTAAAAAATGTGTTTTTACTAAAAAATAAATGGTGGTAACAAAATTAATTCACGGTTATAAATTTAGGAGCATTTTAATTGATTGTAAGGAGAATTTTTTACTACAATTAAAACATCACGGATACAAAAAGAACTTTGTAATTAATTATAAGGAACACTCAAAATATACCAAAATTAATAAGGTATAAATAAGTAATTCTCAAGAAAACGAAAGCAATATTGATCCATTACACGTGGAATTATTTGCCTTGAACGAAAAATAATACCTTATCAAGCCTCTCAAATTTTAAGAGGGGATCGCTTTTAATAACATTATTAAGAGCGATGCCTACAAGATATTGTTTACGTAATTTCCTGAGTTATTTATGGTTTGTCATGCTTCTTGTTGTATAATTTTTTGAAAATCCGAACGTGGAATTTATCGCGATTGGCACAGATAGTTAATGAAATATTTTTGATAATTACTTACAGATTGCCTTATTAATAAGAACGTTGTTCTTTAATTTAAAAAAAACTTATAGATTTTAAAAAGTAATGGTCGTGAAACAGATATATCCTATCTTTGTACCAATTATGCACTCAGCCTATTACATGTATAAGCTTAAAACAAAAAACATTATCAACTGCCCCGCTGGTTTATTTTTTATCGGGAGTAAATTCGTACATGGCCTATGGATGCTATGCCGGACTAAAAACCACGCGTTCCCTGCCTACTGCCCACGGTCGGGAGCCCCGGGATAGCCCTCGGAAGGATGACCCCAGGATACAAGAAGTAAGTAAAGTGAGATTGCGGGTTCGATTCCCACCGCCACCGGGGACAAAACTTTGTGCGATCCGTGAATATTTGTCTCAAGATGTTTCTATGTATTTATAAGTATGTGTTTACAAAAGAAAAGTATCATCACTACATAGTATAAAACAAAGTCGCTTTTTCTGTCCCTATGTCCCTTTGTATGCTTAAATCTTCAAAACTACGCAACGGATTTTGATGCGGTTTTTTTAATGGATAGAGTGATTAAAGAGGAAGGTTTATATGTATAATAACATTCATAAAATAGTGGAGAAATACTGTTATTTTTGAGGTTTCTAATGTGATGTCGTAAATAATTACATTTTTTCCGCTTACATTGCAAACGCAGGCTGAATCCTACGAGATTTATCAAAGTAATGTACTAAGTATTGTACACATTGTAAAGGTCTACAGAAAACTCCACGATGGCATTTCTCTATCTCTTATGAATATCCCACAATAACATTTTTAAGTCATTTCCTTTTTACGACAAATAATGGCTTATTTTCGAAGCGGTTTTAACCAATACATCATTAATCCTTATCCAATTAAATACCTTAAATACATTGTTTATTTAGTATAGATCTAAATGGACTCTTACAGCATATGGTTTAAATGAATATTTTCTAAGATATTACAGATATAAAATTGCGGGACGTAGCGTTTGCGGCCGTACCGACCGGCCGCACACTCCGGATTTTAAAATAGGTGGACATACGATCTAAGATGTCAAATTTGTTTTAGATAGAAAATATAGTGCTAATTAACATTTAGTACTACAACTTTTCCATAAAATGACTTATTCATGCCTAAAAAAATAATGAAAATAAAAAATGTGTGGGGGAAAATTTATTTAGTTCAATTTCTCAATTCAGTATCAAAGTATAAAGGTCTCACCTTATATTTTGATAAGCAGCTATGATCTATAATACGACAACATAAAAATTTACCGCGTATCCCTGCGGGCTTGGGATCCACAATGCTTTAAAGTTCACAGTTTTTCTGTACTTAGTGTATTTTTTTTTTTTTTTTTTTTTTTTATACTACTTATGTGGCAGACAAGCTTACGGCCCACCGGAAGGTTGGTAACCGTAGCCTATAGACGTTTGCAACACCAGAGGCGCTACACACGCGCTGCCGACCCGGGCGCAGGTTGTGACGACCCACAGTTGAAATTTTTCAAGAAGCCCGTAGGGCCTTCAACTTGGCTTAACGACTGCCATTTTACTGGCAACCTTTAATTTAATTTTTTATTTTTGTTTAACATGATGGAAAATCCTCATAGGATGTTATGCCGGACTCTTACCGACTAAAAAACCTCACGCCACGCCTAACAGCCTATGGTTGAGAGCCCCGGGTAAGCCCTCAGGAAGGATGTCCCGTGACTCCCAACAGACCTACGGCCGCCAATGCGGCCTCGCCCAAGGGGTGGTTCGGGTGCAATCCCGCGTCTATGGGGGGTTTCGGGTGTGACCCCGCTTCTAAGGGGGGGGGGGGGGGCGTGCGTGAGTTGCTCACGTCACGCTGCCGTCATGGGCCTGCTTCTGTAAGGACGGTGAGCGGCCCTCTCACCGTCCTCAGACCCCCGGTCATGGAGGCCGATAGTCCTCTTCGAAGACACGTCGGCGGCGCCTAGGGCGCCAACTGCGGAACTCGGGAGGGAGAGGTCTCTCCCGCACCCGGCCCGCCCTCTCCTTCGCGAGCATGACCTGCTCGCAGAAAGAGGCGACGCAGTCCCACTTACTCCCGCTGGAGAGCATGGCTCGCACCATGGCCTCGAGCGAGAGAGTGTCCACGCCCAGACCCACTACGAGGACCTGGCGCTGTTGTGCCCACGCCGTGCACTCCACCAGCGTGTGGAGCGCCGTGTCGTCGCTGCGGTCCTCGCAGTGCTGACACTCGGCCGTGGTTTCCCGGTGTTTTCGCCACAGATACCTACCGAAGCTACCGTGCCCGGCAAGCATCTGTGTCAACCGGTAGGAGAGAGCACCGTGTCTTCTCTCCAGCCACTCGTCCATGACCGGTCTGACGGCCGCGATTGTGGCGAATCCCCCCTTTGGTTGCTCAAGTCGCACCCTCCATGTCTCCACGGTTTCCTGGTGGAGCATGGTCCGCTGGGCCTCGATTTCTCGAGACGCAGGCCTTTGGCCCCGCTCCAGCGCCTCCTTGCGCCATCTGAACAGTGACGCAAGGGCTCTCGCTTCCAGGTCCCATGGAGGGGTCCCGGCTAGGAGACATGCCGCCTCACCGGAGATCGTGCGGTATCCTCTTATCACCCTGACGGCCATCACTCTCTGCGGGCTCAGCAGTCTAGCCTCATTGCTGGCCGTCAGGGTCTCCGCCCATACGGGAGCCCCGTACAGGGCCATGCTTCGCACGATCCCCAGGTACAGCCTCCTGTTGGGAGCGTTGGGTCCCCTGATGTTGGGCATCAACCGTGCGAGTGCGGCCGATGCGGGTTTACCACTGTTGACCGAAATTCATTTGATCATTTGACGTGTGACCGAAAAAACATTAGGTCATTCTACTACTGATCGAATGAACAATTGACCAAAAGAGTTTTTATCGAATAAACATTTGGTATTTTTACTACTGATCGAATGAACGTTTGGCCGAAAAACAGTTGACTAAAGAATATTTTAACAAACAAAAGCGAAATAAGTAGAATTCGTTTCTGGCACTCGCCGGCCGCTGCCGCGGCACGCTCGCTTCGCTCGCTCAGCTCGTGCGTTGTGGTCGCAGTTTTAACCTAACCTAACCTAGCCATTTTGATTCAGCCCCTGTTAAAATATTCTTTAGTCAACTGTTTTTCGGCCAAACGTTCATTCGATCAGTAGTAAAAATACCGAATGTTTGTTCGATAAAAACTCTTTTGGCCAGTTATTCAATTGATCAATAATAGAATGGGCTAATGTTTTTTCGGTCACACGTCAAATGATCAAATGAATTTCGGTCAACAGTGGTAAACCGGGCCGATGCTCCCCTCAGTTTTGGGACCAAACTTCGGAAGTGATGTCCGAAGTTCCTCCGGCCATCGAGTACGAGCCCCAGATACTTCATCGAGGGCTCGATGCTGATGCTGACGCCCCCTACCTGTAGGCTGGATCCCGCAGGTGGCCCCATCCGAGGTCCGTGGAAGCACAGAGCCTCGGATTTGTGAAGGGCAACCTCGAGACCCAGCCGCCGAATCCGACTTACGACCTGAGCAACCCCTGCCGTGGCCTTAAGTGCTGCGTCACGGTGCGTTGCTCCCCGCGCCGTAACGAGGGTGTCGTCGGCGTAACACGTTACGCCGACCCCTCTGAGCAACGGACCACGCAGCACCCAGTCGTAACCGATGTTCCACAGGAGCGGCCCTAAAACCGATCCCTGTGGAACACCGCACGACACATCTCGCCGACCCGGCCCTAGCCAGCTCGGGTAAGTTATGGCTCTCTCGGAGAGATAAGCCCCGACAATTCGACGGAGGTAGGGAGGCACTCCATGATAGATAAGCGCCTCCCTGACGCAGCTCCAGGGCAAGGTGTTGAATGCGTTGGCGATGTCGAGGGACACCGCCACCACCACCTCACCCTGTGAGACTGCTTCCTCCGTCAGGCCTCTAATGCGCATGATCGCGTCCACGGTGGAGCGTCCCTGACGGAAGCCAAACTGACTATCCGCCAGATCAGGCCCCACGCGTGTGAGGTGCCCGACGAGGCGTTGTGCAATAATGCGCTCAAAGAGCTTGCACACCTCGTCGAGCAACACGATCGGCCGGTACCCTGATGGGGAGTTTGCCGGCCGCCCCGCCTTTCGAATCAAGACCAGTTTCCCTGTCTTCCAGACCTTGGGAAACTGGCCTTTTTCGAGGCATGCGCTATAAAGACCCATAAGTCGAGGCCCAAACTCCTCGAGAGCCAGGACCCATGCACGGCCTGGAATGCCGTCGGGTCCAGGGGCGGTGTTTCTGCGGGATTTAAGCCGCAGGACAGCCGCCCCTAACTCACCCTCGGTGACTACGGGCACGTCGTTCTCGCTGCCTTCCGCGTTGGGCGCCTGAGACGGAGCCATGCGCGGAGGAACGTGTTCCTCCGCTCTCGACGGGAACAAGGAGTCCAGGACCCTGTACTTAGTGTATTTAGTATCAGCATTGCACCCGTGCGAAGTCGGGGCGGGTCGCTAGTATTATTATTAAAAAATAGTACCTACTATTATCTGTTATCTCGAACATAATTTAATATATTTATCATATCAAGCAGGTTAACCCTAGCTTACTTTGGGAGCACATAGCGTTGTGTAAAAAGGTTCGTGAATATTTATAAAATCCTTTACAGAATCTTCGAAACGTAAAAGTATTATAAACTCATTTTGTATCTTACAACTTTTGCTGCTCGTAACTGAAATAATTACACACCTCGTTACATAAAACATTTATAGCCGTGCATTTTAATGCTACCTGTTACAACGTTTCATTGATAAAATGTTCCCATATTAGTGAAAATTGTCGGTCTTAGGGCACATTTGTTACAGCTTGGCGTTATTCTCTACGCCCATTACAAGGGTTTATAGGCGGCGCTTTGGGTCATACAAGAGAAATGATAACGTGACCGTATCGTGATTTTTTGTTGTGAAACCTAATGTAAGCTAAGTAGCAAGCTTTTTATCAAATTTTTTTTTTAACACGCACGCATAGGTTGTGGAATGATCTCTCTTCCTCGGTTTTCCCAAACGTTTACAACATGGGGTTCTTCAAAAGGGGTCTTAGAAGGTTTTTACAGGGTCAGCAGCGCAGGTGTGGCGCCTCTGGTGTTGCAAGCGTCCATGGGCTACGTGAACACCGGTACATCTGGTGGGCCGTATGCTTGTCTGCCGCTTAGTGGTATAAAAAAATGTTTCCCTAAATATTGTCGGTTAAATAAAAGATTTTTAGGTTTCACTAATTCTTATTATCCAAAACGTGCGTACCTTTTGTACTTAATCACAAACTAATAGGTACACATATATCCTTATTAAAATTCTTCTGTGAGTACCTATGTCACTGAGACTGAACTCCTCTCGAAACTTTAGACTGATTTAGGTAAGTTTCTTGTGTGTGTTTGAGACGGTTTTTTTTTTCAAGGTGAGGGAAATTCCTCATGTATGTTATGCCGGACTCCTACCGACTAAAAATCCTCACGTAACGCCCAACAGCCTATGGTTCGGAGCCCCGGGTAAGTCCTCGGAAGGTTGTCCCAGGACTCCCAACAGACCCACGGCCGCCACTGCGGCCTCGCCCAGGGGGTGGTTCGGGTGCTATCCCGCGTCTTTTCCCGCTTCTGTAAGGACGGTGAGCCGCCCTCTCACCGTCCTCAGGCCCCCGGTCAAGGAGGCCGATAGTCCTCGACGAAGACAAGTCGACGGCGCCCAGGCCGCCGACTGCGGAACTCGGGTGGGAGAGTTCTCTCCCGTGCTTGAGAGGGTTCCTTAATAGTTGAAATTCATATGATTAGATTTGGTGATTTGATTATTAAATTTGCCTCAACGTTAGGTGGACAGAGCTGCAGAGGACTTAGAGAAGATTTAACTGGATGCGGAAGACACATGACCTTGTGATATGGGGTAAATTGGAAGATGTCTTCATTCAGAAGTGAAGTGATAGAGGCTGATTTATTAACTGCAAACTAATGCTATGCTGACTAATGACTGTGGCTTTGCCGTGAAGTTTTCCTGTACCAGTTTTTCCCAGGATACAAAAAGTATTATTGGCTATTTCTTTTGTATGAGCAATAACAACTGTAAAGTTTCATTTAAGTATACCAAACATCCATCCGTCAAAATAAACTTTCACGTTTACAACGTGTATTACGTGTGAAGTATGATAATTGTGATTCCATTTTAATTATAATTCATACAATAAATAAGATGAACACCATCCTATGTAAATAACAATGCAACTCCCCAAATGTACGCTCGCGCAAAACCACATTAGTTTTTAATTGTTATTATCAGGACAAGTTTTGTATAGAATGTAATTTTGAGAAAAATATTATGGCGGTACGAAGTTCGCGGGGTCAGCTAGTTTTAAATAAATTTTTAATATGTTTACTTTTTCAATATCCGTTACAAAAAATGTCAAAGTCAGCTTATAAAGACGGATAGTAACATTAACGTATCTGTTTGATAGTATTAAAAGAAAATATTCCTATCCCTTCAGTTTCATTTTTATAACTTGACTTGACTTAAACTCAATTTTTAAAGAGGAAAGCTGTTCATATAACTGAAACTCTGATGTCAGTCTGTCTGTCTAGAGACTGTATCTCAGAAATCGTTACAGCGAAAAGGTTGTTTTGTTTTAAAGATGATGTAGGTATTTCTGTTGTTATTGTATCGACAAATACTCAAATGGAAAAAAAAAATAAGGGGGGCTTTTTATGAACAGTAAGGCCAACTACCTCCCCAAAACGGTGACACATTATTATAATAAAAAATTCAGAGACACTTCTATTCAGTGTTGTATTGTGATGTGTAGTTTGACTATTTGACGATTTATTTGAAGTTGGAGTAAAAAAAGTAATTCACATATGTGGCACCCTATAAAGAATGTTCTAATCGATAAATATAATAATATTCCCACTAGTTATTGGTACAGAAGTTTAAAAAATATACAAAAGTTGCATTCAGATGAATAACATCCAATCTGTATCAACATGTCCTACTCAACTGAAACTCGCACCAACACGAAATGGTGTACCTATCTCTCCTTTTGTAGTCTGATATTTGCCACGGCATTTCGTCGGCAGTTTGTCGACGCAATTTATTGTGGCTGGAAGGAATAGATAACATTTAAATGGGATTATAAAGCCTCGATACGGAAGCGGCAATTACTTGTTGAGATACGACAGTCTGGAATATTGCTATGTCATCAGAGCATATTAAAATCTCTCTATAATAATGTTGTCACTGTAAAAGTGTACCTAAAACTATTACATTATAATCTACCCAGCACTGACCTAGTGAGCTTCTAAATTGTCAAGATATTGAGAGCTGTAAGAGGTTGTAACCTAAAAGATGGTTAGATTAGGTTGCGACTAGGATGAGTGAGCCTAGCGAATAGGCCAGGCAGGATATCGGCCATTGGGCATCCGATTTATATTATTCTACGTTATTTTTCTTATTGCCAGTTTACCATTCAACGGAAAATAATCTATTAAGTGGTTATCTCTCGATATTTCACAATTTCGCTGGATTGACTACAATTTTAAAGTGACATACTTACACACAATAGTTCGCAGGGTTTGACTGCAAACTTAATATAAATAAACGGGATGATGCACGTGACTTCACCCCCGTGTTATTCCAATCCATCCCATGATCCCATGAGACTTCCCAACTTATTCCAAGGATAAAATGTAGAAAAAAGTGGCCTATATGTGTTATTCAAGACTTTATTCTATCTCTGTAGCAAATATCCTGTTACAAACATCCACACATACCTATTTTGCAGATATAATATAATTAGGAAGTAAAATAAACCTGAAATAACATTCATCGATATCTAAGAATATCTACAATCTACTCCATATTAATAGATGGGTTCTCATAAATTTTGTGGAAAATTTTAGTTAAGGACAATTTTATTTACTTTGAATTTTTATTCGCTCTGTATTGGAAGTTTGAAAACCGCTGTAGGTGTTTATCAAGAACAAAGCTTGTACCATTGTTTGTAATGTTTTCAGAATACCTGATTATATAACACTAAATGGCGCCCGTGGCTCCACCCCCACTTCCCACAAGTACTTATTCCCGGAAAAACTTTGGTCTAAGGATAGATTACAGTCTGAAGTAACACATAGGCTATAAGTTATTGCAGACTGTAATTTGTCCGTGTACCAAATAGTCTAATTTGTTATTGATATTGTAGTCGTTAGGGCGTAAAAGAAGTAACAAACATTGTCTGAATGTTTGATCTACACCATCCACTTTCTACACACACACTTTTGCACTTAAAATATTAGAAAGATAAGATACAATAAAAGAAGGCTTTGTCCTTTCGTTGCTTTACAATTAACGGTATGTAGGTATATATTGTACTCAACTACATCCAGCTATAGGAATTTCGTCACCAATCTTAGTTGAAACTGTGAGACTATTTCGCTTGGCTAAATTGGAAGCCAGTTTCAATCACAAGATAAATAGGGACGTTGAACATAAAATATTCAATGTTATTTGGCTGTTCGTGGCATAGGTAACTGATTAGTTCGTTTGCTTTGAATTTCTTTTTTTACTCTTTGGGTATGTTTTTAATTTTTTAAAACAATTAATCATGTGTAACAACCATGGAGCAATGTAACAACATACAAGTTAATTGAAATTTTGATTATACTTGCTCCGTTTCTTCTCTTCTGTTATTCTTTGTTGTGTATTTGTAGCGAATTTGGACTGTAAAGATCCGTTTGCTAAACGGTCCCATAAAAGTTTACCAACGCTAAAAATCATGGCGAAGTATTACTTTCTGGGACGGAAAGGCAAAAACACGGTTTCGTATTTTTAGGGTACCGACCCAAAGGGTAAAAAACGGAACACTATTCACGAGACTTCGCAGTCCGTCTGTTTGTCGGTCTCATCGAGATTTACGAGAATCGAAGCGCGCCGCGCGATTATTTTATTGATATTTATAAAAAACAAAATATTTACTGTAACATCCTACATATTGAGAATATTGCTATTACTTGATTTCGACGAGCTCTAAATAAATACCCATTTGGTTCTTATTTCATAAAAGATTTTCAATATTTTTCCTAGTAAGTACCTACCTACTTAAGTGCGTTCGATAGAACTTCACCTTTTTTAATCTATCATGAAACAAGACTGATTTAATTTATCTTATTTTTTATTTATCAAAGTTAATGTACGAAATATACCTAAGTATTATAATCTCATCTTTGACTTTGTGTACAGCAAAGCTTCGTACCGGCTTAAGAATCCAAATGCCAGGGTCTTTATTTTGTATTTTATTTGATCTTTTATAATTTCCCAAATAACAAACGTTGCTTATCTTTCTCAAAGGAAAATGTATAAAGAATACCTTCACTCCATCTTATCATTAATTCCATATTGCATCTAAAGTCGGTACTGCGCCATCTACACTGATACATAATTAATATTACAAAAGCGGTAGTATGTTTGTTGTAATTATTGTTTCGATCAAATTTCCAGGAAATAGTGGATTAAACTTGTGAAAAAATAATAAGCCCGTTTAGGCATTTGAGATTGCGGTACTCTCATAGACTGATTACGGAATTTGCCAATGAGAGTGACACTTGCTCGAAATGTCTGTTCAGTGGTGAGAATCTCATTGGTGGATTTGTAATTTCGCCGTTAGATATGTAAAATAATAACACCAAGTGCAGCGCGACGCTCTGCTGCCGCGCTCGGAATCAACGTGGCAGGCAGCATTGCTGCGCAGCACCTCAGTAGCAGCATTGCAACGACTGCAATACTGCTTACGATCAAGTTCTGACTCTTACCTTAAACCAAAATAATATTACTCACAAACAAAGAAAAATGTCGCGGAGAACTAATAAAAACATTTCAACGTTTATTGGATTAACTGGACTGTGCATGATAAATAGTAAGTCGTTGACTTTGTCGCTGTCTTAGCGACACATCAATAACAGTTAGGATGTATATTAATGACTAGCTGACCTGCGCAACTTCGTTTGCGGCACATGAGAATTAGAAAAAGAGAGGTATGGTATTAATATTTTGAGTAATATAATGTTTCCCGTCGCATTTACTGTCGTCGCGCCTAGTCCCGTCGCGTCGCTTATATACATTAGAGCTGATCCGCACAACTTCGTTTGCGTCACATGAGCGAGAAAGAGAGAGGTGTAGTATTAATATTTAAGGTGATATAATGTTTCCCTTCGCATTTACTCCCGTCGCGTCGCATGGATTCATTAGAGCTGACCCGCACAACTTCGTTTGCATCACATGAGATTGAGAAGGAGAGAGGTGTGGTATTAATATGTAAAGTGATATAATGTTTCCCGTTGCATTTACTTCCACCCGTCCTTTTTTTGGTACGGAACTCATATGTGTCCGACTCGCACTCGGCCGGTTTTTATCGTTCAGTTGATTGGCTACCACTGCAGTCCATGTTTACCTACTCCCGTCGTCACGTCGCTCATACTTCAAAACATATTAAAAGGGGTTATTGTAAGTGAACCTTAAAAGATAGGCATAATATGCTGTTGACCACATTTTTTTGTAATTTTTAAAGGGGAACATTTTTGTAATACAAAATTTTCACGTAACTTTAATCATTTACGCAACGTATGCAGTGGAAGCTCTCAAAAGAAAGAAATTTTCCCCGTTCTCGAAACATTATTTATGGCTGCTCCGCTCCTATTCGCATTAGCGTGATTTTATATCGCCATTAGCCATCCTCAATAAATGGACTATTAAACTGTAAAATAATTTTCGAAACGCAACCAGCAGTTTCTGAGATCCTAGGACAAACAAACTCTTCAGTTTTATAATATTGTGGGCGAACCTTAAGAAACAGACAAATTAGTTTATTGTGAGCGAACCTTAAGAGATTGACATATTATGCTGCCGCGGACTTTTTTTTAGAACTTTTTAAGAGAAACAATATTGTAATACACAATTTTTACGTATCTTTAACTATTTACGCAGCGTACGCCTCGGAAGCTCTCAGACGGTAAAAAAGATTCCCCGTTTTCGAAACATTATTGATTGCTGCTTCGCCCCTATTCGTCTTAGCGTGATGTTATATAGCCTATAGCCATCCTCAATAAATGGACTATCAAACTGTAAAAGAATTTTTGAAATCCAACTAGTAGTTCCTGAGATCCTAGCGTTCAACCATACAAACAAACAAACAAACAAACTCTTCAGCTTTATAATATTAGTATAGATATATTCATTCAAAGATCTAAGTCACCAACTAAGACAAATAATAAATGAAACTACACAACTTGAGATTGTGACTTTGATCCTGTTTATAATTATACAAGTACTAGCTGCCCCGCGCAACTTCGTTTGCGTCACATAAGAGAGAGTATATCACCTGTACCCGTCGCGTTGCGTTTAATTTTAATTTTGATACCGATAATTTTAATGAGCGTCTCTAAATACTATGAAAACGATACCCATATTGATATTTTGAGATATCAACCCTTTTGGGGTCATTTTTCTCTCTCAGTGGTTGAATTTTCAAAGAACCTGAAACTTGTGTTTTATTATTTATATTTAGAAATATTCCTGTGAAATTTGGAATATGAAGGGGGAATAAAATAGTCTACTAATCTTGTTTCCACATACAAACTTTGGACCCCTATTTTACCCCTTTAGGGGACTAATTTTGAAAAATACTGTCTTAGTGGACCTCTAGACCTTATAAGGAACCTACTTGTCAAATTTGGACTTTCTAGTCCCAGCAGTTTGAGCTGTTTTGCGTTGATTTAAATCGGTCAGTTAAATCATTTACGCTTATATTTTGAATTTTACCCTCTTAGAAATAAAATTTTACACGTTTCATTTATTTCTCAAAAGACACAGGTTTATGAAATTTAGTGCATCTCGCTCTGAAAATGACAGATTTTCATACGAACTTCCATCCTCTATTTTACCCCCCTATTTGCAGAATTTCCAAAAATGAATCAGTCAGTCAGTCGGGACAACTAATTTCATATGTAAAGACTATCAGAATGTCATATTTCTTCAACCAACCAAAGTCATGAGATCATGACACGTAATATACAAAGAGAATCTATGGTTTTAAACACTGTATAATTTGATCGTATTTCACTTTCATTATTTGTTTACAATCCAATAATAATCGCTTTGTTTACTCGTGGAAATGATCGCCTTTGTAAACTAAACTATACTGACTGAGTAGAATTGGTGGCGAATTATCCTGTCACGGCCACAGGCGCCGTGTCCGCTAACGTTTCCTCACTATTAATATTCATAACTAAGACATGACCGTAGGAAAATCATTTATTGAGTGAGGTATAATATAGATACCTTTTCTTTTTAGGACAAAACTAAAGGAAAAAATCCTTAAAAGATCCCCTTGTTGTACGCCCGCCCATCTGTCCGTCTGTCTGTCTGTCAAGACCCTTTATCTCTTGAACGCTTGGAGGTATCAAGTCAAATCAACGCCAAATATTTGGGGTCTATGGTCCCTCGAATCAGTAAAGATATCAAACCGTGTATTTCGAAACTCTCAAGAAAATCAAAATTAATAGCTACTTTCCGATGACGTAGAACCATGAAATTTGGCAAGTAATATTAAGTTGTTGCAGTTATTAGATTGTTTCCTATATTGTTCCACCAATATAGGAAACAATCTAAAAACTGTACATTTGTAAGTAATAATAAGAAAAGGTTCCTTTTAAATACGTACTTAATCAAAAACTGCGAGATACGATCCCTAAACTTCTTGTTTGTGAAGATTGTTATTTCTGTAAATGAATTATCGCTGCATTAAGCAACTTTAGCTACGGCCAGTCCTCGGATGGGCTACCGGCAAGGGACCACGTTGTAACATTTATTTGCGAGAAATGAGCGGTAGGCACACTAATAATATGCCGTTGGTTGTCAGTAACTGGCAGTCATTAAGAGTCCGTTTGACGCCAAATAGACTATTACTTTGGTCTAGATCTCAGGACTCGTGAGACTTAATGAATTAAAATTTTAACGCAGACAACTTCAGTTCATGAACTAAAAACGCTCTAGGCTAGAAACACGATTGCTGATAAAATCCTCGATAGATTTTTGTGTTGAAAATACCTCGATTTCTTGAAATTTTAATCTAGATCACATAAGTTTTAAGTTGATTTTATAATATAACATATTTATAAGAAAGACAATAGTAAAATCTTCATTCGCATTAGACCACTTTTTTAATATTGCTTATAGCTTTTTTATAATTAATTTATTTCGTTAAAAGCGCACAAAAACCGATTGCATCTCTCTCTGTCTTGCACGCTAATATGTATATCTTCTATCTTCTGTCAACAATTTGGCGTCTGGTAGGCTCTTAAGTCAAACAGAAGGATTAAAGGGTGGTTTTAAATTTTTAACAGTTAGTCATCACAGCTTATTTACCATAATTATTTCAGCAAATAAATAGGCAAATTTCCATTTAACTAATTGCAACTTTCCCTTCATGTAAGAGAAAAAGAAAGTACAAGATAAAATGTGGGCATAGTAGGCCTATCCGATACCTGATTCAGACAAATTAATATTATCTTGTCAGTGATCCAACCAACAATTGACCTGATTTATATATTTTACAGTTGTTAATCTTTTATTTTATGTTAAACCAGTAAAGCCAAAAACGCGTCAGTTCTACTAAGTCCTAATCCCATCCGTGCGATTCGATGAATATGAATGAATGAACAGCATATTGAATAGGTTATCTCATTCCCCTAATCTGTATAAACAGAATCAGACAAGAGCATAACTGAACTAGATTTTGTACATTTATTTTTTTCATTTAGTTACTATATAGTCGACGGCACGCCATTTCACCTGCGTAGTTACTTTTCCAGTGGGAACACATACCCGGGGATAATGCAGATTCCCAACTGTGAAAACATTTTGAAATCGATTAAGTAGTTTCGTAGTCTATTCAGTGCAAACAAACAAACTATTAAATCTTTCCTTTTTTGATATAAGTACGCTTTTCAGCTCCTGTGGTATGGACTATGATAAGGGCAATGACGTCTAGCTCTTTATTCCTAAAGGTGAGGGTTCACAAATTATAAAAAAATATCAAAACTGTCTCTAAGCTAAAATGAACCCCCAATATTCTAAACTAAAAAAATATATAACGCTCGTGGCCCCGCGGACTCAGTGTTCTGTAAACATCACTGCAGTTAGCAACTTTCACTATGGCCAGCCCTTGCATGGGTGACCAATGTGACCATTCATGTCACCACTTTGTGACATTTATTTGGAGTATTACCGTTCGTCCCCTCGACTTCGTCCCCCCGAGGGGGACGAATGGGAATTCACAAAAATAATATTTAATCAGTTCCCGATCGTCCCCCTGCTAACTCAAGAGGGGACGAATGGGAATATGTTCTTCGATTAAGTGCCATTCGTCCCCCGTTCGTCCCCCTCGATCCAAAACAAATGAAAAATAAAACAAATGATGATAAACAAATGAAAAAAAAACAAATGAAGATCGACAAAACAAATGACTGTCGGATAAATAAACGACGATCGAAAACAAATGAAGATCGATAGAAACAAAACCTTCCGGTTCGTATAGACTAAATCCCATTACTTCATTTTCCTACATATGTCTGAATCTCAGTTTGACTTAGTCCCAAAATGCCTGAAAACCAAAGTGACAAATTTTCTTAATGCCTGAATTATAAAATGACTAAGAATTGAGGTACAGTCGAATAGACATTTGTAAAAATATATACATAAATCCCCTTCAGAGCAGACTCAAAATGAGGACCACACGCAAAATGTACAAAACGAAAAATGTACACAACTCGCAAAATGTACACAACGCAGAATGTGCACGTTAGAGCTTGTCTGTATTATAATAGTCTAGATCGGCAAAACAAATGAAGATCGTCAAAACATATGAAGATCGACAAAACAAATGACGATTGGCATAACAAATGACGGTCGGATAAACAAATGACGATCGAAAAATCATGCAGATCAGTAAAACAAAAGACTATAAGCAAGTTGATAAGGTCAAAAATTACTTGCAGTCATATTTTGTAATCTAGATGCGATTGCCATTCATAAAGATAGGTGCAAGCAAATCTCGACCTTAATGACACTTCTCCAAAAATATGCTTTTTGGCGTATATAGACATCACTGATCATGTATATGTAAAAAATAAATAAATATTATGCATGTTCATAAGGTAAAGAATTGCTTGGACCTATTGTTTGAATGTTTATCGCATCTAGAATACAAACAAGGGTCCAAGCAAATTTCGATCTTATGAGCATGCATAATATCTATTTATTTTTCAATAATCGTGATCCGTGATGTCTATAAACGTCTAAAAGCACATTTTTAGATAAGTGTCATTAAGGTCGAGAATTGCTTGCACCTATTTTTTTGAATGGCTTTCGCATCTAGATTACAAAATATGGCTGCAAGTAGTTTTTGACCTTATAAACTTGCTTATAGTCTGTTGTTTTATTGATCTGCATATGTTTTTTCGATCGTCATTTGTTTATCTGACCGTCATTTGTTTTGTCGATCTTCATTTGTTTTGTCGATCTTCATTTGTTTCGAAGATCTTCATTTGTAAATAAAAATGAAATTTCAAATTTGTTTTTTTACCTGTCTTACGTTATTTGTTGGGAGCAATAGAACTAAATAAAGAATGAAAAAATTATTCCCGTTCGTCCCCCCAAAAAATTTAAGGGGACCATCGGGAAAATAAAATAACGAATTCCCGTTCGTCCCCTTAGGGGGACGAAGTCAAGAGGACGAACGGGAATACTCCATTTATTTAAGCGTTTCCCTGGCACGTTAAGCCGTTGGTCCTGGTTGACAGTAAAATGGCAGTCGTTAAGCCAAGTTGAAGCCCTTTTTAGACGGCTTGATAAATTTCAACAGCAGGCAGTCACAACCTACGCCTGTCCATCTCAACACGGCAATATGGCTTACCACCTATAATAACGTGGGATAAGCTCTAGAAAGGTTAAGTGTGAGCATATACACACATCAACACCGTCTAGGGATATATCACATTTTCTCAATTTTCAGAAAATCTGTTAGGAATAATATGCAACAATGTTATATTCTTAGGAAGCCCATTTTTCAGACTATATTTTAAAATAAAATAAAAATATATTTTCGACTTATATAACATTTTATTAAAATGAAAACAAATAGTAAAAAAAATGGTGCAACTAAAGATGAAAGTGTCATTTACGAAAAAATAAAAAAATATGTCATTTCTTTTAAATTTTTTGTACTGATAGGAAAAATCAGTAGTCATTAAAACCACCCGTGACGTTAACTATGGTCCTGCAAGGGTTTTTCATGATTTGAATTAAGTTATCGAAGTCTCGCTGCGGGATATTGTCCCAAGTTCTGCTAAGATGTCCTGCCCTTGTATGGATGGACTACCTGGGGGTGTTGCAGACGACTCTCACGACCAGGAACTCGCCAAACGCGTACTCTTCGTGAATCGGGATGAAAACCGAATCGGGACTCTTCGGTAAACAGTACTACAGACCACTGGTTATCTTCCCAAAGCAAATGTTCACGAGCCCATTCTAATCTTTTACGATTTCCTCTGCGTAGTGCTGCAGTACGAAGTGGCCTGCGAGCATGAAGGTTAGCTTCATGCAGTCTCCTCCTCACAGTTTGGTCACTGACAAGCAATTGGTGTTCTGACTGGAGCCGTTGAACCAACTGCACGGTTGTAACGTTTGGCTGCATTCTCGCGGCAACTTGTAAAAATCGGTCTTGTCGTTGGGTGATTATGCGTCTCCCGCCACGGTGTCCTTCAGCCACTTCCCCGGTTGCACGATAACGTGACCACAATCTTGAAATAACGTTTTGTCTTTTTTTTTTTTTACGTGTGGAAATCGTACATGGATGCTATGCCGGACTCCTATCGACTAAAACCACACGATGCTCTACAACTGTCTACGGCCGGGAGTCCCGGGTATGCCCTCGGAAGGATGTCCCAGGGCTCTCGGCAGACTTTGGCGAACACTTCAACCTCGCCTATGGGGTTCGGGTGCTATCCCGCGTCTGGAGAGTCGGTTCGGGTGTTAACCCGCTACTTGGGGAAGGGGGGGGGGGGGAGTTGGGTACTGTCCCACCACTATCACCACTATGAGGGGCAAAGAGATATACGCCATCGTCTTGGCCTGCTTCTGTAAGAACGGCGAGCAGCCAGCTCACTGTTCTCAGGCCCCCGGTCATGGAGGTCGGTAGTCTTGGGCGTATAGCAGCCTGCGACGACTTCGCCGCCGACTGCGGAACTCGGGAGGGAGATTTCTCTCCCGGTCCCTTCCCGCCACCTCTTTTTGAAGCATAACTTGCTCGCAAAAAGATGCAGCGGCATCCCACTTGCTTCCGCTAGAGACCATAGCTTTTACCATGGTCTCCAGTGTGAGAACGTCAACGCCCAGGCCTGCAACGAGGTCTCGGCGCTGTAGCGCCCATGCTGAGCACTCCACCAGAGTATGCAGCGCCGTGTCCTCGCTGCAGTCACCGCAGTGCTGACACTCGGGTGTTACCTCCCTATGTATGCGCCACAGATACTTACCGAAACACCCGTGTCCGGTAAGTATCTGTGACACCCGATAAGTGAGGCTACCATGGCGTCTCTCCAGCCACTGATCCATGACCGGCTTCACCGCCTCAATAGTGGTGAGCCCCCATTTTGGTTGCTCAAGTCGTACCTTCCATGTTTCCATGAGCTCCTGGTGGAGCAGGGACCGCTGGGCCTCGATTTCCCGCGACTCAGGCCTGTGGTTCCGCTCCAGCGCCTCCTTGCGCCACTGATAAAGCGACGCAAGGGCTTTCGCTTCCAGGTCCCATGGAGGGGTCCCAGCTAGGAGACAATAACGTTTTGCCTGGTTTCAATCTTCTCAGCAATACTCCGCTGAGTAGCCTCAGCTTAGAGCATGCCTACTGCCCTTAGCATTTCTTCTCTAGTTAAATGGCATCGCTGCATGACTTACACAATGAAATAAATCGTAATTAATCAATAACTAGCTTTAAAACTTCAACTGGACAAAACAAATACCAATTAACTATCGTCGGTAAAATTAAAATTTCGAACTTCGCTATACTAATGCCGCACAAATCATTTGTTTTAATTTCTTTTTTTTAATTTAAAATTTGGAATCATTCAAATATACCTACAAAATAAGATTCAATCAAAAGTTTTTAAAATCGGCCAGTATTTTTTGAGATGCAGAACTTTTTAAAAAATATCCCTGGACGGGGTTGATGTGTGTAATATGTCTATGTCTACTCCTTCAGAGATAAAGCCGTGACCAATGTATGTATGCAATTCCAAAGTACCTAATTGCGTGTCCGGACGTAGCGAGGCCTTAGCACTAGACTGAAATGAGATTATATTTAGCTAAATCTCGTAACTGAACTGAAAACTAGTTCCGATAAGCTTCAAACTGTTCGCGGTGGCTTTATTATTCAAAGTCAAGGCGAACTTTGGTGAATACGGCTTTCAGATTCAAACTTTGCACGTATTCCGAAGTAGTGCACTTATGTTATTGGTGGCACTTAGCGATGGAATGGTGACTTGGTTACTTATAATTTATGCAAGCTTAACAGCTCATGTCCCTCTGCGTAATACCTATCTATACTCGTATTTGTAAACGTTCATAGGGCCGCCAACTTGAAGACCACTGTCGAAAGCCTTACAAACTGTGATAGTGACACCCAATCGCTAGATGTCACCAAAGCTCTCTAATGTCGCGCGTACATAATATTTAAAACACCGGCCAAGTGCGAGTCGGACTCGCCCTTGAAGGAATCCGTAGCAGCAAATAACATAATATAAAAGTTCTTGTAGTTCGTTGTAACTTTGATTGCTGTTTAAACACGTTCGCTGTGCTAGTGATTTTTCTAGGTGGAAATTGCGGTTTATGACGAATTAAAATAAAACTACTTTCTAGATGTTGTTCAAACTAATTTTCGTTGGAAGTTTTTATGGCAACGTAAATCGTATATTTTTTTAATTTATTATTCTCTTAGTTTAGAAGTTAGAGGCGGGGGGGCACATTTTTCCACTTTGGGAGAGTCTGTTTTTTTCTAGTTTTATGTAAAAATCTAAATACGGTTCTCAGAATACATCTACTTACCAAGTTTCAATACCATAGGTATTATAGTTTCTGAGAAAAGTGGCTGTGTCATACGGACGGACAGACAGACATGACGAATCTATGAAGGTTCCGTTATTTGCTATTTGGCTACGGAACCCTAAAAAGAACATCATCTTCTCAGATGATTGAGGCCCACTTATGAGCATAAACCAACAGGGAGCGTATAGAGGGTACAAATCAAGACATGATTATGATACTGGTACTATCAGAATAAATGTATAACACATTGTAGATCTAGGCTTTCCGATGAACCTGTAAACGAACCAGCTATGATTTAATTTTTTTCATTGTATGGAGAAGTACTCAGTCTTAGAAGATATACATAGTATTATAGGTACTTCTATGTGGACAGCATTATTAACGACTCATAATTTACTGTTCAAAAATTTATTTTGTAGACCTGACGGGTTTTGCCTCACAGCATTTTTAAATGTTATTTGCTCCCATATTCTAAAAAAATCTGAATTTCGTGTTGCCAAATTAGCTCACGCATGAAATACTCGTTCACGCATACTTAATAATATTATTTATACCACTGAATACTACGTACAACACATTTTCCTCATTTGGCTTTTACAACTCTCGCGAATAACATACATTTCATGTTTCTGTTTCATTGGTGCTACTTTATTAAATGGCCTTCTTGTTACCCAATGTTGACTTGACAACATTATTCAAATTACTTTCATAAACAATCAAAATCACACTATATTCCCCGAAGAGGTACACAGAGGCATACCAAACACCGATATTTTTTTAGGTAACGTGTAGTAGTTGGTGAGCCAATTGTCTTGTCAAGATGGATAGATCCGGGTTGAAGGTTTTTACTATAAACAAATTTCAATCAACGACTACCATGTTACTGGCAGCCCGGACTAACACACTTCAGCGTGGCTTCTAAAGAACGTAAGCGGTTATAAAAGAAAATGCCACAAAAGGTCACCCATTGCAAGACTAACCATTGCATAAAAAGTTTAAAGCAGTGATAGAGTAGCTGTGGGTCTGTTGGGAGTCCTGCGACATTCTTCCGAGGGCTTACCCGGGACTCCCAACCATAGGCTGTTGGGCGTAATATGAGGTTTTTTTAGTCGGTAGGAGTCCGGCATAACATCCATGCGGATTTTTCCTCAAGTTAAAAAAAAATAAACAGTGATAGATTACAAAACACTGAGCAAGTGACGCTACGAGCTCTACGCTAGATACGTACATCAAGCATGTTGCATTCTTTTAAACTGCGTTGCCAAGACAAAGCATCGGACTGCCCACAACTCAAGTTTCGTGGGAAAGAAACATTAAAAATAATATTAAACTATTCGATATTCTTCAAGTACTTACCTAATAATAAACATGTCAAGTACAACATTATTGCTATAACAAACAAATTAGTAATACGAAAAATAAACACGTAAGGTTACATAAATTTGTACCAATGGTTAGCACACCATTACGAATGAAATACGAATTCCCCATCGTGCCAAAAATATAAAACAACCTTATTTGGAAAGTTCAACCCGTAATAATATTTTTCGAGCAGTTAGATCGATGGGTACTTTTCACATTTTCATTTACAATGTTATTTTACCTTTTTTTAACCTTTACTTCTACTAAATGACCTCGTGGTCTATACTTAGAGGGCTCTTCAAAATCTATTTGTGATGGTTTATGCTGACCACTCTCGATCAGTTAAGCGTGAGCAGGTATGCATATCTTCTACAGTTTAATTAAATAATAACATTCAACAGCAGCACTTAATTTCTCAATATATTCAGTATGCAACAAAAAATAATAAACGCAGCGTGATTTGAAACTCGCACGCTGCTTATAAAAACATCATACATTCGTCCAACCCCAGAATCTCTGCATATTTCATAGCAACACGTAATCCGGAATATATTACGTACGCCACAAGAATAAAATAAAGGAACTCTTTGTAAGTACTACTGGAGGCAATAAAGATTATGTTCTTAAGGTTGTGTGCAGTGGGTGAGATCAGGTGAGGGTAGGATGCCGGCTTCATGTTTTGGGTCCAAATATTACTTGTAATAAATTTGAGAGCCGCGCACTAACATTCCCTCAGTCTTGTTACCTTCATGTAGCAATTGTCTTTATATTACGGAGTCATAAACTCACACTCGTATGAGCAAGCGTGTGCATAATATATGCTGATGTGTTTTAAAGTTTGAGACACAGTTTTGTGGTTTTAGTTTACGAGTAGAAAACTGTCCTACGTTGAATGAAACAGGGATAAGTAGAATTAGTACAAACTACATAAACTAAAGAACTGAAAAACGTTTCATAGGAAACCCAACTTAAAACAAAAATTCATACATATATACATAGTTTTTACTAAGTTTACATACATACATACATTGAATCATGCCTTTATCCCCGAAGGGGTAGGCAGAGGCATAGTATACGACCATATTTAACCTTGTAGTTTTATGTCCCACGTAAAAGGTGGTGAGCCTATTGTCGTGTTGAAGTGGACAGGCTATGAAAAATTTTCAAGCCGCCCATAAGGCCTTCAACTTGGCTTAACGATTACTAAGTTTAATGTGAAAACAGTAAAAATTATTGTCAATATTTAAAGTTGTACAAGTAATTGAAATTTTTTCACGTTAGTCAGGTATAAATAGCCTGAAGTGAGCATTGTATGATCAAAATTTATTAAAATAATATTGTTACCATATTGGAGGCATAATACCATCAATCACTGTCATTTCCAATTCAGCAATACAATATTCAAGCGATATTACCTTCCATTTCTATAAAACATTTGAGTAAATTTTGTAAAAAGTACATCAATAGGTTTTTAACATATTTTTACACTTACATCGTCATATAGATTTTAACTTAGGCTACTATTTTGGGTAGAGAGTTGGGACCACAGCAATCAGAAAACACGTACGCGCTGCGCTGTATACAAAGGCACCCATATTATCTTCTCAATGTAGTATAGCATTTTCCTCGTGTCCACTTGGCATCCCCAAAGAGGACTCTACGTTATATAGCCCTTAAAATGTTATTTAACATCCTAAATGATGGGGTTCCAAAAAAATTAATTCTGGAAATGATAAGCTATTTCCAAAATTATTTTTTTGGAACCCCATACATAAAAGTTATTTATAAAAATGGCGAAGTGAGAGTAGAACTATCGCACGAAGCATCGGAGTAACATATTGTTGTGAGGCCCTTAAATATTTATGTTAACGGCAACAGTTATACATCTTATTATTTACACTATTGATTGCTGACTACTTCATCTTTGAAAATTTTAACTGTCTAACTATCACGGTCATCAACAGACAGATGAACGGATACTGAAGTCTCAGTAAATAGGGTCGCTTTTGCGCAACCCTAAATAGAGTGTCGATAATGTAAATTATTATAAAATGTTCCCGAGTGCTACGTACTTCGCTCTTGGTGTCATTAGAAAACAGGTATGGTATATAATTCACTAGCTGTCGTCCACCAATTTATTCAAATGGCTTTGCACCGTTAGCTTTAACTCCATTTATTTCAATTTAAAGATGTTTTAAATTAGTTATCCTGAAGAAAGAGAGCAAACGATAAAATATACTCCTGTGGCACACTAGACTTAGCTATAAAATGAGTTGTACTAAACTCGCTTGAGTAAAAATTGGTGAGGTGTTTTAATAGCTGCCTTTACAAAGCAAAGTTATTACTGAACTATCAAAATAATGAACCATTTAGACAGTACCGCCTAAGATAAATGAAACCGTCATAATAGTAGGGGAGCCCATGAAGGGATTTCGGGATTTACTAAAGCGCGACAGATTAATATACACGGGGATACCTTGTACCCGGTTAAGTACCTCCACAAAACATGAGGCCCATATATAAGGCCGCCCGTGAAGTATACAGGATCAGATTAGTAAAAAAAAATTGACCATCAGAAATTCTCGAGCGCGTCAGATTAAGGTAGGGTGAGTTAATTACATCCTAAAAAGTGTATATTCCACTAATCTGACAATTTGAGAGTGACGTAAAAAAAGAGGAGGGCAACAAAGTTGTAAAAAAAAACGTCATCTCGACATTCTCGAGCGTAGCTAATTTTTTTTTTATTTTGAAGGAAATAATTCAAGAATAATGAAAAATATATAATCTGACGATTTTAGCTAGCCGAAATAACAAAAATTCGTCGATAAAGTTACACTATGCGCCAAATATCTTTGCGTCTACGAACTTCGTTCGTACTACTACTACTACTACTTACTTTTAATAATAGTATAGAATTAGGATTACTTAGGATTAATTAATATAATAATAATATTAATAATTATATTTATTTATTTATTTATATTTATTTATTTATTTATTATATATATATTTTTATTTTATATTTATATTAATATTAATTAATTATTAATTAGGATTACTCCGAAATTTGTGGTTCGATCAATTAAAATTGCAAAATTACTTATGAGGATGATAAAACTGCGTCGAATGCCGCCAACCGCGTGAAAATCGGTTGATCCATTCAAAAGTTATTGCGGTTTCAAAATTCCAAAAATAGTGTTCTATGAAACTTCTATCAGACTTTCGAGCTGAGAGAGCTCAAATGCATAGAAATATTATTTCTTTGAACTCAGCGAGCTCAAAATATCACATAAATTCTATTTTGAGCTCAAAAATGTCATAAGTACCTACAATTTTAAGAGCCCAGGAATGGAATTAGCGGGAAGTTGCAGGGATGGCCTTTAAGGTGAACCGCTTTTCTAATTTTTTTTTGTCAGATCAGGCCAATCCCTCTAGATAATCGTCAGATTATGAGACAGTACGTTTAGAACATAAAGATGAACCATATATATCTTAATCTGATGCGCTTGAGTATTTCAAAATGGCGAATTTTTTTTGCACATTATGAAAATGGCCGCAAGTTTGCGTCCCATCGAAATCGTCAGATCAGTGAATGAGAGCTTTTTTTTGGTGCACTTAACACTCCCTTAGAAAATCTGACGCGCTCGATTAATTTTTTTTTTTTTCATTTTCAACCCTTAAATAAAACCACCCGCATCATGCTAACGATCAGATTAACATACGTACATTATTAAAAATACGTAGGGCATTGATGCTATCAATATCTGACGCGCTCGAGGATGTCCATGCAACACTTTTTTTTTACATATTTAAAAATCTATAGCCGCTTCCCCCACCGATGTAAAGGTATATATCATATAACATTTTTTTCTTCATATCATCTAAGCTTTGCATCCCAATAGGTCTCTACGACGCTCGAGTAAATCCCCATTTAGCATCGTGGGCTCCCCTACTATAAACACAGAATGAGTATTTGAAAGCCTTGTCTAAAAGATCGTGTATCTATACAGTTTATTGCGAGCTTTTCGTGTTCTATTTTATGGGCCATAAAGGACCATATAAAAGAAAAATTCTGCAACCAATGATGGCAATTACTCAAGCTTTAGAGCTGGCAATTAAAGCCCTAATCCTAATTCGGTTAATAAAAATTAATGGCAAATAGGTTTTGCTGGCTTGCGTATTCTGTTGGACGGTGTAAAATTGTTCAGATAGACAGTTCGATAGATATTTTTTTGTCGCTAGCGTAAAATAATTAATTCAGAAACTTTTCATCAGAACAAAAACTTTCAACACTTGTTTTAGGACCTATTAACTTTTATTTATATAAAACTAAAGTGCTGTTTAAATAAGTTTTAGTACAAGAAAATGGTTCAGGGTTGATCGTGGCATTGTGACAATTTAAACCTAAAATACTAAAATAAAAAATTACTCAAATGTAAAACCAGATATACCACTATTTTGGCAATTTTGTCACAAAGAGAAATAAAATAAGGCATATTTTTTTTTAGAAATCTGATTTGATAAAATTAAACATCAATAATGATGTTTAATCTTATCAAATCTGATTATTATATTTCCAAAAATAAAATAAATTATTTATTTTATTTTAAATTATTTAACTTAAAAATTTTGTATTTCTAAAAATAAAATAAAAATAAATTATTTATTTTATTTCTAGAAATACAAAATTTGCAAACAGTGAATTCGTTGCACTACAACATCTGAGCACTCTTACAATGCATTATTAAAGTGCAATCAATGCTTCCTATGCCTCTCTCGTACAGAATTTTACAGAGCGCAGAGAACTGCTGCTTCCAACTAAAATGTTAGTTTTGCATTGTTTACTCCCTGTGAAGTTCGTTTTAGTAATCAGATGTATTGGGAATCGAAACGAACATAGAACGGGCGGACTTGATTTACATTCCAATTTAGTTTCGCATTTCCAGGCAGTTTTTTGAATAACGTTTTGGTACAATATTTTGTACTGAAATATCCCACACTAAATGTTATAGAAAATATGAAGCGCTCGTGGCCCCGCGGACTCAGTGTTCTGTAAACGATCACTGCAGTAAGCAACTTTCACTATGGCCGGTCCATGGATCCATCCATGTGATCACTTTGTGACATTTATTTGAGCGTTTACCCCTCAAATCGGATCCATTTCTGACCGTTTTGAAGTTCAAACAAATCCTCTAAGCGGGATCCGACTGAATAAAGTCGGATAGGAAGGCAGGTTTAGACTTTGCTCACTGAACTGGGATGAGACTGAAATGAAGATCAAAATTGAAACAGTCAAAAGATAGTAATGACTGGTACGTACGACCATTTTGATGAGTGCAAATAATTATGCCGAAAATAACAAACTAACTCACGAAATCGAATTAAGCAATATAAAACTTCAAGGAAACATAGAATGCATTATATTTTCGAAAAAAAAACAATTTACAGGAGAACAATTTTCCTATAAAATGTTTTCTTAAGTAAGGTTCTACTTTCACTAACTGAAGCAAATAAATATTGCACATTATACATGAATAATGCATTGGCTAAGTGTTCTGTTAAACCTACTTACTACCTCTGTGTTGTATATTCATGTCTATACGGTAGTGGTGCCATTATCAAAGATAATATGATAGCCATTACGAGCTTATATGAGTGTCATCTGCCTGGTTATTTATGTATGTCATTGAATCGAAAAATGTATGAACCATGAAATTGCAAATTACTCAGCGAGATACAAATTGTTGAAAAATTACAATCTAAATGGTTAGTTTCCGTTAGATTGTTGTTAGAGTGTAACTAAAAATACGACTAATAGGGCATCTGGTCGGGCGCAAAAGCGCCAGGTCCTCGTGGCAGGTCTGGATGTGAACACTCTCTCGCTCGAGACTATGGTGCGAGCCATGGTCTCCAAAAAAGGGTGAAAGACGCGGATTAGCACTCGAACCACCCCGACCGAGCGAGGCCGCAGTCGTAGCCGTGGGTCTGTAGGGAGTCCTGGGACATCCTTCCGAGGGCTTATCTGGGGCTCCCAACCGTAGGCTATTGGGCATTACGTGAGGTTTTTTAGTCGATAGGAGTCCGGCATAGCATCCATGAAGGAATTTCTCTCACGTTAAAAAAAATAGGGCATCTGGCTTTTAATAGTTATTGTTCCAATCTAACTTTATCACGTTTTACGGTTTACAATATCTCGACAATTTACAGTCTCACTATATCGGTGCCAGGAACATTACGATGTATCGGCTCCGGTGATAATCAATGTGACTTGACAAGTCTCACGTGTACGCACACGTCAATGCACACACGTACAGTGGGCCAAAAAATTGGTGTACCATCTTAAGGTTGAACGTCGTTTGCAAATTCATAGGCGATAATGATTAGTTTCGCTTGCAGACATATCTGACAGTTTCTATTGCCATCTTTATCTGATTATTGATAACCTTTTATATTGATTATTGATACCTACTGTTTGTTACGTGACAGCTGTTCTTAGTTTGAATATATTTGACAAAAAGTCAGTTGCCAGTATTCTATATAAAAAAGAGATCGCTAGATTTAAAAAGATTTTATTACTTTTATTTAGAACCATTCAAATTATCTTTGCAGAAATTAATGTTTTATCAGTTTTTAATAAAGGTTAAAATGTCATGCACTTCTAAGTGACTTACGACAAATGAATACTTATCAATAAGGCTTACGTCATTATTATGCATCTCTTTCAATGATATCTAGTATGAACCTTGTTGTAATTTTCAATGACTAGAAAACTAAATCAAAACTGATACACCACTTTCTTGGCCGACCGTACAAACAAAGCATACAAACATTTACCTTGTCAGGTCGCATTGATCGTCTCAGGAGCCCATAACGGTTTTTTACAAGTTTGTGTGTCAAAATTTACAAGTAGATACATAGGTACTGTACCTACGTTACGAAATATTTTTAATGATTACCAAAATTTGTCTAAATGTGTCTGAACTTATCAAACAATTCAAATAAATATCAATTAAACTGTTGCGTTGCCGACATGTGTATTTTAGATTTCTTTTGTCCGTTTAGCTCAATATGATTTAACCAAGGTTGGCTAAACGTTTTAATAGGTAGATAGTCTCTGATTTTTTCCTAACGAAATACTGATACAATCCAATTTCCGTGGACTGTAGCATATCTTAACTAATTTAAATGAAATAGTAGTTAATTTTTTTTCAAACTAAAATTCAGGTATATTATTGCACCCTCTTTCAATAGCAATGTTTAGTAGAAAATAAAATTATGCGAAAACATTTAGTGTATGCACGTACAGTTACTGTCGTAACAGAATATCTATGGTGATTAAACCATTGGCAATGTTCAGTGTGCAGATTGTATTCAATGTTTGAACAGAACATTGGAGAGAAGAATCCAATCGTACAATGAAATTAACCTTGATTAATAGCTAGCAAAGAAACTTTCTACAAATAAAGTTCGCTTTGAACCATTCCACTCAGAGAACTTGTAAGTATAAAATGAAATTATTTCATTTGGGAAAAAAATTTAGCACATTTTATCTCAGCAATTTAATTAAAAAGATTGGTAACATTTTCACAAGAGTTGTTCAACAGAAAATATTTGGTTATTGTAAGCAAAATCCTTGTAATTCGTTCGTGAAACGCGGACGGGAAGGCTCTCGGAAAATCTGAGTTAGAACAAATTCGTCCGTATGACGAACATTTTGTAGTCTCACGACCAATTGCGTCGGTTTTTATGGCCCTCGCTATTGTTTGACGTACATTTAAAAAAATATTTCCACGCTCTTGTGGGATAGAAGAAAAATATGATCAGCTCTTTATTACAGTCTTACGCAGAATGAAAATCGAAGGAATCACCTCATTATGTGTTATTAAAAACTTTTATTTTCGCTTTACTACTTAAATGAAAATTTTTGAGTGTAGCTTCTCTGATGTTGCAATCTATGCTCAGACTTTGACTGGCCTCGTGGTGCAGTGGTTAATGTGTCTGACTACGTATTCGGAGGTCGTGGGTTCGTATACCACCCAGGACAAATCTCTTTGTGTGATGAACACATTGATTTGTTCCGTGTCTGGGTGTTTTCTATGTATAATATAATTATGTATGCATTTAGAAATATATAAGTATGTCTATCAGTCATCTAAATTCCATAGCACAAGCTTATATTACCTTAATTTGGGCTAGAAGATATTATGTAAGAATGTCCACAAATAATACATATTCAGTAGAATATAGTAGAAAAACTCTGTAACATTTTATATCGGCTACCTACAGTGTTCACGATTATCGAATACAGAGATACCTTTACGGTTACGAGTAGATTGTGGGTTATGGCATGTTTTGATCAGCATGTTCATGACTTATTGTGATGACTGAAATTACTAGTAATTATGATAGTTAAGTCAGTACTCCACCTTACGTAATATTTAATTTAATATTGATACTTTTTTGACTGATTCCGAAGATCAATGAAATCGCGTTCATTTTTCTGAAACATATTTTATATAATATTCTACTGAATATGTATTATTTGTGGACATTCTTACATAATATCTTCTAGCCCAAATTAAGGTATATATTACCTTAATTTGGGCCAAAAATGAACGCGATTTCATTGATCTTCGGAATCAGTCAAAAAAGTATCAATATTAAATTAAATATTACGTAAGGTGGAGTAATATATAATGATATAAAATGATACAGAGTTTTTCAGTTATCTAATAGCTATTCAAACTTTCCCAACTTTTATCCCGTTACACACAAAGTTTTAAAAGCTTACATGTTCTTCAGCTCTCTCAGGGCCACTAATTTAAAAAATGTTACTCTTTGATAGAGATAATTAAAAATGTAATATCATATCAAAATGAAAAGTATTTGAAGTTCGCCGGCACCAGTGTGTTTTGTCTTGGAGCTTTTAGCTTGCAATTTGTACGAGAATTTTTCTTTGAAGGAACTTTGAAGCTTTTTGAGTATACACGGATAATCCTTACACAGAATGCAATATAAAGAGTGAGAAAAGAATGTTGCAATTAAGAGTGTACTATTTATTTTTATTTTTGAAATGAAAGCTTCTTTAGGAGACTTGCGCGGTATTTAGTACAGGAAAATCATCTGAGTTTACGTCAGCAACATGATATTGTTGAAAGTTGTGAACATGTATCATACATCTTTCAAGTAACGTCTTTCATCGTATCGAAATAAAATAGAGCTAACCCTTTCGTGATGCGCCTGTACGTTTTCGTGTTTAATTTCCTGTACATACATATATTATACTGAACAGTTACGGTTTATGCTTTTGCTATCCAAACTTACTACTTTTTTTTTCGTGGCGGCCTGTGCAACCTGGTTTTCAACGTCAGGCAGCAAAAAAGGTTTGCCACACTCAAGTTCGTAAAATAAATATACGCATACAAAAATATCATGTTTTAGTATGTAAGTATTATTATGATAATGCTAAGTTTAGTTTTAGTTTACAGCTGTTCAGCGGCATATCCTACTACCAACATTGTTTGCTGTTTTGTCGATTTTATGCAGTTGAGAGTTGTTGCATGTTGTCAATAGTCTTACAAAATATTTAGATACCGCAGCTTCTTTTCGATTACGTCTGAATAATTAGAACAACATTCGAATTAATCTATTAATAATATAATTGTTTATGATCCCTTTTCAGGCGGTTAGGTAACAACGATCTACAACAAATTTGAAACAATACCACCATCAAGAAAAGACAACAAAAATTCAAGTAATTTAAAACGAAGTTTGAAATTGCAAACATAATTCAATGTCGTCATTACGTAGTAAACAGTTGCTTAAAATAATTACAGAAAAGAAAAAATACTGAGCGTCTCTTGGGGAAAACGCTCTTCATTTTTCAAAGCTTGATGGGTACATTAGCAAGATACTGCAAATGTTTTAGAAGCCTAAACACAATAGACTCTCTTTTTATGATCACCCACTTCTCTTTATAGGAATTTCGTCATAAATTTTAATGATAAAAATAAACTTACTTAGTTATGTTTGGAAGGTCGAAAAATTTAAGCTACCGATATCTGATTGTTATAACAAACAAAGTTATTAAAACAACATGAATCGTAATTTAGATATTTTTGCGGGTATTTTATAGAATACTAGCGGATGTCACGCGGTTTCACCCGCGTAGCTCCCTTTCCCGTAAGAATATGGGAATAAAATATAACCTATGTAACTGAGAGTGCATTTAGCTTTCCACTGGTGAAATTATGAAATTGACAAAGTGTCGTTTTTGAGTTTATTTATTACAAACATACACACACACACAAATACAAACTTTTCCTTTTTATAATATTATAGTATAGATAGAATACTAATAACTAGATGTGCTCTATGAATTTACCTTTCAGATATGAACCACGCAGTACCAAAGTATGTGTACGTATAATAATGACACATTTACTTGTATTTATTTTTAATGCCCCGCTCCCTTGAATGGTGGCATGATGTTACTTCATAAAATCGGTTTAGAGCGTAATAAACACGAAATTCTTTCAAAATATTATGCCAAATATCAACGACAACTAATTTGCAGGCAAAATCCAGTTTAGTAGATTAACTCGGAAAGTTAAGCAGCAATAACTTTGACGCAGAAAAGGATTAGACAGGTTCCGATTACAAAATTAAGTAACTGAGTTATTAAATTACAAATCTTAAATATTGAATTTATACTATACTATACTATACTATCTTCACGCCAAATAATATTGAATTTGTTTCTACAAAAGAGTTCCGGTTGAAATTTCGTTACAATTCTGTGATTCTTGTGAAAATATTATATCCCATCCAAAAATCCCTACTAATATTATTATTATAAATGCGAAAGTAACTCGGTCTGTCTATTACGTTTTCTCGCCTATACCGCTGAACCAAAATTGATGAAATTTGGTATAGAGATAGTATGAGTTCAAGATAAAGACATAGGCTACTTTTTACCTGACTGCGCAAGAGTAGGTTAATGATTTTTCCCCGTATGAGAAGGGGATACCGCAAGACGCGGGATAGCTCCCAAACCCCTCCCTAGGCGAGGCCGCAGTGGTAGCCTTAGGTCTGTTGGGAGTCCAGGGACATCCTTCCGAGGGTCCCACGGATTTCATGCCAGACTCGAACTGACCTAACCACACGGTCCTTATGTACCTATCCGTCTAACACCGTGTTACCCAGGTGAAAGGTAAAGCCTTAGAAGTATCCTAAGTAAACTTATCTTCCAAAGCTCTTACACCGGTATTTTTATTTTTGTATTCGAGTATCATCACAAAGAGAAATGATCCATACCTCTAAATGACTCAGATATAAAAGTCAGTAAAATTGGTTCTACTACACCCACCTGCAAGAAGAGTGGCTCCCTGTAGACGTTAACAAAACCAAAGTTGATACACTCGCTATGAACCTGCAAAAACTTTCTTAAGCCCTTTAGAGAAACCTCAACATAATGTTTTATTTATCAAATTAAATGTGGAAAACGAGGCAGTGCTCATTCCAAAATGTAACTATACGTAAAACTAAAAGCCCCTATCGGACGTGATAATTTAAGGGTTTAGGAACTCCTGTGCGGGTAGCCTGCATTATGTATAAACTACATTGTTCGTCCGCGGTCTGGGCAGGGAAACCGGTCAGGAATACGGGCGATGCGGGCAGTTCAAACTGTTGCATTTTGTTGGCCTACCTGCCCGTACGTATCCTTGCGCTACGTTTGCGTGCCCGCACTGTCAGATCGCATGTGATAATGTTGTTCACGCATAATGCGGGTTGCGTTCAATTTGATCGAACTACAAAACACTGAACGCGGCCTGTGTGGCAAATACTTATTTATAAGAAAAAATCCGTTTCCGTTCCTGCATCCCATGGGAACTTATACCTACAGGGAATAACAGCATATGTGTTATTTCAGGCAGTAAGAATAAGAAAGAGGAAAAGTAACAAACATACAAACATCTTCACGAACTTTGTCATTATGTTATAATAAAATGTAAATATTGTAAGAAGGTATCAGTAATCGATAGCGGTACAATAATATTTTATAATAACGTTTTATAATATTATGCAAAAAACGGTTGCCTGCAATACTTTTGAGATTCTAATCTTTTGTGCAAATATTTTATCATTTCAATTATTTATTTGGAGATTATTTTACATAATTCCCGGAGTTCCCTGGATAGTATTTCATAAAGAAGACTTTCCTAATTAAATGGTGAAAGCAAACACTGTGATTTATTGTTGTGAGTTATAATGATTTAATAATATTGTGAAATTCCTTTGCATAAAACAATATTTTAAGGCCAGCTTTTCCTGTTTGCTGCAATATTGTTGTAATGTATTGTGATTTATAGCAGGCGATAATGTTTTTTTAAATTATGTTTACTGTGTCGAATGAACACTTGTTTCGTGACTGTAGCACAGATAAGCCTATTTATGGAGAAATTCTTACTGTATTTTAAAAAAATTGCTGTGTAGCCAGGTTGCCATGCTGTCATTTAGGGCTATTTTTAGATACTAAAGTAGTAGTTCGGGCAATGAATGTTTTATGGCTTTAATAGTATCCATATAAGGAAGGCCGTGTATTGTGACGTAATTTGGGAATGACCTGCGTCCAGCAGTGGGCTACTATAGGCTGATTTGATTGATTTACCATAACATTTAAATAGCAGATTGAATGATGCATCAATGTTGTGTGAGATTGTCCACAATTATTTTTTTATTTATTTATCAATATTCTATTTAAATTTTGGATTAACGACTTTAAGTTATGTCTAAGTATCTAGACAATACATTTTAAACATCACTGCAAAAATTGTAACACACCTGTTCAGCTGCAATACACCTAATTCGTTTCAAAAAATCTGTCTAGTATTCATGAGATAATCATGAAGCGACCAACAAAAGTCAGTTTTATAACAAATATCTGCTTTGTCCCATAACAACCTACGATTTTCAAAGGGACAATACAAAATAAAACTCGCGGGGAACCTGTGGTGCACAATACAATGTGTTGAGTAATGGTCCCGGAGTGAATGTTTCCCGGCCGTGTTGGGACATTCGCGACATGGCCAGAACGAAATTGATTACTTGGATGTTACACCTGGAGGGACAGTGCACTTTTTTGGGTTGTTTTATTTCCACAATGTATTATAGTGAAATGTGCTGTTGATTAGAAATTTCGGTAATGGACTTGCATGTAGGTACCCATTTATATGCAACCAACATAACTACCGGCAAAGTACAGGTGTATAATTTACTTCTACCTTCCCTTAAGAATTCTAGACGTAATTGTATATAATGTATGACTATACATTTTACATACATACATATGGTCACGCCTTTATCCCCGAAGGGGTAGGCAGAGGCATTTTATATGCCCACATTTCACCTTTTTTTTTTTTATACTGCTTAGGTGACAGACAAGCTTACGGCCCACCGGAAGGTTGGTAACCGTAGCCTATAGACGTTTGCAACACCAGAGGCGCTACACACGCGCTGCCGACCCGGGCACAGGTTGTGACGACCCACCTTTGTATAATTTGTCCCAAGTAATAGGTGGTGAGCCGTATTGCCGTGTTTAAATGGACAGGCGCAGGTTGTGACTGCCTGCTGTTGAAATAAAGCCTTCAACTTAGCTTAACGACTGCCATTATTTTTACAGGCAACCGGGACCAACGGCTTAACGTGCCTTCCGAAGCACGGAAACGCTCAAATAAATGTCACAAAGTGATCACATGGATGGTCAGCCATCCATGGACCGGCCATAGTGAAAGTTGCTTACTGTACTGATCGTTTACAGAACATTGTGTCCGCGGGGCCACGAGCGCTTCTCTTACGCGCGATACATTTTAAGAAATAACGAAATATCAAGATGCTACATTTAAAGCACGAGAATATACGTTATTTTAACTGTATACAGGATGAATTTTTGAAAAGGGCTTGTATGGCCAAATCCGAAACTATAAGGAATAGCTAAAAATGCTCAAAGGAGTCACGAGCCCAATTTTGAAAAACACACCTTTTATTATTACACCATACGATAGTGTCACTGATAAGGATCACATTCTGCGAAGTAATGATATACGGCAAATTTAAGGAAAGTTTGGAATTTTAATGGAAATCATATTTCATGTACCTAAATTTTGTATCATAATTTGTCTCGTTCGAAATCCCAGAATAGATCGTACTACCCGTTCGCTCTAACTTTGCCGCTGGCGTAGAGGCGTATACCCGAATTGTTAATTAGACGAAGTAAATTGACAGTACCTAGCTAATGTCACTTCGTCATAGAAGATACGCAACATTATATGAAGAAGTGACATTAGTTGCTGTCAATTTACTTCGTCTAATTAAAAATTCGTCTTTCGTATGAAGCCGAGCGGCAAAGTTAGAGCGAACGAGCAGTAACTATGTTGACTCATAGAACTATGTTCTATGAGTTTTAAATCATGCTCAGAATGATTCTTTGGAGAATATTCTAAAAGAAATCAATAATATTGAATGCAGTACGATTCTTGAGGTCTCGAATCCAGCTATGTATTGAAAACAATGGTCTACATTTTGAACAATTAATCAGTTAACGTTAGAAAAATAAATTGTATTTTGTTAAAGATGAGCACTTTCCTTAAGTTTACCGTATGTCATTACTTCCCAGAATAAGATCCTTAATAGCAACACTATCGTATGGTGTAATAATATAGAGTGTGGTTTTTTTTTTCAAAATCAATATTTTCGATTTCCAGCAAGGATTATTGGTTTTTCAAAAATCTAATGATGAGATTTTAAGTTTCATCAAAATCGGGCTCGTGACTCCTTTGAGCATTTTTCGCTATTCCTTATAGTTTCGGATTTGGCCATCCAATCCCTTTTGAAAAAGTCACCCTGTATACCAAACCAACGTATTACGAGGATAAATGCGAGATTCTGACTGACTTATCACCTTAGAGATAACGCAAATATATCCGTATAATATCATTGAAGATAATTATTCATGCAAGGTAAAACACAATAAGATGTAATAACTCCCGTACGAGCAGTAAGTTACTTCTCGCTGTATACATTTATACCACAGTTATACTACCTCTATACAGCACCTTTAGAAATGTCAGTCCTTGCTTTAATATATGAGGTAGGTACTACGTGCTACAGCTCCGCAAAACCCGAGACTTTATAATAAAGACATGATTACATGTAAAATTATACGGCCGTTGAAAGTAATGTTCCCTCTGCAGTTCGCCACAAAATCGCTGTATTTTCTGTACGGTACTGATGTACGATAATTTTCAAGTAACTGGATATAAAGATCAAAGTTTGAGAACCCCTTGAGACTGTGGAGATTTGTTGCTGTATCCTACTAATACTAGGCTCAAGGAAGCTCTAGACCTGGCCAGCAATTATTCATATACCTACACACACTAACCGTTGGAAATAATTTAAAAGGATTAAAAAAAAAGAAACCTTTAAAACATTTTAAATGTAGTGTCCTTTCTCAAGAACACGAAAAATTTAATTGAAATGTTTTACAACCTTGTAATTTTAATCTCAATCAGTACGTAACAATTATTATATTTTGCATGATTATCATGTATACTAATATTAGGGAAGATTTCATGGTTTGTTTGTTTTGTTGGCATCGAATAAGCTTTTTTTTTAACGTGAGGGAAAATTCTTCATGGATGGGCCCATATTTATTTCCGTATTCTCACAGGAACGTAAACTACGCGGGGGTGGAACCGCGTACCGTCCACTTGTATGTATTAAAATATCGAAATATCTATACCTCAAATGGAATCGGAACTAAGGAGGGCCCCAGATTACAACTTTCTAATTCGGAACTAAGTTTGAGGTTATTTATGACTCGTTGCTGGTTTTGACACGTTTAACTTCTGCGTTCTATAGCATTTTGAACTGCTATATTATATAGAAAATTATACATATCGAAATCTTTGTAACCCCTTTTAAGAAAACGTAATAACGGATGATCGTTTAATTTGAGACAGTTGAAGTTTATATCTCTGCCACCTTAGTGGTAAAAAAATCAAATAATGGTTCCATATCAATTCATGTTAACACAAATACACCAAAAGAACAAAAGGATACCATAATTTGTATCTTAAAAATATTTTTGAACAAGATTGTTATTTGAGTTTCGACCAAATATTGCTGTTTTCACTGCTCGGAAAGTGCTTTAGAAGCAATTGAAGTGAACACAACAATACTTGGAGTGTACCAACTACGTACTGGTTCGCAAAATGCATTGACACCATTCTCTAAGCTTATTGCCTTTGTGAGTGCAACTTTCTCACCGCGATATCTAGCCATTTTGTGCTGCAAGCGAGGTTTGACTATCGAATTTTGTACTGAACTATGTTTTCAAGTATTGCATAATTATATTGTTTGACATGATTTCTTGGAACATGGAGATGGGGACAAGGTTCTGTTTGGGTTTAGTTAGTTCGAGTGTCAGACATGGCGATCGTGAGGATTTCGTACATAAGAAAAAACATAATTTTACCAAAATATGGAGGCATTGACAATCTTTTAAAGTGGTGCATCAGCTCACTAACGGGCAAGACTATGGCGTAAACACCTATAAAATTATTGAGGATTTGCTCCTATTCTTTTCTTTTTTTTTATACCACTAGGGTGGCAGACATGCATACGGCCCACCAGAAGGACTGGTGGTCACCGCAGCCCATGAAAGTTTGCAACACCAGAGGCGCCACACTCGCGCTGCCGACCCTAAAGCTCCTCCGAAAGACATCACATAGAAGGTCAGCGTTAAGCACAATATCTACAACTGTAATTCCTTTATTGTCTAAGAGCACTACAAATAACCACTTTTATATAAAATAAGGCAGGCAGGTCAATCATGAAATGAAACAAAATTTAGTTTAAACAAAATTCTCAGAATATTCTTTATTGTGTTCAACTAGAGAGCAAAATGATGTTATTAGTCATTAAGAAGAAAATGCTACAAGTCTTTGCTAAATAAGTAAACTAACAAATTTGCCATTAAATAAAGTTTTCAATTTAAAAAATGTCATAACCTCTATGTATATCCTTCTGAATAAAGACGTACATTTGAAAACTACTAAACAAATTTTTACACACGTTACACCAGTGGATAGGCGAATTCAAGAGAAGATTTACGTGTATAATTCCATCGAGTGAAGCCATAAGAGTCTGCTAATAAGATCTAAGTTCTAATACATCTTCACGAACCCATTAACTTTCGTTAAGGGTGACGTGCGTCTTTAGATAATAAGCTTAAAAGGTTTTGTGTTCGCCCTTCATGTCTTTGAACTTAGATTTTGGGATATATTCGGACCTCAAAATCCCGAGGCTTTTCCGCTAGTACCTACTGAATAACGGACAGTGTATCGAAATCAGTAGAGTTTTTCATTTAAATATTTGTATTTGTAAATGGTTCTTGGTTTTTTTTATTATAATGCACTCCAAGAGTCAATAATTTAATAAACTTCATAACATACAAATCCAGTTAACGTCTAATCGTGCAAAAATCAAGTTGCGCTTTGTTGCAATTAGTGTAGTTTGTGAAGATGCTTGTTACACAATAACGCCAAAGATAATAATAATAATAGTATTACATACAGATCGGCAACTCCCTGCGGCGCCACAGCTGTCAGTAGAGTTGAGGTACGTGTTGACGGGACATTTGCTATCACACGCTTAACCTCAGAAGAAAATTAGCCATACTGGTTGAATTTATAGTCGTTCTGGGACGGAAAGGAAAGACGCGCTTGACGCTATGCAGAGAAGTCTCTGCATAGCGTCAAGCGCGTCTAGTAAATACCTCGCGGAGTCATCCCAAAGGTGAGAACAGTATTCGACGCAGGGGACATTTTCGTAATTTTTTTTAGTGCCGATCAGTTCTGTTATCGAAACTGTGCCTATACCTTTCCGTTCCAGAACGACTATAAATTCAACCAGTATAGCTGTCACCCTTTCTTTTTTTTTTCGTGCGGCAATCTTCATGTATGCCATGCCAGACTTCTACCGACTAAAACCAAACAGTGCCTTGCCATCTGTCTAGGGCCGGGAGTTCAGGGTTGGGGGGATTCGGGTTTTAATCCCGCATCTTGCCCCCTCCCCCAAGATACATGCATATAGGGAAGTTTACTATCCCAATTCTATGATGAGACACACCAGCACAGCCGAAATATTATACACCGACCGAGTAGCCGACCCGCCGTTCTCAGGCCCTCGGTTATGAAAGCTGATAGCCCTGCGCGAACAGTGCGAACAGTGACATGCATAGCTGTCGCCTTAGATTAACATATACACTAAATTTCTTCCCGAAAATTGTAAAAAACTGTAGAAAACTCGAGATAGAGCAGAGCGATAAGAACATCTAAACATAGTGATTTCGAAATTATGATAAAAATGATGACGCAGTCTATTGAGTATCTCATAACCTTATTCCTTACTTATCCGACAAGACGCTTAATGAATGTGATAGAATGTGTGGGCTCTGTTACACTAGCTTACCAGTGTCACTTTGAGACGATTGCTATGGAGCAATCGTCTCAAAGTGACACTGGTAAGCTATTGTATCGAAATAAAACCCATTTTTAGGGTTCCATACCCAATGGGTAAAAAACGGGACCCTATTCATGAGACTTCGCTGTCCGTCTGTCTGTCTCGACTTTCTGTCTGTGTCTGTCCGTGACAAGACTGGGATTGTTTGGTGGAAGCTATATCATCACACGTATTTAATCGCAGCAATACCTATTTTACTTTTAAAAATCGGAAACCGTAATTCAGGACTGATTTTTCACAAAAAACCCTATAAGTACTACCGTGTTTATATTGAAGTAATGTTTATATTTTAATTAACCTTAATTCATTAACTAGGCCGTTGCAAGTCACTAGTATCAATTTACCTGTTTATACCTGCCTAACAAAAGTTGTGATGAGAAAAAAATCGACAACCTAACGTTTGCATATTCTATGGGCGCTTTACGTCGTTTTATAACGGGATCTTAGGCGACGTCCTACGTAAGCGAACGCAAAGCGGCGCGGCGCGGCGCGATACCAACAAACACTTGAAACCTATTGAAGTGTCCTACGTGACCAAACGCAAGTGCGGTGCGGTGCGGGGCGGCGCGAAATGAAGCGAACGCGATCAGGTGGTTTGATATTTGCGCGCGAACTGGATGCGGTACCGCCGTGTTTTTTATAATGTTGGAAATAGAAATTTTAATCAATGCAATCCAAGAACGTCCTATATTATAGGATAATAGAAGTTAATTTATTATCGTCGATTATGCCTTTCTAAGTATACAATATTTGTCCCACTTCTTCGCCGTGCATACTTTTTAAGTATTTGATATTTAAGAAATGAATTTTCCAATAATATTTGTTTCCGTCCGTCCATGACAAATCATCCATCCATCCAAGATCCAAACTGCCATGTCTCTATGGCACTGAATTTGAACGGGAGGCAATTCTCCAAAGAGGTCAAGTATCTTGGGGTGCTTCTTGATAGCAAACTGAACTGGAGTAATCATCTCGAAAACAAAATTAACAAAGCTACGGTCACAGTCTACTTAACAAACGTCTCTTTAATTTAGGTGTCACAGACAGTCCCCTTTGCAGACGGACGAACTGCCAGTCACATTCTTCTGGAATGCCCGGAACTGGTAAGGATACAGGGCTAGACAGTTCGGTACACCAAGGTCGCTCCAGGAAGTCTCCGGCAACGTGAAGAGTCTACTGGAGGAACTGGGATGGCAATAGCCATACCAAAACCCCCACGCAAAATAGGCGCAGAAATGACGTTAATTTTCGGAAACCAGCCTCTGAAAACCTAGAACCTAGAACTCCATATATTTTTTTGATCTATGGCAGTTGCATTAGGCTGAGGCAAAGTGCCAAAGACGATTCGCGTGCACGTAGGACATAGCCGCCGCTTCGCACCGCGTCGCGTTGAATTCGCGTGTCACCGCTTCAGAATCGCGTTCGCTTCGAACCGCCTACCTAGGACGTAGCGTTAGACCCGTAAGTATTGGTAACAATCATATATTTGAGTACCTGTGTGTGTCTCTAGCGTAGCTCAAAAAGGTGTGTAGATTTGAATGCGGTTTTATTTATTTCTAAACCTACATACATCCACACATATAATCACGCCTTCAACCCCGAAGGAGTAGGCAGAGGCATAGTTTACGTGCACAGGGTGAATTTTTGAAAAGGGCTTGGATGGCCAAATCCGCAACTATAAGGAATAGCGAAAAATGCTCAAAAGAATTACGAGCCCAATTTTGATGAAACTTAAATCCTCATCATTAGATTTTTGAAAAACTAATAATCCTAGCTGGGAATCGAACCCATTGGTTTTGAAAAAAAACACACCCTTTGTTATTACACCATACGATAGGGTCGCTGTTAAGGATCAAATTCTGTGTATTAATGATAAACGGCAAATTTATGGAACTATTGGAATTTTAATAGAATTCATATTTCATGGTACCTAAATTTTGTATGTGGTAGGTGGAAGCGCTCGTGGCCCCGCGGACTCAGTGTTCTGTAAACGATCACTGCAGTAAGCAACCACGGAATGGCCGGTCCATGGATGGGTGACCATCCATGTGATCACTTTGTGACATTATTTGAGCGTTTCCGTGCTTCGGAAGGCACGTTAAGCCGTTGGTCCCGGTTGCCAGTAAAATGGCAGTCGTTAAGCTAAGTTGAAGGCTTTATTTCAACAGCAGGCAGTCACAACCTGCGCCTGTCCATTTAAACACGGCAATACGGCTCACCACCTATTACGTGGGACAAATTATACAAAGGTGAAATGTCGGCATATAATATGCCTACCCCTTCGGGGATAAAGGCGTGACCATAAGTATGTATGTATGTAAATTTTGTATCATAATTTGTTTCGTTCGAAATCCCAGAATAGATCGTAAGTATTCCGTGTTTTAAATTATGCTCAGAATGATTGTTATTCTAAACGTAACTAATAACAGTGTAATATTGAATGCAGCATGATCCTTGAAATCTTGAATCCAGCTATGTATTCAAAACAATGGTCTACGTTTTGAACAATTAATCAGTTAACATAAGAAAAATAAAATGTATTTTGTTAAAGATGAGCTCTTTCCTTTAGTTTGCCGTATGTCATTACTTCCCAGAATAAGATCCTTAATAGCAACATTATCGTATGGTGTAATAATATAGGGTGTGTATTTTTTTTCAAATCAATGGGTTCAATTCCTAGCTAGGATAATTGGGTTTTCAAAAATCTAATGATGAGGTTTTAAGTTTCATCAAAATCGGGCTCGTGACTCCTTTGAGCATTTTTCGCTATTCCTTATAGTTTCGGATTTGGCCATCCAATCCCTTTTGAAAAATTCATCCTGTATATTGGGTGTAACAAAATTGACTCTTCAAATTTCGTCACGTGACGTGGCATCAGTCAAGAAACATTACAAAAATGAAGAAAAAAAAATCACATGAATTCGTTTTAAAGGTCCTATAAATTATCATTTTCACCTTTTCTATCGCTACGTAGCAGCAGTAGAAAGCGACAACGACAGCCAGACGGGTGCTCGGTATTTGTTTTGCCACGGCGACCATGTTACCTCGAATTGAAGAGAAGAAATGAATTCGTAATGTGCAACAAAAAAATTAAAAAAAAATTAAAAAAATTATCCCCCTTTTCTTTTTAGGAATTCGTAGCCAAATGGCAAAAACGGAACCCTTATAGATTCGTCATGTCTGTCTGTCTGTCTGTCCGTCCGTGTGTCACAGCCACTTTTCTCCGAAACTATAAGGCGTATGCTATTGAAACTTGGTAAGTATATGTATTCTGTGAACCGCATCAAGATTTTTATATAAAACTAGAAAAAAAGCAGTGAATTTTGGGGGTCCCCATACTCAGAACTGAAACTCAAATTTTTTTTTTTCATCAAAACCATACATGAGGGCTATCTATGGATAGGTCTTCAAAAATGCTATTGAGGTTTCTAACATCATTATTTTCTAAAGTGAATAGTTTGCGCAAGAGACACTTCCAAAGTGGAATAATGTGAGTCCCCCCCCCCCTCTAACTTCTAAACTAAGAGAATGATAAGTCTAAAAAGAATATATGATGTACATTGCCATAAAAGCTACCAACGAAAATTGGTTTGAACGAGATAGAGCTGGTAGTTTTTTTTTAATACGTCATAAACAGCAATTTTCGGTTAGCAAAATCACTACCACTGCGAACGTGTTAAAACATCAATCAAAGTTACAACGAACTATAAGAACTTTTATATTATGTTACATACTTGCTGCTTCGAAACCCTGCATGGGCGAGTCTAACTCGCACTTGGCCGGTTTTTTATTAAATATTTCGATGGTCCCTACGTAAAGTATCGAAATTACAAAAAGGCAATTTTTTTTATTACTGTTTTGGACAATTCATGCTATTCATTTTTTGACCCGTGAACAAAAAAATAAAAAAAAACATTACTTTTCCGTTTTTTAGAGACGTATTTTATCGAAACGTATCAGTCCATACGTCCTATAACAACGAAATTTAAATTTCGCGGGTTTACGCTGCATGACCGAGTGTGTGACAAGGACGGAACTACCACTACCGCGAGTGTACGCCGTAACGTCGCCGTCGCGTCGCCCCGCCGCCAGAGCATGCGTGTCGTGTCGTTGCGATTATAAATAAATAAATAATTTAATACATAAATAATTTTACTGTTTCCCACGTAATATATCGATTCGGGCAGTTTTGATTGTTTATGACGGGTTGTCATATTCCTGGTACAACGAAAGTGGCACTTACCATTATGTACGTGGTATTTTTTTAAAGCATTTTTATCGAAACTGCCGATTTCGATACTGTACGTGGTATGACGAATTTAAATATTTATTGAAAGTGCCAGTTTCGATTCACAGAGCAAGTTCATTTACGTGTTATACTATCGTAACTCAATTTTCTCGAAAATGGTTTATAATTATTGATTTTTGGTACAATAGAATAGTTTGTGAACTCAACGAAACTGTAAATCCAAATTTTTATGAAAAAATAATAATTAATGACAAAGTTATGCAAAAAATTAACTTCAAACAACTCTCCTGTAAAGTACCAATTTTCAATTTCGATACTTTACCTAGGGACCATCGATTTGTATTTGATTTCCGATGCCAAGTCATCTCATGAAATTTGGAGAGGTAATTTTTTAACAACCTGTAGGTATTTATAGTCACAAGCTGCGACTGCCTATTTTTAATACGGCACACTACCTATTGTGGGACAAAAATGGTGAATAGTGGGCCTATTATAGTATGCCTCTGCTTACTGCCTACCTCGTCGGGGAGAAAGACCTAACCGTATTTATGTACTTACTCCCATTAAAGCACTCGTAGATGAAGAAATAAAGTCTGAGTTTAAACTTCTAGGCGTGCATAATTGTGTCATAATTCACGTAACGCTATGTAATTAGAAATATTGTAACTGGCACAAAAGACAGGTCTGTTCTTTGCCAGTTACAAGACTTCTCTTAACTCTCTATATTTTCAAAATCTCAACTTTCATATTTCATTCAGTAATTTTAATTATGCTCGCACTGTGTACATTTTACAGAACATTAAGCTTCGTAAGTTTAACAGCTGTTGTGTAAGATACTGTGCGATATATATATAAGATTTAATGTCACTAAAATACCTTAAAGAACTTGAAAGTATTTTAAATCTTTTTTTTAGTCTGCCACTTAAGTAGGTAGTCTATGTATTCTATACTATAATAAATTCTTCTTCTTCGTGTCAATGGTGACAACTACACTTTTTAAAATAGCTAGATAAGCCCAGCCCAAAACTCAGCAATATTGACTGCATGTTCCGTCGCTTGGTTCTGATCCGCAATGGTGCAGGTGTAGGGGCACAGCGAAGACGGCAATAGGCTCACCACCTATTACGTGGGACATAAAACTATAAGGTGAAATGTGGTCGTATAGTATGCCTCTGCCTACCCCTTTGGGGCTAAGGCGTGAATATATGTATATGTATGTAAATATAGAGGAAAGATTTGATAATTTGTTTGCATCGAATAGGCTCCAAAACTACTGAACCGATTTAAAAAATTCTTTCACTATTGGGAAGTTACACTATTCCCGGTAAACAAAGGCTATATTTTATACCCATATTCGCACGGGAACGGGAGCTACACGGGTGCTACATAAAAATAAAGTTATAAATTAATGTTTGCCTTAAGAGTGTACGCTAAAGTCATTTCTGATATCGGGTTTTAATTACCACTGAGGTGGCAGATAAACATGCGTCTAGTGTAAATTGTTCACCGTAGCCTATGACCGTTGGACACACCAGATACGTCGCACTTGCGCTGCAGACACTGTATACGAATGGGTAGTGGAAGGAGGTCGTGGAATTTCCATATCATATAAACGTTTCCATGCTTTTCAAAATACTCCAAGTCGTATGAATTCTAAGGATTGTAGTAAAAATTACTCAAGTGAGTTTTGAGGATGTTTTGCCTTATATTCTACACTTAAGGGTATCTAGATTTTTAGATAACGTTCTGTACAGTGACTTTTAGAAGTTAGGCTTTATTAAAACGTAGCAGAATTTCATATGCATGTTACAGCAAAAAAAAATAAAAAAAATAGAACCGACTTCATACAAATCCTTAAAAATTCAATTTACTTAGCACAAAGTTATATGTATTTTGATTTATCAGATTTTATTCAGTATCATATTGAAGTCGGCGCCAAGTAAACGCATAGGTTTAGGTAGGTATTATTAATGGCACCAACTTCAATATTATATTGAATAAAATGTGATAAATCAAAATACATATTACTTTGTGCTAAGTAAATTGAAATTTTAAGGATTTGTATGAAGTCGGTTCTATTTTTTTACTATTTTTTTTTTAAATTATTTTAAGTGACGGGTGGACCGAAAAGTATATCTATCTTGGTGTAAAATTCTCATCTACACAAATCAATCAAGCCGAAACACAAGGTAACTGCTGTAAACCGTTAAGGAATTCCCTTGGCTGTCTTTCGGTTCCATCATCAGATCGACTCCAGACCTTCATTAAATTGTAGTACATTAGAGCACTTAATCAAAAAGTTAACAAATGCACTAGTTGTCGCTACAATTTTCAGTGGTTGCCCTCGATTTCTCCTGGATCCCAGCATCAGATCCTGAAACCCTGGATATGGGACCACCTCAGAAGTAGCTTCTATCAAACAAAAAAATAATTTTCAAAATCCATCCACAATTGGCGCTGTTATCGCGTAACATACATACAAAAAAAAATACATAGCGTACGAATTGAGAACTTCCTCCTTATTCGAAGTCGGTTAAAATTAAAGAAGCCCCTCTTAATCCCCTCTAATATTGTTGTACTTTGTCGTTTAGCGGCAACAAAAATACATCATCTGTGAAAATTTCAGCTCTCTAGCTATCACGGTACAGCGTCACGACGGAGAGACAGACGTACAGACGGACGGCGAAGTCTCATGAATAGGGTTCCGTTTTGAACCTTTGGTACGAAACCCTAATATGCAGATATCCTTTAAAACGTTTAGCTGTTTACTGTTAGCAAACAAAATTTTATAACACTCACAGTTTTAAAGAAAATTCCTTTAGTAAAAACATTCGATTTTGAAAACCATAATAAATCTAACATAACTTATCTCGACTCATTCATCAATACAGCTCAAACCTGAACACGGATTGGCCCCAATTGTGACATACTGGTATTAGCGGCGTTTTCCCTGAAAGAAAACGCATATTAAAATACTTACCTAATTCGAAGCTTATATAATGAGATAGGCATATCCGTTACCCGTAGGCTTATCTTACTCATGTTTGATGACGTATTTCCGTCGACTCACCAGTAGGGGGCGCCACCTGTGAACTTATAAAGAACATGGCGTCCACTTTGTCCTCATTGGCTTTTATTCACCAGGCAGATTTAAAAAGTAAGCTTCGAATTAGGTAAGTATTTTAATATGCGTTTTCTTTCAGGGAAAACGCCGCTATTAAAAGTACTTGACCGTAATTCGAAGCTTATATAATGAGAAATGTTTGTTTTCGCCTGGTGAGTGACGGAAACGCCGAATGTGATTCTAATTTATTTTTAGGAAAATAATATTATAGAATGTTGTATGTATGGTATCTAGATTTATAATCTTTACCATCTTGAACAACTTCATATGTAATCTTAAACAGACTAAATAAGGAATCTTATTTAAGGAGTAATAAGTATTCCTTCTATTGACAGGATTAAATAATTGCGAATTATTATTATATTTCATTGGTGGTAGTAGCTGACATTATTACTCGACGATAAAATTTTTTGAAATCCATCGTCAATTACCTCTTGTTAAGGATTAATTTGATCTTACCACCACCACCAATTCTTAGAAGCTGCTGTTGACCGGGTAGTGCCGGGGCTAGAATAGTTGGGGAACCTCTAACAGTCATAAATAAACTATTAGACTGTGTAGTCTCATATCGGTTACTCTGATATCCTAATTTCTATCTAGAATAAAGGATTCAATTGATTAGTCGTAGGTGTTATCTTTGTTTACAATGTTTTCCAACCAGATTGTCTGAAATGAAAATGATCAGTTTCGGACTCTTAATTCGGGCCTAAAAGTAGTACCTATGACGTGAGTTAATACAATCGAGCAAAGTTAGATCGTGGTTGCGGCGACCTAAGCATAAAATCACTATGACGAGAAACCTGAAAAATGTTCTCTGTGTATCAATACTTAGTAATATTGAACTAAGTCATCAATCCCAATATCAATGAATATGTGACTTATCTTTCTTTACATTTTTTAAAGAGATCGACCAAGATATGTTTAACCAAAACATGCGAACTATGTAAAGTTGACTAACGGTTTCTATATTATCAAGAACAGCAACAACAGATTTATGTAACAGAATCGTATTATATAATAACCATAAATAAAATGCAAGTCGGTTAAAACATCTTAAAAGGTAGGTCTCAAGGAGCTCAATAGTAGAAGTTTTTGATTTAATATCGGTTATTTACCTCTTCGCCCCCCCCCCCACATTTCCACAGATTCTCTATGTGAGGTGGTGGGAGACCTGTCGAGGTGTTTATTAGAAGGAAAGAAATAATGTTTATTAGGTTCTTTTGCAGGTTCTGCAGAACGAATGGAGCTTACAGAGCTCTCGCTTTGAGATCTGCCCTCTATTATTACCTTGTGCCATCGCGGCGCCATAAACACTCCTGTTGACCGATTAAGGTGTGACAGCATCTTGGGTATTAAAAATGGTGGTGGAAGTAATATCCACACATTACAAACAGGCCTATCATGTAGTGTTCTCCATTTCATAATAGGAATATTGTTTGTAGGGAATCTTGCCTTAGTGGTGTTTGAAACAGGATGCTCACAAAAAATACCCGGAGGAGCTGATACATATGGTATCGGCTCGGAATGCAGTGTATGGTAAAGTCAATTTGATGTCGGACCATTACACGCAAGCGGACGAGTTAAGTTCGTCAAGGCAATTGATTTGGTCTCGTCCCTCTGGGGGGATGAACTACAACTGCTTTGAATGAGTACAGACTGTAACACAGTACCGGTATATGATTTCGAATCATGTGTAAGATTATCAACATCTCTCTTTGATGCAGTGCAATCTTTGTTATTCTAGGCCCTCGAGCCTGTTAGAGAAATGTTTTCTAGCTGGGCTCCCAAGCGAAATCTGACGCGTCCGTGGTAAGAAAGCATCTCGGATGGAAAGCTTGTAAAATTGACGAGAACCGGTAATTGCGGACCCACTATTGGAGTTCCACTTGTTCCACTCCGTGCACTACTATTTTCTTCAGTGGGTTGTCGGTTAGGGGATTGACCGAATGTGACGCCGAGGTAAAGCTACCTCTAGGCACTGCGAAAGGGGTAAAAAATCAAAAACCCACCAAATTTGAATTTTCTTTAAAAGAACTAAGTTTCTTTGATTTGGAATTAAATAAATCTTCCTTTTATGTCTAATATCTTTTCTTTTGGTATTGGACTTTCAGGTAGTTCTATGTCTATCGCATAACGATATGAGAGGTTTCTTTGGGAACCTATTATTGTTTTCTCCCAATTGTCTAACCATCTCTGGGTTTGAAGAGTTTTCAAGGCTATTTGTACGTGTTTGTGAAGAGTAACAGGATTTTGATGCGCAAAATGAGATTTTGTGTAGGTAGACGAGTATTTGAATACTCTTATTCTATAGAAATCGAGGCACCCAGATGGTGAGAAACGAAAATGTTTTGGGTGCGGCTTACCCGAGCGGAAGACAAGAATGTGCTCTGAGAAAGAATAATGTAAACTACATCAGCTTTATCATGAAAATAAGCTTGACTGAGATGTATTTTGCACATCCAATCTCGTGGTTGGAGGAAATCTGGTAAACGGAACATGCTGAAAGATAGAATTATTCTGGCTTCACAAAGGCGTACAATGTCCTAAAACTGAATTCTGGGCGGATGACCCATCGCTATTTGAAGTTAGGAAAAGTGGAGAAATCAAACTTGGTGACAAAGGAACTAGTTTTAGAGTGCCTTGAGCATTCATCTTTTGAACCATTGCACAATGTGGTCATTTCAGTTAAAAAGGAAACTTTTCGTTGTATGGATTCTTAAGTATTTAAAGCAATTAGTATTCCACCTTAGTCAAGTTTTCCATAGCATTTTAACATAAAGTGAAAATTTACAACTTTGTCAGGACGGGACTTGAACAGAGTTCGGTGTAAATTTAAATGTGGGAAGGTTATCAGTTTTGAGCAGGATTCGAACCTGCGTCCTCTCGAATACCGTGCAGGACGGATTGGAGTTTCTGGATAAAGGGAATGCGGTACCCTTTTATAAATTTAAAACTTTTTGGTACTCTCGTTCCTTACCAACGTATTTTGTACAGAGTTAACTGACCGACATAGAATGACAGGGTCATATTATTTAGTGTTTCCTTTGCTGGTGTGGGCAGAGGATGTTAGACCTCTCCTCGTCTCTTTGAGAGCCTCGAGCTCGGAAATTTCGTAATTGAAGGGACATCCTTGCATGGTTACTTTGTATGTTATCGTACGCCTGGTTACTATCGTATACCCAATTATTATAGATACACAATATTGTACATACCCCTCGAGGGTGGTAACTGGTTAGTGTTCCCTTTGCTGGTATGGGAAGGGGATGTTAAACTTCTCAGTCTCTTTGAGAGCATAAAGCTCAGAAATTTCTTAATTGAAGGGACATTTACTGTCGTATGCACAATTATTATGGATATTGTACACACCCCTCGAGAGTGGTAACTGTAATACAGGCCTAAAAAGGCTCTTGGTACAATGGAATCTGGACTCCATTCGATGGAGATCTGATCTTGACGCCTGATTCTCTCGAAGGCTGGCGTAATGATTTGGATGAACTTTTTTCGGGGTCATCCTCTTTGGAGATCGAAGACCAAAATGCATGCCTTCCCGAGTGCCGTTGAAAAGGCTTTAGCCTCGAAAATGTATGTGTTTGAAGACGATATTTTATCAAGGTTCATTTTTAAGAATTGGGTTTTTGACAATTCTGAGAATAATATATGAAATCAGATCTATGGCCGCAAGCCATTTGTAATAAATTGATAAAAGATTTATGGAAATCCTATTATTAAAGTAGGTCTTCAATTTTGTCATAAATATTTTCGAAGAAACTTAAGTTTTTCAAAAGATTCCCTTTGTTTAAAAATACAAAAGGTTTTGGCAGCAAAAGCCTTTTGGCAGAAAGAACCTTGTCAGCTTTTTCAAAATGTAGCAGGGATTCGAATTGTCGGATGTCCCCGTTTTTGTTTAGGTTGACGAACCCAGGACTATGATTTTACAATAGTGGGTATCAGCATATTATCTTATCAAGGCAATTTGTCGCCAAAACGTGTCTATCAACCTCTTAGGTTATACTGTGTCTTAGGATCTTGGGTAACCGAAATCTCTTTTAATGCTGTCCCTATATAAAATACGAAGCAAGGATGATTGTTTCTATCATCCTCGTAATTTAACCTCTGATCTGTGAAGAAATTTACACTTGGTCAGGACCAGTGTTAGGTAATAAGAAATAACTCACCTATTTCCATCATCCTTATCTGGTTTAGTGGAAGTCGGCTTCTTTTACTCCACTTACTACAATGCACGTGGCGTCGCGATCGCCCTTATTTGAAGTTCGAGCTAAATGAGCTAGAACTGTAGCTATTTGACGTCAGTAACTGGAGCTCAGAGCGCGCTTCTGAAATACTCCACTTGGAATTAGCTCACTTTCTAAGGATGGAGGATTCATTTCTATCAAGAAACCAAACTAAAAGAAATAGTATTATGTTAGGTACCTAAAATTTAAGTACTACTTTCATGGTGAACATTTAGTTATTACTTTGACACACTCGTACGTATTCAGAAACTTGGGATGATTACGATTTTACCCATAATAGGCCATATTTTTACATGTATAGGAACATCTAGTAATTAATGTGCCTTTATGTGGGTAGGTATAGAAATATTTTGAAAATATTTTCTATATTCGGCGGTACTTACGCTGTACATACACGAAGCAAATAATATCTAAAAAAAAAATATTAGTACCTATGAATACAATCTATAAAATCAGTTTGATATTAGCTGTAACTAAAGATATTAAATGAAAGAAACTGCAACCTCGAAAGGTTTACGTGCTATTTTAAAATAATAGGTTATTTCACGTTATGACGTATCACACTCATATGTGATCGTAAAAATATGAAGTAAAAACATACCTGAGACTTAAACGAACGGTCAAACCGTTAAATATGTCTGTAGGTTCACTTACTTCAATCACAAGTCACTTGTTTTAGATTCACTGTATATTCAAACGAACGGCAAAGCCGTTAAATAATTATTTCTGTAAATTCACTTACTTCATCCCAAGTCACTTTTTATAACTTTACTAGGTATATAACTAGTAACTAAAAAAAATAAATGCACTAGCAGGTGTTCCTGCTATAACCTTTTGCTACGGGAATCAAAACGCCAATGAGGACAAAGTGGACGCCATGTTCTTTATAAGTTCACAGGTGGCGCCCCCTACTGGTGAGTCGACGGAAATACGTCATCAAACATGAGTAAGATAAGCCTACGGGTAACGGATATGCCTATCTCATTATATAAGCTTCGAATTACGGTCAAGTACTTTTAATACGTTTTAGGGTCCGTACCCAGATTATACAGACAGAATTACTGAGACTCCGATATCCGTCTGTCTCCAGACTGTATCTCAACGTGATAGCTAGACAGCTGAATCTTTCACGGATTATGTCTTTCTGTAGCAAGAACAAAATCAATTTAAAAAATCGAGGTGCTCCCATACAACAAAATGTGATTTTACTGCCGGAACATTCGTGCGCGAGTCCGACTCGACCTTGGCCGGTTTTCATCGTGACATATGTTAGGAAGGCTTTCTTCATAGGGTTTACAGGACACGTGAAGCTTAACTGTACAATAAAATCATGAAACACTTCAATTTCCTTGCAAAAAAAGCCGCAGGGCATAGCTAGTAATTTACATAAAACCTTTTGGTTTATTATTAAGTCCCTGCCGGCAATGTTTTGTTATTCGAATGCTACGGAAGGTTTACTTTTGTATTTTAATTAGCGGTAACCGACTTTTTGCGCATATTTAAAAGATAAAATTTGCGTTTATCATTATTATTTCGCAATAATTCCTTTCGTTGGCTAAAAACCGCAATTATATACGACTAAACAATGGTATTACAATGCGCGAAAAAGGTGACCATTAAGCAAATTTTATCTTTCGTCGGTATTTCCCACAGGTATTCCCATGTATTTGTTTTTTTTTTGATTATTAGTGCCTAAAGTAAATATTGTTTATATTTGTCCAAAATGAACGTATCTACATTGAATTTCTCAAGGATATATTAGGTTATAAATAAAACTTACTAGATAGGTAAGCAAGTACTGCTGTTAACTACGTCAAGTAAACTTCTAAGGTTTGGTAGATGCAGTATTGTACAATGTGATCTGTGTGTAGTTACGTCGACCACTCTTATTCTCCGTCAGTACCTAGTTTCGTTGCATATCCCTCAGAGATACTCCAAGCTAGCCTGACTTTGAGAGCATAGACCAGCTCCACCGCAAGTGTTCTTGTCTCAGCACCGTTGACCAAAACTTGTCAAATGCCCTAGTTACAGGCTTTCGTCTTTAGACGTTGCGATATAGGCGAATTAAAAACCCTTCGTAGTTTGCTGAATTTATCTCACATTGTTGGAATGAGTAACTAAATTGGAGTGAGAGAAGCGACGACTGATCGACAATTTGGTTTCACAGCACAATATGACAATTGTGACTGGTGAGTAATAATCTGCACGGTTAATTAGCTTACGTTTTGGCAGCCGACCAACGTGTGACATAGACAACGTATGTGTGCGGGAGTAGGATTTGAAATACGGTAGGTGTACTGCTGCAATGACTGTTGAATATATAAATATCTATTTTTACCCAGAATGTACCACTTAGTTGACACTTGGACTTATTTACCAACTCAGTAATGGTTGTGGAGTTTTAGTAGTCTGTTGGTCCAAAGGGAATTTTTCCACTACAAAATGTTAACAAGGTTGTCTGTTAACCGAAGTTTGCTGAACAATGTTTATCATACAAGGCGGTATGAACTATCATTTCATAGGTAAATACGAACGTACGACGTTGAACAAACAAGAATATCACAGTGTGTATCTCTATATGAATACCTACTCACTAAAAGAACAAGGTCTCAATTTTGCTATCTCATTGTAACGTAGGTCTCTGTAATTCCAGTGTCACTCTATAGAATTAAATTTACTTTGAGAAATATGGATAAATTTTTAGATCAAACGTCACTCAAGGAACAATTTGGTTAAATAGTTTTAAATTAACCTAAGGATTGCATACTTTCAAATAAAAAACTCACCTAGCAATGTTCGTCTGTTTAAGAGTTTTACTGTACCACAGAAAGACACATACATATTAGTCAAAATCGTAGCACTTTTTACATAAAAGGCACTGAATCAATGCTGTCATTATAATGTTCTAGTTCTACAAACCATTACTTTGTTGGTTAATTCGTAGAACTTGTAGCACGTTAGTCTGCGTAGCTACAATATCTCACTGCTACGATTTTTCGTAGTAACATAAAAATGATTGCTACGCTCGATAACGCTATTAAATATTGTGCTTTCAGACGACGACGGCGGAAAAAAATTATCATCTCGCTTGACGTACACAATTACCAGTTGGTACATACTAAAGGCTGGAGCAGACCAAATGCGTATGCGTAGACGTAAGCGTAAACGTGCGCGTACCACTAAGTTGTAATGTATGGAACTGTATAAGACAGGACACACCACTTGCGTAACGTAGACGTGCCCGTGGACGTGATGCGTAGCCCCAGTTCCATACATTCAACTCAGTGGTACGCGCACGTTTACGCTTACGTCTACGCATACGCATTTGGTCTGCTCCAGCCTAATGAAACGTGAAGCAGGATTATGTGAAAAACTGCTTTGTGCGGTGTTACATAATGATAAAGCTTGAAAAAATTATATCGCAGCGGTAATAGAAATGGTGCTTTAGAGAACGAACCTTCCTATGTACCTACTACATACATAATGGTTACTTATTTTTCCTCGAGTGGGTAGGTAGGGGCTTACACACGTATCACCACTAGTATTAATTGGGAAAAATATAATTAATAAAATGTGGGGAACCACATTTTCGTCTTGTGATATTGTCCCACGTAATAAGTGATGATCCTATGACGGTGTTGTAACGTTCCGGATCGAGTCAAATTTGTTGAAGTCACACTTAAATCGATGCCTCAATGCCTTACGACTACCATGTTACTGCCAGCTGACATTATTGGCTAATCGTGCCTTCCAAACCACGAAAATGTAACTATGGTACAATCATAGATTTAGAATTTTTCGCTAACAATATAGGCATAAAATATTTATATTCCTGCCGTTTGAGCTTAGCTGACATTTTTTCAGGCACCTGTACGCAGATTTATTATATTTCAACCCAGAATCCTTATATTGAATGTATAAATAATAACATGCCATGTTATTTCATAGAAGTTGCTTGACGTTTGCATAAAATACTGTATAATAAATAGCAGTATGTGAAAGAGACGTTTACAAAAGACCTTTTGTTGAGTTTCCAACCAATATTTTCTTAACATTTCTATTCACCTTTTAGAGAAAGGTACTCGTCTAAAGATTGATCGCCGTGTCAAGTGAACGCGTGAAGCGCTTCACCTACCGAACTGAGTAAAATATTTCATTATTTGAGACTAAGAGACGTCATGTGGTTCCACTATAATCACATAAGTAAAAGAATTTTTGAAATCCGTTCAGTAATTCGGAGCTTATTCTATGCATACTAAAAAGAAAACTGACTCATTACCCTTCCAACCTCTCACTGTGGCCAAGATACCCCTTAGCCATCCCTCAGCATTCCGTGCATCCTATCTGCTATTCGTCTGCTACCTTGGGTCGCATGGTAAAGGCATCCTAATTTAATTTATCTATGTATATATTCACCGTTCTTATTATAATTATACATACATACATACATAACATCACGCCTGTCTCCCAGCGGGGTAGGCAGAAACTATGACTTTCCACTTGCTACGATTCTGGCAAACAACTTTCGCTTCTTCAACTTTCATAAGTGTCTTCATACATGCTCTTCGATTAAGGGTACTCTTGACCTGGCCTTTTCTCAGAAGATTATCGATTTGATCGACATGAGTATGCCGAGGTCGACCCCTACCAGTTTGCTCATTCACTCTCGCTTCCTAAATCGGTTGCGTCAGCCTATTTCCATCCATTCTCTCCACATGTCCAAACCATCTGAGCATCCCTTTCTCTATCTTAGTCACTACATCTTCTGTCATACTGCAATGTTCCCTTATCACACTTTTCTTTACTTTATCCCTCAATGTCACTCCAGCTAAACTTCGCAAACTTCTTATTTCCACTGCATTAATTTTACTTTCATGCTTCTCCTGCCACACCCAACTTTCACTACCATGCATAAGTGTAGGGACAAGCACTCCTCTATGTACAGCCATCCTTGCCTTTTTAGACACGTTCTGACTGCTCATAAAGGTGTGAATGGCTCCATTCACTTGATTTCCTGCCAAAACTCTTCTTTCAATATCATTGTCACACTTTCCATCTCTTGCAAATTTTGAACCCAAATAAACAAACTCTTTCACCTGTTCCACGCTCTTTCCTTTGATTGATATCGAGCAATCAGTCATACAATTCTCTCTTTCAAAAACAATTACTTTTGTCTTGCTTACATTAACATTCATTCCTCTACTTTTATAATTATAATCGTGAGCAAATAGTCTGTTACCTCTAAGGTGACGACTGTACACAAACAATCAATTTATTCTTTGTAACTAATATAATATTAAAATAGTATACTTGTTAGAACTTATAACCAACATACTAATTAAGAAATCTGTTATTTTCAAAAGTTTCATGATCCGAAATCTTTTCCATACAATGAATTTTACATTATATGTTTGTGCTATCAACTTCAGAGTTCATCCCCACCTTAAAGGCAATACCTACGTGTGAGTGGTGGCATTCTTATAGGTATAAAATCGTTACACAGTCTATGCACATGCATTTCACATTTCGTAGCTCTAATAATTTTATGTATCTTTGGACATAGTTCAATAAGTATGTTCCATTTAGTTTTGATAGAAAATAAAATTATTGTGCTGATGTATTCATCTGGCACCGCCCGCTGATTATTATTAAGATAAGCATCAACCTTTAGCGAAATATACTCTTAGCACTGAATAAATTAAGTAGGTAACATTACTCACTCGTTTCCATCCCTGGATAAAGTTATTTAATAGAAATATCAATTTTATCATATATTATTTGTTTTTTTTTGGAACTGTACCTTGTTAGCAGAGACAAAGGTAGAATCAAAGATAAATGGGGACGTAATCACAAAGGTCGGCGAAATAATGATGTAAATTCATGTCATTATCTTTATTAAAAACTAATTAGCTAAATACATTCATTTAGCGGAAAGTTCAACTTCTTTGTAAGCTTCAAAGAAGCAAGAATACAACTAAATAAATTGGTGAAATAGATTTTACTTCTATTTTTTTTATCCAATGTATGTCGAGTATTAATATGGGATGAAATAGATAATTCGCAAATTGGATCAATCGCTCCTAAATGGTTCAATATTTATAAGTTTTCACAAAAGATATACCTACAACACATGAGTATACCGATGCACGTATAGTTCTGATTTTTATTGCTGTTTTGTTTTTGGGAAGAACATTGTTTTCACTGTATACCATGCCCCGCGTTGCGACGGGTAAAAGTAGAAAATGTCGTCACCCCAATAAATCCCGAGGGTGTCGAGGGGAACACTTTCGCAAAAAAATCCTTTGCGTAAAGAAGGAACCCGGTTGTCAGTAAAATGACAATCGATATGACAAGTTATGTTAGTTTGACTTTATGTGCGGCTTGAAAATTTTCAAGTGCGGGTTGCGACGACCTGCGCCTGTCCATTTCAACGCAGCAAGGGGCTCACCACCTATTACGTGGGACATAAAACTATAAGATGAAATTTAGGCGTATACTATGCCTCTGCCTACCCCTTCGGCCTTCGGGGATAAAGGCGTGATTATGTATATGTGTATGTGTGTGTACACCATGCTGGCCAGACGGACTGATGCACGGTTTTCTTTAAAAAAAATCCTTTCATTAGCCTCATCCGTTATTTAGCAGATGCACTACTTGCAAATGACACTGACATAGTTCCAAATAATTATGTCAGTGGAATACCATTGAAACTTTCACTGACTGAATTATTGTATGTACATAATACCTGTAATCGGAGAAAGACTACGCAATTGTATCAACAGATCCCTTTCTTACCCATGGCACAACCGCTTGGCACAACCAGTAGACTGATCGATCTCAAATGAGCGAGTTCCACGAATCTGGCCTGCCAGTTTCATCGCAATATGTCAATACATACTATCATCACGACTAAAGATCTATCTATGCTATGCGACAATAATATAATACCATATCGAATTTGAACGTAATAAGAATTTTATTTATATACAATTTTATAAGTAAACTCGGAACTTTTTATAAGTTTTTTCCATATCTTTATTAATAAAATTACAGGATCTAGAAAAAAAAATATAGATAATATTGAATATGACTGTGCATTCAGGATATCAATAATCTTATAGTAAACAATGTAAGATCAAAAAACGCCAACTTCAATCATAGAATCAACCCATCTTTTGTCCGTTTCCTTATTAAGATGAGGCATCGAGTGAAGCTTACTCTTTGAAACGTTTCTAAAGAGATTCTGTCGCGTCCTACAAAGGATCAAGGCAAAGATGAGTGTATTTGTTTGATCCAAGTTAAACCAGTTAATTCTGAAAAAGGGTCAACCTTCGTGCTACTCAATTTGTTGAGAGCAGTCAAGTATTTTAGATGGTTAGTGGAAATGAAAGCTAGAATTAAATTTTCAAAGTAAAACAGGTTAAATGAGGACGGTGAAGTGGGTTCAAAAAGTACTTAGGGAATGTTTTATATTCATGCTTGATTTGGTAGGTGCTAAGGTATTCTACAACAACGGTGTAATGAAGCAACGTTCTGATGAAACCACTAAATCCTTTGCTGTTTAATTATTTTGTAGAGGAATTGAAAGAGCTAGTTTTAAATTATTATAGAAAGAAGTGTTTTCCTTTTACAATAATATACCTAATAACGTTAATACTCGTATATATTTCTACACGTTCACTTTTTTGTTTGAGAGAAAAACTAACACATGTCATTGTTCGTTGGAGAACGCGTTATTTTAGCAGTTATTGACCCTAGAAAGAAAACGAGCTCGGGAATACAGATACTGTTTATGATAGGGAGACAACGAACGAACAGGTGAAGACGGACTAGGGTTACTTCGACTTCAGAAAGGATAGATGGAGATCTATCTAGGATCTCTGAAGAAATGCGTTTTCTGTATTTTGGTAGAATATGTCATTTCTTTCCGCCATTTCTTTTATACATCAATTCTGCTAAATATGAGACTGTATGACGACCGTACTCCGTTCACCTTCCTTGCCAACGGTGGTCATGACTTGGTTATACTTGATATAAAATGTAGGAATACTTATTTCAGTTGATAATACACATATAAAAACTCTGTCTTTCATCTTACTTAGATCTGATGATGCCATTCATCTAGGTCATTCTAGGACATAAAAAAACGGCTCAAGAATTTAAAGTTCATTTCTATCTTCGCTTTTGAAACAGCACCTTTATTTTTCTGACTTCTAACACGTATATTAAAGTCTATTTACACTTGCATCATTTGAGTATATTCACAGAGCATAAATTCGTTAGCAAAATGAAACAGAATAAACCAACCAGAAGTGCCGACAGCATCGAATGATGTTTCCCTGTTTATCTGCATTTATAGGTAAATTGACACATATAAGTATCGTATCGTTCGTGGATGTTTTGTTGTATTTTTGCCCGAATTTCAGGGACTCTTTAAATGTAATACTATACGAGCAAATAAATTAACAATAAAGCTAATTTAAAATATAATATTATGCTATGGGACGTAGAAAATTACAAAATCCTTTCAACTAAACGTTATAAAATGAGAGGATAAGAAAAGAAAAATATTAATTTATTTTAATTAAATGCACATTTTACTTACAAATGTTATTCCAATATGGAATCTGAAGCTAACACTTCCGTAACATGGGTTGGTTGACCTATCATTGTGCCACCTTTTTTTAATCGGATTCGCATTGCAGTTTTTTTAACATGAGGGAAAATATCCATCATGGATGCTATGCCGGACTCCTAACGACTAAAAAATCTCACGTAACGCCCTACAGCCTACGGTTGGCAGCCCGGGTAAGCCCTCGGAAGGAAGTCCCAGGACTCCCAACATTTCTTATTATGTTATTAAAAGATTTGATTGTATAGAAAAACTCAATGAATATTTTATTAATACCATTAAAGTGGCAGGCAAGCTAACGGCCTACTTGATGAAAAATGATCTCCGTAGTCTAACAACCTCTTTTTAGCCCTCAATTTTTAGTGTTTTAAGTTTTTATATAATCACTTGTTTAAATTTTAATTTACAGTTTCAAAGCATTCAATTTGATGCAACTAACATCTGTTTTGCTTAAATTCTTTAAAATAAATCGACACCAGAAGTATCAATTAACGTAAGGGACATTTTGGCGAAAATGAGTTATATATATCATTGGATTCAGAATTTCGAGCTCTATCGATTGGTATACTCAAAATGTCTCTATCGTTAAAAAAATGTCCCTTACAGTACACATTTTAGGACTGTCTAAAACGATTTATAACGAAAAAATTTATTTAAGAGCCACTTCGATTTTGTTCTTCTCAAACAAGTAAAGTAACTCATCATACAAAATAATTTTGAGCCTTACCTTAGACCTCAATCGGTAATTTTATACAACGTGTCCCTTACCTTAACTCATTTTTCGAGCCTTTTAGGGGTAATTTATATGCATTACCTACTACTTATCTCCTTAGATCATCTAACCACAGGATGCGCCTTACTTAAGCATTGTTTTCTGCCATTGCACATGACCATTTGGTCTTTTGGCTTTATAAAAGGCCTGTACATCAGTACATCATTTTATATGATTAAACTAGTACATTTCATTGTACACGGTGAAATGTGGGCCGGTATAGGCCTCTGCCTACCCCTTCGGGGATAAAGGCGTGAGTATATGTATGTATGTATGTATTTCATTGTAGTTGACTGTACAATAACAATTAACACACAACAGCCATTACGCGTTTGTCGATTAATACATTTTTAAATGCAATGAAATTTTATATGTCTTTGTGTTTCCCCCTTCACTTGTATGAAAACTGGCAGAATATTTTTGTATGCGGTGGTTCGCAAAGGCTAGTCCCGTGTTATATGGTCTAAGCTTATCTCACATAGTTTCTGCAATTTTATATTTTTCTTGTGAAAATCTAAATATTTTCGTGATTTCACCTATTAACCTTTCAACTGTGCAAATATCTCCTAGAGTAATCGATCACTATGGCGCACTTCTGTGCCGGTATCTCCTGGAGATTTTTCGCCTTCAAACAGTTTGCGCTCTTGTAGCGCGAACTGTACTCTCTCTATCCGGCTCATACTTGCAGGGAGCGTTCATAGAAAGAAACGGGACAAGTATATAGTACAATGTCTGTCTCTAAATAATAGCTGCAGCTCATAATTCTCGTTTAAAAAGTGCTCTCCATCGCGCGCCAGTTCGCGCGGCTACGTGACAGCGACCGGGAGTGTGTTGAGTGAAAATTCTTTTGTGTTTGGTGGTTTTTAGTGGTTTTTAGTGGTTTTTAGTGGCAAACGTTATCAAAATCATGACTGGGTGAGTGTTTGAACAGTTTTTATTCGTAGATTGTGTATTTCATAAAGATTTTGTACCTAAAATATAGTTATTTTCAACGAACATTCATTGTAATTTTACGCGCCGTCGGCGACACGGCGGCGCGGCGCCAAGCCCATACATTTGGATGAATTACAAAGAATAAATACTGTAATGATGACAATCTATTGTTATTTTATGTATTTTTACGTATTCTTTTATTGTTTTCAAGCATTGAATGTAAAATTATTTCAATAATTTTGTGTAAAACTTGGTCGAAATTCTCTATCATTTTTGGATCGAAATCGTTCACTTTCTTTGTTCATTTCTGAAATATATTTGTATGCCAGCATACCTTTTTTTTGTGTTTATCGATTATGAAAAGTCATGTAGCTGTAGATTGTAATTTTTTTATGAAAAAAAAATACATAAAAAAAATTCAAAAAATAAAAAAGTTTACGAGTACCTTTTTTTGGACCTTTTTTTAAGTGCTTGGTTCATTGTTCAATTTCTAATAAACTAAACACTTTTGTCAACCAAAACTCTGTGTAAAAAAAGTTTAAGGATCATACTTACGAATGAAAAAAGAATCTAAGCCACTTGAAGCACAGTTTTATCAGAATCATGGCATGAACTTAACCTTTTTTTGGCGGTCGGCGCGGGTCGCCGAAATGAGTCGTATTTTGAGAAGCTCGTAAATTGAAAAAAAATGTATGACGAGTTGTATTTTTTGATATTTTTTATTTTTTTAAATTGTGAAATAGGATGTATTTAATAAAATAAATTACAAAAAAATTGGAATTTCACAATACTTTTTTTTTTAACAACTTTTGTAGAGAAAACTGGTGAAAAATTACAAATTCTTATTTCTAATAGAAATTAGTAATACATTACAAGGCAAAACTGGTCTTATCTATCATTTTATCATTAGCTTGTTTCATAACGATTCCAGTGAGGTAAGTATTTTATATGGCTGCCATAGAAAAGTTATGAGAAATCGCCATTTTAAGAACATCAGCCGACGCCGCGCCGACAACGCGAACGCTTCTGGAGTAGGGTACACAGACACGGGTTCCGCGCGGGAGGGGACTATTGGGGAGTGACACAGACGAAAGGTTAATGTATGGGCGGCTGCCCCGGGTAATTCCTCGGAAGGAAGTTTCAGGATCCCGTCTAGACGAGCTCATCACCGCGGCTCAGCACTCAGCTAGAATGGTGCTAATCCGCGTTTTTGGAGGTTCTGTTCGTATGCTGTTTTGGGCCTACTTATGTATGGACATCATGCATCCCCCCCCCCCCCCCCGAGTCTGGTTGCCCCGATTGCAGCAGTTCCCACCTTGATTGCTCAGTCTGCTCCTTCCATGTCTCCATGAGTTCCTGACAGTGTGCAGGACGCATTGTGTTCCCTAATGTTAGTCAACCACCGTGAGAGTGCAGTCGTTGCCCCTCCTCAGTTTTGAATCATGTCTCGGGAATGGTATTCGAAGTTCAACCCGCTATCGAGTACGACTCCAAGATACTTTATAGAGGGCTAGATATCGACGCTAATTCCCCCTACTTGTATGCTGGATTCCGTGGGTGACTAGTCCCGAGGTCTGTGAAAGCACAGTGCCTGAATTTTGTAAGAGACTACCTTCAGAACCAGTCGCCATCTTCGACCCAGAACTGGAGCAACTCCCTTTAGGGCCACGTCTCGGTGAGTAGATTTTCACGTCGTAACGTGGGTGTCATCAGCGTAGTACGTTACGTCGAACCCTTCGAGCAAATGACAGAGTAGCACCAAGGTTCTACAGAAGTGGACCGATTCCTCAAAAATTACGCACGATACCTCTTACCTTAGCCGGTAGCTTATTAATGTCCCGAAGAGATGAGCCTCGAAACGCCGACTTAATTAGAAAAGCACTCAATAATGATAAATGGGGGCCACTCTAACGCAGCTTCAGGGAAAGGGGTTGAAAGCTATGGCGATGTCAACAGACACCGCCATCACCACCTTTCCCGCAATATCGCTTCTTCTGTCAGACCCCAAACACAAATGATCGTGTCCACGATGGAGCGGATACTAAACTTGCTATCCGTCAAGTCTGGCACCACTCGTGTGAAGTGCCCAACAAGGCGCTCTGCAATAATATGCTACACCCTGACCTTTTTCGAGCGCATCAGCATCAGAGCCCTATCAGTCAAGACCCAAATTCTTCGAGAGCCATCAGGCACAGGTGCCCCTAACACGCTTTTGGTGACTTCAGGCACATCGTTCTAACAGTAATCCCCGTCCAGTGCCTGAGATGGAGCCATACGGAGCAATATGTCCCTTAACTCCTGATAGAAACAAGGAGACCAAGACCCTCTCCAGCTGGGTTAGTCGTGGCACCTTAGTGCGAAATCTATTGTTTTTATCTTTTAATGTTCATTCATACCAATATTAATCATGCAAAAAATATTTCCCTGTAGTAAAAATACCACAAAGTAATTTTTCAGGTCAACAACAAATATTAAAATCAGAAAAATAATAATATTTAAGGGGACACCCTTACAACAAACGTGATATTTTACTGTTGTTTGGTACTAAGCCCTCCGTGCGTGAGGCCGACTCGCACTTGGCCGGTTTTTTTAAATTCTTTTCGATAACCTTCAGTTTCAAGTTACATCAAATATCATCAAAAGTCCTAAAGTGAAGTCCTTTACAATACATTTGCATGTGATTTTCTATAGTCTCTTGCTACTTACACTTTAGTCATTTGTTTATACATAAAATATCAGTAACGTAAGGTACAACTAAACGATTTTTTTAATGTAACGGACACGCTATTTTGGAAACCAGTAGACATTCCTGAATTTTGAGTTTATAGCATGAAAGAAGAAGAAATTCTTAAAAACTTCTCCCTTGACACAATTAAAATCGAACCAGACAGTAAAAAGTTACAGACAGATTTATAAAAATAAAATCGTTTTTTGGCTCTCCTGAAAAACCGTGTTTTTTCCCTTACATTAATTGATACTTCTGGTGTCGAAATGTACTTAATAGCTGTGAAACTGTTACCTTCTACTTCTAACTAGGTTGGTTGGCGCAAACAAGGTTAGGCTTAGCCTTCAATTAAGTGCAACGCTGGGAACACACTAAGACTTTGACACTTCCGCTGTAATTTAAAGGGACACTAAGCCTGTAGGCACTAAACAAACGGTAGGTATCTAGAATATGAAACCTTATTAAAGATAAAAGGGAAAGACTTTTTGGCATAACTAAACTTCTTAATATAATAAGAAACTGCCTCAGTTCCGTTCTTGGTAAGTTTTGAAGGTACTCTCATACTTGTAAGATGTTTTCTAAAAGCCTACAAATTTCTTAATTTTATCATGGGAACAAGTTCCTGCGGGAAATGCGAACAAGACCCGTAAGCACCGGCTAGTTCGAAATAAAACCGGCCAAATGCGAACCAAATTTGCGCATTCTTAGGATTTTTGATACGGAACACAACTTCCGTGTCAAAAATCCTACTTCCTACTAATATTATAAACTAGCTGATGCCCGCAGCTTCGCCTGCGTGAAATTTTGTTCCTAGACTATAACATATCTCTGTAGGCAACAAATTTCAGCCAGATCCGTTCCGCCGTTACAGTGTAAAAGAGAAACAAGCATCCACACTCACTAACATTCGCATTTATAATAATACCTAGTTAGATAGATTTCAGATAAACAAAGTCATAATGCATAATACATGAGCCAAGTAAATTTATTTATTGAATACATTTCGTAATTCAATGGCTAAACTACTACTTGACACAACTTCTCTTCTAAGCAATTGATATCGTAACTTAGTTCCTTCATCAGGTAGTCCCAGCCTACGACGTTTGGTCAAACCGAACTACTGTAAGTTTTGTCCTCCTAATACAGATGGTCCAATCAAGACCTGGTAAAGTAATGACAATGTAAATTTCATCAGCTGAGCGTTCATGTTCATTGTAATGGTTCTTTTCAGTCCTGTCGGATGTAGTCTTCCTAGAGGCCATTCCCGTATTTTACAAAGACTTAGTGAGTCTGTTTCCTGACAGAATGTAGTCAGCACTATAATTATGTAGAATAAAGTTCATGCCTTCCATGATCAGTCTGCTGACAATCTATGTCGTAAGGATTGAGCGTAGATGGTAACATGCGGTGGTATTTTTATTGACCAGTGGAGACTACCTGAAGCGTGGTCTTTCATTTTTTCTGGCTAGCCATCTTAGAATTTTCTTCTTCTTTTCACAAATGTATTTTTGTCACACAATATTTTGAATAAATTACCAATTATACTTCCGTATAGCATATTTGGTTAATATTATACCATATTAGCGCTTTTTATTTAACTTTATTGAAGTCTGAAGTAAAACCATAACATAACTGACAACGCTTTCACAAATTATGTGTCAAAATAAAAAGTAATTTAAGTATAAAATAAGAGTATTTAAGGAGTATTGATATCAACTCCGGAGAAATCAGCCCCAAAATAATTAACAATCCCTTTTTAGCTCGTTGTAGTATATAATTCAATAAAATACGAAACACGTCTTCCATCAATTATGTTAATAATGCTATATGCCAAATTTTAAGTAGATCGGACCAAGGAATCACGTTGTTCCATACAAACTTTACCCTCCTTTTTTATACCTTTGGAGGTGAAATTTGCAAAAATGTTAAAATTACTTTTTTCATATTGTAACAAACAACGCTCATGCTTAGTTTCATCATCGTACCGTTAACCGTTTAAGCAATAATTGATAATAACTTTGGGTCTAGGGATCGAACCGCAAAATTAAGTTTGGTTTGAATTCTATATACTTTTCCGGGATAAAAAGTACCCAGTGTGGTGCCCAGGCTATTAAAGAATAATTGTACTAAGTTTCATCGTAATCTAACCGGTAGTTTTTGCGTGATGCCTGAACAAACAGACAGACAGACAGACAGACAGACAGACAAAAATTTTTTTAATCACATTTTTGGGTTCGGTGTCGGTCTAGTAACACCCCCTGCTATTTATTTTTTTGATATTTTGAATGTACAGAATTTTCACTTCTACAGATTTATTATAATTATAATTATATTATAATAATATTATAAATGTGAAAGTCTGTCAAGATGTTTGGATGTTTAGATGTTTGGATGTTTGTTACTCAATCACGCTCTAACAGCTGAACGGATTGGGCTGAAATTTGGTACAGAGATAGCTTATTGTCTGGAATAACACATAGGCTACATTTCATGCCGGGAAAATGTTCCCACGGGAAGCGGGAATGGGTACCGAATTTCACGCGGGCAAAGCCGCGAGCATCATCTAGTGGTAAATAAATTACGTTTGTTGAATAAGAGCCCCCCTTAAGGAGTTATTCTGTTTATACTATTTCTTGTTATAATGGTGACAAAAATATAACAGTTTGAAAATTTTAAACCTACTATCCTATCCTACTAATATTATAAACATGAAAGTTTGTGAAGATGTTTGGATGTTTAGATATTTGGATGTTTGCATGTTTGTTACTCAATCATGCTCTAACGGCTGCACGGATTGGGCTGACTTTTCATCCCGGGAAAATTTTCCCGCAGGAAGCGGGAACGGGTACCGAAAGCCGAGAGCGTAATCTAGTTATCTATAATCTATAGCTATCGCACACCGTTCGTATACAGCCTGGTAACAGACAGACAGATTGATTACGGAGTCTCAGGAATAGGGTCCGGTTTTACCGTTTAGGTACAAAACCCTAAAAAATCCTCAATATACCAAAATAATTATTTACTTCAAAAAAAAAAAATTCGTATCTAACGTCATACTTTTTTAAATAAAAGGTTTTTAAATAAAAGGACTGCCTCTGTGGCGCAGTCGGTAGTGATACCACCGACGACAAATATTTGTGTGACCCATAAATGTTATTCTCAAAAGTCTGGGTGTTTCTATGTATAATATCCCACCAAAAACATCTCTGTTGCAAAGGACGCCAAGTTCCTATGGGCTAATTGTTCGCCTAATAAAGGGTTGAAATCGAATCCAATGCCAAGTTTAGATGCACTTTAAAATCGATCATAATCATCTTCATCAACAGCCTATTCCACTGGTAAACATTTGCCATTCCCAAGACTCGCCACCACACTCAGACCTCTGCCTTCCGAATCCAGCCACTACCCACCACCGCATTCACGTCAACGGTCCATCTGGCCGAAATTCACTTTAATATACACCTAACTTAAAATATAGTGTAGTTGTGAAAATACGTAGGTACCTACTTGCTTAAAAATATCTAAAATAATGATACTTCTAAATTTTAACTTGGCAGGTTAATTTAATTATATTTCCATATAATAAATTTAATTATACAATTAATCAAGTGTTACATTCTGCACGAAAACCTGCCAAGTTCTAATTTAGAAGTATCATTATTTTAGATATTTTTAACCAAGTAAGTACCTACGTATTTTCACAACTACACCATATTTTAAGTTGGGTGTATGGCAAAGTGAATTTCGGCCAGATGGACCGTTGACGTGAATGCGGTGGTGGGTAGTGGCTGGATTCGGAAGGCGGAGGTCTGAGTGTGGTGGCGAGTCTTGGGAATGGCAAATGTTTACCAGTGGATTAGGCTGTTGATGAAGATGATTATGATCGATTTTAAAGTGCATCTAAACTTGGCATTGGATTCGATTTCAACCCTTTTTAGGCGAACAATTAGCCCATAGGAACTTGGCCTCCTATTCAACAGGGATGTTTTTGGTGGGATTTCAATACTTTTTTTCAAGAAATCGTACCTATTTTATCTTTTAATTGTTCTAATTAGCTTAAAAATGTGCATTATGTATACATTACATTATTTTATACCCCCTCTCCCTCTCCTCCCCCCTCCTCATCGTTTTCTCATTGTATCACTGATTCATAAATATTTTTATAAGGTATTCGATTTTCAATTAAGCCACCACTAGCGTTATAATTATTATGAAGTCCACATTTAAAGCTTACATACTTCTTAATAATATTCGTGCAAAATTTTTAGTTTAATCAATCCAATAGATTAATCCCCAATTTAAATAGTTTATTAGCCTTCTGCTTACCCCCAAGGTTATTTAGTGTGATTATATATAAATTCTTATTATTTCTTAATATTATTTCTTATTATACTCTTTATTGCTCTAAATAACTTATATAATACATTTTTAAATATGAAACTATAAAAAGAAATACATTTAAAAATATAAAATATAGTATCCCACCGGCAGCGGGTACAGGGACCAAGCTACCGGTGGTCAGGGCTCCAGAGAGAGGAACCTCCGCACAATGCGTGCCGTGTCCAGTAACACTGCTTTTTGCATCACGCCCTTGATCCAGCTGCCCAACGCGAGCCTCTGAAGATGTTGGTCGAGGCTCTTAGCTATAAGACCATTAGCGGAAACGACTATTGGAACAATGATTGCCGCATCGACCTCCCACATGTCGACAATCTCGCGAGCTAAGTCCACATATTTTATTTTTTTGTCGCTCTCAGCTTTCATGAGATTCTCGTCATGGGGGATTGTGATATCAACAATCATTGCTCGCCGCTCAGATCGATCTATTACCACAATATCAGGCTTGTTGGCTACAACAGTCCTGTCTGTGATAATAGATCGATCCCAGTACAATGTGATATGACCATTTTCAAGAACTGTCTCAGCTACATACCTGTAATATGGAACCTCGATATCCACCAGGTTATACTTCAGAGCAAGTTGCTGATGGATTATTATTTATATTATTATTTTCTTATTATTATTATTATTGACTGCCTCTGTGGCGCAGTCGGTAGTGATACCCCCTGCGGCGCTGGAGGTCGTGGGTTCGATTCCCACCGGCGACAAATATTTTTGTGACCCATAAATGTTTGTTTCAAGAGTCTGGGTGTTTCTATGTATAATATGTATGTATTTAAAAGTATATAAGCATTAATATCCGTGGTCTGATACCCATAACACAAGCAGGTTATTTCTAGCTTACTTTGGGATCAGATAGCGTTGAGTGAAATGTCCGTGAATATTTTATTTTTATTTATTTTATTATTTCTTTATATTAGTTCTTATTATTTCTTTGCGGTATTCAGCATTATACCATCTATTTTCTATGGATGGTGGTTAGCTATCCTGTTATCTTCATAACGATCCTCTAAGGTAGGTACAGTATGTATTTTCAAAAGAGTTTGTGAACTCTATGTTTAATTTCTTTTTCAGAATATTGATGACATTTGATTGATGTCATTTTATACACGTTACATCTATATACATGTAATAAAATTCTAACACGCCGGTGGTTGTATGTAAATTGTTTATACTGAGGAAAATTGTATACTGAGGAACAGCTTTAATCGTTAAGCTCTATTTTGATTAAGCAAACAGGGCAGATTCAACGCTACTTGATGAGTATGATTAATAAATACGTCTTATTTCATAAACCTTATGTGACGTAAACAAAGTTGCGAGGGTCAGCTGGTTAAATGATAAAACAATAGGTTTCTTCTTGCCTACTTAAAAACTATTTTTACAAATTTTATGGTAATTATAGACATTCTTTGAAATGTGCATTTATGGTATTGTTGTGACTTTTATGATACGTTTAAAATACGGGATAAGTATGGGATAGATGGCGCTCGCGGCTACATTAGCGTTAAATTTTACTTCCCGCTTCCCATGGGAACGCACTCCCAGAATAAAAAGTAGCCTATGTGTTATTCCAGTCTATAATGTATCTCTGTATCAAATTTCAGCTCGATCCATTCAGCCGTTTGAGCGTGAAAGAGTAACAAACATCCACACTCACAAACTTTCGCATTTATAATAATAGTAAGAAGTAAGATGTTTAGGATAAAAGGATGACTCACGCTACACCGTGCCGGGTCCGAGCCGAGTGCCGGCCGCAGCAAGGTCAACTAATATTAAATATATTTTGTATGAACAAACTCACGTTAAACCATAGATTTAGAATTTTTCGCGCTAAATCTATGCGTTAAACCGAGCGACAACTGAGTGACAGCCGAACAACTGAAAACGCTCGGAAACGAGTCGGTCCCGCCTTGGCTCGGCCACGGCCCGTTGCATGAATACAGTGCCGCCGAGCTTTGCCCGAGCAGTCGTGAACGCAACCGGCTCGGTAACCGTAGTACGGCCGACACTCGGCTCGGACCCGGCACGGTCTAGTGTGAGTCATCCTTTAGAATGCTTGCTGATCTCTAAACTACTGGACAGATTTGATCCAAATATTTCACAAATATGAATAAAAATATTCAATGTGCAGTTTTGACATTTCCATAATTTGTATGTATAGAGTATTTGATTGACATTAATTAAAACATTGACAACATCTTTCTCAAATCTGATTGAATTTTTAAACATGAAATGTGTGAAAATGAAAAGTAAATTAAATCAAAAGAGTCCTCTCATCACTAAGAAGTATTAATGCAAATTCGAATCAAATCCCCCCGAAGAAAACAATTGTTACCCCCTTTTAGCCATGTTCTGGAATGAATTTCAATAAAATACTAAGCACATCTTCCATTAATTATGTTAGAGATGATTTATGCAAAATTTGAAAAAGATCCGACCAAGGAATCTTGTGGTCCCATACAAACTTTGTAACCCTTTTCCAACTCACACTTGACCGATTTCTTAAATTTCTCAATTTTTCGTTAATCTACATATAACACCCGATCTGTGTGCCAAATTTCATAATGCTAGGACAATTGGAAGTGGCCTAGAGGTTTTGATGACCGGTCAGTGAGTGAGTCAGTCAGTGCCAAAATTAGCTATATTTACAGGGTCATATTTCAGGATCTACTGAAGCTACATCTATGAAATTTGGTACACTGCCTTAGTACTAGTATATGAATACGTACGTACAATTGTATTTCTGTACTTGCAATAGGCACTGAGCTACAGGGGGGTCAAAAGTGGGTCGAAGCGGTTCGTGTAAATAGAGTACGGCATGTGCTCGGCCTGTTGCTGGAACTTGGCCTGCGCACTGCCGTGCGCTTAGATGTATGTATTTAAAAGTATATAAGTATTAATATCCGTGGTCTGATACCCACAACACAAGCAGGTTATTCCTAGCTTACTTTGGGATCAGATAGCGTTGCGTGAAGTGTCCGAGAATATTAACATTGATTGATATTTATTTATATTTATAAGGTTGCTCTAAAGCAAAAATCTTGTCTAATTTAAAACGTAATCTCCCAAGGGATACCATCAACGTTTTTCAATTCGTAAGCCCGACTACCTATATAAGTAACACATTCCTGTCGAATCCCCGTTGAATTTTTAAATAACAGCTGTGTTGACTGAATACATTATTTTGAGAATTTCTCTTCGAGAAAAGGTTATATCGTTTTGCTTTGAAACCAAAGTTCAAAGAATTTAAGGAGTAAATAACTGCCAATGATCTGGTTTCGAATTGAAATTATGTTTGACACAAAACCTTGTGTGAATGCTTGTTATTGAGTTTGGATTATTTATATAATTTATGTGTGTATTTAGAAATGAATAGCTGCAAAAACTACACTTTTACTGTTTCACTATATTTAAACATTGTGGAACAGTAAAGTGTCGTTTTTTGTTCAATATGTGTAGAAAGTTCTACCAAGTGCCATTAATCAACAGTATAAATAAATAAATAATTATTAATTGGACTGTAAATTTTGCTTCTCTTAAATCCATTTCTTCCCTAAAAACGGAAACCCCTATCTCTTAACTAAAATCTATCATAGACTTCTAAGAACTTTCATGTCCATATGAAGTTTGCCAGTACAAGAAGGCAGTTGCCAGAACAAGAAGTGGTGGCAAATTTAGTTTTAAGCTATTATTTTAGCTATTCAAAAAACCGAAACTAATAAATCTCAAATGTTGGTACACTTGGCAACCAACATTGGCCCCAGTATCATAAAATAAATATCCCAGATTGCGTTCCATTTAAGACAATTGCCATGGCTGTTTGCCTAAAATTATATTTACGCAGCCTGTAATGTTCTGCAAATGATTTACATAATAAGCACAATGAATGTTATCTATACATATAAAATTACTTGCCCGCAATGACTACTAGATTTAAGTCAAAGGATTTTTGGACGGCCATAGAAATAACAATAATAATAAACTTTATTGGAATCTTATAGAATTACAAAACAGTGTTTTTGATTGGGAGCTCCTTTTAAGTGCACATGCACTTGTGTTAGGAGATCCCGCTCTTCCATAACAATAAACAAATTTTTAACTTATACAATGATGACATCCCGCAAAATCGTACACAATCACAAATTGCAACAAAATACTTAATCAAAAATTACATAGGTACGTAAGTACTCAGTTTAATTATTATAAGATATGCGTGAGAAGTGTAGATAATTGAGAAAAGCAATTATTTTTCAAACTGAATCTAAATTTTACTGTGGAAGTTTTATTCGATCTTGAGTCGGACACAAATTTGCCCCTTCTGGCATGACAGACGCTTAATCAAATAGCCATCAAGAACTTATTGAATACCTACTTTCTTCACTTCATGCGTCTTGTGGTGGCAAAGCCGCCATCTGCCAACACTTTAACAAAATCTCGGGTTAAAATACTAAAGTAGTAGTAATATTCTTAAAAAAAATTGCGTGTACTTAGTGTACACACGTAAGAAGTGAAACTTCTTCATAAACTTAATTTTCACCTCACCTTAAATTAAGTCAAAAAGTACCAAAGTACAAAAGTCCAAAAGTCCAAAAGTCCAAAAGTCCAAAAGTCCAAAAGTCCAAAAGTCCAAAAGTCCAAAGTCCAAAGTCCCAAAGTCCCAAAGTCCAAAAGTCCAAAAGTCCAAAAGGCCAAAAGTCCAAAAGTCCCAAAGTCCCAATGTCCCAAGGTCTCAAGGTCCCAAAGTCCCAAAGTCCCAAAGTCCCAAAGTCCCAAAGTCCCAAAGTCCCAAAGTCCCAAAGTCCCAAAGTCCCAAAGTCCCAAAGTCCCAAAGTCCCAAAGTCCCAAAGTCCCAAAGTCCCAAAGTCCCAAAGTCCCAAAGTCCCAAAGTCCCAAAGTCCCAAAGTCCCAAAGTCCCAAAGTCCCAAAGTCCCAAAGGCCAAAAGTCCAAAAGTCCCAAAGTCCCAAAGTTCCAAAGTCCCAAAGACCCAAAGTACCAAGGTCCCATCTAAAAGTCTAAAAGTCCAAAAGTCCCAAAGGCCAAAAGTCCCAAAGTCCCAAAGTCCCAAAGTCTCAAAGACCCAAAGTCCCAAAGTCCCAAAGTCCCAAAGTCCCAAAGTCCCAAAGTCCCAAAGTCCCAAAGTCCCAAAGTCCCAAAGTCCCAAAGTCCCAAAGTCCCAAAGTCCCAAAGTCCCAAAGTCCCAAAGTCCCAAAGTCCCAAAGTCCCAAAGTCCCAAAGTCCCAAAGTCCCAAAGTCCCAAAGTCCCAAAGTCCCAAAGTCCCAAAGTCCCAAAGTCCCAAAGTCCCAAAGTCCCAAAGTCCCAAAGTCCCAAAGTCCCAAAGTCCCAAAGTCCCAAAGTCCCAAAGTCCCAAAGTCCCAAAGTCCCAAAGTCCCAAAGTCCCAAAGTCCCAAAGTCCCAAAGTCCCAAAGTCCAAAAGTCCAAAAGTCCAAAAGTCCAAAAGTCCAAAAGTCCAAAAGTCCAAAAGTCCAAAAGTCCAAAAGTCCAAAAGTCCAAAAGTCCAAAAGTCCAAAAGTCCGAAAGTCCAAAAGTCCAAAAGTCCAAAAGTCCAAAAGTCCAAAAGTCCAAAAGTCCAAAAGTCCAAAAGTCCCAAAGTCCCAAAGTCCCAAAGACCCAAAGTACCAAGGTCCCATCCAAAAGTCCAAAAGTCCAAAAGTCCAAAAGTCCCAAAGTCCCAAAGTCCCAAAGTCCCAAAGTTCCAAAGTCCCAAAGACCCAAAGACCCAAAGTACCAAGGTCCCATCCAAAAGTCCAAAAGTCCAAAAGTTCAAAAGTTCAAAAGTCCCAAAGTCTCAAAGTTCCAAAGTCCCAAAGTCCCAAAGACCCAAAGTACCAATGTCCCATCCAAAAGTCCAAAAGTCCAAAAACCCTTAAATGACATGCTATCCCTGGATAAAGTACTCTTAATTCGAATCCACCGTGGTGGGGAACAGAACAAAGATGGCGCGTAACCAAAAATCGTGACGTGACGTGACGCAATTTTTTTTCCAACGCCGATAAAGAAGTTTCACTTCAAAAAAGCTCTCGTGGCCCCGCGGACTCAGTGTTCTGTAATCGATCACTGCAGTAAGCAACTTTCACTATGGCCAGTCCTTAGATGGGTGACCATCCATGTGACCACTTTGTGACATTTATTTAAGCGTTTCCGTACTTTGGAAGGCACGATATGCCGAAGGACCCATGAAACTTAAAATTATATTAACACATTGCTGCCTTGTTCCTGTTCGAATCAACCAATTTCAAATATTAAAGAATTCTCTCAAACTTATTCACAACTTGGAATGCTCTGCCAGCGCATGGGTTTCTCTCCTCGTACAACCCCGTGTTCTTCAAGCGGAGCGTGAAGAGGCACATCATTGAGACTGTCAATATTCTTGAGGATCATGGGAGAGGCTCTCAATTTGCTAGATCTTGCCACAGCTTTCCATCAAGCGGGTGGTGTTATTTTAATGAAGGAAAGATTTCCAGAAAAGTCAAACAATAACTACTTTTATGACACACAGCCATAAAAGGCTAACGCCATTATTAACTGCGTCTAAATCGCTACACAGTTCTTTCCAAAAGACGATTATTTTGACGAAATAAAACAAAATCGCCTCTACTGCGGCTGGCCAAGTTCCAGAATGGAAGGTTACAGGCCTCGACCTAATTCTCTTTGCTTTATTCGATAGCGAAACTCACGCGACATTTCCTATTGCACTTACCAAGGAGGGTTTGTACGGAACTTCAAATCTCACATACGCACTGTAAAGTCTTTTTGTCAATATACGCCTGAAGTGTTTGGAATTTTGGATGGAAATCTCTTTTAAATTATAAAACACTTTCCCACTCATCTAGCCCAAATTAAGTTAATATATGCTTGTGTTATGGGATCTATACATCTAGTAGACATACGTAGGTAGGTACGTATTTTTTTCTAAATAGCATCTATACAAAGTACAAAGTCCTGGGAAATCGTTCCGAGGGCTTACCCGGGGCTCCCAACCATAGGCTGTTGGGCGTTACGTGAGGTTTTTAGTCGGTAGGAGTCCGGCATACCATCCATGAGGATTTTCCCTCACGTTAAAAAAAATACATACCTAGTACAAATTAAATAGAAACTTGGTTTAGTCACTAGATCATTATGGTAAGTTTATACATACTTGTAGTTACATTGTAACATAATTTATCATTATACCTACTCTCAAATGGGTCGACATTTTTCGTCATTAGTACATATAAAAAAGTTCTGAGAGGTTTCTCGACTCGCATCGTTACCATTCATTCTAATAATATAAATATGAAAGTGTTTTTGTTTGTTGAAACTCTTTTCAATGTTACTATGAAAGCAATGGATTATTCACGATGGGAATATTTCTAGGTCTTAAGAGTGGCATATACTACTTATATCCCTGCAAAATCCAAATATATTATATCTTTATTTATGTAGGTCACAAGTAACACAAATGAACACTGATTCTTTATAATTCTTATTTCAAGAAGAAGACTTTTTTGCGTTCGTAGACCGGGCTTGCATGAATGAAGGTCGTTAGTCTAAGCTCAATTTTTTTTAGTGAGTAGGCACAACCTAATCCTGTCCATTTCAACACATTAATAGGCTAAATAAAGTACAGTATCACTCTACCTACTCCTTCGGGAAAGAAGACGTGGCCAAATGTGTTATTCTGTAGTATGTTTTTTCTGTAAGGCACTTTTGTGGAACTGTCGAATTTTTGACGAAGGAATGCTTAAAAATTCAAGTTAGTTATAAATTAACACCATAGCTATATATGTACCTATATTATTATTACACTTTCACGCTTCAACGGCGAAACGGTTCTGACTGAAAGGTGCATAGATAGATTGTAGTCTACTGTTTATCCCAGGAATACGTTCACATAGGAAGCGGGAACGCAAACAAAACACTACGCGGTCGAAGCTGCGGATGCCATTTGGTATAAATAATAATTGAATAATAAGAACATCATCATCCATGCCCAATTGTTCAGCAAAACAAAAGGAAAGTAATATATAGAACACAAAACATTCGTTTCGTACGTTTTTACGGGCTGACTTTGGCAAAGCCTTTCCGCGTAATAAACTCATAATTGGAAAGTGTTTAAGGTCTCTCGTAACCCTAATTTCGCTCATTACGGATGTCAAAAGGATTAAGTGCATCCATCCTTTAGCCCTTTTAAAGAACCCCTTTTTTGTCACGTTACATGTTTTATTTGTAGGTACAAGCATTTAAAATTGGGGATCGTAATTTAAATTTGGACTTTGCACGTACAAAGTAAGATTTTATTAAACAGTTACAGTTTTTTGAATTCATTGTGCTTAATGCGTAATGTGTGTTTATGTGGCTTTGTGTTTACCAAATATTTACGGTTCTTCAAAAGGGGTCTTAGAAGGTTTTTACAGTGTAGCGCATCCGGTGTTGCAAACGCGCATAGGCCGCGGTGACCACCAGTGCATCTGGTGGGCCGTATGGCTGTCTGCCACCTTAGTGGTATAAAAAAATAGATATGCGGGATATTCACGACAACGCGCTCTACTCTTTTCACAAATCGCTTACAATGCAAGTTACAATCTTCCGCAGGTATTTGTATTTTCCTTCTGTTGATACGCACTTATTAGTCGATGGGTGCCAATGAGTAGTACCTAGTTAATATGTAGTTGACGTAGTATCTTGCACTGTAAGCGATTTGAGAAAAGACACTATTTTCTCAAATCGCTTATGCCTGCCTTCCACTGCGAGCGAGTCGGACCCATTATGGACTCCGCTATACTCGTAACGACGATTTTCATACATGTCATGTCCTTTCACCAAAGCGGACATGACATTTTTTTTTTTTTTTTTACGTGAGGGAAAATTCTCATGGATGTTATGCCGGACTCCTACCGACTAAAAAACCTCACGTAACGCCCAACAGCCTATGGTTGTGAGCCCCGGGTAAGCCCTCGGAAGGATGTCCCAGGACTCCCAACAGACCTACGGCCGCCACTGCGGCCTCGCCCAGGGGGAGGTTCGGGTGCTAGCCGCGTCTTTGGGGGGGGTTTCGGGTGTGATCCCGCTTCTAAGGGGGGGCGTGCGTGAGTTTCTCACGTCACGCTGCCGTCATGGGCCTGCTTCTGTAAGGACGGTGAGCGGCCCTCTCACCGTCCTCAGACCCCCGGTCATGGAGGCCGATAGTCCTCGGCGAAGACACGTCGGCGGCGCCCAGGCCGCCGACTGCGGAACTCGGGTGGGAGAGTTCTCTCCCGTACCCGCCCCGCCGCATCCTTCACGAGCATGATCTGCTCGCAGAAAGAGGCGGCGCAGTCCCACTTACTCCCGCTGGAGACCATGGCTCGCACCATGGTCTCGAGCCAGAGAGTGTCCACGTCCAGACCCACTACGAGGACCTGGCGCTGTTGCGCCCGCGCCGTGCACTCCACTAGCGTATGGAGCGCTGTGTCATCGCTGCGGTCCTCGCAGTGCTGACATTCAGCCGTGGTTTCCCGGTGTCTTCGCCACAGATACCTACCGAAGCTACCGTGCCCGGTAAGCATCTGCGACAACCGGTGGGAGAGAGCACCGTGTCTTCTCTCCAGCCACTCGTTCATGACCGGTCTGACGGCCGCGATTGTGGCGAATCCCCCCTTTGGTTGCTCAAGTCGCACCTTCCATGTCTCCACGATTTCCTGGTGGAGCAAGGACCGCTGGGCCTCGATTTCTCGAGACGCAGGCCTTTGGCCCCGCTCCAGCGCCTCCTTGCGCCATCTGAACAGCGACGCAAGGGCTCTCGCTTCCAGGTCCCATGGAGGGGTTCCGGCTAGGAGACATTCCGCCTCACCAGAGATCGTGCGGTATCCTCTTATCACCCTGACAGCCATTGCTCTCTGCGGGCTCAGCAATCTAGCCACATTGCTGACCGTCAGGGTCTACGCCCATACGGGTGCCCCGTATAGGGCCATGCTTCGCACGATCCCCAGGTACAGTCTTCTGTAGGGAGCGTTGGGTCCCCTGATGTTGGGCATCAGCCGCGCGAGTGCGGCTGATGCTCCCCTCAGTTTTGGGACCAAACTTCGGAAGTGATGTCCGAAGTTCCACCGGCCATCGAGTACGAGCCCCAGATACTTCATCGAGGGCTCGATGCCGATGCTGACGCCCCCTACCTGTAGGCTGGATCCCGCAGGTGGCCCCATCCGAGGTCTGTGGAAGCACAGAGCCTCAGATTTATGAAGTGCGACCTCGAGACCCAGCCGCCGAATCCGACCCACAACGTGAGCGACCCCTGCCGTGGCCTTTAGTGCTGCGTCCCGGTGCGTAGCTCCCCGCGCCGTAACGAGGGTGTCGTCGGCGTAACACGTTACGCTGACCCCTCTGAGCAACGGACCCCGCAGCAAGCGGACATGACATATATCGAAAATCATCGTTACGAGTATAGCGGAGTCCGTAATGGGTCCGACTCGCTCGCAGTGGAAAGCGGGCATTTCAGTGCAAGATTCCACGCGTCTATGTGAATGGCGCTATATAATGTAATATTAGATGCCTTCCTTTTTTTCTATGTTTACAATTTTTTATGCTAGTCACGTCCCGAGGTTATGATGGTTTTGTTTACCAAAATAATTTAACGAAGATATTACAGCGAGATTCATCGTTTGTTAAATATTAATTAAATACAGCCCTCAACCTGTCAGCCAAATATCTGTCGATAACTTTGTTATAGAACCGCCTACACGACTGTTATTTTATGTTAGTACCGCTTGGGTAAAAAGGTTATTGTCCTACGTACAAACAAAATAGATATCGTTTGTATATTTTACTAGAACAAGTACTCGTATTACTAAGTTTTTTTTTATACCACCATGGTGGCAGACAAGAATACGGCCCACCAGATGTACCGATGGTCACCGCTGCCGATAGACATTTGCAACACACGCTGCTGACCCTGTAAAAACCTTCTAAGACCACTTTTGAAGATCCCCATACTGTAGGCGTTTGGGAAAACCGAGGCAGAGAGGTCAATCCACAATCTAAGCGTGCGCGAGAGAAAGCCTCTGTTGGAACTAACTGTGCTCGAACACTCCGGTCGCAATGACGAAAACGCAAAAAAAATAAAAAGGTATGAGGATGAACACCCTGTCTGTGGCGAGCGGTGCGGTGATAGAACGTGAGTGCTGAAATTATAAACTAAGACATTTTTTTAATGGGGGAAGAGGAAACAGAAATACACAAGATAGCCGTAACCCTCGTCTAGGTGTCAAAGAATTCCTCCCCATCATAATCGATATTATACTCAATTTTCTTTTTTCACACAGTTATTATAACAATTTACGGTAGTGTAGGCGTATTTTAAGTTAAAAAGTTATCATTTACCTTAATGAGAACATTTTATTTTTATTCTTTCCACGTCGCATTTCTTATAAAACTTGGATTAATTAATTGATATAAGTATTAGCAATGGCATAAATGTGTTTTTGACTGAGAGGTACACTGAATCAAAAAGTACTAAGGTAAATATTAAAAACTAACTGATTCAAATATAATTTCAATACTTAACTTCATTCAAACATTTTTAAGTTAAAAAATATCTAGTTAAACAGTGAATGATTCTTTACAAAACCTCCGTTCCAACACATTATTGTAACTTCGTGTTTCAACACGTAACCCTGAAATGCACTTTATTTTATCAGATTTGATTGGCGTGTCTCCTACCGACTAAAACAACATGGTGCCCTTTCATCTGCCTACCGCCGGAAGTTCCGGGAGTCTCGTAAGAATAACCCCAGGACTCCCAATACTTATTCCATCGGTCGATGATAGATTACATTTTTTGGCACTGACCGTTGTGAATACGACTGGAATTACTAATGTTAATGGTTTTTTAATTTTAGCACTTTTTGATAGAATTTTCCACGAAATTTGCTAAGATTTTGGATAAAAATCTTCCAAATAATTTAAAATATCATTTTTAAAGGCTAGAAGTAAATTATTGCAAATACTAAAGTAAGAGCATTAAACTAATTTTTGTTTTTACATAATATATTTAACTCGCCAAATTGACGTCGCCACCAGCCTGATGGTAAGCCGTGGCGCATCTGGCGATTGGGGGCCAGTCTCACAGTCCGTAAGACTTCACACTCCTCTTAAAGAACCCGGGATAGGAAGATGAGGGAAACAAGTGTGCGGGCAGATCGTTCCATGTTTTTTTTACTAGCTGAAGTAAGAGTAAGTATGTACAATGGTTTACTTACATTATTTTACGAGCAAAGCAACTAGTATAAAAGTTCAAAATGAAAGTAGCGATTAAATTGAATGTGAGAGTAAAAAATAACATTTTATATATTCTGTGGTAAGGGATGGGCATGAATATAAAACTGTGACCGGGTTTATTGCAGCGTTAGAATGTAATAAAATCAGTCTGATGGTTTAAGATTGGATAATACGAAATGAAAACGGAAAAGGGACATTTCGATCGCGTTATGTCCGTTGTATTTATTTATGTAAGTAGTCGAGTATATACCTACTTTGCTACAATTCTTTTCACATTTTCATTCTACTTTTACTATTATAGATGTGTAAGTCGTCAAAATTCAACTGTAATTATAAGAAAGTAGGTCTAAGTAGTTTTTCAACACGTTCATCTGTTCACGCAATCTTCAAACAAAGCGTTACCTACGGAGATGAAGACGTGACTGTATATTATAATATGCCTTTATCCCCAAACGGGGACGCAGGCGCATATTTCACGATACGTTTCATTCTAAGTATTAGTTGTTGAGCTTATAATCCGTTTCCCATCAGGATGAAAGGTAAGTATAAAATTCTGAGTAAAAAAAAAGTGCTTAAATCGCATTTAAATAAATCGTAAACAGATTTGTCATGAATCGTAGCTCTAAAGTTAAATTAAAATCCTATTGGCTTCACAAAACCCATCAAATTAATCCTGTTCTCAAAATTATGATTCCAATTTAGTCAATTTTTTTTCACTGAACCGTTGGCCTACTTTCCACAGTCCATTTCCCTGAAAGCCTCATTATAATCTCCAATATCAAAGTAAAGTACTCAAGAGTATCAGTGATCCTTTCTTTTTATTTTGTCCCTGAAGTTTTTGAAAAGAGCGATGATAGTCATTAAGTTTTAAGTAATGCTATCATCAAAGCAAACAATAATTTCTAGCTAGATTTTTTCTATTATCCATTACATACATATAATATAACTGAAGAGAAGATATTTGGAAAATTTCAATTGTAGGGCATTCTGTCTGTATGTCTGTCTGTATCACGCCGAAATTACTGAATCAATTTGAATGATACTTGTCACATCTGAGCTTATGATCCGAGGCAGGTTCTAGGATACTTTTGTTCTCGATATTTTACATGGTTCCTTTGGGAGAGGGGCCAAAAGACAAAATGGTTTTTCAGTTGTATTTTCTCAACGCATTGTATTTATATATTTTTTTAGTTTTAGAAAGGGAGTACTCACTTTTAAGGATTGTTCCTCACAAGTTTTAATTTTGAGGGTATCTCAACTTTCGCTAAACTTAGAATTCAAGGCTTCCTTTGAATGTAAAAGTCATTCTAAGCTGTCATATCTGCCTACTCATAAAAAAGCTTAAGCCTTTAGATATTCTATGATTAAGCAAACAGACAGTGTAGGATCCATCTAACTGTAGGGTAATTCACAGACTCGTCACGCACTTAACGGACAGACTTGCCGAACACGTGCACTCTCGCGTAATGGCGCGCAGTGTTGCACTGTGTACGCTAGAGGCTGTGCTATGTCTGTAGGTACGGTAGAGGGGATGAATGACTGCATACACTACATCCCTTCCTTATTACAATTTTTAATGGTGATAACTGTTAAACAATGTACCGAACAAAATCACCAAATACTATTATTTTAACTTTACATTTTTTGTGTACTTGCTCAACACAACCAATTTAGGAAATAAAAGATAAAACGGAACAGCTAATATAATTAAGCTTTTTCCCACTTCCTCGTCTTCTTATCCTGGTATTACAGCTTCCCATTCTCTTTTCACCTTATCAAATTAACGATAATTTCTCTCATGAGATTGTCCCGATTAGATATTCTTGACAGCACAATATCTCCCAATATCAAACGTGTCCGCGGATACGGTCAGCTTGTGTGCCGTGTGTATCCACAAATTGATAATTTCGGGGGTAGGTACATAAAACTAGCGGACTCTCCAACCTACCTGCATCCGTCACCTCGGGACCACGATAGGTGTGACCCTATCGAAACGTTCACACGAAATACCATTCTGTACAAAATTATGTGTTCAACGCGTATTAGTTCAAAACAAACAATATTTTGCATTGATACTTTTCACAGTATACTGGGTTGGATTAAAATTCAGCATCAATTTAGTGTTTTACATTAACTTTTTCATTCCCATTTATCCCGCACACAACCGCTTTCCATTATCTATTTCACTTGTCTTCATCTCTGATTTTTTAAATATTTTTATTTCTATACAAGGATATTTAATGATACTACTAAAATGAATACCTTAATAAGTATACCAGTCAGTATTGAAGGCGTTCATGATGCAAAAAGCATTTCTGAGTTTTCAGATATATGGAGGCTCCTCAAGGGGCTTTGAACAGTGGTGTTTATTTTTTAGTGACAAAATTAGAGCAGTTGATTTTAGTTGTCACGCTACAACATCAACTGATTTTACTGAGAACTATTACTGGGAAAGTACTGGACAACTAGATATCCCGTTCTTAAAAGTGAACTTGTTTTAGACAATGCTTAGATCGATTTTCATTCTATACTCTCTGCGGATGCAGCCATACTCTGTTCGAGAAGTATAGTCAACAATTATTTGAGGAGACGATATAGACAAGCATTAATGTTTCCAGATCTCAGCAGTGCCTTTGACTTTATACACAACCTTTAACACCTTTCAGCTTTGAAGAAAACAGAATGTGCGCGCGATGAGTACCGCCGACCTAATGATGTCTTTGGTATTACAATCTCTTACCCATTGTGAAGGCCTTCAACTTTCTCGTTATAACAAGATCACGTGTAGCATCATTCTGAAGTTGTACGGTATTCTTTGTACGCTGTGTGGGTGCATGGATAATTTCCTTTCCAAACTTTGCATTCAGCACATCACGAGCAAACTATGAAGAGGTATTATGATATACATTTCACATCATTAGTTTAATCTCATAAAATTATTTATTTGTATTGCATTTTAAACTAATTTTATCGAATGAGATTCTATTATTTGAGATTTTAACTGTCAAACACCCGTCAATAACATAGTGTACCTCCATTCAAGTTGTAGTCGACAGCAGTTGCATCGCCCTCCGCATCGAGTTGTATAATTCAGGCATGAAATTCGAAATCACTTATTTTCTCTTTTCAATTTGATGGGTTATCACAACAATGATCACTTAATGGGATGACTTTATGTAGCTAAAAACTTTTCACAACCTCTTATTTCATGAAAAATGTATTAACAAACCTACCAACTAAATGGCGGCAACCTTACAATTTTAAAATAGCAAGAACCTACGAATTTAATGGTAGCAACCCTTCAATTTAAACAATTTTATTCGAAGCAACCTACCAATTTAACGGCAGTCTCCTACCAAAATAATGGTAGCAACCTTCCAATATAATGGAACCACCTACCAATTTAATGGTAGCAACATTCCAATTTAATGGAACCACCCACCAATTTAATGGTAGCAACCTTCCAATTTAACGGAACCACCTACCAATTTAATGGCAGCAACCTTCCAATTTAATGGAATCACCTACCAATTTAATGGCAGCAACCTTCCAATTTAACGGAACCACCTACCAATTTAATGGCAGCAACCTTCCAATTTAATGGAACTACCTACCAATTTCATGGCAGCAACCTTCCAATTTAATGGAACTACTAACCAATTTAATGGCAGCAACCTTCCAATTTAATGGAACCACCTACCAATTTACTGGCAGCAACCTTCCAATTTAATGGAACTACCTACCAATTTCATGGCAGCAACCTTCCAATTTAATGGAACCACCTACCAATTTAATGGCAGCAACCTTCCAATTTAATGGAACTACTAACCAATTTAATGGCAGCAACCTTCCAATTTAATGGAACCACCTACCAATTTACTGGCAGCAACCTTCCAATTTAATGGAACCACCTACCAATTTAATGGCAGCAACCTTCCAATTTAATGGAACCACCTACCAATTCAATGGCAGCAACCTTCCAATTAAATGAAACCACCTACCAATTTAATGGTAGCTACCTTCCTATTTAATGGAACCTAGTTAATAGCGAAATCTACTTAATAGCAGAACCCACTTAATAGCTCAACCTACTTAATAGCGGAACCTACTTAATATCTGAACAAATTGATATTTAAGTAAAGATAAACTACCTTCATACAAAACAGCGTTCAGTTATTGTTAAATTATAATTGCACGTACTTACCTATCGGTACCTAATACATTTAATCTATGAATGCAATAGAGAATAACAAACAAATAATACAGAAAAAGATAGCTATCAGTGTCGTTTTGCACACGGCAGCAACCATAGCACGACTTGTTTTGCTCGCAGTTATTAGCCGACTTAATGGAATTACAACAATTGTATGAATTTGTCTGCAACAGTTCGCGCGCGCTAATGCGATATCTACCTCTTTTTTACTATAACATCATTGACCGAACCTACCAAAATCGCCAGATAACTTCGCAGGACACCGATTAGGTACTTGCTAATCGGTATATTTCACACTATTATGTTATTTATTACCTAATTAAGTACATTTGTACCTATAGCCCCATGAAAAATAAAGACTAAGTAGATTCTCACAACTTACTTAGCCTGTTACTAAACGAACCGTATGAACGCTGAGTACAGAGCATTCATTAAGAGGGCTAACATATTTCGCGCCACGTTTTGCTCAGAAACCATACTTTTCATTGCGTTTAAAGTCATTAAATATTTATCGTATAAACATGGTATTAACTAACATACTTAGTAAATTTAGCTCTCTAAACGTTCCCTAAAACATATTTTACCAAACAACAGATTACATATGGCTAATATCAACGAAAGTGAACAAGGTTTTTCAAATCATACGATTTGCATCGATTTCGATGCTTAAATTCATGTCAAATAACTGATAAATTTAATGAACAAGGGATACTAAGCAATTGCAAAGGGCCTTGGCTATCTGTTTGTAGAATAACCTTATATCAGGTAGGTTCCTTTTTTTGGAGAAAAATGACTGTAAAGTTTGCTCAAATACTGAGAAATTTCTCAAAAATAAAGTAGTCTTTTCACCAGCTTCAGTAGTTTAAATCATTATGATATTTATGTATTATTATGTCAGAACTTCTCCTTTGACAATAAAAATATTTCTTTTTAAGTAACTAGATACAGATTTTTTTTTACAAAGTATTTTGTGAACCCCTATAAATGCAGATACGCGAACAAATACGATTTAGTACCGCCGAAAGGCTCCCAGAGAGTGGTCATGTCGCTCGATGTTCCATTTTTGAATACGAAAAAATGAACAAAAATAGTCTAATTCTAGCGTGACCAAACAATCTTAGTACTTTGTGACGTATAATATTATATATAATATATATATTTATGGTCGATATACAACGTGAACTTTTGTATAGTGCAAAGCTCAGACACCCCGACTAGAGATTCGCTTCAAAATACTGTATCAAAAAAAATAAATGAAACTAACGAAAACTGACCAAGTTATAAGCTTTTACAGTTGCACTATTTTGTCCATGAACAGCGTAGGTGTAGGTATTATACGCAAGACAGGTAGTCACTATTCGTGTGGTATTGATAATAACATTAACAAACCATTTTCATAAGTGGTAATTATGGAACAATGTTTTAGACAGAAACCGGCCAATGTGAGTCGGACTCGCGCATGTAGGGTTCTGTACCAAAATACGACAAAAATCACGTTTCTTGTATGAGAGCCCACTTAAATGTTATTTTGGTCTGTTTTTAGGGTTCTGTACCCAAAGGGTAAAAACGGGACCCTATTCATGAGACTTCGTTGTCCGTCTGTCTGTCTTTTACGAGACAAGTAGTAGTAGTAGTAGGAGTAAGGGGAATACCAGCTAAATCCCTATATAATATACAAAGGTAAGGAACTCATTGGGTATCTTTTAACCACAAAACTGACTGTCTTAAACCAGGACTTAGAGCCAACATTATGCAACCAACAAACATACATACATACGCGGTAGAATAATAAAATTGATCTAACCTTACAACAGAGGAGGTAGCAAGGATAGCCATTAACTGGCACGTGTCTAGTGAAGCCTGTTGCTTGGACGATAAGTGGCTAATATAATCTTACAACAACCTGCAACAACTATTGAGAACTCAGGCAATGCCGAGCATAATTGAAAATACTGAACAAACTGACAGACACGTAAGTGACAACATTATCTATATAGCTACCGGTATGACCTGTCCCCAATCCGTATCCATCTATGCAAAAAATAAAGACTAGCTGGTGGGGCTCCTAACTAGAAAGACTCAGAAAGAACATGCATGAGGCAGCTGTTCTATATGAACACCTGTAAGGAACCAGACCAGGATTGGGACGGCTATAAAGCCGCTAAAGCAAAATAGAAGTAGCGACTGAGATACAGGAGTACCAAGTCTTGGAGAAACCTCTGCTAGAGTCAGACTAATACTGGCCAAACAAGGGACAGAACTTTCAGTATCTATAAATAAACCTGACGGCGTGGCGGCCTGACCAACACATGAGAAGAAACCGATAGTATTTTGATACAAACGCACTGCCCAGGATGCCAATTGCTGCAGACACTCGTGTGGCTGGTGGAAAACGTATCCACAGAAGAATTCCACTGGGAGCTCGCAAGACCTGTTCTAATCTATTCTGTGAACTTACAAAAAACTGAATGGGTAATTAACAGCTTCAAGTTCTTCAAATCTCCAGGACAGGATGAAGTCTTCCCTGCAGTGATAAAATGGGGGAGGACACAAGTTGATATTGTCAGTTACATAGTATCTGTACGCCAGACAGTGTATGGGGCTGTGACTCAGACTGTGGAGAGAGGTCTAAGTGATCTTTATACCAAAACCCGGTAAAGGGTACTATTCAGACCTCTGGTCATTCAGACCGATAAGCCCTACGGCTTTCCTGCTAAAACCTCTGGAAAGATTGTGTGACTGAGACATTCGAGGGACGGCCCTTCAAAATAAGCCACTGCATTTCAACCAACATCATATGCCCCCGGCAAGTCAGCACTACATGCGTCAGCGTCGGTACACGAAATAGAAGAAGTCATCCAGAATAAATCAATTTGCCTCGGCACTTTCATAAACAGAGGGGGTTTTCGACAGAAGAAGCATAACCACCACACTGGCAAAATACCGAGTATACACGGTAGTCAGTGAATGGATAGATAACATGCTAAACAACTCATTTTAAAGCTACAGACAGCAGAAACCAGTGAGTGAGAAGATAGCCAAAGGTTGTCCACAAGGAGGCGTTATCTCACCACTGCTATGGAACCTTGTTGTAGACGACCTAATAATCAATCAATCAATCAATTTTACCTATAGCAGTCCACTGCTGGACATAGACCTCTCCCAAATTTTGCCACCACACACGGTCCTGCGTTTTGTGCATCCAGTCAATCCCTGCAACCTCTTTTAGGTCGTCGCTCCATCTGGCAAGGGGTCATCCTAGGCTACGTTTAACAAGTCGCGGTCTCCTCTCCAGAACTCGCTTGCTCCATCGGCCATCCAGTTCTTCTATAGATGTGGCCAGCCCACTGCCACTTCAAAACGCTTACTCTGCAAGCTATGTCGACCACTCTTATTCTCTGACGGATAACATCGTTTCGGCACCGTAGGTCATTACTGGTAGGGTGCACCGGTTGAAGTCTTGCGTCTTCGGGTATTGCGGTATCGGCGAATAATAACCAAGCTTAACGCAAACCACCACTACACTGTGGGGTACGCAGACGACATAACAATACTGACAAGAGTAAACTTTACCAGCATGGTGTGTGATGTCGCACAGACTGCTCTTAAAATCGTGGAACGTTGGTGCACAGCTAAAGAACCTTCAAACAATCCAAGCAAGATGGAGCTGTTACTATTTACTAACAAAAGAATTCTCGGAAACTATCAGGTGTCACGTCTCTATGACACGTCTCTATGGAACTACCGCCGCTACACGTCATCATTAAACAGAAAGCCACGACCACATAATTATACAAAAAGTTGGTGGATTCGGAACTGTTAACGGAAACGATCATGGACACAATAACATAACAGTTTGCGTTCAATAAAAAGTACAAAATACAACTACAAGAGTGCCTTCGAGAGTGACTCAATATCTACGGATATTGAGGATTGAGGAATATTCACGGATGAATCCAAAACGAGAACGGATTCCGGAGCAGGAAACTTCTCGATGGACCTGAACATTAATATCGCAACCCCCTTAGGCACCCATGGCACAGTATATTGGTAAAATGTGCCATGGGTGCCTATGGGGATGGAGGGGGCGGAGTGCATGGATATAAAATCAAGGCAACTGAACAGTCAGGTTAGGAACGTCAGAACCAGTGTATTCAGATACTTAATGGTAGTATATCAGTCCTACAAGCGCTACAGAGCCATGCGATACATCTGGCCTTGTCACGGAGTGGATATATGCGAAAAGAACAATGTCACGCTACAATGGATAAAAGGACTTAGTGGCTCACGATATAATATCGCTGCGGCGTACGAGCTGGCAAGAAGAGACTCTTCGCTGACAGCAATGGACCCTGAACCAATCCTACTCCTCCCATCTGGATGGGCGTACCCATCCAGATGGGAGGAGCTATACTACCATTAAGTATCTGAATACACTGGTTCTTTACTGGTAGGGTGGAGCAGGTTACGTAAACCTGCTCCAGGTCGCTGTAGGAAGCCGTCGGCAACGTGAAGAGTCTGCTAGACTTTCCGGTGGACCTGGGATGGCAAAATAGCCATACTATAACCCCCCACGCAAAATAGGCACAATAAATGACGTTGCGGAAATCAGTCCGTGGAACCTAGTCCTCTTCCTTAACCGCACCACTTTGTTTCGAAAAGTTACAAAAGTATCAAACTTCTTTGTTGCTAAAGTTATGCACTATACGGCTGTGTGTGACGTGCGGTCTGATTTTTTACGATCGTATGTAATTTGAAAACAAAATTAACGCTCTTAACAACTAACAGTAAAGATCAGTGTGAGTAGTTTTACTTTTATAGGTATACATACATCATACTAATTTACTTACCAAATTTTATAAAACCGATGAATATTGATAATCATTAGTCTCGACAACATCGAAATGGCAACGCCGATTTGACTGAATGTTTTCTTTTTGATTATAATGTGTACTTCATTAAAATAATCACACATATTTAGAAAACATTATTTCATATATATTTAGAAAACCTAAAGCGAAAAAAGACAACTTTGCCCCGACGGGACCTGAACCCGTAACCCTTACCTAAACCAAGGCAATGCTCTATTCCTTATAGTAAAAATATTATGAAGTTAGCAAACTACCTAACTTCTTTAAGTATGTTACCGAATTATGTTGAATTTATTGCAAACTTATTTAGTGTGACATTTATTTATTATTGTAACAAATAATTATTATTCAAGTTAATTATCATGATAATACCTACCTGTTCAACATATTTACATGCCTTCGGGTGGAATATGACTTGTGTGTGTGAAACAATCTATTATTACTTTATTGTAACATCTTTTTGTACACATATTTGCAAAATTAAGAAATTGAATGGAATTGAATAAATCATAAATCTAATTCGAATTATTATTTTATGTTGTATTCTTACTGTGTTTCTTGGATTTCGACGTTATGCATTATATAAGGACACGCACTTGGATTAGGAAGAAATGATGAAATATTTTTTATACCGTTCGTACCTATAGTATCTATTCGTTTAGCCTATTGTGCAGGGAAATTCATTACGTCCAAACAGAACGTAAATAGATTCTGTGCTACACCATTTCATCGCTGTTGACTTCCCAATTGAATCCCTATGATAATAATGAAATATCCACATTGAAAGGCTAACTTCCGAGTCAAATCAAACCTATAATTATTACGGGAGTTATAATCATTCCGGACACAAGCTTGACGTCCACGCATGGACAGGACACAATGATGTTAGAAAAGCAAAACGCGCACTCAGCACCCAATCTTTACAGCTATGGTCACTGTTAGTTTAACCATTGTCCTAGTTTTCCTTTTATGTTATGTGTTATGGAGGATCAACCCTTGGTCTATACGGTATTATAAAACTATCATAACACTGCACGCAGAATGTCAAATACTAAAACGATTGAATAATTTTAGATTCGACACGCCTGCGCAGCGCAAGTCCTTAGAAGGTGTAAAAGGTGACAAACTATACACAACACAACTTACAACTTTCCATACAGAACGTCTTGCCAGTACGGTAAATTCGGGATATCCTATTCCTTCTTTTTTATATAAATCAAGACAGCGTCGCTTTCATATATTTTTGTTTGACATGTGTACCCAACACACTATAGGTCTTATTACATGAGGTAGGATTTCTTTGTTTGTTTTGTTGGAATACAAAACTGTAAGAAATAAACTGAGTAAAAATCTTAACACCATAAAAAAATTTGGGATGGCCACAACCCCTTAAAATGACTCAAGAATCAGCAGGTCAATCCCTTCGATACCTGACACTTGGTCCCCGTATTCACTATCTACAACGATACGAAATTCACCGGGACTAACAGTATGTATTATAGGATATGACAATGGTAAACAATTCTTCAACAGTTACCACAACATGGTAGTTACTACCCAGTGACCTCGCATTATTTCCATACCATGAGAAAACAGCAATGTAATTAAGTTATGTGGGTAGCATAGCAATCAATTATGTTTGTTGTTTAATATTTGTTAATATAATTGGTTTCATTTTCTATTACTTTTTCAGAGATACAATATATTTTATGAGGTGAGAAAATAGACCTGTAACAACATGTGTGACTAATTCTACACATTAATAAAAATGTTTGATGTTTTGTTTGATCTATTTGTTTGCAAAAATGTAATAACATGGTTTATTTAACCACAGTGAAATTCTCGACAGTAAACAATAACCTTCCGTATTTTGTAGTTTAGTTCTTAACACCTGTGATATAAAAAATCTATTGCAACAAAACAATGTAAATATTAACCGTCTTTTATTCTGATGTAAGCAAAACGTCAGGAACTTATAAAACGACTATGAACGTAATATTGATTTGTGAGGCTTTCTGTATCACTTCTTTCAAGCGCAACACGCGACCTCCAAACAAAAATGCAGCGCCCCAAAGTCCTTTTTTTAAAACTCACACTCATTGGAAACCGAAGAAAACCCAACCACATGAAGGCTTCCTCTGAGACTGATATTCTCCTCTTCATCTAATAAATTTTGAAGTAATAAAAACACCAACTCAGTACCTATGTAGAATCAGTATACAATTATTTTTAAAAAGAAAGGCATATTTTGCATCTTACAGATCAAAACGCATCGTTAGTCATCGTTTCTGTCCACCAAACGTCAGCAAAATGACATCCTTTGCAATTCCCTCTCGTCACTTTTTGAAACAAAGGCCTAAATTAAATACCAACAATGATAATAATTTTAACAAAAGCGGTTGACATTTAAGTTAGTTTATTACGTTACCTAGAAGGCCAATATTGTAATAAATCTATTCTGTAGCATATGCGAGTAGAATAATACTAATTATCATGCATTTCATAACTCCACTGTACATCCTAACCTATAAGATTCAAAACATTGTTTACTCCTTATATATCTCCTTCTTTTTTTTTCATAAAAGAACTAACCTTGTTTCCTCGTCGCCAGTTGTAGGATCCATCTAACTGTAGGGTAATTCACAGACTCGTCACGCACTTAACGGACAGACTTGCCGAACACGTGCACTCTCGCGTAATGGCGCGCAGTGTTGCACTGTGTACGCTAGAGGCTGTGCTATGTCTGTAGGTACGGTAGAGGGGATGAATGACTGCATACACTACAGACAGTTTCAGACACTCCTATGAAACAGATGAAGAAATACCTCGCCTTTCATAGACCTTATGTGACGTGGTTATATTCAAAATATAGAAAATATAACAATAATTTTTAAACATTATTAATATATTTCGTAAAGAAGGGCTTGATTTAAACATACTTTTCATTAATGAATTAATGAGTCAGCTACAAAGTTAAAGTCACAAACACACTCGTTAAGTTTGTAAAGGCCCCTCTGAATCGTATGAACGGTTGTATGTCTATGAACACATAAGGAAATTAATATTCGTTTAGTACAAAAGCGGGTCGTTTATCATCAAAATAAATGGTTTTCTTATCTGAACACTCTCTAATACTGTCCTTTACACAGTACACAGAACGTTACGTTTTCAATAAACTAGGTAATTACTTACTTACACAATGTGACTACCTCAAGCTGAGAACGTTAGGAGCAACTTATATTTAATAAAGTACGTGCCGAATTTAAAGCTATTTTCGTCACATTCTTTGACGACTAAAGTTATCGTAAAAATAATCATAAAAATCTGTAAAGTGTTGATTTATTCGACCAATGTATTTTACTTATCGATGTGCTATGATCTCATTCTATCTACTATGACAGTAAATAGTGCACTATTAACAAATTGTTGTCGTCGGAATTTCATGTGTCTTTTTTTTATTTTAAGCCCGGCAAATCGACACTGCCCGCCTTACAAAACTGAAATCAAATTATGACATTGGCACTCTCATATTTGTTTATAATAAACTTTTTTATCTGTAAAAATATTAATGACTATGACAGTCAAATTAATGATATTTCTATAATCCGTGTATTTTTCATAAAATTATTCTGTAGTTTAAAAGATAATTGGTGTCGAAATGATTGTATAAGCAAAGTGTTGTTCCTTGAAACCAGATTATGATCAGGATTGATATTTAAATGAAAGTAATTGTGGAGTACTGAGATTCAATTGGTTTGTTTACTACATTGCTTGAAGGAATTGAAATAATGTTATGGATAAAGTGTAGCACGTGGATTGGAAATCTATGTAAGACAATAGCTGAGGTCAATATAAATGGAAAATATATTGATACTAGCCCTCAAATACAAGTCACGTTTTCAAGTTATTTACCGTCAAACTTTAGTTATTATAGAAACGTGACACTTTACAAAGTACGGTATTGGATATTTTCAGATAAATTTTGACGTCATTTTTTTATTTAAATCACTTACGTATATTTTGTATTTGTACCCATGCTTTGAAACCTCTCTGTTAAAAACTCTTACTTAGGTATATCTATGTAGTACTTTATCTTTGGTTTCCATTAGTCCGGAGGCTAATCCTGGGACATCCATACGAAGGCTTACACTGTGCTCCTAGCAGAATGTAGGACATCGTGCAGTTTTAGTCACTTAGATTTCGACACATGAAAAAAGTTTCTAATCTCTAACTGATTTTAGAACTTGATGTTGTTATGTATTGACTGGTACAAGGTATAGGCACAGGGCGGAAGCTCCAGCTTGAATGTGTACGTGTGACCAATAATGCTAAGCAAATGTTCCCTCAACACGTCCGTCAATTATAATGACAGCTGTAGCGCAGCAGGGACTTGCCTATCTGCGTGTAATACTATTATATTATCTTTGGTATAGGCACAAAATAATTATGTACAGAAGGAAACCTAGGTACATACAAAGTGCGTTCGGGCTACGCACACTATAGACAAGTAGCAAAGACAAGGTGTACAAAAAATACATAAATGAGATTGCGTTCTGTACCTTATAATTCTGTGGTATGACTATAGGTCAGTACATTGCTAACCACAGCACCGAACATGGTTTCAACCTCTGTGTTGTAAGCAAAGTATGTACAAGCTAAGCCTTTATCTATAACTAGCTGATGCCCGCAGCTTCGCAAGCGTAAATTTTTTTCCCATTTCCGCTTCCCATGGGAACATATTCCCGGGATAAAAGGAGCCTATGTGTTATTCCAGACTATAATGTATCCCTGTACCAAATTTCAGCCATATCCGCTCAGCCATGCGAGCGTGAAAGAGTAACAAACATGCACACTCACAAACTTTCGCATTTATAATATTAGTAAGATTGCAACTTCTTAACGAATTATTACAACATGACAAGTTGTCTCTAATATTAGATTAGGAAGTTACAAATCAAGCTGGATAGAAAGTAAATGTGATATTGCCCCTGTAACTTGATCTCAGAAGAACTAACTAGGTACTAAACCAAACTTGTGAATGAGTCTTTCAACTTGCTCACAGAAACTTAACAATCTGCTCTAAAAGTACGGAGTAGTCCAACAAAAAGCTCAAAGGAACATCTGTTATTTCGGCGTAGTACTGTAAAATATACTGTAGTATCTCTACTGTAAGATAGTTAATTTCACTTTATCTTTGGAAAGATCCATGGGGAGCAATTCAACGAACACTTCATTTACATAAAACGACGTTTTTGTACTCTATGACGTCACTATCTGCGCGCTTACGAAATTTCAGGCATCTTTATAGAGCTTTGGATTAAAATTGTCTGCGGTTGTGCCTTGAAAAATAGATTTTAATTTAGGATATGATGAATGAAGGTGATGACGGTAGTTTATGACTCTTTTTGGGAGCTGTTGGCGTCGGATTTTATTTTTTTAGTACCTATTCACCTCAGCAATTATAATCCTACTGATATTATAAATGTAACAATTGTGCAGATGTTTTTCAATGTTTTTACTCAATCTCTCTCTATTGACTTAACTGATCTGGTTGAAATTTGGTATAGTCCAATCCTGCCCGATCTGGCAATAATGTAAACATATCTTTGACCATCGTTGTCTAAGACAGATGAGTAGAAAAATATTGTATGACAAATCATTGAATTTTTTTACTATCCTGAGTAGGTATTTTAAATGAAAATAAACTGTCATAAAGAAGTTATTTGGTATCGAAATGATTGTAAGAACACTGTATGACTCCTGGATACTGGAATATAATCAATCAGGGTAAATACTCAATTGCAAGTAACTATGGATATATAGGATCAAATGTGTCTGTTTACATTTTTGCGCAAAGCTATTGAAATACAGTATACAAGAATAGATTATGGTCTACAGTAGTGACTACTTTTTGAATATGTTTCCATGGGAACGGGAACAGGATTTTATGACGCCGAAGCCACAGGCATCAGGTAGTAGATATTAAATGAATATCTATCTATAGATTATATTAAATGATTGAACGCTAGTTTGTATCATTAAAACTCGAGAACAGCTTGACTGGTTACGATTAATTTTGGTTTTGAAATATTTGTGGAAGTCCAGGAAAAGTTTAAAAGGTGAACAATTATTAGAATTGGATCAAATTGTGTCAGTTCAGCTAGTTCTCAACCCAACAACCTCTGTCGAAAACTTTCTACCATGCTTTTATAGCTGTAGCTCCGAACAGCTTTACAAGCAGTTAACTCAATTTATTAATGCAAGAATAAAATACATGCGTACTTTGTTTTGCTATAATTATATCTAATTTGCATAAAAAAATAATTAAAATCTGTCTAAGTGTTTGAAAGGAGCTGGATCACAAACAATGTGATACAAGATTTTATTATAAAAGATATTATGTACCTACACGTGGCAGAAAGATTCCTGTCTTTTAAAATGAAACAGTTGAAAAAACCCTATCATACGTTACTCTCACTTAAACTGCAGATTAACTAATAGTACCTACTACGTGATTAAACCTTGATAGGTACATTCTGTCACTGTAGGGACAAACAAGGACACTGATAAGGTTTTAAATTAGGGTAGCCGTGCTAGTTTGTCAACAAACCACAAATAACTTCTAACATGGACTTGGTGGTGTCACGGGGAAGGAACGACCAAAACAAAGCCTATTTGACGTTGCTCCTAGCAGTCATTCAAAGCCTACCCCACATAGAATTGGTTAATAAGGTCGTATCGCCGATGGGTCAGTGTTCTGTAAACAGTCACCGCATTAACATCTTTCGCTTCGATCAGTTCTTTTACAATCCCTACTAATTCCCTACTTTCCCTACTAATATTATAAAATAATGCGAAAGTAACTCTATCTCTCCGTCTGTCTATCTGTCTGTCTGTCTGTTACGCTTTCACGCCTAAACTGCTGACGCGATTGAGATGAAATTTGCAACAGAAATAGCTCGAGGCCCTGGGAAGAACATAGGGTACTTTTTAATCGACTGCGAAAAAGGAGGGTTTTGATTTTACGCGATAACGACTTCTACGCGGTCGAAGCGCGGGAACAGCTAGGCGTTTATAAAAGAGCTATAGTAACTGAACCACATTATTAAGCAGCAAGGTCGTGAACTCACATCCCATTCAATATAAATCTTTGGAGGAAGAAATTGGGTGTTAGGATGTACCTACAGAATTTATAGTTCTTTGATATTATTTTTAATGCTTTAGGGCCTACCCTGAGCTCTTGGCAGTAGGAAGTAGTAGGGCCTTGTCTATGATTTTAGTCGATAGGAGTCCCGTACAGCATCCATGAGGGATTTCCACACGTATAAAAATGCTTAAATTTCTAACCACCTGCAAAGGTAAGGTATGCCAACATATAAAATAATAAATGGAATCCTAAGAAACTGCTTTTAAAATAGACACAATCTAGTAATCAGCTTTTAGATTAAGAAGAAAATTGCTATTGAAATGAGGGTTTGTTAATTCCACAAGGCGTGTTAATCCGATTAGGTGACATTGGCAATAGTTCGTGAATTGAATAGATTGTGGCTAGAAGCTTTCGCTTTGAGATTTGCTTACTTCGTTCTGTATGGTGTTAATACCACAATATTCTTCAAATGAATACAATAACTCACTACTAAATTTGTACCTACCAAACTAGCTGTGCCCAGGGCTTTGCCCGTGCATACATTGATAAAATGCTCTTATTTTACCCCTTTTGGGGTAGAGTTTTTAAAATCCATGATTGTCCAGTTCCAAGGACATCTGTAGGTTGTTTATAGATGATTGAGTTACCTGTTATATTATTAGTATCTAAGATATTGACTGCCTCTGTGGCGCAGTCGGTAGTGATACCGCCTGCGGCGCTGGAGGTCGTGGGTTCGATTCCCACCGGAGACAAATATTTGTGTGACCCATAAATGTTTGTCTCAAGAGTCTGGGTGTTTCTATGTATAATAAGTATGTATTTAAAAGTATATAAGTATTCATATCCGTGGTCTGATACCCATAACACAAGCAGGTTATTTCTAGCTTACTTTGGGATCAGATAGCGTTGTGTGAGATGTCCGTGAATATTTTATTTTATTTATATATTTTACGAAAAATGGACTTATGGCCCGTTTTTTGACCCGCAGTTTATGCTTCAAACCTCGGTCGAGTCTTCTTGACTTTTTCAATTATTTTCTTAGTTCATGGTATAAGTTAATTATGCGTTTATGCCAATAGAAAGGTCGCCACCCTAAAATAAATAAAATGAAAAAAGTTCATTTGATACAAAAATTACTTGCAATGGTCTTAAAATTGTTTCTAATGGTGTCTACAAATTATAAAACATTACAATTCAAGGTTCCCAAACTAGGCTAGGCTTGTTTTTTAGGATAAAGGCGATTTTCCTTGGCCTGCAAGATCACCCGATCTGACCTGTTCAGATTTCTTTCTTTGGGGTTATTTGAAATGTCTGGTGTATGTGGACCTAAAAGAAAACATTCATCAAGAAATACGGAACATATCGCAGGAAGTGTTGCGGAAAGTTATGGAGAATGTCATAAATAGGGCTCAACTTTGCATCAACTCTAGAGGTCACCATTTAAGAGACATCATTTTCAAATCCTAATGCGACGAAATTTCATGGCACAAATATACATATATAAAAATTAATTCTCGTTTTCTAATTTAGAAAAAAAGTTGTAGCTGAACCAAAAAGGGGCATTACTTTTGCGCCACCCAGTATAATTAGACAATTTTTTTTGTCTGTTTGCTTTGCTTTGTCCGGAAGGATTTTGAAAATTACTTAATAGATTTGATTCAAATTTTGCACAAATCTTAACTACTACCCCTAGTTAAGTTTTGTGCAAAATTTGAATCAAATCTATTAAGTAATTTTCAAAATCCTTCCGGACTGTCTGTCCAAATAGGCTATATATTATCACGCTACATATCCTAGGGGCTAAGCAGAGGGCAGTCAAATTGGCATTATAACATAATTTTGACGCGTACCTACGTAGTCTCGGGCAACAGCTAGTAAAAGATAATTTGAAGCACATAATTTAGATTATCAAGTTTATTTCATTAGTTACTAGCATTTTTGAACTAATCTCCATAAGATTTGCTATAAATATTCATATTTTATGTGTTATTTAGGTCTAATTCCATCAGTTCATGTACAATGTCTATACATAGCCAACCAAGAAGACGCACCCCACTCTTTTCTTAAATCGACGGCAATCTATACCCTGTACTTTCAATTTTTTTTAAAATTCGAGTTAGGTAATTGTGGCAAACGAAACTGTGAATCTAACTAGATTCCTTATTCGTTAATGTTATGCTGTATCTTTAGATGATAAAATTGTCATTTGTCTTCTCAATTGGAACATGTTTGCCTAAATGTATTTCACTTACTTCAGGCGAATATTACTTTATTACAGATTCTCCAAATACAACCTAATTATATAAGACTATTAGATTATTCTTCCATAATGTAAACACCGGCCCTAATAACTTCGAAATAAGAGATAATAAGTTTTCGTAATCCCCATTATTAATTGCGATAAGAAGCTAATACTTATTTGCGCAGTAAATAAAATAACTCATAATTAAAGAAAGCCCATATACTAGCCAGCACCAACGATTTAGATAGACTGGATACTCGTGAAAAATACAGCATAGCAAACTTTTTAGCTTGTATGTATACTATAAAAATGAATTTAAATGTTGCATCTCTTTCAGATTTCTAGGCGATTTTCTTACTTATGCTAAAGATAAAGAAGAGCTACAATTAGGTACATGTATGTTCTACTCGTTCATTCCAAGTTTGCCGGTCCCCTCCCATACTACGCCTCTATACCAGCCTCTAGGCCAGCAGCAAATTTAGAGCAAAAATTCGTTTTCCGCGTATGTATTTCCGCTTCAGGTCTCAAGTATTGTACACAAATGTAGAGTCAATTGCCATTGTTTTACGTCTGGATATATTTAAAAATATACTACCGGACTCAAACCCATAAAACGACGTCGTTACCTAATAAAATATCTGGTGCCGGTCCCTCTAAGTAGAATGTGATAGTTATTGACTAGCTTTTTAAATCCTTGTTCAGTCAGTACGTACCAACGGTCATCAAAGGCCAAAGTATTTTTATAGCGGCCATTATCAACGAGGAACATATTTGTATTGCTGTCAGCTTTATTGCATTGTAAATATCGGTAACTGCGAATAAATACGAAGGACAAAATAATGATCCCGCTATATTTTTGTCGAACAAATAGAATGAGATGTGAGATAGTACGACAGAATTATTTATACGATATTATTACATTATTCTGAGCGTATTCTGTTGGTAATGTAGGTACTTCTATAAAATACTAGTTGCGCCCCTGGCTTTGCTTTTTATCCATTACCCTTAATTCGTTTTAAACATTTTTATAAGTAGGTACAACAGGAGATGAAAGTACAAATTTTCACCTCTGTTTCACACCGTGTAAGTTTAGAATTTCTATTGATTTCTTTACTCTTATATTTAAAAAAATACAGGGTAATCTATTCATCTATCAGCACCCAGCCCAAACCCTTAGATTTATAAACTTGAAACTTTTAGGTTAAGCTACCCTAATATACTAGGCTACCGATAAGAAAGAATTTTTGGAAATTCTACCATGAAGGTAAAAAATAAGGTATAAAAGGTTGTATGGAACTCCGATATTTACACGTGTTTTTATTACAAAACAATAGACATGTGTATCAGGGATTTGAAAAAAAATCCAAAATATGGGTAAAATGGGGAATGTAATTTTGTACGGGAACTTCTTCATTTTCAAACACAACTTTCGTATACCTGATAAAAGTAAATGAACACGTGTTCCAGAATTTTTCAAAAGTCTACCCTTTTGGAAGTAAAATATGGAAACACTCAATCATGAGTCTATAGGTATTAATTAAATTACAGGGTAAGTTATTTTTCTATCAAAACGCCCAGCCATCCCAACTGAAGTGGCGTCATTTTATTATGTAACATTTGACGTCTGTTAGTTCATACATTTATTAGGGCTCGTTTAAAGAGACGCGGGGCGTCGAGCTTCACGTGCGGCGTGGCTTGCCGCGGCTCGTTTAGCGATTTGGCCGTTTATAGTATAGTTAGGGCGGAGCGTGAAGCGGCCCGCGTCGTGTCACGCGCCAACTCAAACATATAGAAATGCAGGAGCTCATTTAAAGAAACGTGGGCCACGAGCGACGCGAGCGTGGCTCCGCACGGCGCACTGTGGATTATGGTAGAACAAGAGCTGATCAAAAATACTTCTTTGAAGTGATTAAGTTAACACATAATTTTTATTTTATTGTTTAGGTAAAGAGTCAATCTTTCATATTCAAGTCATTTTTAATCCCTTATTTTATAAAATATTGAATAAAACATCAATATGTCCGGCACTTACGAATGTCTGTTGATAATACCTAGAAAATCGTATACATTACGAGTTTAATTTTGACTATTCATTCAAAAACACTCTTTTGATGTTATATACCATTTGAGAGGCTGTTTATTACAGATTTGTAAATAGTGGGTTTTATTTTATTTCATATATAAATATTGATGCTATAAAATAATAAGTAAATTGCGGATAATTTTTTCCCCTTTTTTAATTTCGTCCCGAGTTTTAACAGTTAGCTACGCTTGCCTACGTCATGAATTTAGTATTGTTTCGTTCATTAGTTACATATTATTAATATATCAAAAAATCATCTGCCCATATTTGCCCATTGAGATGTTATGGAGGAATATATGACGACAGATAGAGAAAAAACGAAGACAAATTTCGCAGCGCTTATTCCTATCTTTAAAGGGAAGATGCTCTTGACTATTTTTCCAAAGATAACCCTACTTACGTTATATACCATTTAAAAGAATGATTATTACAGATTTTGAAGTAGAAGTTTTTATTAAAATTTGTTTACTTAAATTAGTGCATTTGAAATTTACGTAAATTGTGAGAAAATATTGGCATTAAATTTTAGTCAAGACTTTTAACAGTTAGCTACTAATGCCTTCATTGTGAATTTAGTCTTGTTACGTTTACTAGAGACATATAAATAATATATACCTAATAGAATTTGCTGCCCAAATTTTCCCGTTTAGCAGTAATGAAGGAAATTATTGTGACAGCAGATGCAAAAAAAAAATAATGAGACTTTCGACTCACTTTACTTAAAAGATTACCCACTGAAGTAGCTTTAAGTATTTATTTATACTTAAAGCCTATCAAAACACAGTATTTATTTATTATTATACCTACCTGAGAATTTCTATCTGTAATAGGAACTGTAAGTTACTATTCTAGTACTATCTGAAGAATCTGTTTCCTGAACCAGCTTCTTCGATGAAATTATTAATACGTAGGTACTATACCTATAAAATAATGTTCGATACAAAGTTTACTTAATCATAAAATAGCTAAAATAATAGAATGGAGTCAAGACCTGCTTCAGTGTTTAACCTATATAGATTGAAATTAAGCGCGTCGAAAATCGACTGTATTTTACGGCATCTGCGGTCACATTTTCCTTAATTACTGCTCAATGGGCAAATATGGTCAGCAGATTTTTTGATATTTTAATAATATGTAATTACTCAATGAAAAAATGCTAAATTTACAACTTAGGCAAGTGTAGCTAAATGTTAAAACTCTGGGCAAAATTTATAAATTGCTATATTATCCTGCAACTTACGTATTGTTTATAGCACCAATATCTAATCATGAAATAAAATGAAATCTACTATTTCCAAATCCGTAATAAACAGCCTTTCAAATGGTAGAATATGACACCAAAGGAGTATTTTTGAATAAATAGTCAAAATTTAACTCGCAATGTATACTATTTTCGAGGAATTCCTACAAACTTTATCATCCTGTAGAATGATTGACAGCATAAATTAAGAAACATAATACCTATGCTATGACCGATATACAAGATACAATCATGGTTATCCCAATTTTAAAGTCAAATAGTCAACTTTCTTTGCTTAAAGTTATTCCTGACTCCTAAAATGAAATTCAAGTAAAACCGAGAGCTAACACTAGTTCATGTTATTTTTCTATAGTTTTACCTTTTATAAGCTTATATTTCGAAAAATAATATGTATTTGTATCTATTCATACACTTAATATTAATACAATACATAAAAATATGCCATTAATTGTATTATTTTTAAGATTTTCATAATTATTATTTTTTATTGACACTAGTACTACACTAAACTGTACAAAACGTATTTCATTAAAAGCTTTATTTAATACTAAACAACTGAAAAAAAAATTCAAGCTTTTATCTTAAGAATTAAAGAAGTTATTGATTTTTAATCTCAAACAGGCCTTTTTTGTCCATAGTGCGGCGCTGCGTCCGCCGCGTCCGCGGCGTGGTACGCAGCTTTGTATACGGCTTCGTTCAGAGCGACACCCGCTGCAACTCTCGCAGCTTATTGCCATCCTTTCGGTGTTGTTCGACTAGTTACAAAGAGCAAACAACATTCCCATCGCATACCCCGCACGTCTCCCACCCCTTTCTTGCTGCGTCACCCGTCGCTTCATCCGCCGCGTTCCCCCATTGCGAAACTGGCTGGTTTACCCGCCGCGTCCTCCGAAGCGTCGCCTGTCGCTTCATTTGCTGCGTCCGACGCGGCGCCGCTCGTTGCTTGGGCAGCTACAACTCAAACAAACGCTTGCAAAAACGCTTCTCCTTGAACGCTTCAAACATTGCCGTATGTTTGTGTTTCTGGCAGCCCGCTTCGCGGACCGCACCGTTCAACGCGCCGCGTCTCCTTAAACAAGCCCTTAGTGAAAGCAAAACGTAAAATTACTCGTATCTGTCATTATTACAATAAATCCACAATGAGTCGTCATGCCGGCGCCTTAACATTTCAACACCGTTATATCTGTTACGTGGGACAAAAATCAATAGCGAAATATGGATATATTAGTATGCCTCTGTCTACCCTTTCGGGAATAAAGGCGTGATTAAATGCAGTTTGTCCATGAACACCAGTTTATAAATTATTCAGTATAGTACCTCCACAGTGTACTAAGCGCAATTGAAGAGAATCGAATCTAATTGCATGTACATCATCCCAATACGCAAACAAGCATGACACAAACTCATTAAACATTCAGATACGAGTTTAGTTCCCATATTAATGATTGAAATAGCGACATTAATGTTATAGGCATAATTACATAGAGATTTCCAGCTTCATTAGGAAAATACACACAACTCTACCTATGTGTATATCGGTATTTGTACTTTAATTCGTATACCTAGTTGTAATAAAATTAAACTAGGATTACCATATTGTTTTTGGTATTAGCTATGAACAAATTTTGAATGCATGCACACAACCCGATACGGTGCGCTAACATTTTTTTTTTGTGATAGTCAAAGTTCTAAAATTAATCAATATTAGCGACGGGTAGCTAATACGGGAAAACTTCATCAGCCATAATAGCCGCTAGTATTAGCCTGTCCAAGTACATACCCCTAAAATTATTTTACAACGATCAATAGAAGTAAAACAAAATGTCAATATTGGACGGAACTAGTCAAACAATCTCTTGCAAAAGGCATGTTTAATTTACTAAAAGGTCCCAAAACTGTGTGTCTCTCCATGTTTACATACTTCTTCGCTAAAATATTGCCAAAGTTCGATCTATTCCGTCAAACACTTTGGGGATTGTTTTTAAATAAAATCTTTAGATGTCTATTGTTATGTAGTTTTTTGTATCTTTCTTCAGTGGTTCGAAACCTATTTCACGGATTAAAAAATAAATATCTAGATAATAGTGACTATTTTGATCTGTTTAGTGTTGCCTCACACCTGTACATTACATACCCGCGCTGGCATCAGAAATTATTTGCAAAGTAAACTGACCGTTAATGTTACGGCCTCAGGTTAAAACGAAAATGAACTGCTCTATAAAATACACATTTTTGTAGGTACATTGTGAATTAATATGAAAGATATCCAATTCCAAAATAATCATTGTCTTCTAACTCCAAAAGTATTATCTACATTAATGTACAATATTACAGTTCTGCCTTTTGAAAACCTTTCAGCATCATAGCAAAATATAAGTATGTATAGGAAGTAAATGAGTCCTTGATATGTGATATTACTTGGATACATTTCGAGAGGGAAGGTTCCGTACTCGATATCCTATTACCGTGTTCGTGATCGATGGCATCTGTGGACAAATTTGTGTCAGAGGTGAACCTTGGTATTATTATATAAAGAATGTATTTATAACTGCTTGAATAATAATATTTCTACCAATACGTTTATTTTTTACTAGCTGTTGCCCACGACTTCGTACGCTGCATTTTATGTTTGATTTTAGATTGATATAACTTTTTTATTTATGTTAAGTCGAGCAAACCTCAACGCAATAAAGAAAACCACATTGCAATTGGTTTTGTTGAGATTAGCGTGCACAAACGTAGAGACAAACAGACATAAGACAAAAATTTCAAAAATCATTTAATTCATCAGCTACCTGTTACCATTTTAAATATTTATTGATATTGATGATTGGTGTCAGTGGACCCTAAATTAGATAACTACTCTTCAAACTATTACAGTCTAAGATAATATTGCGCTATCAAGTATTTTATGTTGACTAAAACTTCTAAAATAATCCATTGATTTTCTAATAGCTTTATTTTATAGAGATATACACTATATTCTTGTGTTCTTAACAAAAAGCAATAAGCCACGTATTGTTTTACTTAATTCTACACTAGCATAAAGTCAAAACTGCCATTTAGAATGTGAACCAAGATGCAATAACCGTGCCCCTTACTTTTAAAACGCTGTAGGATATTTTTCACAGCTTTGCACAATATGTTCACTATGGCATCAGGACTTGTTTGTGAAGCAAAAGTTTGTTTAATGTTGACAAACTTGACTTCTTTTCAAGTAGCACATGCCCGCGACTTGAGCCGCCTTGAATTATATAAATGAATCTTCCTGTGGGACACCTTTTTTGTCATGTGTTAATCCGCCATGGATGTTGTGCTGGACTTTTACTGACTAAAACCACACAGAACCCTTACACCTACCACGGCCTTCGACCGGGACACCCGAGTAAGCCCTCGGAAGCATGTCTCAGTATCCACTTGTATCCCTTTTATCAGTTTTAAGCCGTTAAACAGTTTTTGAGTTTATCGTAAAAAGATAGACAGATGCTTAAGGAAACATAATTACGGTATATTAATGTAATTACGACGCCAACGGAGACCCTTGAACTTAGGAACTTGATTTTTTAGGGTAAGCTATCCTTGCATTGCAGGCCCCGACGAGGAATTTTTTTAAATCCTCTCTTAAAGGGAAATCAAAAAGAGGTAAAGCTGGTTGTTTTAGAGTTAAGATATCCGAAGGCTTCTAAGTTACTGAAATCCCAGACAAAGAAACTTGTCCGTGATATCAAAGCGAAATAACTAAGTACAGAACAACTATTCTGTAGAGCCTAACAATCAGATAACAAGTCTTAATTTTAGATGAACTACATACGTTTGTGGTTTGAGGCTTTATCTGAATAGACCTAGTAAGTCTAGTAACTTTATACAGAATACAGGGTTTTGAACCACAGACATTTATAATATCGACTCGATATTGGCTCAATGTATCTCGATTAATTTAAGTATAATATAAAAAGATAACTATAAAATAAGTCGACAGACTGTGGTAAAATATGAGATTGAACGATTTGTATTTTTGATAATGTGCTAAAATATAGTTTCAAGAATTTGAAATAAGTACTTGAATCTTATAAACTACGTTCGGATGCTGTACAGACCACAGAGCCTTGGAGCATAATTAGTCTGTGAAAAATGTGCGATGGCCAAGGCGCGCCAAGTGGTCTCCTTGTGCGCCCTAGATTCTATCGCACAAGAGTCTCTTGTATGTGCCAAACCTTATTGTAACTCCCAACGACCTCACCTTTTAGCAGTGCACCTGCTGATCTACAGAAGCAACGTTGGGAGGTCTGATAGCAATCGCTCCCAACAATTCCAATGAAACAGCCCACACAGGTATAAGTGCTCCCAGCAGCTTATTGGACCCCAGGCTTCAAATGCAGATAAGGTTTGGAAGCTTCTGTTATAAATCGAACCATTGTGAAAGACTCAATGTTGCCTACATTGTGTCATTTACAGTAATTTTACCTGGAAAATTACACAATTTTGACAGTAACTTTTTAATACCAATAATGTGGCAAACAAACATACACCAGACTTGATCGAAAGTGGTTATGTAGCTTGTAGTCGATTGAATACCAAAACCATGTGCCCTATGGTACCAAGTAGATATTTTTTTATGTACTTTCGTAATTCGGTTCTCAATGTGAGAATGTACAGCCAAAAGATATAACGTTGGTAATCCAATAAATGAATCTGTGGTATATTATATTAATCGTGCGTCGGAACTTTTTCCGCGCTACTAGACAGAACATGGCTATCGATTACGTCTTCATACGTTCGGAAATTGACTGAGGCAGTTTCCTGAATTATACGGACTGAGGGAGCGATTTGCTGACGGACTTTGCCGAGTATTTTCCTGTTCGTGACAACTGTACCGAAACCATTCATGTGACCAATGATCAGTCAAGTGTGAGCTTGTTATGTTAAATGTACTTATGTCGGGTTTAGACCATAATTGGGTTTTTGAGTCTCTTGTTGTTCTCTTCACATGACGTCATAATATAAGATATTATTATGGCGACCGCGACTTCGCACGCATGGAATTTTGTTTCCGTTCTAAACGTATTTTTAGGACAAAAAGTAGCCTTTGTGTTATTTTATTAAATACCCGCGCAACTTCGTTAGCACCACATGAGAGAGAGTATTACCTGTTCCCGTCGCATTTACTCCCGTCGCGTTGCGTTTACTCCCGTAGCGTCTCGTCGAAGCTCTCAAAAGGAATAACTTTCCCCCCGTTTTTGAAACATTTACTATTACTGCTCCGCTCCTATTCGTTGTAGCGTGATGCTATATAGCCTATGACACTCCACAATAAAGTAGCTTTCTATTGGTAAAAGAATTTTTAAAATCGGTTCAGTAGATCCCGAGATTACCCCCTATAATTTAACAAATATACAAACACAAACTTTACTTCTTTATAATATCAAGTACTTATGGATGTAGGTACCATAAATTACCTTTGTACCAAAATTTGAATCGGATCCGTTCAGCTATTAGAGCGTGAAGAGTGACAAACGTCCATACACACACTCACAAACTTTTTTGCTTTGTCAATAAGACCACCCATTACACTATTATTTATAGTCTGTAATCCTTTGTAAAAAGAACAGTGAACGTAGTGGTATACATAACTAGTATACAAAACGGATTTATCTATCTATCTAAAGAAAACTTCAACCACTCGTTATGCGTACCTATAGTTAATACAAATTCATGTAAAAGCGCAAATATAGGTAGTATTCTAATATGCTGTTTGGTGAGACCCTCTTTAAGTATTCCCGGATAACTCATAATAAAATCTCTTGAAAATAAGGGTCTACTAACTTGCCACCTGAGTGGTTATCGAATGTAGATTGGATTATCTAATGTATCTGTCCCCGGTCACGATAAGCTTCTTACTTCAATGAGCGCCTGAATATTAATGATTAGACTAAATATTTGGAATACTGCATTAAAAAGTTTGTAGAACAAATATTGATAAAGCAGCCACCTCAGGTTCTTAGATCGTAAAAGGCCATTTTAGTGGGCTGCTGACTTAAAGGTCGCTGTTAATGGTCATTTCAAAAAAAATAGCAGACTTTTCAGTTTAAAAAGAAAAGACCAGCACATCATAAATCTTTATTTCGTAGAAAGAGACAGCAGTATAACATATAATCATAAAGGTCCTCGCGGACTAGACTAGGCCATAATATAAACACAAAAAATATAAACACCATCTGGACACACAACTATTACTTGTCTACTGAATATATTATAATAATATACTAATATTAAAAAGCTGACAGGTTTGTTTGTTCAATTGAACGGGCTAATCTACAGATTACTTTAGTACTACAGACATGACAATGTGATCGGTGCGGAAGTGTGGTAGCTATTGGAGACTAAAAAAATATGTCTCAAGTTGTGTAGAGGATTGACATGCTTCATCTTTTCTTACTCCGACAAGAAGGGCATTATATTATAGACTAGCTGACCCCGCAACTTCGTTTACGTCACAATCATATGGTGTACGAAAGGAGAGGTATTTCTTCATCAGACTTATCAAGCAGCATGTGAAACTGCCCTGTTCGCTTAATCATAAAAGAGCTTAAAGATTAAGTCTATTCTAAAACAATTCATACCATGTACAGACAGCGACCTGTTACGATTTCATTATATGTATTGATATTGATGATACCGCGCTATACATTAGCTCCCGCTTGGGTACAGGAGGTAGATCGAGGAAACCTTATATTACTAACACTACTGAAATAAAAATAGAAAGCTGAGAAGCTGGTAATATTGGATTGTATTTCATATTACGTTAAACAAAAGCTTACGCTAACTTTTCTGAACGCATATAATGCGATGAAAGTTACAGGCATCAGCTAGTAAGTACATAATAATGAAAAAGTAAAAAAAACTTATAGAAAAGAAACTAAATATTTTCTTTATTCATGTTTAAACAAAACTTTAGCTAGCTTATTTCCATCTCTACCAAAGGCGACTAAAGAAAAGTTTCAGACTGCCAATTACATTCGTCTGAGGTCTTAGTACAGACTAAAAAAACATCATCGATGTGACACGTATAAATTTGCTTTTTAGGGTTCCATACTCAAATGGTAGGAAAAGGGACCCTATTCATGAGACTTCGCCGTCTGTCTGTCTGTCCGTCACGAGGTTGTATCTTAGGAACCGTGAAATATGGAGAGCTGAAATTTTCACTGATTATGTTTTTAACCGCTGTAACAACAAATACTAAAACTAAAAAAGAATGGGATTAAGGAGGGCTTCTATACAACTAACGTGATTTTTTTGCCGTATTTTGGTACGGAACCCTCCGTGCGCTAGTCCGACTTGGCCGGCTTTCTTTAGATAGTGAGTACAGTATACAATGAAAAAATATTTTACCTGGTATTCGTCTAATTTAAAACACTATGTTGTGTATAATTAATTGTTCCTTATAAAAGACTCTTTCAGTTAGTACGAGCTGCCCGCACACATGTTTCCCTCATCTTACAATCCCGGGTTCTTCAAGAGGAGCGCGAAGAAGCACTTCATAGGGCCGATCAATTTGGCTAGCTAAATATAAATTTGGCTAGCCGAAAAAAAGCCGACGTCAATTTGGCTAGCTAAATATTAAAAAAAACATAAATCAAAGGATATAATAATTAAAGGAAATAAATACTGATTACTGATAAAGAAAAGGATGTTATTTTTTCACATCTCATTCCAGACTGTACAAAGAGATTTTTTAAAAATCTTTAAATGCAGTTTTGCCTAATTTTGAAAATAAAGCCAAAATGAACTATATATATTATTTTCTAACATTAGTTTCTGTTACTTACCCCACATATAAAAATATATTATGCAAGTTATTAAGAAAAAATCGGCCAACTGTGCTATCATAGTTCACGCAAGACCAATAGCCTTAGATCATCTAACCACAGGATGCGCCTTACTTAAGCATTGTTTTCTGCCATTGCACATGACCATTTGGTCTTTTGACTTTATAAAAAGCCTGTACATCAGTACATCATTTTATATGATTAAACACTAGTTTAATCATATAAAATGATGTACTGATGGACAGTCAACTACAATGAAATATACTAACATTTCATTGTAGTTGACTGTACAATAACAATTAACACACAACAGCCATTACGCGTTTGTCGATTAATACATTTTTAAATGAAATGAAATTTTATATGTCTTTGTGTTTCCCCCTTCACTTGTATGAAAACTGGCAGAATATTTTTGTATGCGGTGGTTCGCAAAGGCTAGTCCCGTGTTATACGGTCTAAGCCAATAGCACAATACAGTCGGGTAACAGACACACAACAGAGTCTCGTGAATAGGGTCCCGCTTTTACCCTTTGCGCAACCCCAAAAAGAGTTCTGAGGATGTAAATTATTATAAATGCTTGCAAGTGCTACGTCCTTCGCTCTCGGAGTCACTAGAATATAGGTATATACTTTACCAGCTGTCGTCTGCCAATTTATTCAAATGGGTTTGCGCCATTAGCTTTGACTCCATTTATATCAATTTAAAGTTGTTTTATATTAGTTATTCTGAAGAAAGAGAGCGAACGGCAAACGTATTCTTGTAGCACAATGGACTTGGCAATAAAATAAGTTGCACTAAACTCGCTCAAATAAAAACTGTTTAGATGCTTCTAATAGCTACTTTCACAAAGTATAAGAATAACTGAAATATTAAATTAAAGGACCATTTAGACAGTACCGCTTAAATGAAACCATCATAAACACGGAATTGGTATTTGAAAGCCTTTTCTAAAAGATCGTGTATCTAAACAATCTCTACCAGGCTATTCGTGTTCTATTTTATGGGCCATAAAGGACCATATAAAATAAAAATTCAGCAACCAATGATGGTAATTACTCAAGCTTTAGAGCTGGCAATTAAAGCCCTAATCCTAATTCGGTTAATAAAAATTAATGGCAGTTAGGTTTTGCTGGCTTGTGTATTCCGTTGGACGGTGTAAAATTGTTCAGATAGACAGTTTGATGGACATTTTTTGTCGGAAACGTGAAATAATTTATTCATTTAGTTCTAACTAGCTGATGCCCGCAGCTTCGCCTGCGTGAAATTTTGTTCCTAGACTATAACATATCTCTGTAGGCACCAAATTTAAGCCAGATCCGTTCAGCCGTTACAGCGTGAAAGAGTAACAAACATCCACACTCACAAACATTCGCATTTATAATAATACCTAGTTAGATAGATTTCTGATTAAAAAATTCATAATGCATAATAATATGAGCTAAGTAAATTTATTTATTAAATACATTTCTTAATTCAATGGCTAAACTACTACTTGACACAACTTCTCTTCTAAGCAATTGACATCGTAACTTAGTTTCTTCTTCAGGTAGTCCCAGCCTACGACGTTTTAGACGAACCGAACTACTGTAGGCTTTGTCCTCCAAATACAGATGGTCCAACCAAGACCTGGTAACGTAATAACAATGTATCATCAGCTGAGCGTTCATGTTCATAGTAATGGCTCTTTTCAATCTTGTCGAATGTAGTCTACGTAGAGTCCATTCCCGTATTTTAAAAAGACTGAGTCTGTTTCCCGACAGAATGCAGTTGGCACTATAGTATATAGAATAAAGTTTATGCCTTCCATGACCAGTCGCTTAGGGATTAGGGATGCTGACAATCTTTGTCGTAAGGATTGAGTGTAGATCGTAACATGCGATGTTATTTTATTGCCCAGTGGAATTTTCTTCTTCTTTTCACAAATGTATTTTTGTCACACAAAATTTAAATTAATTAGCAAATAATACTTTCATAAAGCGTATTTGGTTAATATTATACCAAAATAGCGCTTTTCATTTAACTTTATGGCTGTGTAGTAAAATCATCTGTTTGAAGTTTGAAATAAAACATAAATGAAAACGTCAATCGTATTGAACTTTCACAAATTATGTGTCAAAATAAAAAGTAATTTAAGAATAAAATAAGAGTATTTAAGGAGTATTGATATTAACTCCGGAGAAAATCAGCCCCAAAATAATTTACATTCCCTTTTTAGCCAGTTATAGTATAAATTTCAATAAAGTATGAAACACGTCTTCCATCAATTATGTTAATAATGCTATATGCCAAATTTTAAGTAGTGATGTACAAGACTCGAGGCGTCCGAGTCTCTTTGCCTAGAGCTCGGTGTCGTTCACAGGGTTCGCCTCGTTTGTATGGCGCTCGACGACTCGGGAGTCTTTTTCAGAGCTCAAGCTTTTTTGAAGCCTCGAGTCCTTTTCCGAAGGCTTGAGCCCTTTTTGAAGGCTCGAGCTCTATTGAAGGCTCGAGCCTTTTTGAAGCCTCGAGTCCTTTTTGAAGGCTCGAGCCCTTTTTGAAGGCTCGAGCTCTATTGAAGGCTCGAGTCCTTTTGAAGGCTCGAGCTCTATTGAAGGTTCCAGTTCTTTTGAAGGCTCGTTCGTTCGTGTCCCGTGTAGTGACGAGAAAGAATAGAAAATGTCGCCACCCCAAATCATCCCGAGGGTGTCGTAAGTTGCGACTAAGGGAACACTTTGGCGTTCTTTGTAAAAGGTTTGACACAAGAGACTGATATTTATTTTATTTATTAGGGTTTCGTACCCAAAGGGTAAAACCGGGACCCTATTCATGGGACTTCGCTGTCTGTCTGTCTGTTCGCCACGAGGCTGTATCTCATGAACGGTGATGGCTAGAGAGCTGAAATTTTCACAGAGTTGTTGTTTCTGTTGCCAACCAAAATAAAACCAAAAAAATAATAATAATTGAGGGGCGCTCCCATACAACAAACGTGATTATATTGCCATTCTATTTTATATTTTATATATTAAAAAGGGCAACAAGGAGACGCTTGAAATACCTACTCACAGAATATTGAGCTGTGTATTTTCATTAAATTTTGTATAAATAATGAAATTAAAACAAAATACCTAGAAATTTAAGGGGGTGTCCCATACTACAAACGTGAATGGTTAAGTAGGTAAAAGCCTCACATTAAGACGCCCCCACTGACCCATAGCCTTCAGTCGGAGTGCACGGGGAGGTTCCCTGTTTCCATCGAGAGCGGAGGAACATATTCTTACGTGCCTAAAGTCACTAAGGGTGACATAAGGACGGCCGTGCTGCCGCTTAAATCCTGCAGGAAAACCGCCTTTGGACCCGACGGCATTCCAGGCCGAGTATGGGTGATGGCTCTTGAGGAATTTGGGCCTCGACTGACAGAGTTCTTCAGTGCATACTTTGAAAACGAAAACGGGGAAACAGCCACTGATCTGAAAGACGGGGCCGGCCGGCAGACTCACCATCCGGGTACAGGCCGATCGTGGTGCTCTGCTTGTGAGGCCAGTCGAGGACGTTTCATTGTGAGCGCAACAAAGGAAGCGAAATCATTTGACATCGCCAACGACACTTTATTATTGTAATTTATACAACTACTAGCTGACCCGCGCCACTTCGTTTGCGTAAGAGAGAGAGAGAGAAATAGAAAGATTAACCGTCGCTTCTATTCTTATTGCGTGGTTTCCTGTCGCGTGTTCCCGTTGCATTATTTTGACAAAAATTCGAAGATTGAGAAGCCAAATTAATCTCTTTGTAACTTCTTGAATTCTAGTAGAATAGGACGGAAATCGTTAGTAGTTACCCTACGTAATGCCTACTAAATGATACAAAAAACCGGCCAAATGCGAGTTGAACTCGCCCATGAAGGGTTCCATAGCAGCAAGTAACATAATATAAAAGTTCTTGTAGTTTGTTGTAACTTTGATTGATGTTTTAAGTTTTAACACACGTTCGCAGTGGTAGTGATTTTTCAAGGCGAAAATGGCGATTTATGACGTATTAAAAAAAACTACCAACTCGATCTCGTTCAAACCAATTTTCGTTGGTAGTTTTTATGGCAATGTACATCATACATTTTTTTTAGATTTATCATTCTCTTAGTTTAGAAGTTAGAGAGGCGGGGTGTCACACATTTTTCCACTTTGGAAGTGTCTCCTGCTCAAACTATTCACTTTAGAAAAAAATGGTTTTAGGAACCTCAATAGCATATTTGAAGACCTATCTATAGATACCCCACACGATGGGATTGATGAAAAAATTTTTTTAAGTTTCAGTTCTGAGTATGGGGACCCCCAAAATTACCTGCTCCGTTTCGCATCCGTTTTTGCTATTTCGCTACGGAACCCTAAAAACCAGCCAAGTGCGAGGCGGACTCGCGCACAAAGGGTTCCGTACCAAAGAAACGGCGAACATCACTTTTGTTGGATGGGAGCCCCCTTAATCCCCCCTTTTTCTGACTTTGGTATTTGTTGTCATAGTGGCTACAGAAATATATCATCTGAAAATTTCAACTCTCTAGCTGTCACGATTCCTGAGATACAGCCTCATGATGGACAGATAGACAGACGGACAGCGAAGTTTCATGAATAGGGTCCCGTTTTAGGGTACATACATACATAGCCAGGCCTTTATCTTCGAAGGGGTAGGCAGAGGCATAGTATACGCGCACATTTCATCTTATAGTTTTATGTCCCACGTAATAGGTGGTGAGCCTATTGCCGTGTTGAAATGAGCAGGCGCAAGTCGCCGCGACACGCAGTTGAAATTTTTCAAGCCGCCCATAAGGCCTTCAACTTGGCTTAACGATTGTCATTTTACTGACAACCGGGTTTCATTTCGAGTTTTCCTTCTCTAGCAATGGATCGTTTTACGAAAGTGTTCCCTTAGTCGCCTCTTACGACACCCTCGGGATGTATTGGGGTGGCGTACTCTTACTCGGATTTCAAGGTTGTAAATCTCGATCAGTATCTAAGCCAGTTTTTGTTTTTAAAACATATAAATAAACTAAAATTTTCATCTACGAGTATAACGCCTCTGATCGTTTGTATTATTTCTGTATAAAATGAGAAAGTAAGTGAAGATGGTGATACTCTGTGTTGGTCGGATGAACGTATACACCCTCTAGAACTTTTTCTTTATAGGTAACTCCTAGCCAGTCATGTTCAGGTTCTCCTTCTCACAAATATATTTTTGACATACAAATTAAGAAGGTAATTCCGCATAATGAAGGGCATATATAAATAAAAGACACAGTTTTAAAATTGATATTTGAATGTTTTGACATTTATCAACAAACGATTTTTTTAAAATCGAATTCGAATTCGATTGAGCTTTCAAACTTGTGTCAAAAAAAAATATCCAATAAGTACCGGTTATGGAGTATCAATATGAACTATGCGGCAAATCCCTCCGAAAATATTTTTCTACCCTATTTTAACCATGTAATAAAGTAAATTTCAATAAAATACAAAACACGTCACCTATCAATTCTATTAAAGATGCTGTATGCCAAATTTGAAGAAGATTGGACCAAAGAATTACGTAATTCCATACAAACTTTGTGACCCTTTTTCACCACCACCAAAAATCCCTTCTTATTGCTCGCCTACGTCACATAAGGAGCATTTGTGTAAAATTTCATGCTTTTAGACTCAGCGGTTTAGGCTGTGCGTTGATCGTCAGTCAGTCAGTTCTTGTTTTTATATATATAGATAAACTATATTATTGTAATTTATTAGATACCTACTCTTGCTTTTTTAACGTATCAAAACATGATTAGGAATACTTTGTTCGATCGAAATAGCTCTCGAAAAATGAGAAATATTGCAAAAATCTTAACAAGTAATGTCCTTTTTGCATCTAAATAAATGAGTTTAATCCTCATAAAAACTTGTCATAAAATAGATATAAGTAGATCTTTAGAACAATATTTAACGGCTAGATTTTTTCTTAAAACCCCTCAGATTTTATAACAGTAATTTAATGTATTAGAATCGAATGAAATCCGGCAAAAGCGTACGCTGGAATTGTTCGAATTGCCTTAGGATTTGTCAAGGTCGAACATTGCAGCCTTAAAGCAAAATTTGAACTGTATTCTTTCAAGCCCCTAGGATAAGTCGTAACCAAAATGTGGCGACAAATTTAGGACATCCTCCAACTTAGCCGGGGAGCTATGCGCTAGATGGATTTTTTTTAACGTGACGATAATCCTACATGAATGTACTATGACTCCTACTGACTAAAAACCACACGTATCCTACCTAACAGCCTTCCGTTGGGAGCCCCGGGTAAGCCCTCTAAAGGACGCCCCAGGACTGCGCTAGATGGATAGGTAGAGACCTCATGGTTTTAGTGGGTCCAAGGCCGGTATGACGTACGTGTTTATTAATTGGCCCCTTTAATAATAAAAAGAGTAAGTAGCGTGTTGAAGCGCAAATCCGAAACGTTTGTTAGATTTGGGCCCCAGACTGAAAACTTTAAGTATAACCTAAAGATTTGAGACGATAACACTAACGCTAACGGTAGCCAGTAAATGTCAGTCGTTAAACCAAGTTAAAGACCTTATAGACTTAAAAATTTTCAAGAGTAGGCAGTACCTACGCCTGTCCATTTCAACACGGCAAAACGGCTCACCGCCTATTACGTTTCGTGGGACGAATTATAAAAAGATGAAATGTAGGCATATAATATGCCTCAAATACCCCTTTGGAGATAAAGGCGTGATGTTTAAAGTGATTTAATTTATGTATGTCACTGTAGCCAAAACTCAACATTTTCCAGTAAAGTTGTATTTTTAAGAATGTTCATTATAAACTACGTTTGTAATTTTGCTCTCAGAAACAAAAATACAGGGGGAATCATGGCTCGTAACGCAGAAGCACGCGGTGTACACTCATTCGTGTGAGAAGCAACTTAACCATACGTTGACAGCCGACATTGTTGTTGAAAGTCCCCGCAAAGCATTTGCTATACGAAAGCATATGACGACACAACCCGTAGACATTTCTGCCTCAATAGTATTTCATTAAGTTAATAGAAGACTGGTTCTATTTTACAACTTCAATACATAACAAACCTTCCGGGTGCACTGGAAGTCCATTCGTTGTGAAAGATCCCTCTTGCTAAGAAAAAAGTTGATTCACAAATCTAAGACTTCCGTTGGGTGCCGTTTACAACTGATGGACGTGGACACTCTCACTCACACCCGCTGGAGATCATGGTCTCCAGCGGGAGTAAGTGGGACTGCGCTGCCTCTTTCTGCGAGCAGGTCATGCTCGTGATAGAGGCGGTGGGGAGGGGGCTGGAAAGAACTCTCCCACCCAAGTTCCGCAATTGGCGGCAGGAGCGCCGCCGATATGTCTTCGCCTAAGACTATCTGCCTACATGACCGGGAGCCTGAGGTCGATGAGGAGGCCGCTCACCGTCCTTACAGAAGCAGGCACGTCCTTACAGAAGGATTCACGCACGCCGCTAAGAAGCGGCATATAACCCGAAAAACCCAGTCTGTTGGGAGTCCTGGCGTCGCCTTCCGAGGACTTACTCGGGGCTCCCAACCGTAGGCAGTTAGGCAGGATACGTGAGGTTTTTTAGTCGGTAGGATCCGGCATAGCATCCATACAGGATAAAAAAAAAGCTAGCAGAAGAGAGGGTTGCCTTGCCACCAGCAAACAGTAAGATTTTCAAACATTTACTGAATATAATGGCAGTTTGATCGATGAACGTCGGCTGGCTACTTCTGACCCTCAAGTTGGCGGCCTGGTCACGCTTCACTTGTAGAACCCAGGATTGTAAGATGAGGGAAACACGTGGGCGGGCAGGTCATTCCAAGTTTTTATAGTTCGACACAAAAAGGATCTTTTGAATCGCTCAGAGGCGATTAAGGGAACACTTTCGCAACGCGAAAGTCTTCCCAGTTGCCACACGGGCCAGTAGTTTAGTAGCATGATGACAATTTTTTTTACGTTAGAAAAGCCCTACACGGATGATATGCCGGACTCCTATCGACTAAAAACCACACGTTACCTGCCTTATGCCTACGATTGGGAGCCCCGGGGAAGCCCTCAAAAGGTTACCCTCAGAATGGATCGGTACGTGATCCATTACGTAGAGAAGGAGAATGCGAAATGAAACCCGGGTCAGTAAAATGACAATCGTTTAAAATCAAGTTGAAGGCCTTATGGGCGGCTTGGAAATTTTTATTCATTTCAACACGGCAATAGGCTCACCACCTATTACGTGGAATGTAAAACTATAAGGTGACTATAATATGTAGGCTACTAAATTAGATCTAGACACTTTTGAGTTTTTACTCCCACATACATACAGAATTTAATTTTTCTCTGCCAAACCCTTAGACTTAGTAGCGTGATAATAATAATTAATAATTATGAAGTATAAATAAACCTATCCGCATGTAAAAATTAAACTAAACCTATTTCGTAATAGTGTCTTTTGCCCATATATTATACCTACAGATTTTAATACTTCTCTGCCAAGCCCCTAGGCTAAGAAACGTGATTGAATATTTACAATAGACTAATCTTTAAGCTCATTTATATTAAATAGCTAATCCCTGCGGCTTCGACCGCGTAGAAGTTGTTATCACGTAAAAGTCGTTATCGTTTAAAATCATAACCCTCCTTTTGCGCAGTCGGTTAAAAAGTAGCCTGTCCTTCCCAGGGCCTCGAACTATCCCGATACCAAATTTCATCTCAATCGCTCCAGCCGTTTAGGCGTGAAAGCGTAACAGATAGAAAGACAGACAGAGTTACTATCGCGTTTATAATATTAGTAGGGATTAATTTATTACTTAGTTACGGAGATATTAATGTTATTAACACTAATTTGAGCTTTTATTTGAAGGCTTGCTTTCATTTTAAGACTCGAGCATGTTTTACGGCTCTTTTGACGACTTGAGTTCTTTTGAAGGCTCGAGCTCTTTTGAAAGCTCGAGCTCTTTTGAAGGCTTGAGCTCTTTTGAAGGCTCGAGCTCTTTTTGAAGGCTCGAGCTCTTTTGAAGGCTCGAGTTCTTTTTGAAGGCTCGAGCTCTTTTGAAGCCTCGAGGCATGGCTCAAAAAAGGCGCGGCTCGGTTAGGCTCGGGACTCCGAGCTTACCGAGCTCACTGAGTCTTGCTATTCCGCCTCGAGGCTTCAGAAATAAGACTCGACGCCTCGAGGCTTGTACATCACTATTTTAAGTAGATCGGGCCCAGGAATCACGTTGTCCCATACAAACTTTACCCTCCTTTTTTATACCTTTGGAGGTGTAATTTGCAAAAATGTTAAAATTACTTTTTTCAAATTGTAACCAACAACGATTATGCTTAGTTTCATCATCGTACCATTAAACGTTTAAGCAATAATTGATAATAACTTTGGGTCTTGGGATCGAACCGCAAAATTAAGTTTGGTTTGAATTCTATATACTTTTCCGGGATAAAAAGTACCCAGTGTGGGTGCCCAGGCTATTAAAGATTAATTATACCAAGTTTCATCGTTATCGAACCGGTAGTTTTTGCGTGATGCCTGAACAAACAGACAGACAGACAAACAGACAAAAAAATTTTTAATCACATTTTTGGGTTTGGTGTCGGTCTAATAACATCCCCTGCTATTTATTTTTTTGATATTTTGAATGTACAGAATTTTCACTTCTACAGATTTATTATAAGTATAGATGACGATACTTCTTGGCATGGGTGGCACGATTGTAGTTCCTGAAGTAAATTAGAACGTAAGAAACTTTTTCTCGAGGCATCAGAACCAAATCTTTTAACACTTATACAGGATGTTGATCTGCATTTGTGCATTACTTGCACACATGACTGTACTGCCTACACTCGTTGATATTTCGGGATAAAACGAAACACCTTTTTTTACACTTTTTTTTTCTGCTTAAATTCTTTTCTATTTGCTACAGGAACTCTACTGCTTATACTAAACCAATATTAAGTGAAAAAATGGGGCTGTAAAATTAAGTTCTTAATAATTATTAAATAAAATAAATTTAAAAAGCAACTCGTATGAATCGGTTCTAAATATTCTAATAATACTATTACCTACATAGGTACATTTTCACCGTTCATTCAAAACCGTTTCTTCTTTGCCTACAGTTTAGTAGGCACATACAAATGTGTAGGCATAGGCAAAGGCGGCGCGGCGCGTGTAAGTTACCCCTCCAACCCCCGCGCAGGAGCGAGCGGCTCAGGCGGCGCCTTTGATCGGTGAATTTGAAATTTTGAATTAATTAGTCGCTCGCCCGCGTTCAGCGTGAGTATAACCGCACGCGCCGATATCTACGTAACGTCCGTCGTGGTACACAAGGCCTATCAGCTGATCGGCAAGAGCAGATTCTCAATTATTTTGAGGAAGAACCTCGAGCCAGTACGCGTGAAGCCAGTCGCCGTTTCGGTGTTCATCATACCACAGTGTGGAAGCTGCTGAATCGCGAACTAATGCATCCGTTCCATTTCCGACGTGTTCAAGAGTTGCATCCGCAGGACAATAACGCTCGGACAGTTTTTTGTCACTGGCTCCTTGAACATCAGGACGTGAACATTTTGTGGTCCGACGAATCATTGTTTACGCGCGTGGGCGTTTATAACGTCCACAATGAACATTGGTGGGCTCACCGACAACACAACCCACATGTTACTACGCGGGACTCGTTCCAGGTCCGGTTTAGTCTGAATGTGTGGGCTGGTATCATCGGTGATCATCTACTTGGCCCATATTTTATTGACGGTCGTTTGAACAGTGCTACATACTTGGTGCTACTCCGACATGTGGTTAATGAGATGCTCGATGACATTCCACTCGCATTTCATAGGGACTTGTACTTCCAACAGGACGGTGCGCCACCTCACTATGGACGCCAAGTGCGCGAATATTTAAGTGAAGTGTTTGGTACGCAGTGGATAGGCCGTGGTGGACCGGTACCCTGGCCGCCGCGTTCACCCGACCTAACGCCCTTAGACTTTTATTTGTGGGGAGATATTAAAAGACTTGTTTACAATGAAGACATTGTGCGTGTTACACAATTACGTTAAAGAAATTGCTTCGCAGCTTAAAACGCAACTTAGTGCGCCGCGCCAATCTGTGCATAGACACTGGGGGTGAGCATTTTGAACAATTATTGCGTGTTACATGATTTTGTAAATAGGTATTTAAGCTTTGATTCTCAATTAATTCTGTAAATAAGTTGATTTAAAATTTTTAACTACGCCAGAAATGCTTCATTTCAGAATACTTTTCTCATACCTAATGTTTACTAACAGTACTTAATGTTTTTGTTTGCAATTGCATGATAAATAGCGTGTTTCTGCCGGTCTAAAGCCCTTGAAGTAGGAAGGAATCTTTTAAATCAACATAAACTCATCATCAAATCATTAATATCAAATCAAAAAAGTACATAAAGGTCACCGAACTTGTCAGCTGGAACTAAAAACTCATGAAACCTAATAACTAATGGCTCCTCTACACTGCCCGCAAAGTTCATAGGCGAAGTACTCTAGAAACTTTGTCTAAGTTCGAAAAAAGTGCGTCACTACACACTCAGTGGTGTCAGTAGCCTGCGCACGCACATTGCCGCCGTTTGTAATGAACAAAGAAATTTGTGTGGCAGAGTTTCCAGGAACAACATAATTTGCTCCTGACCACTGTTTGACGCTGATAATTGGATCACATACACCAAAGCACTAATTATAGCTTAAATCACGCGCCGGCAAAGCACCGGCACACACGATGTCGGCCAAGTCCTAGTGTAGAGAGGTACTTCGTGAACGCACTTCCCGCATCTTTGGGCCCATTGACTGAGGCGCAAAAATCGACAGCAAATAAAGTCGCCTGAGGGGAGGTATAGTTTTTGACGAGGTAAGCCGAAGTGCCTCTTTACACTATCGTATTCATTTAACTTCGTTCAACTTCGCGGGCAGTGTAGAGGAGCCATGAGATGCGATATGTAGCCGCATTATCTAGGTACCTACTATTGTCTAGCTTTAAGCCCAGGCCACACCGCCAGCGGGCGGGCGAGCGAGCTAGGCGGGCGGGTGAAGTGAGATATTGAAGTTATGCAAACTACGCGACATTGCCGAGCTAAACTATGGGGTTTACACCAAAAACTACATACGGAAGGGCGAACCGGGTAGTGCGGATGAGACTAGACACGTGGACACTGCTATTCGAATGACAAGCGACGACTAGTCTGAGTACCCGAAACGGGGAGGACGATAGTTAAGCTAGCGAAGCGGGCGCGCCTAACGACGAAAACGAGTAGCTTCGCTCGCATCAGCCACGTAGGTTATTCGGCAGCTCGCAGTGTGCCTAGCTCGCTCACCCGCCCGCTGGCAGTGTGACTTGCGCTTTAGCGTTGGCTCGGCGACGTAAACATTAAATACACGGGTGAAGATTTTTTCTTCGTAAATCATATTTCACTAAAAACAGGATTTTTGGGGTTTTGTTATCTACGTAATGTTTGTGTTGCTTGCAATCGATAATACCTATAGTACACTACGCACTGAAGGAGGCTTGTGCACGACCAAATCAACAGCTTGTATATTTAGCATTTTTATCCATAGACTGTGGTTTTGACCTAAATTAATTAAGTTTTAGTGAATAACAGTGGCGATTGGTTGATAAGAATCAGCTCTTAGAATTTTACCTTCCTTGCTACAGTTAAATGTTTCGACAATTAGAAAAGATCGCAAATAGATCATAGTAAAATGATATGAAAATAAAACAAACATAACAATGGTTTTACAAGGTTTTCAGTAATTAGGTACTTTTGGCTTGCCACAAAGATAAACCTACTTAAAGACGGGCATACAAAATTTGTAGAAAATAAATTATTGCAATATTATAAAGCTTAGTTTGAAAAAAAAAAGAAAAAAACATCAGTCTTGGTTTGGACACAAAAAATGTCAATATAACTATTTCGATGCACTACAGCATCTTAGAACACTTTTACAGAACGCCGAAAATGTTTGATTTGCATTGTTTACTCGCTGTGAATTTCGTTTTAGTAATCAGATGTATCGAGACGAACATAGAACGGGCGGACTTTCTTTACATTCCAACTGAGTTTTGCATTTCCAGGCAGTTTTTTGAATAACATTCAGACAAATATTTTGTATTCAATGATCTTATACTAGATGTTATAAGATTCATCTGAAACACCATTGAACCTCGCCTGTTAGTGGTGCACCTGTTATCTGGCGAGGCTCTGGAGTAGGTCAGTTTACGGGACTAGTAGGTCACACGCTTACCGCTCGAATTGGACCCCTTTTAGACCGTTTGGAAGTTCGAACAAACCCTACCTGGGATCCGACTGAATGAAGTAGGATCACGGGTAGGTTTCAACTTTATTTACTGCTCTGAGATGAGACTGAAGTGGAAATCAAATTTCAAAAAGTCAAAAAGATGTATGACTATTTTGATGAGTGCTAATATAATTAAAGCGAAAATAACAAATTTACTCACGTAATCGTATTTAGCAATATAAAACTTCAAGGAAAACATAGAATCCATTTTATTTTCGGAAAAATCAATTTACAGGAGAACTTTTTCGGTGTAAAATGTTTTCCTAAGTAAGTTTCTACTTTCACTAACTGAAGCAAATAAATATTGCAAGCTTTTTGCGATAAACCCATGTTAAATTCATGAATAATGCATTGGTTTAAGTGTTTTGTTAAATCTACTTCCTGTGTGTTGTATTTTATGTTCAAATGATAGTACCTGTGAGAGTTATCTGCCTGGTAATTTATGTAGCTATGTCATCAAAATTGTAAGAAATATTAGATTGTAATGTAGTTACCTAGACTGTAAACTGTCGAAAGATTACAATCTAGCGGATTATTTTGAGACATATTGAAAAATTACTAAAAGGAATACTAGTATCTGGCAGTTATTGGTCACTGTTCCAACCTAACTTGACCATATATTTTACAGTTTACAATATGTCGACAGTTTACAGACTCGCTATATCGGCGCCAGAAAGATTTCAATCTAATGGGCTCCAGAGACGATCAATGCGACTTGACAAGTCTCACACGTCAATGCACTTACATGTACAATCAAAGCATACAAACTTAAAGCTTCTTTCTTTAACATTTTAACGCACTTGTCAAGTCGCATTGATAGTCTCTGGTTTCTTTATTACGGTTTTTACAATTATGTGTCAAAATTTACAAGTATACATAGGTACTATACCTACAGTAAAATATATTTTAAATTATATTATCAAAAAATTCAACGAAATATCAATTATAATGTTGCGTCGCCGACATTTGTGTATCCTGGGGTATCCTTCCGAGGGCTTACCCGGGGCTCCCAACGGTAGGCTGTTAGGTAGGATACGTGTTGGTTTTAGTCGATAGGAGTCCAGCGTAGCATCCGGGTTTCCCTCACGTTAAAGAACAATGTGTATTTAAAATACATTTTTGTCCGTTTAGTTCAATATGATTTAACCACGGTCAAACAAAACGGTTTAATAGGTAGTCTCTGGTCCTTCATAACGAAATACTGATACAATCCTATTGCGTGGACCGTATGCTTATCTTCCACTATGGTGATATAAAACAGATACCAATTTGAATGAAATAGTAAATTGAACTCGAACTAAAATTCCGATACATTATTGCACCCTCTTTTATGGTAAGAGCAATGTTTAGTCGCGAAACACATTTTGTGTATGCTCGTACACAACAGTTACCTACTGTAGTAACAGAATATCTATGGTGATTAAACCATTGGCAATGTTCAGTTTGCAGATTGTATCCAATGTTTGAACAGAACATTGGAGAGAAGAATCCAATCGTACAATGAAATTAACCTTGATTAATAGCTAGAAAAGAATCGCCCAACTTTCTACAAATAAAGTTCGCTTTGAACCATTCCACTCAGAGAACTCGTAAGTATAAAATGAAATTATTCCATTTGGGAAAAAAATGTAGCACATTTTATCTCAGCAATTTAATTAAAAAGATTGGTAACATTTTCACAAGAGTTGTTCAACAGAAAATATTTGGTTATTGTAAGCAAAATCCTTGTAATTCATTCGTGAAACGCGGACGGGAAGGCTCTCGGAAAATCTGAGTTGGAACAAATTCGTCCGTACGACGAACATTTTGTAGTCTGACGACCAATTGCGCCGGTTTTTATGGCCCTTGCTATTGTTTGACGCACATTTAAAAAATATTTCCACGCTCTTGTGGGATAGAAGAAAAATATGATCAGCTTTTTATTACAGTTTTACGGAAAGTGAAAATCGTAGAAACCACCTCATTATGTGTTATTATCTAATTTTATTTTAGCTTTACTAAATGAAATTTTTCAAGTGTAGCCCATCTGATGTTGCAAACCTATGCTTAGGTCACAACTTTTGATTAGGTGGGCGGTACCTATGCTTGTATCTTGCCCTGACGAAGAAATATAAAAATAATTATGTATCATGTATTGTATACATGGTTGTCAAGCACCCTAGTGGAAGAAAAAAAATACATTAAATGTATTTTTTTCAACTGAATATCATTCAGTTAAATATATACTATCCTACTAATAATTATTATAAATGTGAAAGTTTGTGAAGATGTTTGGATGTTTGGATGTTTGTTACTCAATCACGCTGATGGCTGAATGGATCTGGCTGAAATTTGGTACATGGATAGAGTATAGTCTGGAATAACACATAGGCTACTTTTTATCCCGGGAAAATGTTCAAACGGGAAGCGGAAACAGGAACCAAATTTCATGCGGGCGAAGCCGCGCGCGTCAGTTAGTATAAAATATATATTTCATAATAATGAACACTATTTCGTTGATCTTCGGAGTCAGTCGTATGTATCAAAATGGAATTAAATATAACGTAAGGAGGAGAACTGACTTAACTATCACGATATAATTACTAGTACTTCAGTCATCACAAGAAGGTATAAATGGGAGCCTGCCGTTTGACCTTTACTACCCAAACAAATTTTGGCAACTTTCTTTTACACCAATGCAATGTTTGGAATAATTTTAGTAGATACGCACTTTTTTATTTCGTCAAATTTTATTTGGCAGAATATAAAAATGGATAATATCATTAAGGCAATTTTGATCTTTAATCAAATAGTTTATTACGGCAAAGTAATCTTTAGACAATAACGTTTGGTCAAATGCTCAGGAGTGAAATGAGTGTGTAGTTCTTCGGCAAGGTCTAATTATACTTTGTACAACAGAGTCTCCGCATCCCTCTTAATGTTGTAGTTATCTGTCCTTGTGTTGCTCTTTGGTCCTTGCTGGAAGTCAGGTGCGATGCGACGACGATCGATTTTAATAAATAGGTAGCTAAAAATAATAATCACTAATTCGTTTGTACAAAAAATAAACTATTGAACGCTTTAGTTGACTCATTATACACGTCCGTCGTTCAAACCAACAGCAACACCACAAAATAAACAGTAACAAAGAACTTTTTCCTTAATTAGTTCAAACTAAAAGTCAATTTGTTCCGAAGGATCTCTCAATTTACTTCTTATTTTCGCTAAAGAAAATATTATATGTGTAAAAGAAGCTCTACTAAATAAAAATGGTGCGAATAACTAACAAAGAAGATACTTCTCGTAAGCGGAAAAGTCAAAGCAACTGTAGTTTCTTTAAAGACTTTTTCAAATGGAAAAGTTTTACCCTCAATCGCACTATTATTAGATCATAACAATTACATAACTATTATCTTCCTCTTACTTCTTCAACCGAGGAACTTCCTCTGATCTCACGTCATTCGCCGGCATTCGTCAGATTAATTTAATATACTATACACTCATGTTTTCTTCTTCTTCTTGGTACACGTGGGGTAGGACGACCCCCCGCAAGAGGGATTGACGACCTAAAAAAGTTTGCAGGAACCGACTGGATGCGGAAGGCGCAGAACCGTGTATTGTGGCGAAATTTGGAAGCGGTCGACGTCCAGCAGTGGACTGCCAAAGACTGATTTGATACACTCATGTCTAATACCCGAGGACGTAGGCAGAGGTGAAATCCACACCTCGCCAGTAATACTTAGTTAGTTTGTAATGTTGGTCTCACGCTATACGGCCAAGCCAATTGCCAACATCGGTGCTAGGTATAAAAGAGAAAATCTTGAACCATCCGTTATTGTACCAAAATTTTAACAGCAAAACAAATGTTACATATCCATATAAAACAATCTCTGCAGTCTAACTCGCAAAGAGGTAAGCCTCAAATATAGTTAAATTGATCACTCAATCAACCCACAAAAACATAAAGCGATTGCCACCCTTTTAAATTGTAAGGTTGTCAAGTGAACAGAGTTATCAACAGCAGCTGTGACTGCAATCGGCGACGCGAAACACCTCACTAATTGGCCTCTGAAAACCATTTTGAAAAATTTATAATTTCGCTCCAATGTTGTTAATTGCCAACCCAGTAGACTAGACAGCATCCTTCCCTTTTATTTGTCCACTCAATTATTCTAATTATCACTCATTTAATATTCACCGTGTCTAATTAGAGTATTCTGAGGCGGAATGGCGAAGAAATTAATTTTAAAGTTTGTTGACTCTTTAGAGTTGACGTTTTATCGTATCTTTGTATGTTGTAAGTCGGTTGTAATAAATACCATTCACTAATATTTTTATTATGTATCTATCATTTTACTGATAGGTATTACAAATGCGAAAGTTAAGAATGTTAATGTCTGGATGGTTGTTAATATTAATAATAACACTTGAAAGGCTGAACTTATCTGGCTGAAATTTTGAAATGGGATAGATTATTATGAAATGAAATAATTCTACTATTTATTCTGGGAATAACTTCCCAAGTAAAGCGGAAACGTGAACAATTTTATTGCCAAATATTAGTTAAAAATTCAAATGGTGAAATATGGCCTGTCAACCTGTTCGGTTTAGAGGAGTGACTCACGCGTATACATGTATGTTACAAAATTATTGTTGTGTAGGTATGCGATTTTTCTCTACTTGATACAGATGTAGGCGTGATTAAAACTTATATTATCATCATCTGGGCCACCTATAAAAGTTAAAAGATCACCGGAAAGCTTGAAAGAGAATTGAGATAATTTAAATTGACACTGAGAGAGGAAATGAAGAAGATGTGATAGTCGAAACTTTTTCATTTATCGAATCGTTCTTATCGCAAAATGAACCGCTTGAAAAGAGTAACGGTTTGAAAGATTGCCTGTTTCCGTTAGACCGGCCGGAACATTTTCATTTTATGACATTAAAGGATCACAACCTTTTACTATAATAGTGAGGGCCTTCATTTAGTGAAGGGTGGGCTAATAATTGGCCTACCTATGTTTTAGTACTTTGAATGAAACTAGAACAAACCTCATTATTTTTATCTTTTCCATACTGGCCTAGGTGGAAGGTGAAGGGTTTTCCAGGGCAGTAGCTCTGGTCCACAGGCCACTGATGGGTGGCCATTTTTGATCTGGTGGACCGTATGTTTGTTTGGCACTTTTGTGGTATATCTTTCTTCCTAGAACATCCTTTTGAGGGCTTACCTGGGACTCTCAACCGTAGGCAGTGGTAGAGAACGTATGGCTTTCGTCGGTAAGAGTCCAGCATAGCAATAAGTATTATTTATTCAAACATTTGGGACATTAGATTTATGTACATCCTCCTAACTACTTAAATGAAATCTATTTTGGAGGGGTCCTAAGCTGCCTAATGTTTTATCGGATTAATCTCAAGGAAATCTCAAGTAAATAACGGATCATTCTTATTCCTTCAAGTTGTTTTTAGCGAGGCATTAGCACTTTTCGTCCAATATTGACTTTTACTGTAGGTACTGTTTGCCCTGATAGTGTATTTGTTATGATCAAAGTGATTAATGCTGGCATTGTGTATAATGCCCGGGCATTATACGAAATGCGCGGCTAATCGGGCAAAGTGATAAATTCTTCTCTAAATTACATTTAGTATCCACTTCCTACAAAGTATACTAACTTTGGGGCAAGGAGAGAGGAGGTAGTGGGAAGACTTGCGGGCGAGGGTACCTTTACTTCCTCCGCCTTTTTAGTGTTATACATAACCTAACCAACTGATCGCGATGTTGATGCAGGGTGATTGTAGACTTTGGTTCTGGCACAAACTGACCGCTATCGCGGCACGCTCACTACGCTCGTTCGGCTTGTGCGTTGGTACCTAACACAGTTCTAATCTAACATAACCACCCTAAATTTGATTAATTGAATGTTCATTATCACATTGCCCGTTCGTGTTGGGCATTATGCATAATGCCTGCCTGATCACTTGGTCCATAACTTATGTATACATTCTCACACTTTTGACTGATTGTGCTCTCGCAGTTCATAAGACTATTGACAGTGGTCCTTAAAGTGGGGGCTCAATGACTTACCCCTTCACGCTCCACTTGTAGAAACTAATACTAATACTTAGGTGGGTATCGATGACATGCTTCTTCACACTCCGCTTGAAAGACCTAATTCTAAAACTAAGGTGCCCCTTTATGGTCTGCTTGATGAACCTAATTCTAGCACTTAGGTGGGAATCGATGACATGCATCTTCATGCTCCGCTTGAAGGACGAAATTCTAACACTTAGGTACGTATCAATGACATGCCTTTTCATGGTCCTACACGAACCTAATTGTAACACTGGTGTGTATCAAGTATTTCGTAGTAAGGAAGACAGTGTTCATTACAGAGATTAAACTTTATTCAAAATGTATAACCTTATATAATTGGTGTGTGTCGAAATCTAGCCGATTGTTATAATAACCTAATAGCATAGCTTATTAAGGCTGCAATATTCGACCTTGACAAATCCTAAGGCAATTCGAACGATTGCAGCGTACGCTTTTGCCGGATTTCATTTGATTCTAATACAATATACTACTGTTATAAAATATGAGGGGTTTTAGGAAAAAATCTATACGTAAAATATTGTTCTAAGGACCTATATCTATTTTTAACCGACTTCAAAAAAAGGAGGAGGTTCTCAATTCGTCTGTATGTATTTTTTTTTATGTATGTCAAGCGATAATTCCGTCAATTACAGACGGATTTCAATTTTTTTTTTGTTGAATAGGTGTTACTTCTGAGGTGGTCCCATTTTCATCAGGTCAGGATCTGATGAAGGGATCTAGGAGAAAACGAGGGCAACCACCGAAAATTGTAGGGACAACTAGTGTGCTTGTTAACTTTTTAATTAAGTGCTTTAATGTTCTACACTATAATGAAGGTATGGCGTCGATCTGATGATAGAGTCGAAAGACAGTCGAGGGCATTCCTAAACAATTTACAGCAGTTATCTTGTGTTTGGGCTTGATTTATTTGTATTGATGAGAACTTTACACCTAGATTGATAGATTTAAATTCAAAAAAAAAAAAAAAGGTCTCAATGATTTATGTATGTTCACCGTCAATTATAGACGGCTTTCATTTTTTTTTGTTGAATAGGGTTTACTTCTGAGGTGGTCCCATTATAACCAGGTTAGGATCTGATGATGGGATCCTGGAGAAATCGAGGGCAACCACCGAAAATTATAGGCAAACTAGTGCGTTTGTTAACTTTTTAATTCAGTGCTTTAATGTACTACTATTAATAAAGGTCTGGAGTCGATCTGATGATGGAACCAAAAGAGATTCGAGGGAATTCTTTAACGATTTACAGCCGCTAACTTGTGTTGGGACTTGATTAATTTGTATTGATGAGAACTTTTACCTAGATAGATATATTTTTCGGTTAACACGTCACTTAAAATAATGAAAAAAAAAATTTCAATTAAAAATACAACCGACTTCCAAGAAATCCTGAAAAATAAAATTTACTTAGCACAAAGTAATATGTAGTTGATTTATCAGATTTTATTCAATATAATATTGAAGTTGGTGCCATGAATAATACCTCCCTAAACCTATGAATTTACTTGGCGCCGACTTCAATATGATATTGAATAAAAAATCTAAAAAATCAAAATACATATTACTTTGTGCTAAGTAAATTTTATTTTTCAGGATTTCTTGGAGTTCGGTTGTATTTTTTATTGAAAAATTTTATATGACAAGTTTTTATGAGAATTAAACTCATTTATTAAGATAAAAAAAAAGTGCATTACTTGTTCAGATTCTTGCAAATATTACTCACTAGCTGATGCCCGCAGCTTCGCCCGCGTAAAATTTGTTCCCGCGGGAAGTTATTCCCGGGATAAAAGGTAGCCTATGTGTTATTCCAGACTATAATGTATCTCTGTACCAAATTTCAGCCCGATCCGTTCAGCGGTTTGAGCGTGAAAGAGTAACAAACATCCACACTTACAAACTTTCGCATTTATAATAATTATATACGAGCTGATGCCCGCAGCTTCGCCCGCGTAAAATTTATTCCCGCGGGAACTTATTCCCGGGATAAAAAGTAGCCTATGTGTTATTCCAGACTATAATGTATCTCTGCACCAAATTTCAGCTAGATCCGTTCAGCGGTTTGAGCGTGAAAGAGTAACAAACATCCACACTCACAAACTTTCGCATTTATAATATTAGTAAGATTTTTCGAGAGCGATTTCGATAGAACAAAGTTTTTTTAATCGCGTTTTGATTTCATTCGATTCTAATACATTATACTACTGTTGGGATGCGGGGTCCTACTAACATCTTAAGGACCCCAATGGGTCGGATCCTCCTCGTGGTGCATCCTGGGCAACGGAGTAGCGACCACTCCCCTTCCACTGTGGGGGAGTTGTGCTACTCTGGCTAATTCCGGCCGAGGCGGGAGTAACCCACCTGTGGGCTGCTCGGTGGTGTGTGTTGCTGCCGGCCGTGCCGTTAATCACGGCCGGCAGCAGCAATGCTGGGTCGCCGTCGCTTCGCCACCTTTGCTGGCGAGACGATGGCGGCAAAGTAGGAGAGGCACTGCGTGGGGGGCGGGAGTTTGGGTAAATGCTCCCGCCCTGCCATGCAGTTCCGGCTGCCGGCCGTGAATAACGGCGCGACCGGCGGCAACAGTGCTGGGCCGCTATCACTTCGCCAGTTGGCGAGGTGATAGCGGCAAAGCAGGAGGTGCACTGTGCGGGAGAGCGGGAGTAACGGATAATGCTCCCGCTCTGCCGTGCAGTTCGGGGGCGCCGCAGTGAGGAGTCACTGCGCGCCCCCGATTGTTTCTTGACCGTGGGCGTAAGGTCGGGGGACCCCGCCCACCAACGGTCACATGGCGGTGAGCACCTTTCCCGTGTTCCGAGGGTGCCCATTAGCGCACGCCTGCGCCAGCCGCTCTCTGTCTCCTCTATAACAGAGGGGCGCTCGAGAGCGGTGCAGGCGTGGTTTCCAGCTCCTTAGGGAGCTTTGGGGAGTCGCCCATCTGGCTCCCCCGAGGAGAGCCCCGAATTCACGGGGCGCCCCTAGCCGGGTCGACGTGAAGAATCTTCTGATATCCCTCGGCCCGGCTAAAGGGTGAGGAGGAACACCGCGGGGTTTAGTGGGTAGGACGGTCCATTCCGGACCGGGCCGGGAGTCCCACACACCATCCCAGCTGCCCCCGCAGCTGGGATGAAGGCGCGTAAATGCGTTCCCCGCGTCAAAAAAAAATAAAAAAATAAATTATACTACTGTTATAAAATATGAGGGGTTTTAGGAAAAAATCTATACGTAAAATATTGTTCTAAGGACCTATATCTATTTTATGACAAATTTTTATGAGAATTAAACTCATTTATTAAGATAAAAAAAAAGTGCATTACTTGTTCAGATTCTTGCAAATATTACTCATTTTTCGAGAGCGATTTCGATAGAACAAAGTTTTCTTAATCGCGTTTTGATGCGTTAAAAAAGCAAGAGTATCTAACAAATTACAATAATATAGTTTTATCAGATCAAATCGAAGAATATTTCTTAGTATAAAGTTTACCCCAAGATGAGTCTCTTTCGAACATACAAGAATTAACGTCGCATACGCTGAGATTGTATTATGTGATTAATATTAATGAAGGTGTAATGATATGGCGGAGACACCGGAGGCAAGAGTATATCTCCGCCTTTGTTCGTCAATTTCAGCGGCTAATAATATAATAGCAAGTTGGTAATTTTGAATACAGTTCAGTATTGATACTCACCGTTTATAGCATGACAAAATACGTATTTTATTCCTATACCACCATGCTTTGTTTTGTTCTATCTCAAAACTTTAGCCGGCGTGTTCGATGCAACTCTCAGTTGGCTTGATTTTTCCGACATTTCGCTGAAAATAAAACAGCTCCGTTCGGAAAGGGGGTTAAACCCGTAATAGTTTCCAACGCAATGGTCAACTAAACTGAACCAGTTTGTAACAATTAACTTTATTCTCTCTTGACAATGTAATGACCCGTTGTTTTTTACCTAAAGTCTCTCCAAGAATCACATGCAGTATTTTTCCGTCTGAAGCTCATAAACCAATGAAGTGTTACTCTCTTTTTAAATGTTTCGTTATTGATGAACATTTTAATCCTACTAATTTCTAAGTGAACATTTATGACGATGATGCTTAGATGTTTTGTAACTCAATCACGCTCTAACGACTGAACGCATCAGGCGGATATTCAGGTTTGATTTTAGATTATATTAGTCTGGAATATAAAATAGACTACTTTTTGTTATGTTTCCATGGGATTGTCGAACAGGAACAGAATTATATGCGAGGAAAGCCGCGAGCATCAGCTAGTAATCAATATGTTTATCTTATATATTTAGCATACCTAATGTACTTCTACAATTTTATATAGATAGTAAGTTGCGCTCTATCAGTTATTTTTATATAATTATTAGTTATTATTACTATTAAATTTAAAAAAAATTATGTAATGAAAACTGTTTTTAGAAGAGGTTTTTGATTGTGTAACTTGAAATTGTACTAAGGATCGACTGGCTGGACCAGACCCTAAATCCATTTTAACTACAAGTGATGCACTTGCTGACCAACGAGCAAGGCTCTGGCGAAGGTCAGATAAATAAATAAATAACTTTATTTTCTCACCATTTTACAATACAATAATTGCTTACGGTTAGGTTTTATATTATTAGGTACATTATCTTAATATGACAGTTGTGACCAGTTAATATTGTGGTGGTTAATATTGTGCTTGGCTTTGGTTTAATCTATCTCCTAAACTAGGTGAGAACCTGTATCTCAGGAGACAGATGACAGTTGTTGGCGATAATGCTCATAGTAAAAAGTCATTTTTTTACGATTGTATCAATACTTTTGTGTTGTAGCAATATTTTGTTTAAAGTCAATTTTCATATTATAATATTATGGTGTTATAATTATTTTTACATTATTGTCACTTACAAATATATTATTTTACAACATACCTACAATTCAGACTTCTAAATATGAATATTATAAATTCTATAATTTTACTAACAACAGCTTTTTGCTTATAAAAATAACTAGCTGACGCCCGCAGCTTCGCCCGCGAAAAATATGTTCCCGCGGGAACTTATTCCCGAGATAAAAGTAGCCTATGTGTTATTTCAGACTATAGTCTATCCCTGTACCAAATTTCAGAAAGATCTGTTTAGCCGTTCGAGCGTGAAAGAGTAACAAACATCCACACTCACAAACTTTCACATTTATAATATTAGTAAGAAGTAAGAAGTAAGATAACATAATATTTTTGTTTACACGATTTATCGCAGTTTTTCTGTGACCAATTATTTTTGTGACCAATTGCAAAATTCTTTATCGTGGTACATCTAGTACAGTAATAACATATCATATTCACTCCTATCGACCACAACACGTGCAGTTTATTAGTAAGCTTATTTCATCTATATCTATAGTTCATTGTCTATTTATATAGTTTATCAAATAATAGTCTAGTATAGTAAGTTCAACTCATCTGTGCGCGCGGCCCTATGTGTGGATAAACCTCGTATAAACACAGTGACTTCGTGTGCGTGACAAGAGGTACAGTGAAGTACGAAATACAAAAACACTTGTTTAACTAAAATATAAAACTTAAGGGGTGAAATGTATGTTAAACATATTAATATGTTTTGCTGCTAAAAGAATAAAATTGAGGAATTTTAGGATTCACTGCTCTCTATAAGGTTAATTATAAATTCAAATTCCATATCAAAATGTCCATAGTATTCTTCTTCTTTGTATTACGCCACATCTCTTCATCAATTTGACCTAAACGTTCGTTTATTAATTTCATTATTCCCATCACATTTTGTTCGATGTTATGCTTCGCATTATATTTTTTTTAAATTCCCCATTCATTTTCGATTGGGTTTAGTTCAGGATGATACGGTGGTAGCCGAAGAACTTTTAAGCCATATGGCTGAAGTGTGTCATCAATCTTATAACAAACTACTGACCCTTGCAACTTCGTTTACATCACTTAAGGTGTACGAAAGGAGAGGTATTTCTTCATCATACTCATCAAGCAGCGTGTAAAACTGTCCTGCCCTCTCCCAAATGAACCGCGCAAAATATCGGGATCAAAAGTATCCCAGAACCTTCTACGGATCCTAAGCTCTGTTTTGAATTTGAGTTTTTTCACCGCTAAGCAAACCCCAATTACTGCAGCGCCGCAATTTCAGGGCACATCTCTTTCCATCTCCAAAAGTATAGGGATCCTTAGCGTTGACATCTCCAGTGACGTTCAGTTCCGTAGTCATTTGGAGGACAAGGCTAAGCTGGCGTCCAAGAAGCTAGGTGTGCTCTACAAGGCGCGGCGGTACTTCACTGCTGCGCAAACACTGCTTCTGTATAAGTCGCAAGTGCGGCCGCACATGGAGTACTGCTGTCATCTTTGGGCGGGGGCACCTGAATATCAGCTTCGTCCATTTGACTCGGTGCAAAGACGTGCTGTAAGAGTTGTCAACGATCCTATACTTACAAGTGGTGTGGAACCTCTTCGCGACAGGAGAGACTTTGCCTCCTTATGCGTGTTCTACCGACTGTACAATGGTGTGTGCTCTGAGGAATTAATTGATATGATGCCCACGGCTACGTTCTATCACCGCACCGCTCGCCACAGACAGGGAGTTCATCCTCATACTCTGCGCCCGGAGCGTTCCAGCACGGTTAGATCCGATAGGGGTTTTCTTCCGCGCACGCTTAGGTTGTGGAATGATCTCCCTGCCTCGGTTTTCCCAAACGCCTACAGTATGGGGTTCTTCAAAAGGGGTCTTAGAAGGTTTTTACAGGGCTGCAGCGCGAGTGTGGCGCCTCTGGTGTTGCAAACGTTCATAGGCTGCGGTGACCACCGGTCCTTCTGGTGGGCCGTATGCTTGTCTGCCACCTTAGTGGTATAAAAAAAAAGATTGTACCATGTTTCATTTAAATCAATTTAGTAGTTTCAGCGTGATACTTATTCGGGATACAGACAGACAGACAGACAGACATGAAAATTTTTAATTACATTTTCGGCTTCAGTATCGATTAGAGAATGCCCTACAATTAAAATTTTCTAATTATCTTCCATGTACAGACTCTCGACCCTCAACAGTTTTTTTAGACGTATAGATTATGATCTTTTTACGTTTTAAATCAAGTCAAACAGTTCAAATTTTGTCATATTTGCTGTATAAGCAATGTTTTTTTCTATCGACCAACTCTGCATTGAATTTTTTTTTTTGCATTAGAATTTGGAGCTCTATCATTTTTTGACTATTCTGTAGGCCTTTATAAGTTAGACAATTCTACCGTACATTATTTTGTTATGTCTCGAAGGGTTTAGGCAGCGTTTTCGTTAAAAACTCCCAGACACCTTATTTTTTTCTGACATCTCCAACTAATATCGTTATATTTTAGTCAATGTATATACAAACTCAGCAAATTATATTATACGCAAACCGTTCTCAAGAATCATTGGTGATCTCAGCATGAAAATCCATGCAGTAGTTTTTAAGTTTATCGTGAACAGACAGACGCGGCGGGGACTTTGTTTTATAATAATATGTAGTGATAAAAATATTAATTACATCGAATTGACACATCAAAAATATTTACCTGACTTCTTAAACATTTTCTCCGTGAAGGACTAGACATTTTCTTTAACGACTGTACCCATGGGATCATCACTTAGAACACTGTGTAATGAATTATAATGTAACCAACTTACACAGGATGTCAAAGTTGCAGTTACATTGAGACTTGTCATGATATTTAATTTCGTTTCATTATAACGTAAGAGTTGCCTTCAAAACGTGGTAGATGACGCTGTAGGCTTTTTGTCTATTATGATTTTTAATTCGCGACCACGTAGAGAGTTTTCTGCAAAGACTGCTTGGCACCGCTGGTGTCGTTAATAAGTCAGTTACGTCTCTATCTCATAATATACAAATGTACTCTGTGAAGACGGCCGCATCACTGCCACACAAATGAAGACTGTATAATTATTAGCGCACGCACACATAGCGCCGCGCGCACTGATGAGTTGAAATATCTATAAATGTCTCGACATACATTATTCTAAAGTAAAATAGCAACATGGGAATATATTGCGAAGTGAGTGATGCCATTCATTCCACCAGATGGAGTTCATCAACAAGGTCAAGTTGTGTCAGGAATGATCAAATACGCAGTAAATGAACCTACTGAAATTCAGAGAATTACTACGTCTCTTAAAGGTAACGGTGAAGTAATTATGAAACTCAGACATTCGAATAATCGTAGACGTAGAACTTACGAATCTACTGAAGTGTATGTAGATTCTGATATTGTTATTGAGATACAAAAAATTAAATGCCTATTGAGGGTTAAGAATACAGATTTAGTTTTAATTTATCTTATAACTTACCATCATCCGTAAACAATCATAAATTTTACGGCAAGTACAATATAAAATGCAGAATAATGTACTGCATTCGCATAAAATTTGAGAAACACTGGATTTTTCACTTTTAACAAACATTTTAAAAAGGAGATTGCGGTTGTTTCTGGAGTAACACCTAGGTTATTAAGGTAACCAGTGAATAATGATAATACTAAAAAAAAAGTTATATGTACTCAACTGTAAAAGCAGCATTCTTAATATTAGAACCACCATTGACAATTCAGTGATAACATTTGGAGGCAAAATTGACCTAAATTATGAGGTTGAAAATTAAAATAATTGAAGGACATACGTTTAAAGGAGGAGCGTCGAATAAGACTGTAAAAGATGTGATACTATAACTACCTCTATTAAATCTGGAGACACTCAAAAATGCCTATTCAGGTTAATGTGTTACCTGAAATCATTATTTAGAAGAGTCTAACATAGTTTCAAGAGAATACTTTGTTCGAATAATCGTACAGTTACCAAAACCACACACAAATGCAGAAATTAAAATTCCTGTGCAAATTGGACTACTTGAAGTATGTAAGTACGACCGGGAATAGATTGGAACATACTGACAATGAATATTTTGTTGATTCACCTACTTCGTACTGGGAAGCTATGGGTGAAATGAGAAATAAAGATAATGATGATGAAAGTGATAACGATCTATAAGACAAAGGTGATAAACAATTGCTTAGTGGAACTCAATTTAATCAAAAAGACCGTCTGTTATACTACTTTCTGTACTATTTATTAACATGGCGTGTGGCGTACAACAAAATGTATACGCGTACCTAAAATGAAATCTGATGTACATTTTTGTTCATATAATTCGTCTAATATTTTTTAATCATGTTGAAGTGTTGATAACTAAGGTAATCTTTGTTGAGACTCAACTTACTATATAACGTAAATAAATATTTATTACCATCAGTTATGAGAATATGAGATTTAAATATTGATGCGAACTGTGGCAGATTTTCATCAAGAATGCGGACACGCGGCAGGGTGTTAACCCAAGTTCAAGCATAGGAAATGGCTAGCCAGCGCCGAGTATATATAGACAACGCCTTTTGGAAGGAAAATTCTTAAGAACATAGTGGCTCGGCAGAAACAGTAAAATGCTTCTTAATCTACGTTTTGTCTGTTGTGCAAGGGATCTTTGAATATTGTTTCATGTAGAAAATGTGAGGGATAGTCTCACCTGATCAAAGGCAGTCACCGTAGCCAATGTTCATTTGTAAATGGTCGTTTGCAACACCTGTAAAACCAAATCCCAATCTGCAAGCATGTTTTCATCGTATAATGTAAATTTTAGTAGGCAATTACTGCTCTAAAGACTTACAACTAAACAGATAACCGTTATCGTGTCTACAGCTCCACGTAACCCACATGTTTCTATTGTTAGCACCTGCGTTACGTAACAAACTATGTAATTAAATTCCTTAGTCTCCGAGAAGCTGTTAGGGTTGAATTGTAAATCTTAAAGGTGCTCAATACTCTTACTAATTTACCTCTAAATATTTTATGCTCTACGTAATTGAAAGAAAGGGATCCAAGAAAAAGTAATAATGTGCGTATTGTTCATTAATAGCATCTTTTACTAAAATAGTTAGAAATTATCTATGGTCTTCCTTAATATTATACTACTAGCTGGTGCCCGCGGCTTCGCTCTCGTCATCGTCGGCTCATCACATCATTTTGTATTCTACCATACATACATACATTATTATGCATAGAAACCAGTATTCATAGATCCCAACTCCAGAGCCAGGGTTAGAAACCAGAGGCCTAAACACGGCGGTCGCTTACGCAGCACCGAGGTAGTCAGATATTAGAGCATTATCATGGTAGGGTGATATTAATTTGGCGACTCAAATCAAACAATCAAAGAAACAAACACATCTTTATTCATGTAGGTTCATAGTAATACAATGAACGTCTTTATGAATGATTCTACATTTATATTTACTGCCAGATTCGCAAACCAATAGGTAGAGCCTGTGAGTAAGAATCTGGCAAGAAATCTCACGGCCACTCTTTTCAAACTGCCAATAAGTACCTATAAACAAAATATAGCATGGAAAACACCCCCCCCCCCCTCCCTCTGCTAAAATATAGTATACATACTTATGGAGTAGGGACAGGTTGTGATCACATAGTATACAATATGAAAATACGATAAAAAAAATGCACGACCAAATCAATAATTATGAGCCAAATTGAATTCTTGCCTCACGGCGCATTAACCTAATGGCGGGTGAGCTATTTTGAGGCTTTTTTGACTCACTACAAATAATTTCCGTCCCCAGCTCGATTCTCCAACAACCTTTCTTATGCTGACAAACAATATAGGGTACTTGGCGTTCTGTTCAACTGGTTTCTTCGAGAGTATCATTAATTTCATACACGCGCCGAATGGTGTGGCAAGTATGTGCCAATACCGGGAATGATTCTCTGCTGCTCATTATGTCCCAATGGAATAAGAGACGGGGAGATTTTAGTTAGATGGTATTCAACCACGTTTTCTTGTCCTTATCGTATAACCGTTTTCGGTTAGTTACTGGGAGACCGCCCAGTTTGGTTGGATTCATCGAAACTGTGGCCTTAAAATAACTTTGCGGAGGAAGCTGTATAGATCATGACCTGCTAGCCTCTCATAGGTTCTGCCAAAGGGACACGATCCCAAATCTTATGCGAGCTGCTTCAACTCCCTGTGGGCCAGCTGGATTTCCTCGTCCGCAACTCGTCCATCACGAGAAACCTCCAGATCAACAGGCAACACCCCCGCAAGCACAGGTAATGTTATAGTGTTGCGTGATCGGTAAGTCTTCATGAGCAATAATAATGCTAATTGCTGAGTTCTCAAAAATATACGCTTGACCACAAAGTTAGACGACCGCGGTACCATACAGCTGCAGCGTACATCAACGTAGCAACAAAGGTTCCTGAGTACAGAACTCTCAAGTGCTGAGTGTCATATTCCCCACGTAGAGGCAGACACGCTGTAGACATTCTGAAAACAGTTCCGAAGTCTTTTAACCAATAAAATCCACATGCGAGCTGTAGGACGTTGCATCGTCCCGAGTAACACCGAGCGCTTTTGCCTGTGACATAGTCGCAACCGAGGCGCCGCAGGTTCGGCATAGCATCCCTGTAGGATTTTCTTCATGTTAAAAAAACTAATAAAGAGAATAGATTTATAGATTTGATTGTATGCAGGCTTCGCCACTACTGAACTCATTTGTAAACTATTTTGCTGCTTTTTATTTTTTTTGTTTTATTTTTTTTTGTTTAAGTTACACTATCCCCGGGTCACATAGGCTATATTCCCTTACTATATACCACGGGAACGGGAACTACGTGGTGGGATGGGAACTATGCGAGCGTGACTTCACGGCTTATGAGATAGGTACTGCCTGGTGATAGAGAGACGGGCAGCGGAGTCTCAGTAATAGGGTTCCGTTTTTACCCCTTTGGATGCGGAACCCTGAATGTTTTTCGTCCAAATCAAGCAAAATTTTACCTATGCAAGGTAATTAAAACTTTGGTTGGAGAATCATGTTGACAGTCTTTAGTCGAAGGATGAATACCCTGATAATAGTTGGTTTTATTTGAATGAACCGTCCACACTTAGAGCGAGTTCGTTAATTATTCCTGAACAGCCTGTGTCTAAGTCTACCGGTTCAACTTTTTATACTAAACTTTAATTAATCAACATGAAGACATTTACAATAACACAAAATCAATCTCTGTTGGACATCAAATAGGAATGACAATCTCATAACGTTCAAAAATGTGTCACTATTAAAAGTAATTTAAATCAAAAATAATTAGTAAGTTTTTTAAGGAGTATTGATAACAATTCTGGAAAAAAATTTCCCCAAATTATCTTACATTCCCTTTTTAGCTCGTTGTAGTATAATTTTTTATAAAATACGAAACACATCTTTAATCAATAATGATTTTAATGCTATAAGCCGAATTTGAAGTAGATCAGACCAAGGAATCACGTTGTCCCATACAAACTTTACCCTTCTTTTTTATACCCTTGGAGGTGGAATTTGCAAAAATGGTAAAATTACTTTCTTCAAATTGTAACAAAGAACGCTCGTGCTGAGTTTCATCACCGTACCATGAACCGTTTAGGCAATAATTGATAATAACTTTATACGACTATAGTTCTTTCATCTGCGATTCGATTTTGATGAAAAATAGCCTAAAGCCTCCCCCGAGTTGAGCTTAATCTTTTTTTGTAAACAGCAAATGAATCCGTTCAGTATCTTCGGAAATCCTGACGCTCATACAGACAGACAGACAGACAGACAGACAGACAGACAGAAAAGAATTTTAAAAACATCATTTTTGTGCTCTATTGGTGTTTTTATACCGCCCCCGCTACTTTTTTTTTAATTTTATCAATTGTACAGACACACGATTTCTACTCTCTTATTATAGTATAGATTGTGTTTTACAAACACATTTTATTAATATGAAAATGTATTCTGGCAAATGTCTCAAATTAACTAGACATTTAGTTCCCCAAGGAATCGTCTTTGACATTGCAAAACCCGCATGCAATGACATATTACAAAACCTCTTAGATGCTATGACTCCTGCCGACTATAAAACCTCACGTATCCTGCCCAACAACCTACGGTTGGGAGCCCCGGGTAAGCCCTCGGAAGGATATCCCAGGACTAGTAACTATGCTAAGTATGTTAATACATAGTCTATTTATTACTTTGGAATATAATATCGATAAATGTTTCACAAATTGTTTCGGTAGTTTCTGAATTAATGATAACATACTAATTCTTTTAATAAAAATTGTTTGTAATATTAATTTTCACCTCATTTTCTTATTAAAACGATATCAGTCCTGGACCCGTACTGCTTCAGATAATAATAAGTGCAGAAACGAACTTTATGCAGTAATGGGTTAATATTTTCCCGTAAGATACCGGTGATCTATTACATTTATGAGCTAGTTTATTGTGACGAGTCTGTCCCATCGCCGCCGCAACGACAAGTTATAATGCTAGTTGATTACTGCACCTCGTGACTTATCATTGCGGATTTACGGTGGAACACGGAGAATTACACAATCATCGTTTGCTGAATAGTACACATGCATAGTAATCATGGAATCGAGTATTGTGGTGCACGTCGTCGTGATAGTCTGTACACTTTGTACTTGTAGCAAACGTCACTTAAAACTTTTTAACTTACTCACACACTGACTACGTGTTCTTATACAGATAACTTCTTTACGGGAATGTACATTTTTACGGTCTGATTTGAACTCCACAAGACTTCAATTACAGCATTTGGGCAGGCAACATCATCACGAGCTGATCAAAATGAGTACCTATATAGCGTAGGATTTGGCCTACGCTATAATATGCTCATTTTTGACGTAGACACGGTCTTGTTTTTAGTTTTCCGCCTTCTCGCTATAACCTATTCCATTAGTCACCAAATGCCATACTACAGGTGAACTCAAATTGAGCTTCGAAGGTGTCGGTAAAAAGGTTATTACACCTTTTGCTGTAAGTTTGTTTTCTCAAAGAACTAGTCAGAGGTACACGGCACCCCAATACATCATTATTCTAAGCAAAATCCTACAGAGCCAAAATACGGTTAAATAAAATTGCCAACTTAAAGAATGCTAATGAATACTAATGGTTCTCATAAGTTTTTGACTTTCTCACAACTCTAACTGTTCCGCTCGTGTTCAAATTGAAAGTATGAGGGAAAAAAAATCATTCCTCTTTTGAATTTTTCAAATAAAACGTTAATTTTCTTTTGTTTGGCCCGACCGTAAAGTTTCAAGGGTTTACCCGACGAGGAATGTTACGAATGTAAGTTGGTACAAAGTGTTTAATGGCTCCGTTTGCCGTCCATAATATTTTTAGAGTTCCTTATTCAATTTCAAACTAGTATAAGAGATCTTCGGGAAAGTTTCTTTTAGTTTCACTTTGTAAAATTCAGTTGGAAAGGCGCTTTTATATATTCAGCCTTTTCAATCTTGTCAAGTTATATGGGTTTGTCTATTCAGACTCTTTTCGTCAATTTAGTATTATAGATCTGACATGTTCAATAAAAACGATCTTTATCTTACTTTTGTTCTATGTGAAACTTTTCTCATTTTACTGTCGTCAATTTCAGATAAGAAAAAAGTCTCTTACTAGAAAATCGTTTCAGTTGTAGCAACCCAACTACGTTTTACACACACCCAACATTTCGTCAAAGTATCTCTTCCAAATCGTATCGTAAACTACATACTAGCATTTTATTTCACACTAAAACACAGACCCTTCTAGATAAGGCTTTATGGAGGATAAAGTTGAGAATATTAAACATAGGAAGATATCTTTATAAAAGGGAAACGTGAATAAAAAATCTATCAATTGTGGAGTCCAGGAATTTAATTTTCTGGCAGTAATTTTCCGCTAAGAAAAAATGTTGGCAACACTCACCTAGAACTGGAGGGTAGATGCGGTCAAAATGTGACATGAATGAAGCCTCAGGGTAAATATAATTAACACTTTTAAAATATGTATGTTACCAAAACATTTTATAATAATGGTCAGTGTGTATGATTAGTACGCTTTAACTCGAAAAGTGGTGATAAATTCCTAGCTACAAACGAAGTCGCGAGTATTGCAGTTAAAAGTAATTTTGTTATTTGATGTTCTCAATTTATGGGTTCACTTAAGACTAAGTATTTTTACAGATTTTTATAACATTAATGACGTACAGAACAAACCTAATGTAACATGCTCTTAATTTCTGGTTTCAAAAACAGTCAGTGTATTAACCGTATTTCAGCTTCGCCTCTAGAATTCAAGCTGCTTTTAAAAATGTTGTGCAATTCTTAAGTACGTCGTAAGTTAGCTTCTCAAGTTGTGCAAAAAGTAAGCACAGCGAACAGCTTACGAAATTTTAATGACCTGTTTTCAGCAACTTTATGAGATATTCTTGCTTATAAATAGTAATATGGTAGCCTAAAATGTAATTCAAATTGCGAGTATTGTGTAATTTGCGGCCATAAGTAAATTATTTTTTGGAAAATTTGAATATACTGCTATATTTTTTGGAAAATGTATTGTAGTTACATAGAATTATAACGTAGATAGAAGTAGAATACCATAGACTTATTCTACGGTATTCTGCTACTAAAATATGTACTACCTACAGTTTCAGTGACCTATAATTTGAAAGAATAGGGAAGGAGAATTTTGAAAGTGCACAATGTATTACAGGAAACATAGCTTTGTATGAGATCCCTGACCCTTCAGGGCCAGACGACTAACTAAAAGAACTACTGCGCTGATCCTCCTGGTCTCAACCAGGTTGTATGGTAGTAGGCCTAAGGAAAAATCATACCAATCTGACTAAAGGATGTGACGCGGCTCTCCTGAGGAAGAAGGACACTTTACCACAGAATAAAAACCAGTTCCATTACTTACCCCTTCGACGTCACCAGGGACATTTGGATCGTCAACCACCTCGCAAAATTTATTTATTTCGTCTATATTTTATCTATATTGCGTTTTTGTTCTGAAAGGCTTGAAAGAAAATGGTACGCCTTTGTGGGTCATAGATTGATATCATGCGTTAAGTGATGGATGGTGAGGACCCATTATCGCATATCTATTCGTTGCCTTATTTCTCAAACATGTTTTTTTTTATTTATTTACTGAGCTGATACAGAAAAATGTTAGCTGAAAATAGTATTGTGATAATAAATAATCATATTATTCTTGAACTTTCGTAGGCTGCCAGTTGTAAGGTTTACTAATGTTTGCCATAATTTAGAATGCCATAATTTCATATGCCATACTGGTATTTGTTATAATTTCATTAGACATAACGCTTCAGTTGCCATAATCGTGAAATGACATAAAATTACTTTCACTAATTCCATTGGTCATAATCGATCAAGTGTCATAATAATTTAAATCTATAAATGTATTTGCCATAATTTTCGTTTTCAATAATGCCATTTTCCATAACTTTTATTCACCATAATATAAATAAAGATAATTTATACGACACATAATTTATTCACAATTAAACCTGAAACTAAACCTCATATTGCGTCTACTAACTAAGCTCGACGGAATTTTAATTATGTCAAGAGTCGATTATGAGATGTGTTACTTATGGAAACTAATTATTATGATATATGTTGTTATAGAAAGTCATTTTATGGCAAATAAAAGTTATGACTGTTGAGTTGTTAAGGCAAACGTTATTAGTATAAATGATAATAGTGCAAATAAATATTATGATCGGGGATGATTATGGCAAACAATATTAGTGCAAATGAATTTATGGAAAACGAGAGAAGACCCAGTTGTAAAATAATTTATCTGCTAACGAGTATTCGGTGAAAATGAAAATGAAATACCAACTTACAGCTCAGTCTACAGATCTTAGTAGGGTTTCTCTTTATATTGTGCTAACAACAAGAACTTATTTTCTTGTGTAGCAATGTACAGAAAATGTCAGAAAATACTTTAGTTTCGAAAGAAATGGCAGGGTGAACTTCACATCCATACTTTGCCAGTGACTTTATTGGTACAATACAGGAGAAAATGCTTTTTGGCTGTCCTCCGAGTCCATCACTAATTTGTTTGACAATTTATGCAATGAAATATGTAGGTAGACATAGAAATAAATGGTTGTTCCAAATTGTTGATTAGAGACTATTAAATTTATAGGATGGGACCCTATTTATAGGGTCCCATTTAATCGGAAGTAAAAGGCAATTAAGCGGTATTTAGTCAGATAGAATCATAGAGAGGGTTTGCTGGCAATCTCGCTAAATATGATACCAGAAGAATACCCAAGGCGTTTTGTTATTACAACGATTTTCATTCCACGTTTCGTTTTAAGATTGAAGATTTATAAACTTCAAATGTTGTGTGATATTTCGTATCAAGAGATTTTTAATAATCTGTGCTCTTTGTGAAATATATTATGCAATTTGGGATTCAAAGCATGGGCAGCAAATGAATTGAAATTGGTTAACATTTTTTATTGATGAGTAAAATAAATTTCTCTGTGTGAAGATTACTAGTTTTGTAGAAATGCTCATTACCTCACTTAGAAGGAAAAAAAGGAACATCTTTCGGTTTAACGAAGTGATTTAAACGCATAACTTGATCTAAACGTCTTCATAGTGTAGCATTTATTTTTTTATGTGTAGCAATCTGGTCTCGGGCTTGACAATAAGCATTGAGTGTGTAAAGCCGCCCTTAATCAATTCATCGCTGGTTTTTTATCTGTGGTTTTCCTTTGACACAAGTGACAGGTTTTGTCTACGGCACCCGATGATTTTGCATTTAAAGGAACAGGTTTTGTTAAGATTTTTCGCGAAGACGGACTTTGACCGGAGACCTGCTTTGGGGTAGTTGGAGGTCCTTTGGCTTTTTGCTCTGAGTCTGTGCCGCGAATCAGTTTTCGCTCAAGCGCGATTATTTGTTACCTCGCATAACCTAACAGGCTGTGATTGGGTTGCTGCATTACTTCTTGCTACATTTTACCCAGAAAACTGGGTCGCTTATTAGGGGCTGGAGGCTGCCACTGTATAGTGAGAGAAGCCACACCCCAATCATACGTGGACTGCGCGAGCAGGGTGCATGTGTGAGAAGCTCGCCGTCTACACCTGGCATTACCATCAGCCACTGCCACTCTCAGCTCACACTTCAGGCCAGTACTTGTCACCCATTTATACATGTGTAGTCTAGCCGCTTACTTCCTCACCTCTAATACCTGCTCATGCGGAAATAATTTAGTGCTGTACTCTAGTACCTAAACCTATACTATTTTTTAGTATAACTGTTCTTATGTATGTCTGTGCTTTCTATCTCATTGTCTCTGTAGTGAACTGTGTGTAATATAAATATATGTGTGTGTGTACACCCTACCTGGCTGTTTTCGTGAGAGCCCTAGCCTACCCTTGCACGCACACTGGAATCTCTGTAGTAAGGCGCCCTGGGAAAGAGTTCTCTGCATAGCTACCTCGCGCTAGTTGGTGAGTAACACTGAACATCACTGTGTCTGACTGAGAAGCTGGTCGATTGACTCATCAAAGTCCTGTCAAACCCGCTGAAGATAGAGACAGACGTTTTCTTTTCTGACAAAGAGGTCCACTACGAAGGCAGTTATAGGTACAACAAGATATATCTATATTTCTGTATATCTATCCTTACTTCTTTTACATAAAACCAAAGTGACCACTACATCTTTGGTGCACAGAGTGTGGAGTAGCCCCAACACAGTTCTATCCATGACAGCTAGTAGGATGGACGGCTATATCTTGAGACACTGTTGTGACAGGCATGTGCCGGTTCAGATGGTTAGGAGAGGCTACTGACACCAGATTATGGTAGTAACCCATTGTATTTATTCGTATAGTGCAAATTAAATACCTACATTATAGACCCCAAAACGACCAATATTTTTCGTAGAAATTTTGATGTCTCTTTTGTTTTTATTTGTGAGCGATTTATTATTATTAACCTTTATCTAACATTTTATTGTACCTGACATTTTATTGAAATTAATTTAAAAAGATACTTATAATGATTATGTTTAATTTATTCTTCTGTTATTTGCATTTTGAAATTTTAATTGTGAGTAATTGTATATTGTCATTTTTTATTTTATCTGACATCTTATTTATTTAAATTATTGTATGGAATGTATTAAGTTATTCATTGAAATCTGAATTTTATGTTTTGCCTGAATATGTTGTTGTAAACCTATGGACACTGTCTAAAATAAAGAATTTATTATTATCATTATTATTATATTTCCAGGCATTTTAGAGTACTTGCAAGTGCCTTTTAGTCTGAGAATAGGTAGATTACACAAACAATCAGTTTATAAATTAGTATAAAAGGCTATTTTTTGTAGTCTATCGAAGCAAATCCATATCCCCTTTTATTACCAAAGGCTGGCAGTTAAATTTATACGCACAGTTGGTCTTGATAATCCTTTATTAATTAAAATATTTGGTAAAGCAATATTGGTTTGTCGTTTAATTGAAATACAAGTTTTGTACACAGTATTGTGGATAAATACAATAAAAAGCTATGTGGTTTACATTCATGTGATGCCGCGATAAATAAATGGAATAAATAAATATTTCTGTATTTGCATTTCAGAGGAATGCTTTTTTTCTTTTTTTTACCAGAGGAAAATGTTACCTGGATGCTATGCCGAACTTCTACTGACTAAAAACCACTCGTATCCCACGGTTGGGGACGAATGGGAGCCCCGGGTAAGCCCTCGGAAGGATACCCCAGGACTTTCAGAGGAATGCTATTTTGTGTGGTACCTACGTCCGTTCGCACTTGGTCTTGATACTATTACCCCCAAACGGCTTGGAAGACCCTTTCTATGAAAATGTTTTTTTTTGAGACATGTCTGAAGAAGGTCCTTGGATATAAATGATGTTTAGCAATTGTAATTCTAAATCTTCTAATTGGAGAAATGCAGGAGTGTGAAAGCATTCCTGCCGTACCTATTATTTTTTACTTGGAAACCAATTTGTGAGATCATCAATCTCTTTATTCAGTTTCCTAACTTATTTGTTAGCTTAGTGATATAAAGAAAAAAATGTCAGTTAGTCTACTGCCTTGCAAGAAGAAGTGCTTTGTTCGCTAAACTAAGCAGAGACGAATGAAGTGGTTGGTATTTCATCAGTTTCGAGTGCTGTGAGCGAATATTGATGCTCGATAGCATAGCGGCAAATATTTTGACATTAAGTTTATGTTAGGAGTATGTCTACATTGGAATAAAAATATTTAGAAAGTGTGATTAGTTTACGTCTTCATTAAACGTATACACGGCTTGAAATATAAAACGGTTCATTAAAACTTTTATTTGTACGCCCACCGGCTGTAGTAGACCACCCGATGCTGGACATTGCTGCGTCGTCTCCACTCACCTCCTTGTACCCGGCGCACTCGATGTATGTTTGTTCTGTGTTAGCTATACTTAATAATATCGATATTGACTCTGTAACATTCACTTTTAGTGTATTTATATTACAAATTTTAGTTAATTATTCCTAGACTTATTACCTAGTATAGCGTAAAAGTCATGTTAGTGTATTACTAAATCTATTGTTTAACTTTGTTAATACACCCTGTGGAAATATTTTTCAACTTCTTTATTAAACTTTCTTACAAACCAAAAAAAAAAAAAAAAAAAGTTTAAGCCGTCTCTGGGATGCGGTGTAGACTGTATGTTGCAGTTTTTGTACTACTTAAGAGGGTAACTTACGACGTACTTTAAAATTGCAAGATATTTTTAAAAGCAGCTACTCTAAGCTCTGCGTTGTAAAATGAGCACTGGCTGTTTTTGAAACCGAAAATAATGAGCGCGATACTTTAGGTTTATTTGGCGGTCTCTAAAAGACGTTGTTTGACTGACTCATCAACAAAAAGCTGAAACTACTCAGATAGAAACATGAAACTTGTGTGTCTGTGGCATCGTAGTGGCCCAACAGATTAACCAATTTCGAATCGGTTTTCTTGTGTTCGAAAGTCGATGTGACGAGGATGGTTCCTCGTGAGTGGTGAATTTTACTCTGAATTTTACAAATTCGCGGGTCCGAGTATTGGTAAATTTGGTTGAAATCATGGTTTTTCCACAACATGGTAACCTGGAACTGGCTGATACATCAAGCAGTCTGTAGGACACCCAATTCCTCAGAATATTATAAAATGTTATACCATGTTTGGGCCTGTTAGAACAGTCTAATGTCAAGCTTGATGGTTTTATATTTTTTGAATTACCTAACACTTGTATTTTGCGACGTCGATTTCCATAAATATCTAGGTATTTTTTTTTATATTCTCACTAACATAATTATGTGAAATATGGGCTGAAAGTTTTTATGAAAACTGAATAAGTGATATAGGTTGCAACGGGCTTCTAAAGTTTGTTAGGGGCGAAGTGGGTATTTTACTATAGTATTAGTTTGCGGACTTTTAGGTGATGATATTGGTGATAAATATAGTGATAGAAGAAGAGGCTCCTGCCCTAAGTCTGTTAAGACAAGCATCATAATTTATGATTAATGAATTATCTAGAATCTAATGACAAAAAATAGTCGGTTTACTGACGATAGTTGAACGTGACAGCTCAGTCACATCAAAATCTATTGTAGGTATATAATATGCTTATTGGTTGATAAAATTAGAATATCGTGAGTTAGAACGTAGTACATTTACTATGGAATAACACATCAATTGATTATAGCGCTATCTGTTGAAAACATTTAATTTTGTACTAAAATAAATGGAACGCCTCAGAGCGGGATAACGCGAGGTAACGCCGCATACGTCATATTTTTTCGTGCGCGCTGCCGGCTTTATCGAATTATAAGACGTGGTCACGTCAAAAACATTTGACAAACTTTCATCACGACCTTCTAGTTACAAATAACGAAATTACCAGTACAAATAACCTGACATCAAACACAGTAGCGTACCTAACGTGTAGAACAATTTCTCTAGGGACTAGCTATCGACTTTTATAGCACATCTTATATAACTGCGATTCGTGAGACTACAGCGACCAAGAGATAGAAAAATGTTTTAGTTTTTCTTATTCCCGAATGTGCTTTTTGAACGGATGTTACCTATAGGTTTGAGTGTGTGTAGTTGGCAGGAATTTTTACCTTAAACTCGCTATCGATCATAAATCCTCTCAAACCACAGTAAGTAAATCAATAGACTTTTTAACCCTTAAGCCCTACACCTATTTTGCCAACCGATTTTCCTACAGGGGGTGCTGGAGTACCCCAAATTGAAATTTCTGTAATTGTTGAAAAATGCATCAATTATTAAATAGTATGTTTTAATAATATTAATTAGGAACATAAGATATCAAATTAGTCTTAATATATCAAATCAGTCTTAATTTGAGCACTTTGTGGCAACTTTGATCTGATGCTCTAAGAAAATTAGTATTTTGCACCTAAGGCACAAAGTCCTGATTTTTGTGTCCTTGAAGCTTGGACAAAGGGCACAATGCCCTTGGCTTAAAGGTGCAGTAGTAGGATCTGAAGATTCTTGAGATTTTTTGAGGATAGCTCCAATAGACTTTTTCAGATCCCGCCTCAAAGATGGTACCCGGTAACGCTTTTGCAAATGTTCACAATTGAGCCTAATTGTTTTAGAAATGTACGTCTGAACTTTGTTTTTCATGTTGCAAAACTGTTGGGTACTTAATGAATACCCACAAGTTAATTCTAGCAACAAATTTAGTAACTGGTGAAATAAACACAGTGGCCAATGTCTGTTTTCTCTTTCGACGGAACATTTTTTTGCCAAAGCATTAAAAACATCTAAATCACCTTTAGTTTAAATGTAAAAATGAATTATTGATGTCAATTGCACTTATATACATACATACAATATATATACATGCGTGTATACAAATACTTCAACAAAACCAAAACAAGTAGTGAATAAAAATACTACCTACACTTATTGTCTATTTTCCTACACTGGGGTGCAGACGCACCCCACAGCACTTGTACAGGCGACCATACTATACGACTGTCGTCGCGGCGTTGATTAATCGCAAGCACTAATCACCAAACTAAAGTACCGTAACGCGCAAATCTGTGGTTAGTAAGGTAACTGAGATATTCACAAAACAAATCGGTCTGGGGTTCACCAGCACCCCATGTAGGGTTCCAGGGTTAATTATTCTAAGGTAGTACAAAAATCTCTAACATGGCTTAGGTCCAGAACACTATAATATTTGAAAGCAACTTAATGACTATATAGCGGCAGTGTGCTGTGGTGCTATAATTTTATTGTAAATACCCAATAATATTAGGTAGAAAGTCGTAGGCTCGTGCCAAACCTTTAATATGGCTTCTCTAGTTGCCTTTTACCTATTTCATCTCAAAATAGTAAACATTATAATATATCCTGTATACTTCTATTTTCACTTTAATATCTATTCACGTTTTCTCTGCTGAAATATTTTTTTCTTCAAAAACAGGTAACATCTGCTCACAAATGAAATGCTGACAATTTCAATGTATTCAGGTTAATACGTACGTATTCACTGGTGTACAGTTGAGCTTAACTCTCGTCTTGTGTAGGTAGTTGTAAAACAAAGCGCCCAGTACAACGGCCAGCTTGCAGTCATGAATAAATGTACGTATTTGTACGCTCGCCTCGTAATACCCACTGTTATGAAACCCGAGGAAATAATGAGAGTAATAAAATGAACGTCGTGGACTAAGATATTATTCCTCTGAGACAGGAATATACCTAAAGAGGGCACTTTAAACTCATTTCTACCTCTGTAGTGGTAGGTGTGTGTATGTATTACAGGTGTATCGTCGTTTCTCATTCTGATTGAGCTCCTGAGTCACTTTAGATGATTGAATGTGGGTAAATGGACATGCCAAAGCATTTCAAACTGAACCAAATTTCAAAATATAGAGTAAGGTAAAAGACAGCATTGAAACCCTATAATAATCTTTATTAATGCTCGAGATTACTTCCTCAATAAGTAAAGTTTACTTTGTTGTTGGCAGTTTTTATAACAAAAGCTATTTTGAGAAAAAACGCAATCACTTTCAATATAATACCCAATTAATGTTCTCCAAGAACAATGTTTTCCGTGTAATTACAGAGAGAAAGTCAACTTATGTGATGTGTTATATACGTTGCGACCAATCTAAAGTCCCACATCCCACGGGTGATATAGCGAGCAAAGTTAATAAGCCATGTAAACGAAATACGGCAAACTAGCCGACGCTTTAGTCTGGCCGTGGAAATAATTTCCCTGATACATGTGTACGAATATTTTGGAGAGGAATTGAATAGGGGTCTTTCTTTACTGATTCATTTTGCGTTGTAATGTTTTGCGGCCATAGCTAAAATTATTGTGGGAATATCCTTTGTTTTAAATAATCATCACAATTTGATTATTGCTTTAAAAAAGTACTGATCTTGCTCTAAAGCTTTCTGAATTATAAAATGACTGCATTGTAGTAAGGTTTGTAAAATATGAACGATATAATATCATTAATGATTTTACAAACTTTTTAGGGATCCTTGGATACAAGTAATCCTTAAAGATAGTTTACCACATCCATCCATCCTTGATACGTCAATCAATCATCACGAGTGCCTCTTTTTCAAGAATTTATCTTGAAAATGAATATTGAGAAACACTAGGTGCTTCGGAAGGCACGTTAAGCCGTTGGTCCCGGTTGCCAGTAAAATGGCAGTCATTAAGTCAACAGTAGGCAGTCACAACCTGCGCCTGTCCATAGGCTCGCCACCTTTTACGTGGGACATAAAACCATTAGGTGAAATGTGAGCTTATCCTATGCCTATGCCTACCCCTATGAGGATAAAGAAGTGACTATATGTATGTATGTAGATTTGGCATTAATGTACACAAAAGTCTTCATACACAATATAAAAATAGCTTAATAACGGCTTCAGAATAAGAAAAATCAAAGGGATTCTTTTTAAAAAGCTATCTTGCTCAAACGTGTAAACTCAGAACGTAACAATAAACGACTGATACTGACAGTAAGGTACCCGCCCCGTTAGAAAGTAGCCGTTTTCTAACAGTCCGTTTTTATGGTCCATCCGAAGATAGGCAAACGATACTCTTTATATCCTATAAAAAAATATTTCCATAAAATACCTAATTTCATATTGATACTAGCTGATGCCCGCGGCACCGCCCGCATGGAATGTTATTCCCGTTTCCGGTCACTTACGGGTATGCAAAATAGATGTTGGCCGATTCTCAGACCTACTCAATATGCTCACAAAAGTTCATGAAAATCGGTCAAGCCGTTTCGAAAGAGTACGGGAACGAACATTGTGACACGAGAATTTTATATATAAGATTGAATTGATGTTCAGACAGTAATTCGTAAAAAGTATAATGATAGTAAAAGATAATATTAATGTTTGAAACTCATTAGCTTAGAACACTTAAAAGTTTAACCATTGCCAAATTGTCATAAATATGACACCTAGTCAAATCATATAAAAAGAAGATAATAATGAACTTTAGAAGGCGACACAAAGAGCTCCCTTAAATTAACCAAACTTGCATGTTTACGAAGTTTTAAATAGGTAATCCTGTTTTGCTTGATATTCATTTAATTATCATTTAATTTAAGTATCACTAATTTATCATTTAATTTATCAGAAGTTTTCCTAGTACTAAATATTTTCATTATTTAGTAGTCCAACGATGGAAACGTTTAGGATTACGAACAACTGCTTACTTGACACATTTCCCATGATTGTAAATGTTTAAGAATCTGGTTACTTTACTGATGTTTAGTTTGCCGTGCTGTTCACTAGCCTGTGTGCACAGGGAATAGCTTGATTGTAGAAAGAGGTCTGGGAATTTATCTGAGGTATATTTAATGTACAATATTGTACGTTGGCAACACCTTAATTCTGTGACAAACATTTACGATACAGACACATCTTTAAAATGTATCCGAAACCTTAGCAACTATAACTGCGCCACCGAGTAGACGAGAGGGTCACGCGTCCCGATGACCGTCTTTCAATGTTACCACCACCAAAGAATTATTATCTAAAGAGCCAAAAGCTCCTTTAGCCTAAATTGACTATGACGCAAAACCTTATAGTCGATATGCAGAATAACCCTTGGCGTGGTGGCTGCAGATATACACACAATTTTTGTTTTACAAAAGCGGGCCATAAGAGCTGTATATAGATTAGGCCTGAGTTCTTCTGCGCGAAAAATTCAAAAAGGTTAATATTCTAAATGCAGCATCACAAATTTTATGTTTGAATATCTTATGTAGGTACGTAAAAAGAAATTTACATAGTTTCGCTAAGTTAAGTGATAGACACAATGTCAACACTAGAAATAAAATTAACCTTGCTGTTTATCATAGAACATTGCATAAAATTAGCAATTTTGTCATGGGTACTAACTGACTAACTGTATACGCTTTTACAACAGGTTACCAAACGAAATTAAAAGTAAAGTATACTACAAGGGCTACTATACAATGAATGATTATATGCTGAATAAAGAAGCCTGAAAATGAACTGCTCTACTGGAATCTCAAAAAAATATTAAAATATGTAGTTAATTAGCTTCTTTAGTAAATAAATAGTTAGTGAGCCTATTGCCGCGTTGAAATAGACAGGCGCAGGCTTTGGCAACCCAAAGTTGAAAATTTTCAAGCCGAAATTGCTTACAAAGAAATATAGGCTTAACGATTGTTATTTTACTGACAAACGGGTTTCATTTCGAGTTATCCTTCTCTTTGTTAATAATACCATATTTAATTATCATAGTATAAGCAGCACAACGTCTCGAGCCAGCTAGCACTACATAAAGTGTCATGTCAAAGTAGGGAGTTCCCCTACTAAATAATGTAGCAGGATAGGCAAATGTGAGTACGGCTTGACACTCAACACCATTCGTATGGACCTTTTTCCACTCGAAACCGACGCGTTACATTTCAAAGTAATATTTTTCTCTTTGAAACTATTATCATCTGCACTTGCAGCACGATCATGTAACTAAAGGCTATTTCAATTAGAATGCACTGCACAATATCGTTTTTTTAAATTACCTAAACTGTATTAACACTAGAGTGCACGCGCGGGTTACATATGTAGCCCAGCGTGTAATATTGCCGTATATTATCGTACCTGGGCGCGCTATAGATCTATCGTCTCGTGTATTCATCGACTACTACCCCCTGCACACACACCATAGTGCGTCGCCACTTGCTGCGCACAGACCTTTAAAATATATACGTCCTTAAAGTTGCTTGGGCTACACCTGTGCCCCGCGCGTGCGTTTGAGGAATAATTTCGTGAAAGTGTACAAGTGACAAAATTGAGGTAAATATACTCTATTGTAACATAACTATATTATATAATTATACATATTACGATATATCTTACTAAAAACATATTAATAGTAAGTATGCATTATTTATTGTTGGTATTTGTTTATTTTTCGCAGATGGCGGTGTCCGAACAAATCGAACGATGGCTTGATGAAGTTAGTGAAGGTAAATATATTTTGACCGAGAGTGAAGAAGAAGAGGAAGAAATTGCAAGACCAAGTGACGCACTGGGATCACCTCATCATTCTGATACGTACCAATCAGGCGATGAGGAAGACGACGACGTGCTTTTGTCGACATTGGTTTCCTACCAATCTTGAAATAGAACCAAGTGGAGTAAGTGTCCACCACCTACTTCAAGAACAAGGTGCCATAATATTTTAGCTCGTCCACCGGGCCCAATAGGTCCAGCATAATTTTCTACTAATTGTTCCGTTCCTATTTGATAATATGACCTAGTGATCTCAAGCCTGCCAAATACTAGTTGATTTTTAAGAACTTTCTATTTTTGTTCAAAATTTATTATTAATTAATATTAATTTATTTATTATTAAAAATTTATTTATTTTTGTAAATATGTGAATAAACTCTATGTTTAAATTACAGTTAAAAAGTTAAATTTACCTAGTTTTATAAACAATTATAATAAAAATTAACATGTTTAAAATATATACTGTGTTTAAATTATATATTTATAATTTACTTCCTTATTAATGGGCTATACCTGTGCCTCGCGCGTGCGCTCATGGTGAAATTAGGTGCGCGTGTACTGCAGTACCCAGCCCCTCGCGGCGACCGATCGCCGCGCATAATAATCAAGCTTTTTCGTTGAGCCCCGCGCGGCGACCGGTCGCCGCACCTACCCAGACGATTTTAAACTTAAAACATTTTTTTTTATATTGGGAGAGGTGCGGTGATTGTTTTGAGCAGTCAAAGTACGGTAAGGTAAAGATTAGGCAGTAGGTTGATACCCTCACCCCCAGATTGGAACAGAGGGCACGAAAGGTATTCAGAAATTGAAAAAAATACCTGAGAAGAGCGTGTCGGAAGCCAAGTTGAAAGTAAAATCGCAGTCGTCGATAATCAAGGCTCACCACGTAGGACAAAATCTAAAAAATTGTAAAAACTGCTACATTGTCTCTCGTTACCTAGCGTCAACCGTGTACCTAGGTAGTTTCGTCTAACCTAATTATACTGCTCTCCCATATTTCAAATATCAAAATTACAATTTTGCGCAGTAGCTATACTATAATACCTTCACTGTCAATAAATTGGTAAAGACGCGAAAGAAAACAAGTAACAAGCGAGCAGTGTCGTATTTGGTTTCATTACACTGTATAAACATTACGGCATCAGAGTTCAGACAAACAAGAATAGGGGTGACCTTCCTTAGAAAATGTTTAGTGTACGCTAATATTTGCTGAGGTTTAAGGTGTGTAGTCGTCGCAAGGCTGGAAGACATAGACTCAATGAAAAAGTGGTAATTAAGTGTTTCGTAATACTGTGATTGCCAGGGATCGTCGTTCTAAATCTAAATAAAATAATTTTGGACTAATGCTGTCAGATGAGAATTGTTAAATGAACACGTAACTAGAAAGTTTGCCTACGTAGAATTTCATTGATTGATAAGCAACTATCTATGTCAGTGAGACGAGAGTTACACTATGACCAGACCATCAGTATTCTTAGCAGATCGTAAGTTTACTGCACTAACGAGGCTGTCAAATAAATATAGATAATGTAAGTCGGAAGTTAGGCACGGATATACATTAGGGTGGTTACATTTTTATTGTTATAATTATAAGTATAGATTTCATAGATTGGGAGCTATGTAAAAATTAATAATTTATTCTCTAAGATTATAAGGTTGTGCCTGCTACCACTCAATAATGCCACATTATAAATTGATCGTTACGATATCGTCAAATTCCCTTAATGAAGGCATACGTGCAAATATCTACGAGCTCTAATGAATGTTCAGTGTAAGATGTAAATACGTGTAATGAAATAATGTTCAATTCGATACTATATAAAAACATGATACTGATATTAAGTATAAAGAAAAAAGTTTGTGAGTTTGTGAAATTGGATGTCAAAGGACCACAATCAATGATTCGATTTTAAAAGTCATATGAGTCTATCTATCAGAAGTTACACATAGCACTATAACAACGCTGGGACTCAAGCCAGCCTCTAAATGTGTACACCTGCCTAGTAACGGATTAAGAACAGGAAAATTTGATACTATTATAATAATATAAGAACAAAGGTATTAACGCGCTCATGCATATTAATGTACTGTATTTGTAGGTTGCACCAGCCGTGTTCACAAAAACTGACTCACAGTCAGCTGACTCTCATGCATCGCTCTGCTGCACTCAGAAAGACAGCTTAATAGAACAGATGAATTTCTAAATTATGTTAAAACTTATTCAAAAAAGTTTATAGCAGACTGCTTAGCAGCCAAAAGAAAGTATATAAGTAACTAGCTGACTCGAGCAACTTCGTTTGCGTAAGAGAGAGAAAGAAATAGAAAGGTAAGGTCCCCCGGCCCCGTCGCTTCTATTCTTATCGCGTGGTTTTCTGTCGCGTGTATCCCGTTGTATTATTTTAGCACAAATTTGATTTTCATTAAAATGGTTATTGTAAAGGAACCTAATTCGAAGCACTATCAGAAGGGTTACGGGATATTTTACTTTCCCGTGACTCTACTGGATGCCAAAGGAAATATAGGTTGACATGCAGCAGCGCCACTGGTGTTACAAACGTTCATTATGCGAATTAGTCCGCTACAGTAACCAACCATCAGGTGGACCGTAAGCTTGTCTGCCATCTTAGTAGTATAAAAAACTGGCCAAGTGCGAAGCGGACTTGCGCACAGAGGAAATAAATAAAGAATACAGTATAGAAAGGAATAAAGTCCCTTAATGAGTTCCATTCCGAACAACGGTTGGCCGGTTTAGTTGGTCGGGGTGGAAAGACAGAGGGTTCCGTAGCAAAAAAACAGCAAAGCATCACGTTTGTTGGATGGGAGCCCCCTTAATCCCCGCCCTCCTTTTCTGACGTTAGTATTTGTTGTCATAGTGGCTACAGAATCTAAAGTATTACCTTTGTGATTTTTTAAAGTATTATACTGGGTCATACCTAAAAAGTCCAGTTCGCTAACCAATTTTAAACCTGCATTTTGCACTTCAATAGGACCCTGTTCTGTGTCTGTGTCCCAACCGATACAAGGAAGATTAAAGTCCCCGATTAACAGATAATTATTTTGGTCGCCATTGGCTATCACTCTAGTGACGCTCTGTAGTATGCCATCTATACCTAAAGGTAAGTTGTGCGGGTTAGGTGGGACGTAAGCGACGGTAATGTAAAGATCCGATGAAGCAGCCAGAGCGCGAGCCGGTATAGCTATGGTTAACATGTCTACAGACAGGCCCGAGCTCTGTTCCACCAACCACGCGCCCAATGCAGGACGCGACAGTATCATAACACCACCTCCAGTTGTCTTTTGTGCCGCTTGTAAATCGCGATCACAGCGAAACACGTCGTACCTATTATTACACAACTCCCCGTTTAAAATACCGTCATACAACCATGTTTCAGTTATGATTATCAGATCGTACCAAGGTTCTAGGATATTTTGTCTGAATTCCGTCACTTTAGTGCGTAATCCACGGCAGTTCTGATAATAGAATTTCAAATTAGAGTTCGTCATTATATATGGAAGTAATTCATTACAGCATAGTTTTGTGAATAGTTGCAATTTGATGGTATAGTAACCAATAACTTTAAAATTCGTGGGATTACTATGAGGTATGCAAACCTGTGACGGTGAATCAGTGCTATATAGCTCAATTAATATACTCCGCGATGAGGATAAACTAATATGTATGTTAATTATTTCTTTTAACATTATTACTATTACACATTGTGGGTAGTACTGTAAAGTACCGCGGGCTGGCCACAGAAGGAAAGACTACGGCAGATGGAGCAAACGAGTTCCAAAGCGGGCATCGCAACTTGGTCCACCCGCTAGATGGACCGAAGACCTAGAAGAGGTCGCAGGCTGGATGCTGAAGGCGCAGGACGTAAATTAGGAGAGGCCTACGTCTAGGAGGGTACATGCTGATTTGCTTGATATAAAAATAAAAACTGACTTAGATACCTGATCGAGATCTAGAACCTTGAAATTAGATTTATGGCATAGTTGCGCACAAAGAAACGATTTCTAGGGTTCGTGCCCTTAAACGGGACCCTATTTATAAGACTTCGCTGTCCGTCATGAGGCTGTATCTCAGGAATCGTGATAGCTAGAGAGCTGACAAGTTGGTGGCACGACGAGGATAAAGGGGAAATTTTCAGATGATATATTTCTGTAGCCACTATGAAAATACTAACGTCAGAAAAAGGGGGCGGAGATTAAGGGGGCTCCCATCCAACAAACGTGATGCTTTGCTGTTTTTTTGGTACGGAACCCTCTGTCTTTCCACTCTGACCAACTAAACCGGCCAACCGTTGTTCGGAATGGAACTCATTAAGGGACTTTATTTCGATGTATGCTTTACTAACTGACCCGCGCAACTTCGTTTGCGTGATAAATGAAGAACCGTTCGACCGATTTTGTGCAAACTTCACAAACCATCTGCTAAATAGTTCGAACAAAGCCTGAACATTTGGTTTGGATAGGTGATCCCGTTCTTGAGTTATAAAATTACAACGAAAAGTGGCATTGATTTTTATATATATAGATTCTTTATTTATTTCCTCTGTGCGCAAGTCCGCTTCGCACTTAGCCAGCTTTTTATACTACTAAGATGGCAGACAAGCTTATGGTCCACCTGATGGTTGGTTACTGTAGTGGACTAATTCGCATAGGAACGTTTGCAACACCAGTGGCGCTGCTGCATGTCGACCCATATTTCCCTTGGCATCCAGTAGAGTCACGGGAAAGTAAAATATCCCGTAACCCTACTGATAGTGCTTCGAATTAAGTTCGTTTACGATAACCATTTTAATGAAAATCCAATTTGTACCAAAATAATACAACGGGAATACACGCGACAGAAAACCACGCGATAAGAATAGAAGCGACGGGGGACCTTTCTATTTCTCTCTTTCTCTTACGCAAACGAAGTTGCGCGGGTCAGCTAGTATACTCATAAAAATAACAGTAAATTTATTAAAAATAGTGATATCCATAACCTAAACTTAAGAAATAAGAATAAATTGGCTGTATCTAGATTTAGGCTTAATAAAATAAGCAATTCTTTTGCGGGCAATTGTATTCGAATGTACAATACATTGCCGACAGCCATTACAGGTTTGTCAGTTAATAAATTTAAAAAACTAGTAAAACTTAAATTGTGCCAGAAAGCTTATTATAGCATTAAAGACTTTCTAGAAGACAAGACTGCCTGGCAGTGACACGAATTGCTCCTTTCTACATTAAAAAAAAACTGTATTAGATACTAAGATGAATAAGAGGGACCGGACTGAGTTTCTTGGGGTGTTCTTCTCAGTCTGTAGCATTTCCGAACCCCCGGTAGAGTCACAAAAATTTTGACAAACCTAAATAATTTTTTAAAAATTTCAAAGGGAATAAATTTTATTTTATTTTATTTTATTTCGCAAAAGTTTGGAAGTTAGGAAAATTTGACACAAAACCTTGTACAAACCTGTGCTATACCCTTACCGACTAAAACCAACACGTTTCCTACGTACTGCCTACGGTTATGAGCCCCGGGTAAGTCCTCGGAAGGATATCCCCACGATGGCATGTGTGGTAAGGCCAAAATCCCAAATATTAGTGGAGTGAACGTTTAACAGTGGGCTGTCAAAACAGTCTATAATTTGATTAAATGATTTGATTGCAAAGTTATATCATCCATGACTACTTCAATACATTCTTTATTTATTTACTAAAGTTATAATATTTAGGTCGCCCAAGTCAGTAAGGATCGTGAGCTTTCAATGCCTTTAAAGCTTGCTCTGCGTTAACCGTAAAACACAATAAATAATGTATAGATAAATAGTTTTTATTGTTAAAGTCTAGGATACTTTTGTACAAGGTAGAGTCTTGTAATTGCAACTAAAAATATTGATGTCTTTACGTCACCGCTTGATATTTCCATATTCATAAGCAAAATGCTTTTTATCAAAGATTTTTTATTAAGTAAATTTTATGTAGATTTATATCATCGTCATATAAAATGAAAAGCTTTGAAGAATAAAAATCTATTTTAGAAATTTCTGACACAGGCACAAGTAAGTAGTTGCAATTACCAGTCCTGACGGGTAATTGCAACTAATTGCTCTTTTTTATTTTTTTTCTATAGGCGCAGCTACAGTTAAATTGAAAAAAATGTGCCTTGTTCAATATTTTAGAAGATTTTGTTTTCTAAGCCTTGGTAATAACGTTCAATTTTGCACTAAATCACTTTTCACCTTCAAATAGTGTTGGGAACTATGTTGTGATTTTATCGACTGGGTAGCAAAGTTAAAAGTCAGAAATACAGTTCTACCGATGTTTATATTCAGCGGAGCGTAATCAAACACAACATCGTACATTAATATTTATTTAAAGTAACGGAAATTAAAATAATCACTTCATACGTACTACACATTAAATAAACCAAGGTGATGTTACTGTCCAGAATTCCATCTATTAAATACCGAATTGGCCTGAAAATAAATAATTTATAATTCAATATATATATATTTGTCACAAAGGGCGAATTTTTGAAGGTGAACACTAGTATGAACAGTATATCTCTTTAGATAAAATATTTTATCGTAGTAGACACTTTCACATCACTAGTATTATCATACTTCATACAAAAGCAGTCAGATAATTGCAACTAACTTAAAAAGAAAAAAATTGTTGCAATAACCTGACTTTTGATTTTTGGTCTGGTAAATGTAACTGAACTCATACTTTTAGCTAGATTTATCTTGGAACGAAACAAATACGTAGAAAATAACTTACCGCTGCTCGATAATCACTCCCTTATGTAGAAACCTACCAAAAATCACAAAGAAAAAACAATAATTGCTAATTTAGGCACTGCGTGCACGCCACGTCACTCCAAGCAAAATGATGGTTTGACAAAAAGTCATGTCATTCACACAGTTCAATAGCTATCAGTGCCAGCTTTATTTTTTCAATAGTATTAAGATTGAAGAACAAAATAAAACCTGTCATGGTTCGAAATAGTGATGAGAGATGGAGTTATTTAAATTAGTTGCAATTACCAGATAGTTGCAATTACAAGACTCGACCTCATATTTTCTAGTATACCTACCTTTTATCCTTTTAAAATAATAGTTATATACAAAATGTTACGAAAAAGGTACAGTACCGCGCAATATCTCCTTTAGTAGTCCACTGAGTGGAAAGTGCTATTCAGATAAAATTTTATTGCGTTTTGGAGAAAGTTTTTTGTTGACGTCATAAAATTACGATCCATACTGTAGGAAGCTGCTCTAGGTATGCTTCAGTTCGTGCCGCTTTGAAAAGGTTCTGTCTTCACAAGTATATTAAAATGTATTTCTACATACATACAATACTCACGCCTTTTTACCTCCGGGGTAGGCAGAGACAACAGCCTGCCATTTGCTTCTGTCTTTATATACTTCACTAGCTTCCTCTACATTCATTAAACCTTTCATGCATTATATCACAGTCCGCGCGTTGCAGCGGTGACGAGTGCATGCGTGCGCACCGTCTCGTGATAAATAGTTGTGCAAAATGGCCACTAACGTAGTGAAATGTAAATCCTGCAATATTGTTATCAGTGAAGTGCTAGCCTTTGTCCAAAACAAACTGGACGTTATGGACGAGGAAAGTTTAGTGCGTTTGTGTGTTACCGGCTTCTCAACAGCTGAAATAGAATCCGCTAAAAACCTACTTTTTAGTGCTGTATCCACCAAGCAGAAAAATGTATTACGGAAAAGAAGCGGGAAGTCAAATCGTGATCTTTACGACGTGATATCGCTGTTTAAACAAACTGACCCAGAAGAGGTGCCAATATTTGTAGCAAAAGACCTCCACAAACTACCGCCAGTCACTTTTGACCATATAGATGTGACAAGGTTATTAAAGGACTTGTTAATAGTGCAAAAGGAAGTGTCAACTATTCGAGATTCGTACGTAACGTCAGTATAGTTGAATGAAATGAAAGATGAAATGAGGAATTTGGTAAAAGCATCCATTGTTGAAAACGTCGATGTAAATGTAAATCACAGAAGGGGAGGTAGTACAAGGGTTGAGAATTTTTGTATGGATAGTGGGCCGATAGGACTACCCCACATCCAAGAAACTGAAAAGGAAATTATTGAGCCGAGTCAGTGCATTCAATCAGATGATAATGGCACCAAGAAGGATAATAAAGAATCATCTTTTTCAAGGTCAACTGACGTGCAAAATTCGGTCCCCACCCAGCGGCTATCGGAGCAGCCAGTAGCTAAGGGTTGTGACACGACCTTTGTAAATGAACTAACTTTAGAAAAAAGCAGTAAATGTGAAAATAGTAAACAAATAAACTGGCCAAGTGCGAGTTGGACTCGCCCATGAAGGGTTTCGTAGCAGCAAGTAACATAAATACGTTCGCAGTGGTAGTGATTTTTCTAACCGAAAATTGCGGTTTATGACGTATTAAAAAAAAACTACCAGCTCTATCTCGTTCGAACCAATTATCGTTGGTAGTTTTCATGGCAATGTACATCATATAATTTATTTAGATTTATCATTCTCTTAGTTTAGAAGTTAGAGGGGGGGGGGGACACATTTTTCCACTTTGGAAGTGTCTCTTGCGCAAACTATTCATTTTAGAAAAAAATTATGTTAGAAACCTCAATAGCATTTTTGAAGACCTATCTATAAATACTACACACGTATGGGTTTGATGAAAAAAAAAATTTTGAGTTTCAGTTCTGAGTATGGGGACCCCCAAAATTTACTACTTTTTTTTTAGTTTTATATAAGAATCTTAATGCGGTTCACAGAATACATCTAGTTACCAAGTTTCAATGGCATTGGCCTTATAGTTTCGGAGAAAAATGGCTGTGACACACGGACGGACAGACAGACAGACAGACAGACAGACAGACAGACAGACAGACATGACGAATCTATAAGGGTTCCGTTTTTGCCATTTGGCTACGAAACCCTAAAAACGTTCGCGAACATTGTCAATGAGGGTGACATTTTTGAGCGCACAGAACCAAGTACCGAATGGGTAAGGGTTCAAAGAAAACGTTTGGCGAACCGGTTACTCGGCGAAAAAGGAAAAGCGGCACCTACCTCCAAATTTAAGGCAGCTGACAACAGAATTCCGCTATTTATAAATTATGTTGACAAGGAAACTAGTTAGAGTGATATTATTGATTATATTTTACAAAAAACTGACATAACCGTATCAATGAAGAAAATAAATATGCAGAAACAGCGATCATACAACGCATATAAAGTCTTTGTACCAAATACAAAATTGTCGCTATTTCTTGATGACTGCCTATGGCCTGAAGGAATACAATTCCGACGCTTTGTGTATTTTAATAGAAATAAGTATGACGAACACCGTAATGAGAAAAGAATTGAACAGACTGACTTGAAGGACTACGACATTAAATAGATTATTATGACTCACAAAAATAAAAATGATAATAACATTAGTTTATTAAGTTTCAATTGTCAAAACATAAAGAGGTCACAGGAATGTGTGCGGGGCCTGTGTTTACATGCTGACGTCATAGCACTACAGGAGACGTGGCTACTGCCACACGACCTAGGATTCCTGGATAGTATTGATGTGAACTTTTCTTTCACTGCCACTAGTGCAGTAGATGTCTCAGCGGGCATATTGAGAGGCAGAAGCTATGGAGGCGTGGACTTGCTGTGGAATAAAAATACTTTTCCTATTGTTACGGTGGTAAAGTGCAACAGCGTCAGAATGGTCGCAATCAAAGTGATGACGTTTGATACCGCGGTGTTGATATTCTCGGTGTATATGCCTACAGACTCAAGAGACAATTTAATCAACTTTACGGAGTGTTTAGCTGAGATTGTGGCTGTAATTGAAAGTCAGAATGTGGAGTCAGTGTACGTGCTTGGTGACTTTAACAGTCACCCGGGTGAGTTATTTTCAACTGAACTGTTAAATTTTTGTGCGGAACAATCATTGACTTGTATAGATATGCATATGTTGCCTAGTGATACGCATACATTCGTTAGTGGTGCGAACGGCAGCCACCGCTGGTTGGATCATTGTGTCGTAACTGACGCGGCGAGACAGTCGGTTGTGGGGTGCTCAGTTTTGTATGACGTTTTCTGGTCTGACCATATACCTATTGTAATTAAGTGTGACTTTGACAAATTAAAACCAATAGTGACTAAGAAAAATGTACTTGTAAATAAGATTAGGTGGGGGGACCGCAGCGAAAGTCAAATTAATTTATACAGAAAGTTATGTAATTCCAATCTAAGGAAAATGGACTTCCCGATTGATTTCATGTATTATAGTAATAAAATGTGTAACGAACCGTCGCATAGAACCGCTTTGAATAAAATGTACGACGACTTTGTCACAGTGCTCGCACAGGCGGCGGAAAGTACCTGTTGTGTTGGTATTCGGCGTAAAGCTCGGTATATAACGGGATGGAATAAATATGTATTCGGCGCTCACCGGGCGGCTCGACTCTGTTATAGTGCATGGCTGTTCTGTAACAAACCACGAGCTGGCAGGGTTTTCGAGGATATGTGCGAGTCGAAACGTATTTTCAAAAGAAAGCTTAAATGGTGTCAAAGAAATCAGGAACAAATTAAAATGAATATTATTGCACAACAACACGCGAATAAAAATTTCTCGAAATTTTGGAAATTAAGTAAATCAGAACATAAACCGAGCCTTCCGGTGAGCGTAGGTGGGTTGCATGAGCATAGGGATATAGCAAATGCTTTTAGGAACCGTTTTCAGGTGGATACACCTCTGTCGGCGGGTGGGCTTTCTCAGCCGGGTGTGCCCACTGCTGCGACTTGTGACTCGGAGATAAGTGTCACGTTTACTGCTAGTGAAATCGCCTCCGTAATAGATGGCATGGTCAGAGGTAAATCGCCGGGTCACGATAGTCTCAGCATTGAGCACCTGCGGTATGCGGGTCCACATGTACCGAGAATACTAGCCATGCTGTTTAATTTGTGCATTTGTCATTCCCATCTGCCGGAGAGATTGATGCGTACCGTAGTTGTGCCTATTATTAAAAATAAAACGGGTGACTCATCAGACATATCCAACTATAGGCCGATCTGCCTAGCTACTATTATTGCTAAAGTGCTGGATAGCCTGCTTGACGGACACTTGGACAAGCATATTAAGCTATGTGACGAGCAATTTGGATTCAGACAAGGACTCTCAACAGAGAGTGCAATACTGGCCCTCAAGCAGACTGTCCAATACTATACATCTAGGAAGACACCAGTATATGCCTGTTACCTTGACCTTTCCAGGGCATTTGACCTGGTGTCATATAGTGTGCTGTGGGAAAAGCTACGAAGCACCGGGGTACCTGGGGAGATTGTATCTTTACTGGAACATTGGTATGGCGGACAGATTAATGCTGTGAGGTGGGCTGATACGCTCTCGGACGAGTACGTGTTGAGGTGCGGTGTGAGGCAGGGGGGACTGACTTCGCCGCGTCTCTTCAATCTGTACATAAACCAGCTGATCGAGGGGCTCAGCAGCACCAAGATTGAATGTCACATAGATGGAATTTGTATTAATAATATAAGCTATGCTGACGACATGGTGCTGCTGAGTCCCTCGATCAAAGCGTTGAGGACTATGATTAGTTTATGTGAGTCGTATGCTGGGGCCCATGGACTTAAATATAACACGGTAAAAAGTGAGTACATGGTGTTCAAGGCGGGGAATAAGTGCTACACATCAGTGCCAAGTGTTTACTTATGTGGTGCACCGTTAAAACGAGTAATATCTTGGTCACTGGGTAACGGACGAATTGAACGATAATCTAGATATTGAGCGGGAGCGTAGGTCGCTGGCTGTTCGATGTAATATGTTGGCTCGTAGGTTCGCACGTTGCACGTTACAGGTGAAGGAGACGCTTTTTAGAGCCTACTGCCAGTCCTTCTACACGTGCAGCTTATGGGTTAACTATACGCAGAGGGCATACAGCGACCTGCGTGTCCAGTATAATAATGCGTTCAGGGTGCTGATGGGCTGGCCGCGGTTTTGCAGCGCGTCTGGCATGTTTGCAGAGAGCAATATTGACAGCTTTGCAGCGATCATGCGGAAGCGTTGTACATCCACGCTGCAACGATTACGATCCAGTACCAACGGTATCCTGAGCGTATTATCCGAGAGGTGGGACTCCCCGATGCTAATGAGGTGGGTGCGACTACATGTCGTTAAGTAGCTATTATTTTCTGTTTTAATTTGACTAATTTTAATGTTTCATGAAAGATTTAATGTATGTTTTAATTTGATTATTGCTGTTTATTTGAATTATTTGAATTGATTTAATATAATTTGATTTGATTTAATTTGATTTGATTTAATTTGATTTAATTTGACTTGATTTAATTTAATTTGATTTAATTTGTTTTGATTTGGACATTTTTGATATAAGTAATTATAAATGGTTTAGTATGAATGGTTTAAAGTAAATGAAAATGTTTATTCTACTAATATAGCTGATTTGATTTTAAAATTCTTTATTTAGCATTAATTTTACAAATTCGTTAACAAAAGATCTTATTCATTTTGTATACACTTATATGAACTTATTATGAACATTTAGACTAAACGTCTTTAGAACATATATTTCTTAAATAACAACACAATTGAATTACCATGCGCAACCAAAGTAAACAAGATAATTTGCTACATGTACACCTTTATGATAGAATGTGCACGTCTTAGAATGGACTCACATTACATTTATTTTGATAGGTACTTATGAACTATATAAAAGTAAACAAAATTATACTTAGGTATAAATAGAACAAAGTCATTCTTACAAAATTAAACAACATTGCTATGTACTAGTTTGTTATAAATTGCAAAACGGGTAGGCGAATGATAAAAATGATGCGACTCGAACGAAAACGCATCTTGTGTTACAAAGGCCGACGTCACGATGCATTGAGGAAGTAGTGATGCGGTAGGCGGTATCGATATTTTGTCAAGTACGGGAGTGTCGATAATCTGCTTTTGCCTATGTTTGAGATTAAAGGATTCTTATTTTTAGGATTTCTATATAGATAGAATTTTCTGGATAATTTTAATATATAATCTTTAAGTAATGGGAATTTTATACGATTATGTAGTTTATTTAAATTTGTACGAAATTGGGTATTGTATGATATTTTAAGAGCTTTGTTTTGGACAACTTGAAGTTTATTATATTTAGTGTCAGATATACAGCACCAAGCCGGTGCCGCGTAGGTGAGACACGGCCTCACGAGAGTGGAATAAATTCGTAATTTTGTAAGTGGACCAAGAGGGGATTTGCGATTTAAAATAGGTCGTAATGAATTTAGAGCTTTAGTACTTTTCGCTATAAGTGCCTCAGTATTTTTATTCCAATTTAATCGATTATCCAGAACAAGACCTAAATATTTAACAGATAGACTCCAAGGAATATGGAAATTATTTATTTTTACCAATATTTTCGGCAACAAACGTTTTGAGGTAAACAAAATAGATTCCGTTTTTGTTGCATTTAGTTTCAATTTCCATGATGTAAAGAAATTGCTCAGAAGTTCTAAAGAGAGTTTTAATCTGCCTATAATAATATCGACGTCTTGGTCACTTGTGTAGGTAGCTGTATCATCTGCGTAGACAGCAAGATGACAGCGTGGTTGTTTCGGAATATCATTCAAGTATAAAATAAATAAAAAAGGACCAAGGATTGATCCTTGGGGCACGCCAGCGGGCATGATATATGGAGCAGAATGTGTTGTGTCAATATAAACAGTAAAGGTACGATCTTTTAAGTAATTTTGTATAAGTTTAACCAAAGGTAGGGGTACTTTGCAAGCAATAAGTTTGTGTAAGAGGCCTTTATGCCAAACAGTATCGAAGGCTTTTTCAATGTCCAACAGAACCATGCCAGTAGATAGTCCTAGATTCAGGTTGTGGGTTATATGCTCGGCCACTCTAGTTAATTGTTGTGTGGTTGAGTGGGAGCTTCTGAATCCAAATTGTTCAGGGATCAGTAAATGATTTACAGTTTTAGTCAGACGTGATAAAATAATTGCTTCAAGGAGCTTGCTGATGCTTGGCAATAAACTTATAGGTCGATAGCTGCTTGGCACAGCTGGGTCTTTACCGGGCTTCTTGATAGCAATGACTTTAGCACTTTTAAGAGATGCTGGGAAATAATTAAGTCGAAGGCAACTGTTAAAAATTTTTGTTATCTGGACTAACATTTTTTGAGGTAGATTTTTAAGTAATAAATTTCCTATTTCATCGTGTCCTGGGGCTTTATTAGGTTTTAATTTATTTAAAAGTTTCCGTATTTCCTTAGGTCGGACTAGGTGAACAAAATCATCAGTTGAGGAATGGTCAAGTCCTTTCACTGAGTCAATTACAGCAGACTCAATATCATCACCACTTACCCATTGAGTTGTAAGGTTCAAGTTCTGCAGAAAGGTGGTCGCTAGGACTTCGCACTGTTCCTCAACAGAGGACGTGAATTTATTGTCAGTTACTTTAAGAGGAGGGATAGACTGGGACTGTTTATTGACTGATCTAACCACTCGCCATAAGTCAGATTTCGGATTGTCAACTTTAGATAATTTGTTATTCCAGATATTGTCGTTAAATTCCTGTATCTCACATTTTATTGATTTTTGAAGTTTATATACTTGGGTGAATAAGTCTTTTCTATAAATTGGTCTACGTTCTTTTAGCGCTAGGGTTTTGATCGAGTTTTTCATTTTAATATTGTTTCGAATACGTCGAGGGAGTTTAAAGGCACTTACGGTACTCAATTTAGGAATGGCCACGTCACGGGCATGAAGAATTAAGCTAGTAAGATGTTCCAAGGACATATTGATAAAATCAGGACTATCAAAAGTTTCGACGGTAAGATTGAGATTTTTGTTTATAAACGTTCTATAAGCGAGCCAGTTTGCGTTGCGGTAATTGTGAATTACTCGTTCTTGTCGAGGCACATCTCCATTAACTTGAAAGATAACAGGTAAGTGGTTCGAGGCCAGACCTGTTAAGGTACGAAGCTCACTAAGGTAGAGAACATCTTTGGAAATGGCAATATCAGGAGTAGATGGGGTATTAGAACTATTATAATGGACAAGAGTAGGGAGTAATGGGGCCAGTATTTCATAGTCATTGGTTATCATGTGGTTAAATAAGATCTCACCATGACTGTTAGCAGCCACACAATGCCAGTAGGGGTGCTTTGAGTTCAGGTCGCCCATGAGTAAAAGTCGTTTATTAGTGTTTATTATGGCATCTAGATCATCAGAGATCAAGGGCAAGTTAGGTGATTGATAGGCCGAAACGATCGTGGTTTTACGCCCTGAGATGAGAACTTCTATACCTACGCATTCTAAATTTTTGGTTGGAGGCAATGGTAGAAAAGTGTGGGAGATATCTGACTTTACTAATATCGCAACACCCTGTCCGTAGTTGTCAAGTATTTTGTCTTGCCGGTAGCAAGTATACCCAGGAGTATCCAATTTGGATTGCGGTGAAAGTTTAGTTTCAGACAATGCTATTATGTCTGTAGACAGATCACTAGCCAGATTAAGCAGTTCAGTAATTTTGGGACGAATGCCATCTGCATTCCAGTACAGCAAATTTATATTATTAGGATTAGACATATTGACCGAGGTGTGTAATAATGAGAATTACTTTGTCCATCATACTATGACAATTTACAAATTGATTTTTGATATTCTTAATGGTCATGAGAATCTCTAGCATATCTTTCGTGGTTTGATCATGAGTTCCTGTTTGTGCGGTTGATTTTGAAGGATAGTTGGTTTCTTCATAACCCGAGTTGGGTTTGTCTTCTGTAGAGACCACAGCATTCCAGGACCGACCGTTAACGTAGGCAGGTTTTGACATTTTGTAGGTTCTTGCTTTGTGTTGCTCTTGACGCTCCCTTAGGATTCCAAGATATTTCTCACGCTCTTTACACTGTCTAAAGTTTGCAGGATGGTCTTCACCACAATTACAGCATTTGGCCGGATCGTCACGAGTTTTCTTAGGACAGTCTGCGGTGCGATGCTGTTCCGTACATTTTACGCAGCGTGGCGACAGGTTGCAATTTTGAGAGGAGTGACCAAAGCCTTGGCATCGATAGCACTGGGTGCCGTAGCGGTTGTTACTCTGATACTTTCGTATTTGTACTACCGTATTACAGAGGAGTTTGATTTGCCGAAATTTGACAAAATCTGTGCCTGGTGGAAGTTGAACCAGAAATGGAGGACAGTATGAAGGTTTATCGCTTGGTACTTTCATTTTACGCACAGCGACGTTAGCGAACCCCAGGGAAAGAAGTTCGCCTTGGAGGACGTCTTCCACATATTCAGGGAGACCAAATATGACGGCTTTATACAGTTTCTCATCCTTACGCGAGAAAGTATGAAATGGGATATCACGTGACCGGAGACCCTCTTTCACAAGTTGATGGCTTTCTGAACTGTGACATAAAACTGCTAGTGCTTTCTTACCACGGTACTGGAGGTGGAAACTTTTAGAGAAGGTGGCAATGGTAGTCTTGATGTATTCGTGTGTCCAGGTGGGTTGTATCTCCAGGATGATCGGCGGGATGCGATTTGTCTTCTTGGGTGCAATGGCCTCCCGGAACTTGGTGGATGAGTCAGAGTTAGGTTTCTCACCTTCTAATTGCTGGAACCTGTTAGACGTCTTGATCGGATTAGATGTTCGTTTTTCCACTGGACGTGCTGCATATTTCGGTATCTTCCATTCGCTGGTGTCAGAAGGTTCTTCAAGGGGGCGTTTGCCTAACGAATTGGAACGTGTTAAGAATCGATCCATTTCGCTGCACTTATCGACAAGTGACAAGTCGACAGGTCGACTTGTCCCATCACTATTTTTGAGAGCGCGGTAAACCGGTCGGGTAGGTAGGAGCAGTGCAAGCGACGCGCGCGCGGTGCGACCGTGTTGAGTGCGCCGCACGCACGGAACGACTGAGATATAGAACTAATATAGCTAGTAAGACACAATGTACCTACTAATCACATATGGATGCAAAATCTGAAATAAATGAATATTATTATTATTATGTCTCTTCTTTTCTCGGGTATCTTCTTTTTTTTTATTGAAGATACCCGGTCTTTTGGTAGGCTTACATGATGACATATTGGTCCAACACGCAGAGGCCCTTTGAGATTTTTAATGTATTGGGCAATGGGACCCCCACTGCAGACAATTTCACAACCGCCTTATGTAGAAGAACGGCAATGGACTGCCTACAATGGGAGCTAAACTATTGTAAAATATGCTAAACTACAAAATGGGCTATTGAATTGGGGGTTAAAATGGACTGGGTGATTTGATCTATGGATAAAGACGGCGTCTGCCATTTCAATATCTTATTATTAAAACATTGGCAGACGGTGACTCGCCACTTCACTACATGGGCCCCCTATACAATCGCCATAGGCCCGTAGGCCTGCAAGGCGACAGAGGGCAACACCGGTGTGAGAGGCTAGGGGTGTCGAGCGGTGCGGCGCCGGTTTCGCCATCGCGGGTTAGACCCGGAGCGGGTTTCCCCGTAATTATGCCCTTGAAAATGACACTTCCACCCCCGAGAATATAGCTCTGGCTTCCTCCCTCTGACCAGCCAATTAAGGCAAGCCAGAGTTGAGATTTGCTGCACTCCCGGGAGTACAGTCTCCCGTTAGCCCATTAAATGCTAACTGGTCGAGGAGCGCAACAAAACTCTAAGGAATCGGGACCGATGTGTAGCCACGCACATTCAGCTCGCCACAAGCTGCCCTGCGGATGTGTGCTTTTCTATAACCTTGTAAGATATTTTTTGTTGATCTCAAAAAGTGGATGACTCAAAAAGCAAATCTACTATGCCCTCATAGGGATGCGTTAATCCCATGAAAGGATAACGACTGTCCACGAGGGTAAATATATTTACTTATTATTATTATTCCTCTTTATTTAATTATTTACATATAAATTTACATTTTTAAATATACATATAAAAAAATATATTTAAAAATATAAAAAAATAGTATCCCACCGGCATCGGGTACAGGGACCAAGCTACCGGTGGTCAGGGCTCCAGAGACAGGAATCGCCTCACAATACGTGCCGTGCTCAGCAAAACCGCCTTTTGCATCAAACCCTTGACCCAACTGCCTAACGCGAGCCTCTTAAGATGTTGATCGAGGCTCTTGGCGATCAGACCGTGTGCTGATACGACTATCGGAACAATAATCGCTGAATCCACATCCCACATGTCGACAACCTCGTGAGCTAAGTCCAAATATTTCAACTGTTTATCTTTTTCTGCTTTCACGAGATTTTCGTCATGTGGGACGGTTATGTCAACGATTATTGCGAGGCGCTCTGATCGATCTATTACCACTATATCAGGCTTATTGGCTACAATAGACCTGTCAGTGATAATAGATCGATCCCAATACAATGTGACACGACCATTTTCAAGAACTGGGTCGGGTACATACCTGTAATACGGTACCTCCGAATCAACAAGTTTATACTTTAGTGCAAGTTGCTGATGGACAATCCTGGCTACTTGGTTGTGTCTATGCAAATACTCGCCGTTGGCAAGACGAGGACAACCAGAAATAATATATCTGAGAGACTCCCCCGGTAGGTGGCATGCCCGACATATGTCAACCGTACCATCTCTCAAAATATATGTATTTCCGATAGTTATTCGTCATAACAACTTCGTCTGTAATCGCACAAACAAAACCTTCGGTTTCGCCGAACAAATCGCCGAAACGTAGCCAGGAGACAGATGCTGTTAAATCTACATCGGGCCCGTGTAATGCCCGATAAAATCGTCCATGCAGCTCTTTGCTCTGCCATATCTCCTTGCGATCAGTAGTACTGAGTATTACTGGTTTGCGCCAGTTCTCTTTGGCAAGAGCAAGTGGGGTCAGTCCGTTATCTACTGCTACCACATCCCGATGCATACCCACGTCAGTATGGAGAAAATATTCTCTAAGGTTGTATACCTCACGATTGTGTAAGGTCTTGGCATTCAAAAAGCCGCGACCTCCGCACTTTCGTGGGATATACAACCTCATTACAGACGAACGCGGATGATGCATTCGGTTTATGGTCAATAGCGAACGGACTTTTCTATCCAGGGCATCTAATTCAGTCTGAGTCCATCTAAGTATGCCAAAGGAATAGATCAAGAGTGGCATGGCCCAACCGTTGATAGCCCGCACCTTGTTACCGCCCGATAAAAGACTTTTCAGTACTTTTTTCAGGCGGCCAAAGAAACGGTCCATCAACGTTTGTTTCATGCCTATCTCTGTAATGCCTAATGCCTGCGACATACCTAGATATTTATAGGTTTCAGTTGCGGAGAGAGATTTTAGTTTTGTGAAATCTGAAAGTTGAACTCTTTCAGATTCCACAATTCGTCCCTTCTTTACATGCATGACTGCGCATTTATCTACACCAAATTCCATTTTGATAGAATTACTGAAAGCTTCTGTGACTTTTAGTAACTCTATCAAGTGGGAATCAGTGGAGGCAAATTATTTCAAGTCATCCATGTATAGAAGGTGGGAAAAAACTTGACCTCCTCTCCGCAACTGATAGCCTAACCCTGTACCCTCCAGTAAAGTACTGAGAGGATTCAGTGCCAGGCAAAACCATAAGGGACTCAGACTGTCACCCTGAAATATACCCCTCTTGATCTTAACAGGTTCACCATTTCCAAGAACCTGACGACATCCTGGATAAACAAGAGCCGTTGTCCATTGCCCCATACATGCCCTCAAGAAGGTGCTAAGAGTTGCATCAACTTTATACAACTCCAGCACCCTCAACAGCCATGTATGTGGTACTGAATCATAGGCCTTCTTGTAATCAATCCAGCATGTCGTCAGGTTTTTTCGGTTACGACGAACCTGCTGATTAATGGCCATGTCAAGAATAAGGAGTTCTTTAGTACCACGTGACCCGCTTCTACATCCATTTTGAGAGTACGACATTACAGAGTTATTTTCAATGTGAGTTGCTAATTTTACTCTCAAAATAGATGTAAGAAGCTTATAGACCGTTGGTAAACAAGTTATCGGTCTATAGTTTTTAGGGTCCGTAGTACTACCAGATTTGTGGAGAAGGTGGGTTAATCCCGAAGTCATAAAAGATGGAAGCGACCCTGACTCAAGTGATGTCTGGAAGCAGGATGCCAAACAAGCATGTGAGCTACGGAACCATTTCAGCCAAAAATTGTGCAGTCCGTCCGGCCCAGTTGACTTCCAATTGGGCAACGAACGAACTGCACTAGCTATGTCACTAGATGTTATGAGGACAGGTTCCATAGTCTGTATAGACTCACATGACAGCTCGACATCCCGCATCCACTCGCACTCTGTATGACCAAAGGTACCGACCAAATGCCTCGCCAGAATGTACTAGTGGCTTCGGCATCCGGTAGGCAACCATTAGTCATACTTGAATCGGGTTGCTCCCATCTCCTATACACCCACCTCTCATCTTTTTGGAACGAGCGATTCTGATTATAGCGGTCCACTCTCTTCTTGTACCTCCGTATACGGTTTGCCCACGCATAAATTTTCTGCTTTAGGTAGTCAATACGTTCTGTGACCCGTATTGTGTATTCGCGAGGACTAATCTCAGTCCCCGCGAATGCACGAGTCACAAAACGCATGACCCTAGGACGAGTATTACCCGCCCTATAGCAGCTTAGTTTGCTGATGAGGACCCTAGTCTCGGCGATGCGACGCTCAATTCTGCATTGCCAGACTGGAACAGAGTTAAGTCTAGTAACTGGCTCAAATTTTGGAAATTTTACACCAGCTACTTGACATACTGCTACAGCCGCGCAATACAGAATTGAGTGTGCATCACTTATTTCTACACAAGTAGTAAAATAACTTGACAGAATCGAATCCAGGGCACCCACCAGCGCCAAATTCTTTTTATGCGTAGGCAAACGCGGTATACGTGGACGACATACGGGATCACAGAACCTATACTCCTGAATCGCTTGTTCCAAAAAACTCCTTAGTTCGTCATTGTCCCAATACAATGACGAATTAAGGAGTTTTTTGGAACAAGCGAACAAGCGAGCCCTACTTACCGTTGTAACAACATCATCCACTACTTCGTCAATGGGCACGATAGGTGGTAATTCGTTTATAATAACTTCACTAGATACACTAGGTTGAGACAAAGTAGGGATGACAATGTTACACTGTACTTCTGAGCGAAGCCTCTCAAGAACAGCATCATCCAACATATGACTACGTTGTATGACCCGCACTTGATCCGATAGCCGTTGTGCCGAAACGTTGACCGTTGGTTCAATATGTCAATTATTATTATTATTTCAACCTTTCATGTATTTCTATTGCTGAGAAATCACGCCTTTATCGTGGTTCTAAATTAAGTCGACAATTTACACAATAATAAATAAATAATAAATATTCACGGACATCTCACACAACGCTATCTGTGTCCAACTTATTTACATAATACATAGCAAACATAATACATATATACGTATATATAACGTGTATATAACTACCTAATTTGTAACACTCTACGCCACCATTTTTCTTACATTGTTAGTACCACAGTGACGGCGTTAAGAGTATGTGCTAGATCGCGGTATGAATTCTGAATCGCGATATTAAAATTCTCTTCGGATAGTTTATAAGCAACGTATTGGAATTGTAACATTTTGTCCTATTAAACAGACTTGGGGTGTCCCTCCAAGTGGGAAATCTGTTTAGTTTTTGATTTATTATTATATGAATATACCCCTTGACCCCCTAGTTTCCCGGTGGTTAACCATGGTCCTTTGAGACGGATATTGGCAGGTGTTGTCCATTGAAGAGTGAGTAACATCAACCTAGTATCACTCGTTGACGATAACGGGACCCGTGACGGGCGATACTGAGGGAGGAACACACTAAAGAGGAACAGTAGCAAAGCTGAGGACTAGCTCTGCTTTGCCTACAGATGACAAGCAGTCGTAAGGATAAAGAAGAAGAAAGAAGAAAAAGAAATTTATTTCACATAGGCATTTACAGATGCTCTTGTAAAATGTCCAGAATATAAATCAAAATCTACCACCAGTTCACAACGCGACCCACCTGAGAAGAACTGGCAAGAAACTCAGCGGGTTATTCTTTTTAGAGCTCTATTTACAAAATGAATCTAAAAACTATGCATTTGACAATTTTTTGAGAATCCAGTAGAGCAGGTCATTTCCAGGCTTCTCCATCCAACAAATAATCACCAATTGTATAGTAGCCCCTGCAGTACAATTTACTTTTTACAACCTTTTTAAATTTATTAAGGGACATACTTTTAATTTCGTCTGGTAGCCTGTTGTAAAAGCGTATACAGTTACCCATGAAAGAATTGCTGATTTTGTGCAATCTGCTATGATAAACAGCAAGGTTACTTTTATTTCTAGTGTTGACTTGGTGTCTATCACTTAACTTAGCGAATCTATGTAAATTTCTTTGTACGTACATAAGATTCTCAAAAATGTATTGTGATGCTACTGTAAGAATTTTAACCTCTTTGAATTTCTCGCGCAGAGAGACCCTTGGACCTAATCTATATATAGCTCTTATGGCCCGCTTTTGTAAAATAAAAATTTTATCTATATCTGCAGCATTGCCCCACAGTAGAATACCGTAAGACATTATGCTATGAAAGTAACTGAAATAGACTATTCTAGCCGTATCTACATCCGTCAAGTGCCTTATCTTTTGTACAGCAAATGCTGCTGAACTTAATCTATTTGCTAGTTTAACAATATGTGGACCCCATTGTAAACCAGCATCGACCGTTAACCCTAGGAACGTCGTTGATTCCACAAGTTCCAACACCCGACCATTAAGTTGAACATTGGTTTCTGACTGTGTTACATTAGGCAAGGTAAATTTTATGCATTTAGTTTTATTATCATTCAGTCTAAGATTGTTAGTGTTAAACCAATGAACCACTTTCAAGATTGCGTTGTTGACATCGTCATAGTTATCTATTTGTCTTTTAACTTTGAAAATCAAAGAAGTATCATCTGCAAACAAAACAATCCTGTTGTTGTCCCCCAGGTAAAAGGGTAGGTCATTAAAATGTATAAGGAATAAAAATGGTCCGAGTATTGAACCCTGTGGGACGCCCATAGTAACTACAGAGCCCTCCGAGCGTGTACCATTAACATCAACCCTCTGAATTCTATTGTTCAAATATGAAGTCAGAAGATCGAGAGCCTTGCTTCTTATGCCATAATGGTGTAATTTCCTGATTAATGTTTCATGTTGGACACAATCAAATGCCTTGGACAAATCGCAAAACACACCAATTGCATCTTGTTTATTCTCCCAGGCCTCGTAAATACATTTCAATAACTCTACACCAGCATCGGTAGTCGAGCGTCCTTTAGTGAAGCCAAATTGTTTCTCATGAAACAATTTGTGACTATTAAAATAGATCAGCATCAGCTCTAGTATTAGTTTTTCAAATATCTTGCTCAAGGTCGGCAACACCGAGATAGGTCTGAAATTACCCGGATCTGAAGTACTGCCAGCCTTGAACAGTGGTATAACTTTACTGTGTTTCATCAAATCAGGAAATACACCACTTGAGACGCAATCGTTAAACACAGCTGCCAAGTGGGGGGCAATGACATCTATAATACTTGATACGGATTTTACTGATAGCTGATATACAAATACTGTACATATAAGGAAGTGAGTGATTGTGAAGAGAAAAAACCGTGAGTACTGTCATTCCTATCTATCACGCAAAAGTGCATCTTATTTCTATGGTGAAATATACTTTAAATAATTGTGAAGTAATCTTGAGTAAGTGAACGGCCTAACTTGGAACATTGGTTAATATTAAGAAAATCGGCAATTTTGAACCTTATAGTGAAGAACTTGGACACTTATAATATTTTATTGAACTTTTAACACTTTGATTATTTTCTATAAAAAATATTGTAGACTTAGAGTAATTTTACTGTGTGCATGCTTAGACTTAGTTAGATTTAAGGCAAATATTGTTCCGACGGGGAACCTATGCCCGATTTTGTATCGAAATTACAAGGTAAAAAGACTTAGAAAAAATCTGCCTTTGTTTACATTAACTTGTAAAATTTTCGCTTAGTTACTTTGCCTGAGAACATTTTTATATTTTGGGACTTGTAGCATTTTCTGTTTTGTTTACATGAACTTTTAAATTTTTTAGACAAATTCTCTCCTTGGGTGTTGCGTGAACACTTGGGCTTGTTAAGGTAGTTCGCACTTTAAAGTTTTTTTGGTATTTTGTTTTATATTTATTTTTGTGTTTTGTTTTTATTCATTATGTCTTCGGTAGCGTCTTTAGTTTTATTACAGGATGATCTGCATAACAGATTATCTAGAACAAAAATTAATTTTAAGAAATCACCCAAAGAGCGCCTTACGCAACAATATATTGAAACGCGGTTAGACAATATTGAGGAAATGTGGTCTCAATTCAATTTAAATCATACGAATTTAGTTAAGGATTTTGGAGCTAAAGCTGAATTTATATCTTCACCATATTGTACTAAGGAATTCTATTTTCTAACTGAGGACTTGTTCTTGGACTTAAAGAGTGATTTAAAGGCGGCTTGAATAAGTTTAAAGATAGTAGCGCGACGACTCAAAATGCTGGTTCTAAATCGCAGAATAACTCTGAGTCAAAAAGCATGTTCATAAAATTGCCGCGTATAACCATTCCAACGTTCTCCGGTAAATACACCGAATGGCCTACTTTTAGGGATCTATTCCTTTCGGCTATTCACAATAACCTCAATGTAGACAAAGTACAAAAGCTTCACTATTTAAAAAGTTACTTGTCCGGTGAGGCGGAACAACTTCTGAGGCACATACCAATATCTGAATCCAATTATGATAGATGTTGGAGTCTACTGGAAGCACGATGCAATAATAAAAAATATCTTTCACATTGTATCCTCAGAAGATTGCTAAGTCAGAGAAATATTATAGGTGAATCAGCGAAGGGTTTAAAAGACTTTATCGATACCACTACTGATTGTTTGAACGCTTTAGTTAATTTGGGTATCGATGTTACATCATGGGACATATTAGTTATTCATATCCTGAGCTTAAAATTAGATACCGAGAGTCGGAAGGAGTGGGAACTAAAGGTCACTAGTAACATAAACTACCTACTTTTGACCAATTTAAAGACTTTTTAACTAGTAGATACAGGGCTTTTGAGTTTTTGGAGAATAAACCTATTAGAAATCAAAATGTAGATTCTTCTAAACCCAAGTCTTTTCACATTTCTACTGAATCATGTCCTTATTGTAAAGACTCTCTCAGGTTAGGTAATTGTAAGCAATTTGGTAGTAGTGACGTGGACACGCGGCGTAAATTTGTTCAGAATAACAATTTATGTTTTAATTGTTTGGGGCACAATCACTCTGTTAAGTCATGCAAATGTACAATCACTTGCCGAGTCTGTAGACGTAAACATCACTCTCTATTGCATTCCAAGGGTGCACAGGAGTCGCTTAAAGCAAATATAGAACCTGGATCGTCGAGTGCCGGCGATTCGCTGAAGGCAAATACAGTCCACTTCGAAGATGAAGCAAATGTCGTCTCTTGTTTTTCGAAGGGATCAGATAACAACCAGGTCTTGTTATCCACGGCTCTAGTTAAAGCTGTTTCGAAAACGGGAGTTCGGTATTTTGTTCGAGCCTTGTTGGACCAGGGCTCACAAGCGTCATTTGTTACCGAGGCTATTGTACAACGCCTAGGCCTTAAGAAGCAATCTGCTAAAGGGATAATATCTGGTGTAGGCGGAAGTAACAAATTGATTTCCAAATCGGTCGTTGAGGTGAAGATACGGTCTCGGTTGGATTCATCTGTTGAGTTAGTAGTAAAAGCTTATGTCCTAAAATCTATAACAACTCTCTTACCTGTCAAGGAAACGGCATTGGTGGAGGAGTCACTCATAGGTGATATTCAGCTGGCCGATCCCAAATATCATACTCCAGATAGAGTGGATATGTTGTTGGGTGCTGAAATATTCCCTCAAATAATCCAGAGCGGGCTTAGAAAATTATCCGGTGGTCTGGTGGTAGCACAATGTACAGCGTTGGGATGGGTTTTATCAGGCACGATAAATTCAGCCCCTAGTAGTACTTCAAATATTTCAGTATGTCACGTTCACCTTGACACCGAAGAAATGCTCAAAAGGTTCTGGGAGTTAGAGAAAGAACCAAATCAATTTAAAAAACTATTTACTGAAGAAGAAACTAGGTGTGAAGAAATATTTAAAACTACTACTGTAAGAGATAAGAGTGGAAGGTATGTTGTAAATTTACCTTTTCGGAGGGAGAATCCTAGTTGCAAATATGGTAAATCACGTGACCAAGCTATGAAACGATTTCATGAATTAGAAAATAAATTTCAACGAAATCCTGAATTGAGAACCAAATACTCTGAAGTGATTCAGGAGTATCTCTCGCTCGGTCACATGAAACCACTATCAGAGGTAGAAAAGCTAAATAAACACGCTGTCTACCTGCCTCATCGTGCCGTCGTGCGCAACGATAAGGATACGACAAAAGTACGTGTGGTATTTGATGCATCCAGTAAGGGTTGTATTGGATCATCACTTAACGATGATTTATCTATTGGACCTACCTTGCAACCGGACTTACGACATTTACTTCTTCGTTGGAGGGTTCACCCTATTTGCCTTTTTTTTTTCTTTTTTAACGTGAGGGAAAATCCTCGTAGGATGCTATGCTGGACTCTTACCGACTAAAAAACCTCACGTAACGCCCAACAGCCTATGGTTGAGAGCCCCGGGTAAGCCCTCAGGAAGGATGTCTCGTGACTCCCAACAGACCTACGGCCGCCACTGCGGCCTCGCCCAGGGGGTGGTTTGGGTGCAATCCCGCGTCTATGGGGGGTTTCGGGTGTGACCCCGCTTCTAAGGGGGGCGTGCGTGAGTTGCTCACGTCACGCTGCCGTCATGGGCCTGCTTCTGTAAGGACGGTGAGCGGCCCTCTCACCGTCCCCAGACCCCCGGTCATGGAGGCCGATAGTCCTCGGCGAAGACACGTCGGCGGCGCCCAAGGCGCCGACTGCGGAACTCGGGTGGGAGAGTTCTCTCCCGCACCCGGCCCGCCGCCTCCTTCGCGAGCATGACCTGCTCGCAGAAAGAGGCGGCGCAGTCCCACTTACTCCCGCTGGAGAGCATGGCTCGCACCATGGCCCCAAGCGAGAGAGTGTCCACGCCCAGACCCACTACGAGGACCTGGTGCTGTTGTGCCCATGCCGTGCACTCCACCAGTGTGTGGAGCGCCGTGTCATCGCTGCGGTCCTCGCAGTGCTGACACTCGGCCGTGGTTTCCCGGTGTTTTCGCCACAGATACCTACCAAAGCTACCGTGCCCGGTAAGCATCTGTGTCAACCGGTAGGAGAGAGCACCGTGTCTTCTCTCCAGCCACTCATCCATGACCGGTCTGACGGCCGCAATTGTGGCGAATCCCTCCTTTGGTTGCTCAAGTCGCACCTTCCATGTCTCCACGGTTTCCTGGTGGAGCAGGGTCCGCTGGGCCTCAATTTCTCGAGACGCAGGCCTTTGGCCCCGCTCCAGCGCCTCCTTGCGCCATCTGAACAGTGACGCAAGGGCTCTCGCTTCCAGGTCCCATGGAGGGGTCCCGGCTAGGAGACATGCCGCCTCACCGGAGATCGTGCGGTATCCTCTTATCACCCTGACGGCCATCACTCTCTGTGGGCTCAGAAGTCTAGCCTCATTGCTGGCCGTCAGGGTCTCCGCCCATACGGGAGCCCCGTACAGGGCCATGCTTCGCACGATCCCCAGGTACAGCCTCCTGTAGGGAGCGTTGGGTCCCCTGATGTTGGGCATCAACCGCGCGAGTGCGGCCGATGCTCCCCTCAGTTTTGGGACCAAACTTCGGAAGTGATGTCCGAAGTTCCACCGGCCATCGAGTACGAGCCCCAGATACTTCATCGAGGGCTCGATGCCGATGCTGACGCCCCCTATCACCCTATTTGCCTAATAGCGGATATTGTCAAAATATACTGGCAAGTAAGGGTAACCGATGAACACACTGATTTCCAACGCATCGTATGGAGAGACAGTAAGGAGGCTGAACTTCAGGATTACAAGCTGCTTACAGTAACGTTTGGGACTGTTTCCGCACCGTTTCTAGCAGTTCGATCGATGCATCAAATAGCGTACGATGAAGGCAAAAATTATCCTTTGGCTTCGGAAAGAGTTCTGAAAGATTATTATATGGATGATCTTATGACCGGCTGCGAGTCGATAGAAACCGGCATAGAAATCTACAGGCAAATGAATACATTATTAAATACAGCAGGTTTTGAATTGCAGAAATGGTCCAGTAACAGCAATGAACTATTAGAGAAATTAAAAGAACGAAAGTTCGAAGAAGGTAACACTGAAAATAAAGGTATTAAAATCAAGGAAGACGATGTTATAAAAGCATTGGGACTAACATGGAACCGGAGCAGAGACTTATTCCAGTATTCGGTTTAGCTTCAACTTTTACAGGAACCTATAGCGAAACGCAAATTACTGTCAGAGATTTCAAGGCTGTTTGATCCGTTGTGTTGGGTTGCTCCTGTGGTTATAATAGCAAAAATATTCATCCAGAAATTGTGGATAGCTGGGATAGGATGGGATGATCCTGTACCTGAAACAATTAAACAGGATTGGAATACTTGCCGGGACGAGTTACCAAATCTGACACGACTGACAATACCTCGATGGTTGGGTACGAATAGTAGTGACAAGCAGATCGACCTACATGGGATCTGTGACGCCTCAAAGGTGGCATACGCAGCAGTTATATACACACGGGTAGTCGATGCTGAAGGTAATATACATGTCACTCTACTCACAGCGAAAACCGACGTAGCTCCTATAAAAACGGTATCTATACCTAGACTGGAATTGTGCGGAGCAGTCCTACTGGCAAAATTAATGGTCGAAGTCTCTGAAGTCATGGGAATCGCTAAACCGAACCTATATTGTTGGACTGACTCAGAGATAGTTCTAGCCTGGTTGAACAGTCACCCTAGTAGGTGGAAAACTTTTGTTGCGAACCGTGTAGCCGAAATCTTAACTGTGACCGAACCTCAGCAGTGGAATCACGTTCAGTCGCAGCACAACCCTGCTGATTGTGCGTCACGAGGGCTTTACCCATCGGAACTGCTGAAGTCGAGGTTATGGGTGGACGGTCCTGTTTTCCTGCAAGAGACAGTAATCCGGGTTGGTAAGAGCAAGAGTATCACTACTTCAGTTGAAGACATTAAAAGTCATATAGTCTCGCAAGATAATGAGCACAATTGGATTTGGGATAAATATTCTTCACTGACCAGGCTGGTTAAAATAATAGCCTATTGTCGACGTATTGCGACCTGGAAGCTCCCTAAGGCTGAAAGAAATACTGGACATTTAACAGTGGAAGAGCTGCGTTTATCATTAGACACTTGTATCAGAGAGTGTCAAAAGCAAAGCTTTCTACAGGAAATTGCGGACATAAAAAACCATAAAGCTTTAAAGACAAAGGGTCTGAAGTCACTAAATCCTTATCTGGATTCTTCCAGTATTGTCAGGGTGGGCGGTAGATTGGAGCTCTCCGACCTAAACTTGTCTCGTAAACACCCAATTCTATTGCCGCAAAAATCAATTTTGACCGACCTTTTAATTGCTGATGCACATCGTATGACTCTTCATGGCGGACCCCTACTAATGATCAATTATTTAAATAGGAAATACCACATATTAGGAGCTAAGGACCGTGTTAGGGCTCACGTACGGAAGTGTGTGACTTGCATTCGGTACAATGCAACTTCCAAGCCACAGTTGATGGGGCAAGTACCAGAAGTACGGGATACAGCAGGCAGGCCATTTAGCAACAGTGGGGTAGACTACGCAGGTCCTATTAGCTTGAGGACGTCCAAGGGCAGGGGTCACCACGCTTATAAAGGCTATATTTGTCTATTCGTGTGCATGGTGACCAAGGCAGTGCACATAGAAGTTGTCAGTGATCTGACCACAGAAGGTTTCTTGGCTGCCTTTAAGCGACTTGTGGCTCGACGGGGTCATTGTAAAGGCATATGGAGCGATAACGGGTCCAACTTCCAAGGGGCCTCTAAGGAATTACAAAACTTATTTCAGTCTGAGAAATCAGGGATGGCTAAAGATATTGCGGAAACTTTTGCCAATGAGGGCACTGCATGGCACTATATTCCACCACATGCTCCGAACTTTGGTGGACTATGGGAGGCTGGAATAAAGTCATGTAAACAACATCTAAAAAAGGTAATAGGAAGCTCTACGTTGACTTATAAAGAGATGTCAACTTTATTAAGTCAGGCAGAAGCATGCCTGAACTCGCGCCCTCTTTCCCGACTATCAGAAGATGCTGTTGACGCCTTGACTCCAGGTCATTTTCTTGTTGGTGAACCACTTGTTGCCTGTTGTTGTTGCGTGGTGAGCACCAGATCACAGCTACGAAATGGCAAATATATCTGGTCTGAAAAGATGGCACTTGGTCCAAAAGATGTCACAAGACTTTTGGCGTCGTTGGTCAACGGAATATTTAAATACATTTCTTCACAGATACAAGCGCTCGTGGCCCCGCGGACTCAGTGTTCTGTAAACGATCACTGCAGTAAGCAACTTTCACTATGGCCGGTCCATGGATGGGTGACCATCCATGTGATCACTTTGTGACATTTATTTGAGCGTTTCCGTGCTTCGGAAGGCACGTTAAGCCGTTGGTCCCGGTTGCCAGTAAAATGGCAGTCGTTAAGCTAAGTTGAAGGCTTTATTTCAACAGCAGGCAGTCACAACCTGCGCCTGTCCATTTAAACACGGCAATACGGCTCACCACCTATTACGTGGGACAAATTATACAAAGGTGAAATGTGGGCATATAATATGCCTCTGCCTACCCCTTCGGGGATAAAGGCGTGACCATATGTACAGATACAAGTGGACAAAACAAGTTCCTGAACCAAGCATCGGAGACATTGTCTTGGTAAAGGAGGACAATTTGCCTCCATGCAAATGGTTACTTGGCAGAGTGATTGACAAGCACCCTGGTCGGGATGAGATAACACGTGTTGTTACGCTTCGTACCAGTACGTCCACTGCTGTCAAAAGGCCTACGTCAAAGTTGTGCATTTTACCTGTTAGTTAAGTAAGTTTTATACTTTTTAAAACGGCTTTCAAAATTTAAGAAACTATTGAATCATGTTGCGTTTTTAACATAAACAGCTTTTTGTTTTATATTGTTAGTTTTAAGGATAGACTATTGTTATTAATGTAAAGTCTTGGTAAACATACTGCAAAAGTTATATAGTTATAGTTTAAATTATCACTATTTGTGTTTATATCTTATAGGTTAAGCCTTATATTGAATTGGTATATCTCAATCTAGTTTGTGAGAGGATCTTGGTATGATTAATATTAATTTGCAAGCATTGTAGTTTTTATGGACATAGTTTCACAGTATGTCCTTGGTGGGCGGTATGTCCAACTTATTTACATAATACATAGCAAACATAATACATATATACGTATATATAACGTGTATATAACTACCTAATTTGTAACACTCTACGCCACCATTTTTCTTATATTGTTAGTACCACAGTGACGGCGTTAAGAGTATGTGCTAGATCGCGGTATGAATTCTGAATCGCGATATTAAAATTCTCTTCGGATAGTTTATAAGCAACTTATTGGAATTGTAACATTTTGTCCTATTAAACAGACTTGGGGTGTCCCTCCAAGTGGGAAATCTGTTTAGTTTTTGATTTATTATTATATGAATATACCCCTTGACCCCCTAGTTTCCCGGTGGTTAACCAATCTGATCCCAAAGTAAGCTAGGAATAACCTGCTTGTGTTATGGGTATCAGACCACGGATATTAATATTTATATACTTTTAAATACATACATATTATACACAGAAACACCCAGACTCTTGAGACAAACAATAAATCTTTTTCGTGCTTCAGGTTCATCATCACGCCTTTATCCCCGAAGGGGTAGGCAGAGGCATATTATATACCCACATTTCACCTTTTTTTATAATTTGTCCCACGTAATACGTTGTGAGCCGTATTGCCGTGTTTAAATGGACAGGCGCAGGTTGTGACTGCCTGCTGTTGAAATAAAGCCTTCAACTTGGCTTAACGACTGCCATTTTACTGGCAACCGGGACCAACGGCTTAACGTGCCTTCCGAAGCACGGAAACGCTCAAATAAATGTTACAAAGTGATCACATGGATGGTCATCCATCCATGGACCGGCCATAGTGAAAGTTGCTTACTGCAGTGATCGTTCACAGAACACTAAGTCCGCGGGGCTACGAACGCTTCAAACGCTTTTTTCGTGCTAATTATTAATATTTGTTCACCTACAAGATTGAATTTACTACGCTTGATAGTAAGTGGTCACTGTAGCCTATTGGGCGTTTGCAACACCGCCGCTACAACGAGACGCTACACTCGCGCTGCCGACCGTTCAAAAACCTTCTTCTCAAAAATGGTCTTAGAAGATTGTAGGCGTTTGAGAAAACCGCAGCAGGGAAATTTAATGCCTTAGATTTGATAGTATATCACTGTTTTCTGAAAGCCTCGTACATATATAGCTATTGAAATAATATATTCATAACTTGATTAATCTTCAAAAATGTATTTAAATTATTTAGTATACTTGGTGCGACGTCTGGACGTGGACACTCTCTCGCTCGAGACCATGGTGTGAGCCATGATCTCCAGCGGGAGTAAGTAGGACTGTGCCGCCTCTTTCTGCGAGCAGGTCATTCTTCACGAGGGCCGTAATTCTCCAGGCAACATGGATCCGTCTGGGTACAGGCATTGTAGAGAGGTGTACGTCCAGGAAAGGATTGCCTCAGTTCATTTTCGTGAAGGGGACGGCGGAGCGACAACGGGAGAGAACTCTCCCACCCGAGTTCCGCAGTTGGCGGCTTGGGCGCCGCCGATGTGTCTTCGCCGAGGAATATCGGCCTCCATGACCGGGGGCCTGAAAACGGTGAGAGGGTTGCTCACCGTCCTTACAGATGCAGGCCCATGACGGTAGCGTGACGTGAGAAATTCACGCACGCCCCACCATAAAAGGTTGGAAGGAAATTGGTGCGACAGTCTTGCACATTGTTTTCACTCCGTCCCTGGCCAAAAAATGATAGAAAAGTCAGAACTGTACATTGAAAATATTTGGTATAGTTTAAAGAGAATAAAATAAAATAAAAAAAAAAGACGTGTGGCACTCGGGGACTGCCGCGGTAAAGCTATTACATAGCATTTTTTACCAACTATGCTAGTATAATTATTTCTATATAAGAATACTAACTGATGCTCGCAGCTTCGCCCGCGTAAAATTTGTTACCGTGGGAAGTTATTCCCGGGATAAAAGGTAGCCTATGTGTTATTCCAGACTATAATGTATCTCTGTACCAAATTTCAGCCCGATCCGTTCAGCGGTTTGAGCGTGAAAGAGTAACAAACATCCACACTCACAAACTTTCGCACTTATAATATTAGTAAGATTTTAAGGCCTATGTTCAACAAAGTAAAGTACCAAGTACCTACTTGACTGTGGACATTTGGGCTTTTGGGCTTTTGGACTTTTGGCCTATTGGCCTTTTGGACTTTTGGACTTTTAGACTTTTGGACTTTTGGACTTTTGGCCTTTTGGACTTTTGTACTATTGGACTTTTGGACTTTTGGACTTTTGGACTTTTGGACTTTTGGACTTTTGGACTTTTGTACTTTTGGACTTTTGGACTTTTGGACTTTTGGACTTTTGGACTTTTGGACTTTTGGACTTTTGGACTTTTGGACTTTTGGACTTTTGGACTTTTGGACTTTTGAAGACCCAAAAGTCCTCAAAGACCGGGACTTTTGGACTTTTGAAGACCCAAAAGTCCTCAAAGACCGAAAAGTCCCAAAAGTCCCAAAAGTCCCAAAAGTCCCTAAAGTCCCAAAAGTCCCAAAAGTCCCAAAAGTCCCAATAGTCCCAAAAGTCCCAAAGTCCCAAAAGTCCCAAAAGTCCCAAAAGTCCCAAAAGTCCCAGAAGTCCCAAAAGTCCCAAAAGTCCAAAAGTCCAGAAGTCCTAAAGTCTAAAAGTCCAAAAGTCCAAAAGTCCAAAAAACCAAATTCCAAAAGTCCAAAAGCCCAAAAGGCCAAAAGTCCAAAAGTACAAAAGTCCAAAAGTCCCAAAGGCCAAAGTCCAAAAGGCCAAAATTCCACACCACCTAACCTCACCACACCCCACCTCACACCAATTCACCTCACCACACCCCACTTCACTTCACCCCACCCTACACACCTCAGCCCACCCCACTTCACCCTACTTCACTTCATGTACATAGGTACACGTTATGCAAACGCTTACGTGTACACGTTGGTATATGAAGTGTGAGATACACGAACGTGGCCGAGCGTGGCCGAAGGTAGCCGAGAGTGTGATTTATTTTCGTGACACAATTTCTGGATTCGGTCTCCACGCAAGGCCCGCGATAGAAGCTATGCAATAGCTTAATAGGTATTTTGTTTTAGAACTTTTTAAGAAGAACAATTATTTTGTAATAAATTATTTTTATGTAACTTCAACCATTTACGCAGAGGCGCAACGGATACTCTTATAACGATTAAATGTTTTCCGTTTTCGAAACATTGCTCATTGCTGCACCGCTCCTATTAATCTTAGCATTATGTTATGTAGCCTATAACCACTATCAATAAATGTACCTACTTACTATCCAACAGTTTTTGAAACCCTACCAGTAGTTTCAGTAAGGCTTGCCTTGGTATGATGTGATCATGGTCCCTTTGCAGCGTGTGTCCAATCCAGCGCAGCAGCTACACTTCCGACGTTTGATCTGTTGGTGGATAGGGGTCTCACTGCAGCGTTCCAATAGTCTTACGTTCGTGATGTTCTCGGGCCCGTATGTACCGAGGATCCATTGGAGGCAGCGTTTGACGAAGACTTATAGCTGGTAGCTGGTGCGAAATGTCTTTAGTGACCTTCCATGACTCGCATCCGTATAGCAGTTAGCAGTACAGTTTTAACGTTTACTTTGTTTTAAGTGTCACTCTTTGTGTCCATTTTCGCAACTGCCTACGGGGCGCAGCTGTGTAAAGGTTGTTCTGGCCTTGGCGAGACTCTAAATGATGTAGGGTACTCTTCTATCCCATCAGTTTCTGACACGACACTCCCGAGGTACGTGAATTAGTGCCTCCACCACATCTCTTGCGTCTGTCGATTTTAATTTCAGTCCAGCCATTCGCTGCCTCATCCTGCTCGTTGTCCTGCACGTTGTCCTGCAGACATGCATGACGGCGTGTGTGTGCCTCAGCAGTCACAGGACATCGGCATCATTTAAATCCTCCAGGATATCAGTATAGGCCCCATTCTATGCCGCGCCGATTGTTCTTTGCGGTATTCAGCATTATACCATCTATTTTCTATGGATGGTTGTTAACTATTCTGTTGTTAACTATTCATAACGATCCTCTAAGGTAGGTACAGTATGTATTTTCAAAAGAGTTTGTGAACTCTATTTTTAATTTCTTTTTCAGAATATTGATGACATTTGATTGATGTCATTTTATACACGTTACGTCTACTACATTGATAGTATTGATACATGTAATAAAATTCTAACACGCCGGTGTTTGTAGGTACGTAAATTGTTTATACTGAGGAAAATTCTATACTGAGGAATAGCTTTAACCATTAAGCTCTATTTTGATTAAGCAAACAGGGCAGATTCACACGCTACTTGATGAGTATGATTAATAAATACCTCTAATTTCATAGACCTTTTGTGACGTAAACAAAGTTGCGAGAGTCAGCTAGTTAAAAGATAAAACAATAGGTTTCTTCTAATCTACTTAAAAACAATTTTTACAAATTTTATGGTAATAATAGACATTCTTTGAAATATGCATGTATAGTATTGTTGTGACTTTTATGACACGTTTAAAGTACATAGGTATGGGATAGATGGCGCTCGCGACTACGTCAGCGTGAAATTTTCTTCCCGCTTCCCATGGGAACGTACTCCCGGGTGTGGTTATCTTTATAGCAGTATTATATATAAATTAACAAAACAAAAATAATACTGCATTGGTGATAATAATAATAAAATGTATGTATATAGAGTACTTTCTCATTTTCTTTCACTATTTTTCGTGACTTTTTTCATTAATAAATGCACTTTGTTTATTAATATTTAAAACACTTTTTACACAAATTATACGAGTACAGTTCACTGTTGTACATAGATGATGAATACCTATACACCATCGTCGAATTTTTATTTAGACCAAGTAAATTGACAGCAACTAATGTAATTGACAGCATCGAAATTGTCATTTCACATTAAGAACTCTAAATTCGACCAGCACTCTTAATTCAACTTTGGTCGCGTGGTTAAGACGCGGATCGCTACGCAGAAGGCGCAAGATCCATTCTGGGTACAAGCATCAATTTTTGGAATATTTGACATATATAACGACTGCAGAGTTCATAATTTACGTAAACAAAAAATTTATGAAGTGCGAGGTACACGAACGTGGCCGAAGGTTGCCGAGAGTGTGATTCGTTTTCGTGACACAATTTCTGGATTCGGTCTCCACGCAAGGCCCGCGATAGAAGCTATGCAATAGCTTAAAATAAAAAATAAAAATATTTTATTTCCTCAACAATTAAAGTACAAATATAAAATAATTATAAAAACTTATATCATTAAGTGCATCTTAGTGGCTATACATAATCTGTTTCACGTCTAATTTAATTTAATTGTGAGACTGGTGCCTAAACTAGATACAACAGTTTGTATCTGTATTTATAGGTCACCAGGGGGCCCACGCAACCAATAGAAAAAGAATCGAGTAAAAGTAAACTAAGTAATTCATTGGAACAATTATTGTAATACAAAGCTTAAGAAAAAATAATATCGCCGAGAACATTACTTACTTATTTTACATTATGTAGGTTAATTAATTTAAAAATAAAAATAAACTAACATTAAGGATAGTGCATTATAAAGGTTAAAATGTACATTTTAAAATTTGAAGGTACATTTGAGTTAACTGAGAACCTCGAGTAACTGTTCTGTTTCTTCATAATTTAAATGCTGCAACCAATCTGTAAGCATTCTCTTGCATTCATATCTAGATTTAGTGTACAAACTTATGCTTCTACTAGCTCTATTGTATAGTCTTGGACCCAGGACGTAACACTGGCGGGCCGCGAGCGAAGTTCTGTGCACAACTGGGTCGCAAATTGCATACTTTCTACGGGCTAAGGTGTACGCGATAGGATCATACTCGAGAAGTGTATGAGTACGGTAAATTGCTTTGAGAATAAATAGTTTACGAACTGTCAGGACTTTGTAATTGCGATATAGTTGGTCGGTCGGGTATCTAAAGGGCTTCCTATTAATAAGCTTTTATTAGGTCGTCGTGTATGTAACTAACAATGTAATGGAATCTAAGGATACTAATTTAAACATCTTCCAAGGATCGTAGCGTCATGAAAATTGGCAGATGTATGTAGTTCTGATGACAATACAATAATATGGTACTGTCAAACTGATATGATGATGGAGCCGGAAGATAGGCCCAGAAAACCAGTGGAATCTAAGGTAGCTAATTTGACCAGCTTCCAAGGATCGTAGGGTCATGAAAATTGGCAGTTGTATGTAGTTCTGATGACAATACAATAATATGGTACTGTCAAACTGATATGATGATGGAGCCGAAAGATAGGCACAGAAACTTCGATGGAAAAAGTGGAATCTAAGGATACTAATTTAACCATCTTCCAAGGATTGTAGCGTCATGAAAATTAGCAGATGTATGTAGTTCTGATGACAATACAATAATATGGTACTGTCAAACTGATATGATGATGGAGCCGGAAGATATGCACAGAAAACAAGTGGAATCTAAGGTAGCTAATTTAACCAGCTTCCAAGGATCGTAGGGTCATGAAAATTGGCAGCTGTATGTCGGTTTACCACTGTTGACCGAAATTCATTTGATCATTTGACGTGTGACCGAAAAAACATTAGGCCGTTCTACTACTGATCGAATGAACAACTGACTAAAAGAGTTTTTATCGAACAAACATTTGGTATTTCGACTACTGATCGAATGAACGTTTGGCCGAAAAACAGTTGGCTAAAGAATATTTTAACAGGGGCTGAATCAAAATGGCTAGGTTAGGTTAGGTTAGAACTGCGACCACAACGCACGAGCCGAGCGAGCGAAGCGAGCGTGCCGCGGCAGCGGCCGGCGAGTGCCAGAACCGAATTCTACTTATTTCGCTTTTATTTGTTAAAAAATTCTTTAGTCAACTGTTTTTCGGCCAAACGTTCATTCGATCAGTAGTAAAAATACCAAATGTTTGTTCGATAAAAACCCTTTTGGTCAATTGTTCATTCGATCAGTAGTAGAATGGCTTAATGTTTTTTCGGTCACACGTCAAATGATCGAATGAATTTCGGTCAACAGTGGTAAACCCGCTGTATGTAGTTCTGACGACAATACAATAATATGGTACTGTCAAACTGATATGATGATGGAGCTGGAAGATAGGCACTGAAACTTCGATGGAAAAAGTGGAATCTAAGGTAGCTAATTTAACAAGCTTCCAAGGATCGTAGCGTCATGAAAATTGGCAGCTGTATGTAGTTCTGATGACAATACAATAATATGGTACTGTCGAACTGATCTGATGATGGAACCGGAAGAATTATGCACTGGAACTTCATGATGGAATATCGTATTATATCTGTTTTTGGATTCGTCAGAAAAGTCTTGTAATGAACTTTGACCAGGCTTAGGTTTCAAGGTAATAACAAACCTTTTTTTAATTGACTTGTAAAACTATGCAATGGAATCTCAGGTAACTAATTTAAGCCGCTACGATCCTTGGAAGATCCAAGGATCGTAGCGTCATCAAAATTGACAGATGTTTGTAGTTCTGATAACAATACAATAATATGGTGCTGTCAAACTGATCTGATGATGGAGTCGTAAGATATGAACTGTAACTTCATGATTGAACATCGTATCATAGCTGTGTTTGGATTTGTTAGAAAAGTCGTGTAATGTGCTTAGACCACGATTAGGGTTTAAGGTTATAACAAACCTGTTATATATTGAAGTTAATATTGAGTGTAAATATTGACATAGGTACCTGCAGAAAATGTATATGTATTAGAGTAATAATTTTCACATTAGTCGAACTCAGACAAAACACCATGTAATACAGAAATCCCTACTAATATTATAAATGCGAAAGTAACTCTGTCTGTCTGTCTGTTACGTTTTCATGCCTAAACCACTAAACCGATTTTGATGAAATTTGTTATAAAGATAGTTTGAGTTTAAGAGAAGGACATATGTTACTTTTTAACTGACTGCGCGAAAGTAGGGTAATGATTTTATGCGATAACGACTTCTACGCGGATGAATCCGCAGGGCACATCTAGTTAAGGTATAAATGTTGTGACTAAAAAGTATAAAATAAATAAATGGTTTAAAAAACCCTAGAAAAATACGCTTTTATAATCCACGAAAAAACCCAAAAATAAATTATGGATCGTTCAAGTTGCCTCTATTTCTGGGCTGAAGTGTAAACTATGTGCTTTTAGTTATAATATTTGATTATAAAAGCGTGGGGTGCTAGAACAAGAAATACTTTTTTGTAAGCATATTCCTATTAATACTAATCTTTATATAATAAAAATCCTGACGAAAGCTGCATGAGGTCGCACAAGAGCCTTGTTCCGCCAACATCTCCAAGTATTGGTCAGTATCAGGGGAGTGAATCCCCGGTAAGATGTCAATATTTATATCGCCAAGAATAGACACAGTTTTAAATGATGATAAATTGCATAATACCTCACACAAGCCATTTGTAAACACATCTGTGCTGGAAAATGATGGCGAGCGGCAAATTGCGACAACAGCAAGGTCATTTTTAAATTTGCACAATAAGACAGAACCTTCATTAAATGTAGGGCATTCAATTTGACATTGTATGTTGCTTCTCACATATACCACTACGCCATCATTTTGATTTATGTTTACATTGGTTGCATACGAATCATAGCCGGGCATAGGTGGAATGTGTAACACTTTACTTAACCAGCACTCAGATAATATTATGACGTCAAAAGTACTCTTCATATCTGCTAACAAAACTAAGAGTTCACTAAAATTACAATTTAAGCTACGTATGTTCATATGAAAAATCTTAATACGCAAGTTTTTATTACCTAATTCCGATTGGCACTCACTAGGCGAACAGATGCAGGAGTCTCTATCCCCTAAGATCTCAATTTCTTTATGTACATTTTCCATAATAGTGTTTAAACTACTCTAGGGCCTGAAAAGTTTTTGTTTCGTTCGGCGCCCTAGGTGCCCTCATAGTCTGTTGATTGGAGTAGTCGTTCCTCTGCAGTTTTTCGGGCGGGGCACTGTAGGTCACCAGTTTCGTGATTGTGTGACTTGTTGAAGCGCATGCAAGATGCACACATAGGCGACTGACTGCGAGCAGAGCACTCCCTGAGGGCGTGGCCAAGACATCCGCAATGACCACAAGTTGGTTCTGTATCCCGGCAATATTTAGCCGAGTGCCCATACTGTTGACACTTATAACACCTAGTTACAAGCGTGTAGTCTCGGACTGGGCAAGAAGTCCAGTCAATGAAAATTCGTTCCTGTTTAACAAGTAAATTTCTAATTTCGGCTGTTACTTCAACGATAAAATTAGTGTATGGGGTGTCTTTTTTGCCAGACTTATGACTAAGTCTGATTGAGTTTAGAAATTGTTCACGGGTCAGGCTGGGGCGCTTTTCAGTAATATCCTGCTCGAACAGGCAGTCAAACAGATGTTGTTCTGTGGTATTAGACGGCACACCTAGGAAAATTAATCTAGGCCTCTTTTTCAAAGTTTCTTGAATTTTGAGACCCGATAATTGTAACTGCTGGGATGATTTAAGTTTCTCCAGGTCATCCTTTCCTGCTGTGCTTATTATTACTCCACCTTTGCCGATTTTTCTCAAGCCACGGATGTGTAATTGCAGTTTCTCAGGATTGATAATATTCTGCACCATTTTTTTGGTCTCTTCGCTAGTTTTTTCCTTGTCTGCTGGATATATTGTTATACTTGAAGATTTTGGGGGGCAAACAAAATTTTTCTTACCGGTTTTTATGATGTCAGAGTAGGATACGTAGGACTCGGGAGGTGCGGCTTTAGTAGCACTCTGGATGTCGTTTTTTAGCTCTCGCAATTGTAGACAGGTGTCATTGTCCTTTCTCAAGGTCTCAATTTCAGCATGGGCTGATATAAGCTTTTGTTTAACCGACTGGTACTGTATTGCCATCTGAGAAACCCCGTGAGTCACACTTCGACAAATGTTGGTGATTCTAATTTTGCTTTCGCTGTTCAACTTCCCTCCATCGGTTGAAATAGAGCATACCTCAGTCAGAAGGCTGTCGATCTGACTCATCCATTTCTGTATCTCTGGAGTAGAGATCACGGAGAGCTGAGGTGCAGCAGGGGCTGGAGTAGTTTCTTCCTGTGAGCGCGAAGAGCCCGGGGGCGGACTACGGGCAGTCCGGGAACTCCGGCTGAATGGCGAGTCCATTTCGAAATTTACGTCATTACTTTCGTTCGATTAAAATCAAAACACTATATTTATTGCATTTAGCATCAAACTATGCAGCAAAAAAATTTGCAGCGTCAGAATAATATTGACCTGGTTACGATCAAATATTATTTTAATATAAAAACTACATGAGCACTGAGCACGTCCGTTTACATTCACGACCTCACGTTGGAATCAATTCAGTGTACATAAGTTAGAGTCGTACCTATCTTGAAAACATTTCAAAATTTACAATTACAACGAATTGTGATAAATTGGTTAAGTTTACAACACCCGTGGGTGTCTAATCACCTAAACAATTCATTTGGAAATTCATTATTGTGCCTAGAAATTTCGAATCTGAAGTTATTATTTCATTTCAAATGAGTTGTTGCCACAATTTTTTTAACATTTCATATAACATTTTGCGTTTTGTACATTTTGCGTGTGGTGCTCATTTTGCGTTTTGTGCATTCTGCTCCAGAGAGAATAATAACTTACTACTAAAAATAGTCGTGCTTTTTAGGTGTAGAAGTCCCGCATGGATGCTATGCCGGATTCTTACCGCTAATTAGAGCCACTAATAATTAACTTACATTAAAACACTACTTACAGGCCGTAAGTAGTTCTAGGGCCTACAACTACTTACGGCCTGTAGCTTCGGGCAAGCCCTCAGAAGGATAATCTTGAGTAATTGATTTGCTTTTACAGGCTCAATCTTGTGAATAAAATTATACACAATACTAACATTTTTACTATATTTAACAATTTTTAGTTTAGAGTATATTCACAGGGTTCGTTATGTAAAGTGATTATAATTTTGTATACTTGTGTAATACACATAAGTAACGATGACACATTCCATAAATGTAGTCTATATTTATAAAGTGAACAGTTCCGTGAATTGGCTTTCGATATTAAAATTTTCCTTGTATGTTTAGGATTCAATTTTATTACTTCCTTCCTTTTTGCTATCGTAAATTCTACTAAAAGTAACCCGGTTTCATAGCTGTTTTTAAAGGAGGATCGGTTGATCAAATACATGCGAAGGGTCAGTCGAACTATACGTTGATAGGACAGTCAGTAACGATTCCCTTTTATACGTAGAGACTAGCTAATGCCCGAAGCTTTGCCCGCGTGGTGAAGATTTATCTTTCGACATTTTGAAAAAAAATATGGTCGTATTTCTAACAAGTAAACATATCTTATATCACTTAGGCGGCAGACAAGCATACGGTCTACCTGATAGAAGCGGTGGCCATATTTTAAGAAAATTTGTAACACCCAGAGGTGCAGCGCTCGTGCTGCCGACCCTGCCAACACTAAACCTTAACAATTATTTACCTACACTTTCTGCAAGAGTGACTCCATATTGCTGAAGCTCGCCTGATAATCCCTTCAGTAGATTTTAAGATCATAACGAACGTACACACATCCACACATGGCGGTCGAATTCGTTTATTACTCGTACTTATATTGCTGTGATAAAACGTTGTTATGTGCGATATAAGCCACAAGGATATTTCCCTACCAACATCTGTTTATCCCAAAGAATGGCACAACAGTTTTGCAAATAATTCACCCCATTTTTCAATTCCACCGAGCTTTATGAGGATTTTGTTGGAATCGTTTCCTTATTCCATACGATATACGACAAACGGTTTTGTCCTTGAGTTTACAGCAGCAACTGTACTTTTACTTATTTTGTCACATACAGTTAGTTTGGTAAGTAGGTAATATCGTGGCACCTGTGACTGCAAAATTTTGAATAAAATTGTTAAACGTTCGAAATTTTTACTCATATTAATTTACAGAATATTTATCTACGGAAACGCTCGTAGCTCTACTAACTCATTGTTCTGTAAAGGTTCCATGCGTTTAGCATCTTTTACAGTGGCTTGCCTTTAGAGCGAAAGAGTAACAAACATCTACGTATCCACGCATTTCCACTCTCAAAGTTTCACTTTCATCGCAAAATCTAGTTATTGTGTAATACATTGTTAGGCCGTACACAACATAACCCAATCATCCTTCTTCCAGGGTTAATCTTTTGTTGTTTCTTCGCTAATAACTTCGAGATCAAAGGGCAGAGAGTCATAGTAACTTAATCTTTATTTGTAGCATAGCTGCCCTTCGCTTACTATTAAGAAAATTTATGACTATATACGGAACCATTACGAAATTTGTTTACATCATACGATACGTAAACAAAGAAACGCTGTATTGTATTGCAAAAAGTAAAATATGTTTGTGCTGAATTTATTAAACCCTTAGAGTTCCTCGCGGCGACCGGTCGCCGCGCATAATAATCAAACTTTTCCGTAAAGCCCCGCGCGGCGACCGGTCGCCGCACCTACCCAGACGACTTTAAACTTAAATTTAGCCTTCTTACGTTCTACTTTTCTATGAACAGGTTTATTGCATGTGTAGTTTATAACATTTTCTTGTTTTTGGAATCTTATAAAATGACGTCAATGGGCCAGAATTTTTTACAAAAATCGAACAGTTGAAGTTGAGAGTCGATTGCGCATGGATGGCGTGCGTTTGTGTAGTACGTGTGTGTTTCGTGTTTTTATTATAAATAATGTGTTTGCATTATTATTTATTATTATACACAGTAAAATAAACAATATATCAATAATCCGGTTGGTGTTTACAGGATCGTAAAATATGGTGTGGTGCTAGAGTAATCAATGTTTTTTTTGTTGAGTGCGTGTGTACCAAGTGCGAGTGTGCGTGTGTGTTTTGTTTTTTTATTATAAATAATGTGTTTTCATTATTGTTTATTATTATACACAGTAAAATAAACAATTTATCAATGATCCGGTTGCTGTTTGCAGAATGGAAAAATTTGGTCTGGTAAGTGAGAAAAAAAATTATTTTTGGGAAATGGGAAATCTTTTTTCATTTTTAGGGTGGTGGAGCTAGGTCCGTGCGATTACCGATTTTCGATATATTTTTTTAGTGTGTTGAAGGGTTTTGTAAAGGAAACTGAAAATTAATCGCAATCAACTGGAGTGAGTTATTTTACAGTAATCGTTAACCATTTTAGTTGACATGTTTTGTGTATGTATTTCTGTTGCGTATGTATTTCTGTTGCTGCTTTAATAACAAAAACTAAAAACTGAACAAAATTAATATTTAAATATTAGTATTGATAATGGTACCCATCGTGCACGAGTCCAACTCGCGCTAGATTGTTTTTTTTTGTAAAATACAGATCACTGGTAGTCACTCATGAAATTTTAATGATTTGGCATTTTCACTTGCTTGAAACGTATACGAAAATTATTAATTAATGATGATTCATTTATGTTTAATGATCGCCGTGTTAAAACCAGGTTCTGAATAATAAAAAATGCACCAAATTCAGGAAATATGTTTTTTTTTCCGGCTGAGGCCGGGCCGGGTAATGTTTTATCTATACTAATATTATAAAGAAGAAAGATTTGTTTTTTTGTTTGTTTGTTTGTTTGTAACGAATAGGCTCCGGAACTAATGGACCGATTTGAAAAATTCTTTCACTGTTGGAAAGCTACACTCTTTGCGGTGAACATAGACTATATTTTATTCCCATATTCCCACGGGTACGGGAACTACGCGGGTGTTACCGCGTGACGTCCGTTAGTTATATATACGTTCAAATTGTCTCTTTGTAAAGTGCTTTCAATAATCTTGGCACCTTTTTGAGAGTGTGAGATGAGAATAGTAAAGTGTATAATTCCGTTGTATAAGTCCGCTAGTGATTGATAAAGTACCTATTTATTTTCTTTGTCTTAAGTCTAAACATTGGTCATTTAGAAGTCAGGTTTTTTTTAAATTAGATACCTGTAAGTTCTAGATGTAAAACTTTCTTTAAACTATACGAGTATAAAGCTAAAGATTTGTTGTTGCTAGTTACAGGAAGTAATCAAACGATTTGATTTAAAAAAAATCGTTACTTTACCTTTCACTACGTGCCTGTTTATTGAGAATAGTAAAGGTGTAGCTATAAGGAATATAATAATATCTTTAGGTACTACATTATAAAAAATCAACCACTTGTACACAACATTTTTATTCTATTTTATTTTCACAAAATCTGACCGATTGTGCCTTACAGTATTATCAAAGGTAACTGTTTATGCACTTATTTCTGACATAATGATCTGAAATAAGTAATATAAACAGTAAATTTATAATGCTTATAAGGCGAAACCGGTAAGGTATTGTGAAAATTAAAGTCAAAGTTGTAAATAAAGTGATTGATTTTCAATAATGTATTATAAATAATTCCATCAAGTGCCAACAATTAAAAGTATAACACGATATCTTTAGCAACGTCCACTAATATAGAAATGATTAGGTATTGTGAATTCCTTTGATATCCTTCCTGGAGCTAGTCATGAATATGAATATTGAGAAATCGTTAGCGGACATGGGGTCTACGGACATAAGAGAATAATTCATAACCTTAGTTCCGCTCCAGTTTAGTTTACAAAGGAGGTGTTCTAGATGAGGAAATCCAACGTTTGTTATTGGGTTTAGGTGATGTACCTAAGTAAATTTATACTATCTTACTAATATTAAAAATGCCAAAGTTTGTAAGCTTTTGATATCAGGATGTCTCCGATCTGGGTGAAATTTGGTACCGGTATAGGCAGTAATTTGATTCCCGGGTTGAATTAAATATATTTGTGTGATCCACAAATACAAATTATTTTTGAGATTGGTTGTTTCTATGTATAATGTGTATGTATTCAGATATATACAAATAAGTAAGTTTATTACTTGTCTAGATCCTATAGCACAAGTTTATATTTGTTTAGTTGTATGAGAATGTCACACAATTGTACTTATTTATTTAATATTATAGTCCAAAAAAATTCGAATGACAAAATACAATAGTCGTTTAAAAAGAGAATTAAGTTTAATTCGTTAGTTCGTACACAAAAACCGAAAGTTTAAACACGAATTTCAAAGTATTGTACGTAATACAAGTTGGTAAGCGATAAACAACATAATATGATAAAAGATTTTCGCAGCCACAACATACGCGCCTTCTGTTGCTTATTCGCGTAATTGTACTAAATCTGTGTAAACGGCTGTATTTGTTCATTACATTGTGAAAAGAATTGATACCTTTTTGAAAGCGCTTATTTGTCTGCGTGAGGATGTATAAGCTTTAAAAGTATTATTACGAAATTGTTGGTTGTACGAAGTTTCTATATGAAAGGTATTAGGAGTCAATTCAAACTTATCTGCAAGAAGTGCAACACTGACCAGAAGGCAGTCGGCACTACCATCCTACTAATACTATAAATGTGAAAGTTTGTGCAGATGTTTGAATGTTTGTTATTCAATCACGCTCTAACGGACGAATGGAACTGGCTGTAATTTAGTACAGGGATATAGTATAGTCTGGAATAACACATAGGCTACTTTTTATCCTGAAAAAATATTCCCACGGGAAGCGAGAACGGAAACCAAATTTCACTTTTCACGCTCATCAGCTAGTCTATACTAATATTATAAAGAAGTAAAGTTTGTGTGTTTGTATATTTGTTAAATTGTAAGGAGTAATCTCGGGATCTACTGAACCGATTTTTAAAATTCTTTCACCCATAGAAAGCTACGTTATTGTGGAGTGTCATAGGCTATATAGCACCACGCTACAACGAATAGGAGCGGAGCAGTAATAGTAAATGTTTCAAAATCGGGGGAAAGCTTCGTTGCGTGTGCTGCGTAAATATTTATAGTTATGTAAAAAAAATGTACTGCAAAATTGTATCTCTTAAAAAAAGTTCTAAAAAAAATTACGCGATAGCATGGTGTCTATCTTTGGGTTGGTGCACAATAACCATTTTTATGGCAATCAATTTTTTTCTACAATAATGCCACGGGATACCTCTTTCATAAACGAAATGGTTCTTAAAAATAATGCGACGGGAATGAAACCTTTCTCTCTCTCTCTCTCTCTCTCTCTCTCTCACGTAGTATTGAATATTAACGACGAGACGCTATGGGAGTAAACGCAACGCGACGATAGTAAATGCGACGGGAACAGGTAATACTCTCTCTTATGTGGCGCAAACGAAGTTGCGCGGGTCAGCTAGTGTAATTATAATTTTTTTTCATCAGTCAAAGTGAAAAGGATTAGATGATGAAGAGGACTATGATGTTACCCCAGGAACTTTGACACAGGCTGGTCACTGAATGGGTCACCTCGTGACTACTTTGTGACATTTCATTTGCGAGCGTTTCCGTGCTAAAAATAACGTGACGTGACGTAAAATAACGTGAAACATTTATATATATGTTTCACGTTATTTTCCCGGTAATCGAACCCGGATTAAATAAACCTCAGTTACAAAAATCGCATGCACAACCACTGCGCCCTTCCGCAGCCATGTCATAATAGGTTATTGAAACCTAATAGACGGCATTCAAATATTAACAAACTCTTAATGACAAATTGTGAATTAGATACCCAAAATACTGTGTCTATGTTGTATGAAATAGAACAAACAGATGAAAACTTTGCAACTCCCAACTCAAGAACCGAGAAGTTTCGATATTATTTGTGGTTTGTCTGCATTTGACACATTTTACATTTGCGTTCTTCACAAAACCAGATACGAGTATTTACGCAGTTATTAAAGAAATAATTTGTAACGTTATCTATACTTATAATAAAACTGTAGAGGGTCGGGAGTCTGTACATGGAAGATATTTTTTGAAAATTTTAAGTGTAGGGCGTTCTCTAATCGATACTGAAGCCGAAAATGTAATTTAAAATTTTAATGTCTGTCTGTCTGTCTGTCTGTCTGTCTGTATCCCGACTAAGTATCACGCCGAAACTACTGAACCGATTTGAATGATACTTTGTACGATCTAAGCTTATAGTCCGAGGAAGGTTCTTAGATACTTTTGATCCCGATATTTTGCGCGGTTCCTTCAGGAGAGGGGATGAAAGGCAAAATAGGTTTTTAGCTATAATTTCTCACTGCGTGGTTCGATTTCAAATATTTGTTTGGTGTCTGAAAGGGAGTACTTTAAGCATTATTCCATACAATTTTCAATATTGAGGATTATGTAGTTCAGAAATTAGGGGCATCTCAACTTTCGGTAAATCTAGAATTCAACGTTTCTTTTGAAAGTGAGTCTAAACGGGCGTGTTGGCTTAATCATAAAAGAGCTTAATGATTAAGGCTATTGTAAAATAATTCAGTCCGCGCCGAAGGCGTGGACTGAATTGTTTAAGAATCGACTTAATCTTTAAGCTCTTTTATGATTAAGCAAACAGGGCCGTTTCACACGCTGCTTGACGAGTCTCATGAAGAAGTACCCCTCCATTCGTACACCTTATGTGACGTAAACGAAGTTGCGAGGGTCAGCTAGTTTATACTAATAGTAATATTATAAAGAGGAAAGATTTGATTGTTTGTTTGCTTCGAATAGGCTCCAGAAATACTGGACCGATTTGAATAATTCTTTTATTGTTGAGATAGCTTCTCACTCTTCTCGGTGAACAAAGGCTATATTTTATTCCAGCTACGCGGAAGAAACCGCATGACGTCCGCTGGTAATATATACGTTCAAATTGTTTTTTTGTAAAGTGCTTTCAATAATTCAATAATCTTTCAATAATTATAAAACGAATTCAATAATCTTAGTACTTTTTTGAGAGTGTGAGATGAGAATAGTAAAGTGTATATTATGGAAACAAAACCATTATACTTTTATTTTTACAGGAACACAGCACTTACAACCTGGTTGAAACTTCAAGCGACAACAAGCGAGTTCCGAGCCACCTTTTTATTCTTTTCTGTTTTCAGTATTTGTTGACAGCGGCAACAGAACTACCTACATCAATGTGATAATTATAGCTCACAGGATAGGACATCCTTCCGAGGGCTTATCCGGAGCTCTGAACCATAGGCTGTTGGGCGTTCCGTGAGTTTTTTAGTTGTTAGGAAACTGGCATAGCATCCATGATGGATTTTCCCTCACGTTAAAAAAAAAGAAAAGAGTTCATGAGATACAGACAGTTCCTCTGCTATCTCAGTCATAGGGTACCGTTTCAACCATTTGGTTACGTAACTCTAAAATTGCATTAAACGTGACTGCATTTTGAGAAATAACTTATCTAGCCTAATGTTTTTTGTCACTTGAATCATATATCTTTCAACATTAATAAGTACCTACTTCATTAAGTATACAGAACTGATTGGTACAGCTGCAGTAACCTTGCGTATCTATACTATCTATTCTAATATTATAAAGAAGTAAAGTTTGTGTGTTTGTATATTTGTTAAATAGTAAGGGGTACCTAATCTCGGGATATACTGAACCGATTTTAAAAATTCTTTCACCAATAGAAAGCTACGTTATTGTGGAGTGTCATAGGCTATGTAGCATCACGCTACAACGAATAAGAGCGGAGTAGTAATAGTAAATGTTTCAGAAACGGGGAAAAGTTATTCCTTTTGAGAGCTTCGTTGCGTGTGCTGCTAGCATGTGTCTATCTTTGGGTTGGTGCACAATAACCATTTTAATGGCAATCAATTTTTTTCTACAATAATGCCACGGGATACCTCTTTTATAAAAAAAATTGTTCTTAAAAATTATGCGACGGGAATACACGCGACGAGAAACCTTTCTCTCTCTCTCTCTCTCACGTAGTATCGAATATTAACGACAAGACTCTACGGGAGTAAACGCAACGCGACGGGAGTAAATGCGACGGGAACAGGTAATATTCTCTCTTAAGTGGCGCAAACGAAGTTGCGCGGGTCAGCTAGTAGTAAATAATTATTATAATACACACATGAATACACTACGATTAATAAGGAAACAGCTGTTACACACTATTAAATTGAAATGCGTTCATAGAAGCACAATGATGTAGGTCTGTCAATGTTGAGGTAATATTAATTCGGATTTGAATTAAGTATTCCACGTTTATCGAACATCCAGATACAATTTTCGTTACTACGTAGTGTATATGTACCGTGGGAGAAATATGAGTAATCAACTATGATATATTATACCTAAGTCTATCTTTTTTACTCGACTACCAATAAGAGTTATTCTCACGAGGTGTATTATGCCTACTATAAATAATATTGACGTGGGAGAATAGTTTTTTATATCAGTTATGGACTCAACATGTTATTTTATTCACCCTGTGTTATTGAGTAGTTCCTTCATTTCGACATTGTACCAAAATACCAAAAATACCAAAATAACCAACTTAATAGCAAGATATTTTTAGGTCAGTATTTTGTGGTTGAAGTTTTATCTTATAAAATGCCACATTTTTTATAATTCGACGGATGGTGAGCAGAATACTAGAGAGTAATCTAAAAAGTGAACAGATTATTAGCCATCGAAGCTTTTGAGAATTAATCTGGATGTCCTTATAAGTATTTATGGTAATGGTATTGTACTCGTAGTTCACACAGACTGGTACATACAGTAACCGGTAAACTTCTTGAGGAACGATGAGCAACTTCGTGATCTCTTTTCTATCTATACCACCAAAAAAAGAGTTATTAGCTAACACAATAAAATGCCAATAACAAAAAAATTGCGTTTTTCAATGACACAATATTTTTACATACGTAAGTGTACATGCGCAAACTTTCTCCCACCACCTCACGCGATGCTCAAGTTGTTTGCCGCGTACTGTACTATAGTTCTGTTAGGAAATTGTAAAGACGGCATTGCGGTAAATATTCAATATGCAAGCTTATAGTAACAGCCCTATTTGCATAGACATAACATTGTCAGCCGTTAGGCGCGCCATATTATTATGATTTAGGATATATATAAGATTTTCCATACTGGTTCATTCATGTGTGACGTCATTTTTGTAAGAAATTGTTTATGTTTAGATTAAAATGTATATAATATTGTTTTATATTATTATAATAATGGCTTTCTAATGAGACCCAACGAGCATTTCTTTTTGTATTTTAGTAAACGGCTATGGTAATGTAAGGAGGTGAAAGAGGGAGCAGCAGTGAAAAGTGTTTCCAGCTTGTATTTCATGTGTAATTGCGGACTATTTGAAAAGAGTGGCCGTGAGTTTTCTTGCCAGATTCTTTCTCACAGGCACTATTGCTTTGCGAATCTGACAGTAAATGTAGATTAAAAAATCAAGGAACCAAAAAAAATACATAATACTACTGAAATATATTAAATATATAAAAAAACAACTGATGGTTTAACCAATGTTTTAAATCAAAGTAGTTTATACTTTTCTACGAAAATGTATGACAAAAATTATCTGCGTAGCAACATTTATTCGCTTCTACGATTTCTCGTAGCAACAAGAAAATATTTGCTACGCTTGATTATGGCTATTTATATTGCGCTTACTTTAACCTCAACTGTTATAAGACGCTTAAGCGGAAGAAATTTATCATCTCTACTGACATTGACAATAACCAGTAGTACTATTATGGAACAGGACCCAGCATTATGAGAAAATGTTTTTGGCGACATTAAAGTTGAAACACGAAGAAGAAAAATCGTAACTGTGGAGACAATGTACTGATTCTGTATAATATGTGTTTCATTTGGCGTTGTCATGAATGATTTCAAGTCTGTACTTTTAAAACTGGACGGTGTTGGTTTTGGTTGCCTCACAGGAGCAGATCTGACTTTGATTCTTTTGAGGCTTGGACTCTTGGACGGATGCTTGCTTCGAACCGGTTTGCAAAATTGCAAAAGATTTATTTTGAAACCTATGTGATTCTAGAATCAAATAAGAGACGCTAAAACATAATACTAAGTATAATGCTTTTCGATTATTTGTGTCTGATAATTATGTTAAAACCATGTTGGTTAGTTGGATAAAGTATTCCTCAGATAGGGCTAGCTGGTTTAAATCTGATCTAAAATCCATGCTGACATTCCCTTATTATAATCCTATTAAAAAACAAAAATTGAAGACGTACTTTTAACGTAGTCTTATTCAAAGATAATCCTTACTTTAGGAGAGCTTAAAAAGAACAACTTAATTCAAAATAAAGCTTAATTATCGTCTCTTGCTTGTACAAAATATTGTTTGCCGTTTATTTAATGTTTACGGCTTTTTTTCTTTCCGAAAGAGATAAGGGTCGCGAGGACCTCTAAAAGGGGTCGCAATCACAAAGGTCGACAAAATAATAACGTACATTTTTGACATTATATTAATTAAAATCTAATTTGTTTCATTCATCAACCGGAAAATTACAATCTCTTTGTAAGCTTTGAAGGTTGGTAAGTAAAATGGTTATGTTAAACAAAGACGGAGATAAGATGAGAAAAAAATGCAGTACTTTTCATCGTATGCCACTTCGTTGAGTAGTCATTACATTAAACACAATATTATTTTTGGGCGTTTGTAGAATCTGTTTATGAACTTCAACGCTCTGCTGCCCCTATTTCATTGCCCTGACTATGTCAAACATATAGTTCAGTTGTTTAAAGTGTGCCACCCACGAGTTCTGCCTGTCCTTTAAGTTTTGAAAATCTGTAAGCCACAAAAATAAGCAGCGCAAGAGTGGACGTCAGGATACACCAGCATAAGAAAGAGGAGTGGGATGGAACAGGGGATGGCATGGAGGACAGATTGCATTCTATACCTGACTCACTCGCTTTTCAGCCCCTCTTTGTTAGAATTTACGGCGGGTTCCCAATATTTTCTTCTCAGACATACTTCAGAAGTCAAATTTTAGATTACTTAGCTTTCGTTAAAAAGATACAGAATAGAGACAAAATTTCAATGAAAGCGTTGTTAAAATTTTACTTTTAAAGTGTCTATAGTAACATCTTTTTGCCATTTCTAAAAATATGAGGCAAATGATATTTCGAAAGGCTACGCTTCTCAAACCGTAGGATCGAGAATTGGCGACCTTAAACAATGTCAACGCAAATATTACTTTAATCATTTACCTACATAAAACACAACAAAATTTCAATAAGCACTAAATAAGTTGTGTCACTACCAATTACGGATTAAATGTATTTTTAGTGAATTCTGTCGCGACCTACTAAGCGTCTCCACAAATAAGAGAGTATTTGTTTGATCCGGGCTAATCCGTTAAAGCGGCAAAAGGGTCCACTTTAGAATAACTCGATTTATAGAGATCAGTATTAAGGTTGCTACGCTTGATGGGAGGATAAAAAATTTAAAGTAAAATGTATAATACTTAGAGAGTGGAGGAATTTAAAGTTGAGAATTTTGAAAATCATTTAGTTGTCTTGATACTTTGACGTAGATTTCATAGTATTAATTATTATAGAGTAATAAATAGTATGAAGTAAAACTATTCGGCCTATTAACGAATTTGTAGCCATGAAATGTTACAGTTATTGGAATTGAAGTGGTAGAACAGGAACAGATTATCAAATTACGTATTAATATTAATTGAAACAGTAAAGTTCACAATGAGTGGGATACACTTTTGTAGAATAATTTTCCATTCTGCGGTATTTATTATAATGCTTCAGGGACCTAATGGTATAATTTTTATATTATGATCTATTATATAAAAATAAATCGCAAAATGTGTTGGTAAGCGCATAACTCAACCACGCCTGGGCGCCAATTCTCGACCACACGACGTGAATGCGTGGACGCAAATTTACGGGTGAAACGTTGTCCGTCTCATGTTCGCCGTTCCTAAATATGAGACAGGCGACGCGTCACCCGCCGATTTCCGTCCACGCATTCATGTCGTGTGAAGCGAGAATCGGTGCCCTGGACCAATTTCGCTAATTCTCTTGTTGCGTTAGGTATTGTCAGAAGGTTTTTATGGAAGAAAAAGTTTAGAAAGTTGCGTGGAAAATTATAAAATTTGCAATAACTGTAAATGACTCGGAATATTCAAAGAAATGGTTTCTATTGCGATTTTGGATCGGCTCTTGGAACTTAAAGCCTATAAATGGGAACCGGGAACAGAAAGCCGGACTGGGAAATGAAAACCAGGAACCGTAAACTCGAAACCGGGAACAGTGATCAGGAAACCAGGAACGGGAACATGGGACCGGGAACTCCGAACTTGGGATACCGATTTCTATATTCATAGATATGGCAGGACAACGTCTGTCAGGCCAGCTAGTTTATGATAAATAAGGGCTAATTATAAGACATCAGGCTCCATATTTCAAAAATATTAAATTAGAATTTTAAAGTTAGCTTATATTTATTGCAAAATTTTGTACAATCGCTCATCTTTCTGGAAATCTTTTATCGTCAAAGCGAATTCTTCAAGGCAACCTTGGACTGGACAGAAAAAGATGTGGTTTGTAAGAAGAATAGGAAACTAATGAAAAAAAAAAGCTCCTGTTCTGTATACCAGCTGAGAGATCCTAAGTCGCGACGTTTCAGAAAAATACCATTAAAGAAAAAAACTCAAATCTATTATATAAGGAAGATATCACTTTACATAACTTCAGAAGAGGAAATGAAAGTCCTATGAAAAAGTCATACAACGGAAATTATATCATACGTCAAAGATTTATTTGTACAAAGTGGTAGGTATATCCAAAGACGGCCTATTTTTCCGTTTGCGTAATGATATAAATTATGTAAATTCAAGTTTTATGAAGTAATATAATAATATAATAATCTATACTAATATTATAAAGAAGTAAAGTTTGTGTGTTTGTATATTTGTTAAATTGTAAGGAGTAATCTCGGGATCTACTGAACCGATTTTTAAAATTCTTTCACCCATAGAAAGCTACGTTATTGTGGAGTGTCATAGGCTATATAGCATCACGCTACAACGAATAGGAGCGGAGCAGTAATAGTAAATGTTTCAAAATCGGGGGAAAGCTTCGTTGCGTGTACTGCGTAAATATTTATAGTTATGTAAAAAAAATGTACTACAAAATTGTATCTCTTAAAAAAAGTTCTAAAAAAATTACGCGATAGCATGGTGTCTATCTTTGGGTTGGTGCACAATAACCATTTTTATGGCAATCAATTTTTTTCTACAATAATGCCACGGGATACCTCTTTCATAAACGAAATGGTTCTTAAAAATAATGCGACGGGAATGAAACCTTTCTCTCTCTCTCTCTCTCTCTCTCTCTCTCTCTCTCTCTCACGTAGTATTGAATATTAACGACGAGACGCTATGGGAGTAAACGCAACGCGACGATAGTAAATGCGACGGGAACAGGTAATACTCTCTCTTATGTGGCGCAAACGAAGTTGCGCGGGTCAGCTAGTAATATTATAAAGATTTGTTTTTTTGTTTGTTTGTAACGAATAGGCTCCGGAATTAATGGACCGATTTAAAAAATTCTTTCACTGTTGGGAAGCTACACTCTTTGCTGTGAACATAGGCTATATTTTATTCCCATATTACCACGGGAACGGGAACTACGCGGGTGAAACCGCGTGACGTCCTCCAGTTATAGATATAAATGAATAGTGTTAGATGAATACAAATATTATATTGATTTGCTATTTGAGAGATATTAGAACTACGATGTGTGCGTAAACGTATTTTTTAATAATTCGCTAAACATGAGAGAGCGATGGGTTTTATATATCTATGTCTACACTAATATTGTACATAATATAACTTCGATACTATGCGACACTTAATAAAAACAAAACTAAGTTTCTCTGCAATAAAGAAATTTATTGTGTTAATCATAGGTACCTACACATGACATAACTTAAATAAAATGCTTGCCGCTATTGACCGCGTGCAACCCGAGTTGCCAAGCGCCCGGTCGGTCGATTGCTTTGGCAACCGTGGCGGCACAAATTTTTCGCTTGGTTCTCCTCGCACATTTTCGATATCTATGGCTGTATGGCTCGCGGGTCTAAGTCTTTCTGTATAAATTATTGTGTAGAATTGGTTATGGTACGGAATGAGATAGCTTGCCGAGTGAATGTAATGAAAAAAAAAGTTGAAATCACGATTTGATTGCTGTCATTATTTATTGCTGCTTTGACGCCGTTCATAGAAAGTATTAATGTGATTAAATGTTGAATATTTTCGTTTATTCTGTTTCAAATATTGTTGTTTTGCATTTAAAAGTATCCTGTTATGTTGTTTAACAGCTGTGATAAATATTTTCAGTGTAATTTGAAGTTAATTTGTTAAATTTGATAAAATAACACGCGAAGGTCACCATTATTTTTTGTTGTTGTTTTTGTTGTGCAGTGCTCGTATTTAACCGATATTTGTTGAGATTTTCTCAATAGAAACTATAATCTTTTGTCAAAATACCATTTAACATTTAACATATGAATAATTTATGTGAAAATCAATAATAAAAATGGGGGGGGTTTTTTTTTAATAATTCAAGATTACATAGCCTCGATATCCCCAAAATAAATAAAAAAATAAACAAATAAATAGGCAGTAATATTATATTTTATTTTCGGAGATTTTATATCTACAGATTATTTTTTTTTGGTGAAAGGGAATTGTTGATGTGTATATTTTGTAAATAAAATAATTTATGTCAGAAAACTGCTTTTTTTTTAAATTACATGGTAAAATCTGAGAGTACTCCTTCATTTTCCCCATCCTAATTTTCAGCCAAATATCATAAATCCATTACACATGGGGTGTTCTCGGACTTAGTGTAATTATTTTCGTCAGTTATCCAGCATGATGAAACAGTAAGTATTTCTGTAGTAGGGGAAGCTGTTCACCATTCGTACAGATTTTTGTTTTTATTTTTTTTCTCCACGGCTATAAGTCAGAATTGCCTCGTTTATATCCCTAAATGTAGAAAATATATTGTAGTTAGTTACAAAATTTTCTGAAACTATTATGTCAAACGGTTAAGGGACTATAGCAATTTTTCGACGATAAGATATTTGTACGAACGCGCCCCATGGGTGGGGTACTTCCGTACAGTAAGTGGGGTACTTTCATACGCGTGGGGTAGATTCATACATGGTAAATAAAAAGCCCATTAATCTCAAAAAAAATGTATTAAATTGATAAGAAAATTTGTTTATCACAGAACTATTTTAATGACATTTAACTTGACTCCTAATCAAAATATGTTCTTCAGAAAAATAACAAAAAAAATCGGTTTAAACTGTAAGTAAGTAATTAGACATTTTGGTTGTCACTTTCGAGCTTAAGGAAAATTAAATTATTTAAATTAATTGAAAGGATCATAAAGTCTAGTCGTTCTAGATGTGCCGAGTGGTTAGGGAGGACCTGGGGACATAGGCTAATAAACCAAGTGTGTAGCGTACACACTTTGTTTATTAGACTATGTCTCCTTTTGTGTTTGTAGTTTCATTCTATGTAATGAAAAAGGAATTATCATGATGAACCCGATTTCTTTTGAAGATAAAACATTTTCTGTCCTATTTGCAAATTTCATAACTGAGTGTACTTTACCCGACAATAAATAACAGCGGCCTAAGGTGTTTCAAATTTTACCAAAACATAACGATTATCTTTCATTTCCTGATATCACATTTAAATTAATTGTGCATTATCCAGTATCTTAATTTTATTTTCTTTAATTGTTGGTTGGTAATTAAGTTCCTGCAAACTACTTAATTACTTCTTTTTTCCTTACTATATTATTCATATTTTTTTTATATATTTTATCAATTAGAAGATTCGATTTTTGTTTTATAATTCATTTTTCCAGGCTCTCTGCACAATACGAAATTCATTTGAATTTCTTCCTCTTTTGATTTTTCAGTTTTTAAGGAATATGGAATATATGTAAATTTAAATCATTTTTTATTCGTTCTCATCCATTTAATAGCTACGCTTATCTTTTCTTATTATCTTTATACCATGAACCTGCGATTTGGTATCAATTATAACATTTACTAAATAAAAAGTATATTGTTGATCGTTATAAATCATAAAATCCGTAATTATTGTAACGTATCATAATTTAAAAATATAGTCTTAAATTTATTAAAAAATAAAATTTATGTGAGTGTTTGTGGTTAAAAAGACCTAAAGGGGAGCATTCGAACGCGTATGAATGCGCCCCCTGTAGAAATGTTCGAATGTGCCCCAGGCCTTGACTAAATATAAATTACAGTTGTATACAAAATCAATGTTAGTAAAAGAAATATAACAATGAAAACTCAAAATTAAACAATGTGAACAGTAATGAATCCTGACTATTTAAAAAAAAAAGGTAATCAATTTACTTGCCAGTACAATTTAAACTTCAGTAAAAATTTTACTTTCCTAGTGCGAAAACACGTAACGTCTTATTGCCTTATACAGAGTGGCGCGATTGGCACGATACTTTGCTAGTGTGGGAACACAGGAATGCATGTCAGCATTATATTACGCAAGCCTGTATGACAACCAACCACTCGGCAGTCACGGTACTGTCGGGCAGCGAGTAGGTCGATTTATACGTCGGTTTAAAGTTGTGTATCGAGTCGGACATTATAAGATATCACAGTGACCTTAAGAACTTTCATTTACTGCCCCTAATACCGTGGCTCAACATTGGTGACCCGAAACGTTTGGACAATACGTAACATCAAAATTCGCAATCAGTTTTTTTAGTAAAAGTGTAGTGCGCGTCAAAATTCTTTACAATGAATCCCATACCTGTACCGACGCAGGCGGCGACGGATTCTAGCGCGTTGGCACAAATTACGGTATCGTCGAGAATTCCGGACTTTTGGAAAGAATCGCCACGTTTATGGTTCGCGCAATACGAGGCCGTAGTGGAAAGTCAAAAGCTCTCCGACGCAGCTAAGTACAACCTGGTCATAGCCAAATTAAGCCGAAATCACATCGAACAGGTGAGTGACATTGTTTTGTCTCCACCCGAAGTCAAGAAGTATGAGACGCTGAAGGCCAGGCTTCTTACGGTCTATGAAGAGTCCGAGGTACGACAGCTGCATAAGCTTTTGAAGGAGTTGGATCTGGGAGACCAAAAACCTTCGCAACTCTTGCGGAGGATGAAGGAGCTATCTGGCAAGAAATTTTCAGAGGAAACCTTATGTATGCTGTGGATGGGGCACTTACCAACCGCAGTTCAGGCCGTTCTGACCGCCAGCGAGGTCAAGGAATCGGATAAACTGGCAAGTATGGCTGACAAAATAGTCGAAACGACCCGGTTCGCCGAAGTGCAAGAGGTATGCACACGGACTAATGCTGAGGCGCAATCCCAGTCTTCGCTAGAAACGCAGATCGCACAACTATCTGCGCGTTTGGAGCAACTGGAAAGGTCAAGGTCGAGGTCAAGAGAAGCAAATAGAGGTAACCACAATAATTATTCTCGTTCGAGCTCCCGAAGTCGATTCGTTAAGCAGAGGCATCCGAACTGGCTTTGTTTTTATCATTTCCGGTACAAGGATAAGGCGAAAAAATGCATCCAGCCTTGTGCATGGGAGAAGAAAAATAATATTACCAATAAAGAAAAAAACTAGTTGGAGTACAAGTGCGGGCGGACACTTGTATAGTAACTTGCAAACGCCTATGTGTAAAAGACAGAAAAAGTGGACTTAATTTTCTAGTAGACACCGGAGCCAACATATCTGTCCTTCCTGTAAATAGATTTAAGCGCTTGATAAATCAATGTAGCGATTATAAGCTGTACGCTGCAAACGGTAGCGAGATAAAAACCTACGGTAATAAAACTTTGTCATTGGATTTTAGTATGCGACGACCTTATGTTTGGAGTTTCACCATAGCCGATGTAACACAGCCTATTTTAGGAGCTGATTTTTTGGCTCATCATAGGTTAATTGTAGACTTAAGCTCAGGTAAACTAATTGATGGTGTAACTAATATTAAATGTGTTGCTAGCGTCATCCAGGCAGATAGTACGACGGTGAAAACTGTGGACGAAACACACCCTTATCGCGAGTTATTATGTAAGTACATTGATATTACTAAACCTGCATCGTACAAGGAAGTGCCTAATCACGGTGTTTATCACCATATTGAGACGACTGGAACACCAGTATTTGCTCGTGCTAGACCCTTAGCACCCCATATGTATCACAAGGTCAAGGAAGAGTTTCGCATAATGCAAGAGTTAGGCATTTGTCGCCCGTCCAAAAGCCCATGGGCGAGCCCACTCCATGTCGTACCCAAGAAAAATGGGGAGATACGCCCTTGTGGGGACTATCGAAAGCTTAATGCCATCACTAAGCCCGATAGGTACCCAATCCCTAGGTTATCAGATTTTACTTATATTCTCGCAGGAAAAAATATATTTTCGAAAATCGATATAAATCGCGCATATCATTGCATACCGGTAGCACCTGATGACGTCGAGAAGACTGCAATCATAACGCCATTAGGTTTATGGGAGTTCCCAAGAATGAGCTTCGGCCTTCGGGGGGCTTCACAGTCATTTATGCGGTTCATGCACCACACGGTATTGCAGGGATTAGACCAGGAGACCAGGAACCATATTTTTGCATATATAGACGACATAATTATCGCGGATTCTGATGAAAGTCAACATCGCAAACACTTAGAAGCCTTATTTGAGCAATTCGTCAAATTTGGTATTACGATTAACGTCTCTAAATGCGCATTTGGTAAGTCTGAAATAGATTTTTTAGGGTATCGTGTTACAGCAGACGGGATAAGTCCCCTAGGTGACAAGATTAAAGCAATCACTGATTTCCCCAAACCCGAAAATGTATAACAATTAAGACGGTTTTTGGGGATGGTAAATTTTTACCGATCGCATATACCTAACACAACTAAATCGCAATCCATTCTTCATAATTATTTACACGGTTCCAAAAAGAAAGACAAAACACCCATTAGCTGGACTCCAATTGCTGAGCAAGCTTTTGAGGAATGTAAGTCGAGTCTTTGCAAGGCGACCACACTAGCGCATCCGGTCAAAAACGCTTCACTTGCACTTATGACCGACGCGTCCGATACGTGTGTGGGCGCAGTTTTACAACAGCGTATTAATGATACTTGGTATCCATTAGGTTATTTTTCTAAAAAGATGTCGACTACGGAACGCAAATATAGTACGTATGACAGAGAACTTCTAGCTATTTACCTATCAATCAAACACTTTCGGTATTTGATTGAAGGACGTCAGTTAACTGTATACACCGATCACAAGCCTTTAACGTATGCTTTTTCTAAGATAAATCACGAAAACGAGCTTCCTAGACGTACACGCCATTTAATGCTTATTAGTGAGTTCACAACTGATATAAGACACTTGAGCGGGCAGGACAATATAGTCGCAGACACGTTATCGCGCGTCGCAACTATAGATTGTCCCACGGCGATCGACTACGAGGAACTTGCTCGAGAGCAGGAATGCGACGTTAGTATTTCGCACTTATTAAAGGATGCGAATCACAAAGATAATTTCAAAAAGATAGTTTTACCTATTAGTTCTAAAGCAATTTATTGTAATGTGAGTAATGATAGATTAAGGCCGTATCTGACAGAGAAGTTTAGGCGAATAGCGTTTGACTCCATACATGGTTTGAGCCATCCCGGGGTAAGAACTTGGCGTAAGCTCATGCGGGATCGTTTTTTTTGGCCTGATATGAATCGGGATGTAGGGCATTGGGCCAAGACGTGCATACAATGTCAACGGTCCAAAGTAAGTCGTCACACTACGTCAGCCTTAGGGACGTTTTCACCCTGCGATAGGTTTGAACACATCCACGTCGACCTGATAGGACCTCTGCCTACGTCGACAGAAGGGTTCAAATATTGTCTCACTATAGTTGATAGGGCGACGCGATGGCCTGAATGCATACCGATTAGAGATATGACTGCAGAAACGGTATCACGTGCCTTGTATGAGGCTTGGATATCTCGTTTTGGCTGCCCGAAGAAGCTAACTAGCGACCAAGGCCGCCAATTTGAAAGTCAGGTATTTAACTCACTTATGAAATTATTAGGTATAGAAAAGTTAAGAACTACGCCGTATCATCCTTGTAGCAACGGGACTGTAGAAATTTGGAACAAAGCTGTAAAAACGTCGCTAACCGCACGCCTATGCAACTCAACCACACCCTCCTGGGTTGAGGAGTTACTAATTGTTTTATTAGGTCTTAGGACAGCAGTCAGAAGCGACAATGGCATAAGTGCCGCAGAAATGACATACGGTACTACGTTACGCCTACCAGCTGATTTTTATGACTGTCGTAATAACTTAAAATTGGATGACAGTTGCGAGTACGTTAATAGATTAAGGGAAACTATTAAGGAATTCCAATCCGTAACCACTAGGAAAAATAGTAAATCGAATATATTTGTTCATCCAGACTTAGAGAAATGCAGTTATGTTTTTATACGTCACGACGCTGTACGCAAACCGTTACAGCCTACTTATGACGGACCCTTTCGCGTATTAGAAAGACGAAACAAAGTATATGTGATTCAAATGGCTGGTCGTAAAGCGAGTGTATCAATTGATAGATTAAAACCGGCATATTGTATAAATGATGATAGTTATATGGTAGAACGATCAAATACTGATGCTTCAAACAGCGTTCCGCTTACCACTCGGACCACACAAAGTGGAAGAGTGATAAGGCGACCCGTACGATTCATGTAAACAAGTAATACTAGTTGTCGAACGCAGTTTTCTCTATATACTTACCAAAGTCCATATTTCCTCAGCACCTTAATAACTATTGTTTCTTATGCTGTAAGTAATTATCATGTACCTATTATTTATACATGTTTGCAACACGACGTCGCTCGGTCAAATAAACAAACGGAAGCAACTAACATTTTATGTACGTTCAATATAAAACTGTAAAATGAGTTTAGTAAAACAAGTGACGCCAGGTAAAGATATGTAAACCGATTTCATTGTAGTTAGTAGGTACTATGCAAAGGAATAAAAGAGGAGGAATGATGAGTTGTGACGAACGAACGAGTATCACGGCGTTATCATGGTGTACGCAGTGGACTCCCAAGGGGGTGAATAATTAACTATAGCAGAGCGGGACACCATGGTAACTACCACTAAAAAATGTATGAAAGAGAATTAGAGTTTAGTTTTTTAGTTAAGAAATGTCACAAACAAACCCGACTATGATTGTTATAGTTAAAATTGTAGGAAAAAGTAAGCAATCACTAAAAATACAATTATGCAGTAATAATTGGAGCAAACCAATCTCAGCATTTTATGTTTAATTTTAAGTAACGTTAGTTTTAGCGCGCATTATAGCTATATGATTGTAACGTGTGACACCCAAGTTCAATGACCATTTTGGTTAACATGGGGCAGCAACATGCAAAAAACTCCCAAGTTGTCATTGCACAAACTGGTGCAGACAATCAGGCGAGGTCAGTAATTGAAAAGAAAATTGAGTTACAAGGGATACTCATCTTTATTGTCATAGCAGTAGTGAGCTTAGCCAGTTTTTACGTTGTAGTTAAAAAGTGCAGTAAATATGTAAAAGACAAAGTGATGAGTGATTTAGTCTTAAAGGTGGAAGAAGGTCGTGCCGTTAAGAGCGAGCACACAGCCACACCATCAGTCGCACACCCAACCACACAATATGTGTGAATTTTTTAATAATTGTGTAATATTATATGATTTTTTTTTGTGTAATTAAGCAAAGATTTTTGTGTAATTATGTATACTTACTTTCAAGTGTATATTACATTCATGCCATATTTTTGTTTCGTAAAGTGAATCAAACGAGCTAAATTGTAAAACATTTTATTAACACGTAAATCATAAATTCATAACAATGTATAACTTCCTTTTGTACTTAGTCGGTTAAGAAACTTAATAGTAGTCATGCACTGTGTTCTCAACAAGCGTAGGTGTAAACTCAGCACATTCCTTCCTTTGTACTGTACGTGTATAATTGTTTACATTGTATCTTTTATCAAGTACGTTGTAATGATAGGGTGACCATAAGTTTGTATCGGATAAAGTCGACAAACATTGTTGTTAGGGTGACCAGATAACTTTTGGGATATTTTTTTTTTAAATGTTAATAAAAATATTATATTAACTATTTTTTTTAGTAAGAGGGGGAATACTGTGGGAACACAGGAATGCATGTCAGCATTATATTACGCAAGCCTGTATGACAACCAACCACTCGGCAGTCACGGTACTGTCGGGCAGCGAGTAGGTCGATTTATACGTCGGTTTAAAGTTGTGTATCGAGTCGGACATTATAAGATATCACAGTGACCTTAAGAACTTTCATTTACTGCCCCTAATACCGTGGCTCAACACTAGCAACATGGCAGTCGGTATGTCTATGTACACATGCAAAGGCGCGTTTGTATGTCGGTTAGTATTTTTGTTATACTCAATGTATGAATGTGCCCCACGTACGAATGGTGAACAGTTTCCCCTACGACTTCTGTAAAAGAAATAAGGACATATTGTGTGAAGCTCGGCGTGCAGCCGCCCCGTTCCCGCCACTAGCGTGCGGACGGCGGGCCAGTCTCGCGCGTTCCGACGCGCCGTCGGGCGATTTAGCGGTTAACTAAACAAAACAAACAAATCAACCGGCAATAAAGAATCGACATTTAATGTTATTATTATTATTAATGTCGCTTCCTATATCTGCTTTTAGTAAATTATGCAACAAAATAACTTATATGAAATTATGTTTAACATGACCGCATTTGTCAGTTTTTAAACCATAGATAATAAACCAATTTACCACAGAGTACAGATATAGAATTTAAACTATGGACATGGACAATATAATAATTATAAATTTAAAAAAATTACATACTTTACATACATACACATAGTCACGCCTTTATCCCTTGAGCAGAGGCGTATTTTACGCCCACATTTCACCTTATAAAACTATAAGGTGAAATGTCGACTTAATAGGTGGTGAGCCTATTGCCGCGTTGAAATGGACAGCCGCAGGTCACCGCGACCTGCAATTGAAATTTTTCAAGTTGACCCTAAGGCCTTCAACCTGGGGGCCAAGTCTGTTATTTTACATCAAAAACCCGTTCTAGTGCGATTCTATTACGATAATAATATTATCGTAATAGAATCGCTATATTATACCTATCGCTATATTATAGCGATAGGTCCTAAACTTGGTAGGCGCGTAAAAATTTTATAACATCTCTAGAATAGAACTAGAGTAGAATCGCAAGACCTTTTTTTTAGGTAGTGTGAGTGAAGGTGAGGTAAGGTGGGGTTAAGGGTTTTTTTATTCTCGCATCTCTGCCATGGGCAAAGCCTAGCTACAACATAATCTAGTCTAGCTAACTACAAATTTATGATCTAGCCCCGCAGGGCTCCTTTATCTACTTCAAGAGGTGGCGGAAGTCAGGCGCACCCCTGCCAGGAATTGTGCTCTAGATAAATTTGGCTCGGCATACTCAGGTATCGAGTTCTGTGGGCGCACATTCGTGAGCCCCGCAGGACTGGCACCCAGTAGTGTCGGCCTTGTCTGCCGCTTATTTCAGGTAGCATCGTAGCACCCCGGCCTCCCACTATCTCGAACCTAGCTAACCTAATTCCTCTTTTACCCAAATTCTCTTTATCATTCCTGTTCTATCATTTATGCCTCTCGCACTTTCACGCTATCCCGACCTTTCACTCAAGAGTGAAAGGTCGGGATAGCGTGTGGCTTAGCTAGTTTAATAACAAGTTATTAAACTAGCTAAGCCTTAATACTATCATCTTTTATTCCTTTAGTACCATACTCGTCGCGCTTTTATGCCTCTCGCACTTTAATACTGGCCTTTCATACTGGGAATATTGGATGTCATTCCTTTTTGGGATGGGGAGGTGGTTTGTTTTGTTTATTTATTTTCAAAATCTCTTAAACTCTATTTACAGTTATTTACTAGGTATTTCTGTAATCTTACAACATATATATTTGATTAACAATTTCTACAGTTTACTTCTAAATTGTTTTCGTCTTTTATACTTAATGTATTTCAATTTTCCCTGTTCATAACATATCATCTTCTCGCAAAGTTTCGAAACCAGTTGCGTAATAGGAATAATATTTCTTCTTTTGAAACTGGTTTCGATAAAAGAATATGTTTCTTCCTTCAAAACTAGTAAATAAAGTTACTGTTTATGAATATAAAACAATTTACTGTCCACCTGTACCAATGAAATCACTAATATCATTAAAATTCTCACAGTGAAACGATAAATATTTTACAGTTCCAACTGAGCTTTATCAAAACCAGTTTCGAAAGAAGAAATATTATACTTATTACGCAACTGGTTTCGAAACTTAGTTTCGAATGTGGCCGAAGTGAAATATTTTTTTTGGTGGAACGGTCCCATTCTGGGGTCGGAAGTTCAATACACCGATGAATAACGGTGTTTAGAAACGCATTTCCCGAGACCCCAAAATAAAACTACACAGCACAGACCTTTAAAAATTGGAAATTTTCAGCCTTAGTCTGATAAATCACAATATTAAAGGCCACTTTCTAGAAAACATTTGCCACGTTATTAACAATATACGGTTTCAGCTCCTCGAAAAATTGGCTGAAAATTGTCGTCCTAAATTGCATTTTATTCTAGACGCGACACCTATTTTGGTAGAATTATTTTCAGGCATTGCTACCTACGTAGCAATGTCTTTTACACTAAATTTAATTTCTTTCCCTGTTTGTATTTTATCCCGGGATTATCATTTTATCCCGGGCATAAGTTCCCTTGGGAAGGGAACAAAGGAGAACGCCCAGGCTTCGTTTCTTTTTGAAAAACCTAAGCAAAAAGTGTATGGCCACCTAAGTAAATTGATAAATCATTTTATATTTTTTTAACAATCTTTTCATTCACTCGAATAATATATTTTGTGGCGTTTAAACTTTGATATAATTCGTGGTGAAATCTTTTTACGCACCGCGGACTGACGTGACGAAGATGGCCGCCATTCGCAAATATCAATGTGCGGCATAATACGAACTGTCAAAAATTGAAAACTTTTGAACAAAAAGTCTTTTCGGTGTCGAATGTGCGGTTTTGCAGTAGATAAGATAAAAATGCCACGGTGTGTGAATTGTTCACTATATTTGGTACATCCTCTACCTCGACATCGAGTCGTGGAGGCAACAGATGTCATGATTCGAATTTTACGATTCTGAATTGATCCAGAAGTGGTTAGTACCTATATCTTATTCAATTAAGTTTTGTATTCTGTACTCGTAACATACTTTAAATGTATTTGTAATAGTAAATTAGTTATGTTTAAGTAAATACATAATGAAGCATGACAATAACCAATTGTGCTAAAGGTTTTTACCTGATCTGGTGTTTTCCATATCAGTAATGTGTTACAATAAAGTAGATTTTTCCCAATCAATATCATAACAGAAAATATTAGGCTAGTAGGTATATAATTTTATTTCATTTATTTGCAGATATCGGTGGAGGATTTTCTTTGTCAAGAATGTTTTGTAATATTACAAAGAGCATCTCAAAGCTCATCTAGTGAATCAGCAGCCGTACGAGCTTATGGACATCAGCAAGTGTGCTTATCCTGTGGGTCTTCCATACTGAGAGCTAAGACGCATAAAGTGATAATTAATAGCCCTGAAGGAAATCTCATCATGTCATGTATACCTAATCAACAGGTAAATATACTTTTAATAATACTATGCCTCAAGGCATTCTCGCACAGCCTTCTTCAAGTCTGTGACATCTATAATCTATAAAAATATTATAAAGAGAAAAGATTTGATTGTTTGTCTGTTTCCATCGAATAGGCTCTGAAACTACAGGACCAATTTGTAAACTTCTTTCACTGTTGGGAAGCTACACTCTTCCTGGCGAACATAGGTTATATTTTATTTCCGCATTGTCACGGAAACGTGAAATACGTGGGTGAAACCGCGTGCGATGCAGTAAAATAACCTTAGTTTATGTTAACGGAACACATTTTCAGAGCCTTTTTTAAATGACATAAATTAAAGTCGGTTTTAACTTTATTTTCTTTGCTTACAGGTTCACAGACTTCAAAAAGTTTGCCTGCCTTGTTGGACAAATGCGTATAGAACTGTAAGGAGACAGACCCAGTACGATCAGAGTAGGCGGTAGCAGGTTATACATGAAGGTGCTGTTACACCACATGAGAATATGGAAGTCCTCACAACTTCAAGACAACAGTTAGACAGTGTTTCACAATCTGCTACTCCCTTAAGGCCTATACCTACACCACCACCACAAATTAAGTGTACCATGTTTCAAATGTTGTACATATTCCTAATATATCGTCAAATATATACAAAAGGGCTGCTGCGACTTCACGGATTTGTATTTTTCATCAATGTGACAATGGCAAAGCATCCCACCGTACGAAAGCCTACCAAACAATTATTGTTTGGTAGGCTAGGCACAGCATCCCACCGGATGCTGTGCCTACTTTCTGACTACATTGTGGTACCTAAGTTGGGCTCGATTTAGATACATTAAACCGCCAGCTGCATTTTTGGACAACATATTTCATGAATATGAGGGTGATGATATAGACATCATAGATGAATAAAACTGCTTAAAAATATTCTAGCATTTTCATTTTCTTCTTCCTACACAAACCTGCATAACCTAATAAGTACCAGCTGACCCACCCCGGCTTCGCACGGCACTGTCCTATACCCAGATTGCAGTGCTACCTGTTTGGTTCAAATTATGTCTATGACTTTCACGCAAGTGCAAGATATAGGTTGACAAAGTTTTATCGCAACTAGATGAACCGGGCGCGACCATGCATTAAATAGAGATAACATATAAACATTGATGTATAGGTAACTAGGTAGGTATTACTTTTTTTTTTTTTTTTTTTTATGTGCCCAGCCACCATGGGTAGCTGGGTGTGTACCTATCTATACCCCCGATGTCCATATTTCGGGGTCGTTCCTATGCTATTCCTTTCATACTAGTTCTCGCATTTAAATGGTCTCAATCATGCTTCATACTATGTCTTTCTTTCATTCAACCTTTCACTCTTTTTACAGGTGGGGCGCCTGCTAACCTCGCGTCTACGTTTTCTTTATTTCATGCTTATTTATTATATATATATATATATACATATAGGTCTACAGGTTAGGAAATAAGTTGTTCTCCACCTCCTTTTCTCTCTTTCTTTTTACATTTTTATCCTTTATCTTTACATTTTTTATATTTTCTACATTTACAATTTTTATTTTCATGTTATACAATTTTGACAATGACAGTTATGTTTCTTAATATTTATCTTTTCATTGGTAGAGTGGGTTGTGGTATTACCAATTTACCATCCTATATCTTATATCTAACATAATCTTCTTAACTATTTCAGCTACAGCTGAGTGGGCTGTGGTTCCACATACAGTTCTATTATATATTCTTACTTATTATTATTTACATTTTCTTCTTCTCTATCTCATTCTCTTACTCTATACATTTACCAAGTATATTTATTACCATAGTTTTAGTACATTATAGCATAATATTATACTATGTTACTGTAATTTCACTTCTATACTACTCTATTTCTCATATTGACCATTTTACATATTTCTGTACAGAGCTTGATGAATTTGTCTCTCTTTTTACTTATTATTAGGGTTTTTAAATTGTCTACTGTAATTGATATTTCGATTTCCTGTTCAAGGTTGTACCGTTGCCTCGAGAATATTGGGCACTCGACCAGCAAGTGAGGGATGGTTTCCTCTACTTGGGGGTCACAGGCGCACGATGGGTTATCCTTGCACTTGAAACGATTCAAGTACTCAGAGAACCCACCGTGCCCCGTCAGGACCTGCGTGGTGAATTTGTCTGGAGTGAACTTCCTAATAGTCCTGTACGCCTCCACCGCGTTGGGGAAGAAGAGCTTTGTGATCGAGGCGGTGTCGCCGGACTCGTACCGCCGATTCCATTCGTCAAGAGTATCCTGTCGGATACTTCGCTTGACGAACGAGACCGGACACAGGTCGTAATCCGGTGCCCGCCTCGACCGCAACGCTGCTTCTTTTGCCAGTTGGTCGGCCCTCTCATTTCCCTCCATCCCCACGTGCGCCTTTATCCAGAACAAATCTATATGTTTGCCTGTCAGAATACTTTTTCTGATGTTTCTTCGGGCCTCTACAGCGAGGGGATGGAGACAATTGGGATTCGCGACCGTCTGGAGTGCCGCTGTCGAGTCGCTGAACACCCCAAAGGTTGCCGCACTGTGTTTGCAGATCGTCCTCGTTGCCTCGCATATGGCCAGCAGTTCTGCCTGGTAAACTGTGCAGAAAGACGGCAGAACTAGTTTACGGGCAGTTGTCTCGACCCCATCTTTCCATAAGGAAAGAGCGGCCCCGACCCTGCCCGCAATCTTGCTGCCGTCGGTGAATATTTTAATTTCTGAATGGCTATTTGCCTCAAATTGGTCAATGTTTCCCAGGCTGGTGAACTGCAGGCGCATATGCTCGGCAGGGTGAGGATTGTCCGCGAAGCAAAGCATTCGCTCGGTCTCCCTCCCGGGCAGTTCCGGCAGTGGTTCGCCCCTTCTAGCTCTATATAAACTGGCTGCCTCCTTGACCCGGAGGTCAAGAGGGAGTATGCCCGCCAGCACTAATGCCGCGTTGAGGGAGACCGTTCGATATGCTTTGCATATCTTCTGTGCAAAGCTGCGTTGAATAAATTTCAACCTTTTCTGGATGCCCAACCTCTCGACAGCCGGCGCCCATGCGCTGGCCGCGTACAAGACTATTGGTTCCACGGTCGCTGTGTAGATTGTGTGGACAATTTCCGGGTGTAACCCCCAACTTACCTTTGCCGCCCTGGTTAACTGATACTGTTATTTATTAGTGTTGGAACTATTACCAGGCCTCCGTCACTCTCTACAAGTCGTTTTATCGGGACATCCTTCCTGAGGGCTTACCCGGGGCTCTCAACCATAGGCTGTTGGGCGTTACGTGAGGTTTTTTAGTCGGTAAGAGTCCGGCATAGCATCCTACGAGGATTTTCCCTCACGATAAAAAAAAAAAAAAAAAAGCACCTACTCCTAAGTATTATGACGCAGAACTAACGTGGCCGACCGGCAGAGGGCTGCCACACGCCAGACCGAGCGAAGTGCGCACAACCAATGTACATTTCCCGAGTAAAATAATATTTCGCTTTATTTAGTCTTGCTTTTTTTTCATCTTACTTCTTACTAATATTCTAAAATTAATAGCGAAAGTGTTTGAGTGCGGATATGTAGATCTGTGAATGTTTGTTACTCTTTCACGCTCTAACGGCTCAACGGATCTGGCTGATATTTGATACAGGGATAGATTGTAGTCTGGAATAACACATAGGTTACTTTTTATCCCGGGAAAAAGTTCCCATTGGAAGCGGGAAAAGGAACAATATTTTACGCGGGCTAAGCTGCGAGCATCAGCTAGTTATAATATAATTCTTATGTAAAGAAGAAGAAGTTATAAAATATTATTAAGTTTTTTTTTTCAGACACTGTGTTTATTGTTTTTTGTAGTTATAGGGTAAACCACTCAATCGTTGGCACTCCTCCAATTATTGGCACTTTAGGTAATTTTGCCCATTTCTAACAGAAAAAGAATGCTATTTTACTTTGTAATGCATACCTACAACTACATAATGGGCAACACCGAACTGAAATAAACTAGGTTTCCCTTATTTTTCGAAATATACTCTTAACTAAAGTGCCAATAATTCATTCTAAAAGTGCCAATAATTGGGTGGTTTACCCTATGTATTTTTGTTCCGTGCTTACAACCCTAATGTTGTCAATAGTTGTCACTCGATGACGCAATCATACGGTGTGCGCACGAATCTCGACTCTCGGAATACGTCGTAAAGCATTTTTTCCACTGTAGCGATATGTTATAGCTAATATTTTTGAGGTTAAGTATGGGAGTGATGTATCTGTTACGTAGTAACTATTATTTAATCTGTGCTATTACTTCTATCTTATATCTAGATTATTGAATTAAATCCATGTTCATCCATATAACGATTAGCCCTTTCTGGACAAAATTGATTTGACGGATTGATGGACATTTGCTTCGAAACTAACCTCTAATTTGAACAGCAAAACGAAGAATGAGAGAAAACCCCACAAAATAAGAGAATATTTTTTATTTCCTATGAAAGTACGATATCCATCCAATTTAATATCAAATTTTCGCTGTCATACAAAATTATTTGTTACGAAACGGCGGCCCATTAAATAATGGGCAATCTCCTTTTACGTAGACTAAGCTACGTGCATCAGCTAGTTACGCATAAACACGAGTAGCCAGCTCTGTAATACGATTATTTATCTAAAAAAATACAATAATGATCCACACAAAATGATTCCAAATACCGCTTTTACACTGCGAAAAGCAGTCATAAATGGCAAACACCATTACGAACCGAGACAAACGAGATACCGGCTATTTTATTTTTGGAAAATAAAACATAATTGCCTTTAGTGCGGTTGGCCCTGTTCCAAAATGTGTGGCTTCACGGGTTTATTTATTTCTCCTTGCTTTATTCGACAGCGACACCGATGCGACATTTCCTATTGCACTTAGAACTTGTACGGAACATCAAATCCCGCATACGAACAGTTAAGTTACATTGGCAATATACGCCCGAAGTGAAGCCTTCGGTAAAGATGTCTAATAGAATTCCTTTGCCGTTTTATTACTTGCGCGCTTTGTTGAATTTCACTTAGACGATCCCACATCTTTCCTGAACTGTTTAAAATGTTTTTTTCTGAGTGGGTGTTTTTCGCTTAAACTTAAGCTTTAATAATACCGTACTGAAAATTTCATTGTATCTTTTTCGGTTACTTATAATGCTAAGCCTAATATACAAATACTCAGCAGGTACTTTAGAAATGCAAAAGTAGCACCATGCAAGGGGCTGAACGTGGAAGGCGCAGGTCCTTAAGTTAAGGCAAAAACTTTGAATAGCCTACGTCCGGCAGCAGACTGCAGTAGACTGATTGACTCATTAAAAGTATTTATTTAGTAAGTACTATGTTGTTGGGATAGTTATTGCGTAGGTACATGTTTTTTATCTAATGTCAATCATACTTTTTAAGCGCCCGGAGACAACCTTTATTCAAAGTATTTTTTTTTTAATTTCTGTCACTGTAACTTTTACTTCCTAAATTCAATAATAAAAATTTATTAAAATGTAAAGGTGAAAGAAGTCCTAAAGATTAAAGTTGCGTGACATTATCAAATTGAGACATTCCTCGTATTTCAAAATCATGACAATTAACATTTTCAACAAAAGTTGTTGAAAATAGATTCATATTCGTATTATGAAACTTTTATCGTTTGCAATTTTTTTTTGAATTTTGGTAAGTATTGATTACTTACTCTACAATATCCACATCTCTAATTATAATCTACAATAGTGTATTGAAATACGAATGACTTGGTGACACTTATCAAAACTTTCGCTCTATTAGGTAACATGATGATAAATAGTCTATGTTACCTCTGAATAACTTGGCATTCTATTTTTATTTTTTTTTAGTTTTTAAATTCGGTTACAGAACTGATTCAAAAAGTGGGACTGGATTTAGTGTAAGTCGTTGCGAGTACAACCTCTTACAGGATATGCTGTAAAAGAAATAAAACTGTAGACGCCCTGCATGGCCTTGACACAGCAAAAACATCACATAAATTATATTAATTCTTTCCAAAATATGAAACTAGATTAGCTTAAGGGGCGGTTATTGCGCACAAGTAGGCATTTGGCGCTCCCTCGCCCCGGGCGCAAGACACATCGCGCGCCGGCAGCGGCAGTGAACTCTCATGCCACAGTATACAGTAGAGTAGAAACAAACAGCATGCTAACTTTGTTTGACGTAGTAAATGCATCTAACTTTATTAAGTGTAGTGATTTATTCGAGTTTCCTAAATAAATGTGTTAATTATATATATTATACTATTATTTTTAAGCTAAAGAGTTTGTTTGTTTGTTTAGTTGTTTGAACTCTAGAGTCTAAGAGACTGCTAGTTGAATTTCAAAAGTTCCTTAACAGAATGTCCATATTTGAAAAATACCAAAATATATTATAACATCACGCTAAGGCGAATAAGAGCTGAGCAGCAACGAAACATTTTTCGAAAACTAGGATATTTCATTTCTTTTGAGAGTTTACGTTGCGTAAGTTTGCTAGATGGATACAGTTGCGTAAAAAACGTAAATTACATTATAACTGGTCATAAAAATTTCTAAAGTTACCAACTTTTAGCATTCGAAAAAACCCATTGAACGATATCCATCACGAAATTATGTGATTACGGCGCGGTGGCCATTTTGAATTGCAAAATTATCACGTGATTCGTACTCAGCATAGCAAAAAACCCCTTAAACGATACCCATTATGAAATTTTGTGATTACGGCGCGGCGGCCATATTGGATTGCAGAATTATCACGTAATTCGTACTCAGCATACCAAAAAACCCCTTAAACGATACCCATCATGAAATTTTATGATTACGGCGTGGCGGCCATTTTGAATTGCAAAATTATCAAGCGATTCGTACTCAGCATACCAAAAAACCCCTTAAACGATACCCATCATGCAATTTTGTGATTACGACGCGGTGGCCATATTGGATTGCAGAATTATCACGTATTTCGTACTCAGCATACCAAAAAACCCCTTAAACTATACCCATCATGAAATTTTGTGATTACGGCGCGGCGGCCATATTGGATTGTAAAATTATCACGTGATTCGTACTCAGCATACCAAAAAACCCCTTAAACGATACCCATCATGAAATTTTGTGATTACGGCGTGGCCGCCATGTTGGATTGCACAGTTATCATGTAATTCGTAGACATTTTAATGCATTAGGTAGATGGTTACCATGTCGTGAAAACACTTAAAAAGTAAAAGATCACCACATTTACCATGAGTCGCGTATGGGAATTTTAGTGAAATCCCTTCATCACTCAGGAATTAAGTTGATGGTCTTCAAAATGTATAGCTAAGTACCATCATGGATACATTGACTTAAGATCAAAAACCCGCATCAAAATCGATCCACCCCTTGGGCCGTGACGAATTCACAGGACAGAGTTGTTAATTATGAGAGTTCGTTAATTGAATTAATGAGTAACTAGTTACAATGTAATTAGATTAACGTGTAATTCCATTACGCAGTAATTAGTTACTGCTAGTACTCATTGTAATTAATTACTCAAGTAATCTGTTACAGAGTAATTGAATTAAGCATAACAAAGTATTGTAATTTGTAACGGTTAATCTAAATACATTTTGCCTATTACTGATATTTTTATGCTGTGGCGCGATTTCAACGTAATTTGGCATAATATTTACGAAATAGTTGCGAAAAAAACTGACACAGGTCCTGCCTCCACAAGCGCTAGCGCGAGACTCATCGGCCGTCAGCGGCGCAATTCTATTACGTTTGGTAGATATTCGTACATGATAACTATGTAAATACTTGTGTATAAAAAAACGTTCGGAAAATGTGTATAAAAACTCAATAGCTTTAATTGAGTGCAAAAAAAAATTATAAAATGTTAATAGTTTAGCCACAGTATTGAAAAAACTTTTCTGAGAGAGTCAACTTTGGGATTTTTTTCTATCTAGTAAAATTTATTGGATCGTGTAACGGGCTCGGAATATGTTTAGCTTATATCCTTAACTATTATATATATATATATATTTATCAGAATTATAAACCCTTTACATTTTGACTAGGATTGTTATGGGATTGTCGTTGCTTAGAATTTTGGATATTCTATGAGTTACACGAAACTGCAATATTAGTAGATTGTGTGAAGAGGAATAAATATTTAGAGCGCTGATTGACGCCCACTGCTGAATATAAAACAAATGTTCCATTAGCTACTCGATAGTTGTCTAACCAACTGGAATTCAATCATTGACTAATTGAAATTAATAATACTTAAGTGGGTAATTTGTTTTAGATATACTCATTAATTATACTATAGCTATTGCCTGCGACTTCGCGCACTTGGTTTTGCTGTACAGGGGAACCTCGAGAGTTGTACATCTTATCGAAACTTGAGCTAATTTGATGCAGAACTCATTGAACTTTTAAAGAACAAAAGAGCCGTGTACCAATACCTTCAGCCGATGCAGTAAATTGACGCCAGTCATCCCTCCTAATATGGCAAATTCCGCAAAAGGCTTCGTACAAAAGTGGACTGCCGTACGCTGATGTGATTGCACCTAAATTTTTGCTAGAAGGCACGTTGTGTACTATTATACCGACCCAAGAAAATATAGAGGCATTAATAAATGAAAAGCATTCAAACAGTAAATAATTACATAGGTAACGAACGCTAACCACTTTCAATCTGAATTGAATTCTCATAACCTAATTGTTAAAATAAAAAGAAGTACGTTGGCCATCGACAAACTTGCGGTTAATGCCATTTGCCCGTTAACGAATTAAAGATCCTGCGTTTTATTCTTTCAATTCAATATAACCCTACTAAGATCTTTAGAGCACACACTAGCCTTAATTGAGGATAAAATCATAGCCTGAGAGGATGAAAACTTCAAACAAAACCCTGTACTAACCAGTCTTCTTTTTTTAACGTGAAGAATATTCGTCATCGATGCTGTGCTCTTATTGACTAAAAACCACGTTCCTTACCTACTGCCTACGGCGGAGAGTCCCGGTTAAGCCCTCGGAATGATATCCCCAGGATGGTCAACGTAGAAAACAAGAGCGAACATGCTCCCGAAATGAATATACGAGAGGCCTAGAGAGGAACTGATGAAACATCTGCGTAGGTAGTCTATTATCTTTCATTTGAATTTTTTATTTTTATTTATTTATTTATTTTATTTAAGTATAACACAAATGCAATCTTACAAATCATTCAATTACATTACATTATTATTATAAGATTATTACATCACATTACATTCTCATAAAATTGCAGTGTAGGTACATACCTATTTCCTTCTGAATCACATTTCATTTATTCATTACACATCTCTTTATCACTAGTTCAATCATGCCATTATAAATTAAATTAGCTTACTACAATTCTGAAAATACTAACCAAATCACAAAAATATGTCACAAAATTTAAATAAATCAATCAAACTTCAAGAACTATCCCTGAAGTTCAATCAGCTAAACAGATAGTATTTTTTGAAACACCGAAAGAGAAAGATGTAAGAAAAATGTAAGATTTTTCTTTAAAAGTACAAAAATACTGTTGTAAATCGTGACTAGCAGGATATTAATAATACTTATCGTAAAGAATATTTTTCCAACACGTTAAGCTGCACGTTTTATTGCAGTTTCTGCAGCACAAAGCTATTGATTTTGGATTAAGACATTAAAATATGGACTCAGATCGGAGGTTCTGGTATAAGCATTACAATTTGTGAATATTATTTTTGCATTATGTATCGCTATTATAAGCAAAAGTTGAAGATGGTGACTAATATTGCGTACACATAAAATAAGTGACCACTGGATGCAATATTTTTTCTCATACTCCATCTCGACCAACAGCTGACTGTATACATTATGCAAAAGTCCAGTTTCAGTGTAAGAACTAAAATCACATGCACATAAATTGTTATCAGGGTACGTGACAGTGTGAGTAAACATGACCCCTGCTTGCAATATTTATTCTCAGTGTAACTCACTATTAGAGCCGACTGTAATTTGTTATTGAAGAAAATAATGTAACGTTAAATTCTTACTTGATTTAGCTGCTATTACTACATATTTTTTTAGGTATCAGCTACAACCCTCAAACAGTCAATAGAACCGAAACTAGAACAATCAAATATTTTCTCTATCGCACCACTGAAACACGTCTTCAGCTTCTGTAACAACCTTAATTTCTTTAAAATGAAGACTGAAAGAAAGGCATTTAAAGATAGTGGCCATTAAATTTAGGGCCACTATTATTGACCTTCTCGGCTGTCAACTTTGAATATTATCAACAACCTATTCATCATTTCGTTGTCAACTGAAATAAATCTAAAAAATTAAAGGCCATATTATAAACGAATAAATTTTAAGTAAGTATTTAATAAAATAATTATGTTATACTAGCAGATGCCCGCAACTTCGCCCGCGTAAAAATTATTTACGTTCCCACTTAACGTGGGAACTTATTCCCGGGATAAAAAGTAGCCTATGTGTTATTCCAGACTATACGTATCCATGTACCAGATTACAGCCTAATCCGTTTAGCCGTTCGAGCGTGAAAGAGTAACAAATATCCACACATCCACACTCACAAACTTTTGCATCTCGAATTCGAAATTTCGAATCTTACTAATATTATAAAATATTAGTAAGATTCGAAAAAACACACGATCTTCAATTACGGCCGACAAGCCGATGCTTGAGCAGACAATCCGACAAGCGAAGGGATGACCTGACCGTAGTCGACACAAGGCGTGCGCGGCAGTGCAATTTATCGGCCACTGTTAAATACATATAATAATACAGAATCCATGTATCCACAGTACCTACATTAGATATATTTAAATTATGTCTCTAAAATGAATTTCAAGGGTACCATGAGGGAGTTCAGTAAGAACTAGCTTATTTAAAACTATATATATTATAAAATGTATCTAGATTCCATAACTAAACCTAATAGTGAAAATAAATACTTCGATAAAAATGCCCATAAACGATTCTTGTCACAAAAATAATCAAGCCAATTTTCCGAAACTCACGTCACCGCATGCACCAGAACATGTCACATGTTTCGACCGCAACAGTTTGAATGAAAACTCTTTGGAAGAGCGAGCAATATTATTGGATGTCCACACTATCTCCTGCGTACAGCTAGCATAAACGTTTCCACAAAGCGAAAATACAAATAAAGAAGCCTACGTCGTGTTATGCGATTTCTTACTCTGAATCGCTTGTGAAAATTCTCGTGCTGGAAAATGATTGCGTAGTCAAGGAACTAAAGCAATTTCTACTAAAAGCTGCGTATGACAAAATAACAAAACGTTGGCACTTTCAAATTCCGCCAAATGTTTATGGAAATGACGTACTTAAAGGGACTAAACTGTTTACTAGAGAGATTCCCCTAATCTGCTGACGCAGGCGGTGTACTTTGTTCAGGGCTCAAAATGGAATGGCCTCGTATTTAAACTACGGAAATATTATCAACAAAAGTGAGACACTGACACGTCTGTAATTTTGTCTTATTTATAAGCTTTTATTAGGTCGTCGTGTATGTAACTAACAATGTAATGAAATCTAAGGATACTAATTTGAACATCTTCCAAGGATCGTAGCGTCATGAAAATTGGCAGATGTATGTAGTTCTGATGACAATACAATAATATGGTACTGTCAAACTGATATGATGATGGAGCCGGAAGATAGGCACAGAAAACCAGTGGAATCTAAGGTAGCTAATTTAACCAACTTCCAAGGATCGTAGGGTCATGAAAATTGGCAGTTGTATGTAGTTCTGATGACAATACAATAATATGGTACTGTCAAACTGATATGATGATGGAGCCGAAAGATAGGCACTAAAACTTCGATGGAAAAAGTGGAATCTAAAGATACTAATTTAACCATCTTCCAAGGATTGTAGCGTCATGAAAATTATCAGATGTATGTAGTTCTGATGACAATACAATAATATGGTACTGTCAAACTGATATGATGATGGAGTCGGAAGATATGCACAGAAAACAAGTGGAATCTAAGGTAGCTAATTTAACCAGCTTCCAAGGATCGTAGGGTCATGAAAATTGCCAGCTGTATGTAGTTCTGACGACAATACAATAATATGGTACTGTCAAACTGATATCCTTTCAACTGTTGAATTCAACATACGCGACATTTTCCAAATGTCCGCATCTGTTGATTTCAATATTTGAACACTTTTCCTTCAAACAGTTCGGGCTCTTCTAGCTCAGGCTGTACTATCCCGATCCTGCTCAAATTTTTATGGAGTGTTCTTAGACAGAAACGGGACAAGTATGTAGTACATTGTATGTCTGTCTGTCACAGCTGCACCTCATGATTCTCGTTTAAAAAGTGCCCTCCATCGCGCACCATTCCGCGCGGCTAAGTGACGACGACCGGTACTGTGTTGCGTGTAATTACATTTGTGTTTGGTGTTTTTTACTTTCAAAACTTAACAAAATCGTGACTAGGTTAGAGTTTTTATTCGTAGATTGTGTATTTCATAAAGATTTTGTACCTAAAATAGTTATTTTCAACGAACATTCATTGTATTTTTACGCGCCGTCGGCGTCACGGCGGCGCGGCGCCAAGCCCATACATTTGGATGAAATACAAAGAATAAATACTGTAACGATGACAATCTATCGTTATTTTATGTATTTTTATGTATTCTTTTATTGTTTTCAAGCATTGAACGTAAAATCTATTTCAATAATTTTGTGTAAAATTGGGTCGAAGTTCTCGATCATTTTTTGCAAAACTTTCAAATTTCAAATAATTCTTTCTGAAATATATTTGTATGGCAGCACACCTTTTTTTTATGTTTATCGATTAGGAAAAGTCATGTAGCTGTAGATTGTAAATTTTTATGAAAAAAAATACACAAAAAAAATTCAAAAAAAAAACAAAGTTACGACCACCTCTTTTTAAGTGCTTGGTTCATTGTTCAATTTCTAATAAACTAAACACGTTTGTCAAACAAAACTCTGTGTAAAAAAAATTTAAGGACCATACTTACGAATAAAAAAAAAATGTAAGCCACTTGAAGCACAGTTTTCTCAGAATCATGGCATGAACTTAACCTTTTTTTGGCGGTCGGCGGTCGGGTCGCCGAAATGAGTCATATTTTGAAAAGCTTGTAAATAAAAAAAAATGTATGACAAGTTGTATTGTGTCTGTTGAAAATTGTGAAATAGGATGTATTTAAAAAATTAAAAAAAAAAAAATTGGAATTTTACATTTTTTTTTTTTTTACAATTTTTGTAGAGAAAACTGTTGAAAAATTACAAATTCTTTTTTCTAATAGAAATTAGTAATACATTACAAGGCAGAACTGGTCTTATCTATCATTTTATCATTAGCTTGTTTCATAACGATTCCAGTGAGGTAAGTATTTTAAATGGCTACCATAGAAAAGTTATGAGTTTGGTTTGGAGTTAAGAGTTTGTATTCCTATTACGTGATCACTACATATTGTACTAAATATCTCGGAATGCCGAAACTTTAAGGACCTACCAATGAATTATCTAATAGAGATTCGTAACGGTAATAGGTTTGCTCCTATTACGCGGGCGTCACGAAAAATTGGCAAAAGTGGCTGTTGAAAATGCATAGGCGTGATTAACTACTTTACTTTGCAAGTAAGTATGTTATGTATTTCAATTAAAGCCTATCATCGTTAATACATTTCCGATATTTAAAATGATATTAATAATAGTAAAAGTCACAATAGATATATAAAAGCGTGACAGTGTAAATTAAAAATAATAGTTTAAAAACACGAGAAAAACACGCTTTTATAAATGTGACCTCATCCTTAATCTGACAAGACATCATGCAGCTTCCGCCAGGAAAGTCTTTCCTGTTCCAGCGCCCCACGCTTTTATAATCAAATATTATAACTAAAAGCACATAGTTTACACTTCAGCCCAGAAATAGAGGCAACTTGAACGATCCATAATTTATTTTTGGGTTTTTTCGTGCATTATAAAAGCGTATTTTTCTAGGGTTTTTTAAACCATTTATTTATTTCATCTCGAATTTTGAAAAATAACTAATGAATCTAAATTATTGTCCAAATTTACGAGTATGTTATTTTTCAGTAGTTGCGACTGGGTATTGATGAGTCACTTTTTAGGGTACCTATCGTACACAAATTGAAAAACGGGGTCATATTACTGAGACTCCGCTGTCCTTTTGTCTGGCACCAGACTGTATCTACTGAACTGTGATACCTAGAGAGTTGAAATTTTCATAAAATAAATTATGTATTTCTGCTGTGCCGTTTAAGAACGTAATTTTTTGCCCTTTTTGGTACAGAACACTCGGTTTGCAAGTACGACTCGCACTTGACCGTTTTTTTTATATTTTAGATAATTTTGAACTAAATAAATCGAGGCAGGTGTGCGTCAAAGCTACTCTAAACAACACATAAGTGGACTAATTCTTGTGTCGCTCCGTGACAGCACTAATAATTTATATATGTGTGAGCCCAGTTCAGAGAGTTTGATTGTGAACGTTGCTTTTCGGAGTTCCCTAGGTTTGCACCTACCAATGGGTGTGTGTAGGTTTAAAATAGCAGCATTAACATTGAGAGTAACTAACTGATGATACTATATCCACGTGATAAATTTCATTCAAAATGTCGGGATAGGGTTCGAAGCGCGACTGTAGCAGCGCCTATAGTCTTGAATCCTACTTCTAAAGTCTTGTTGTAAAAATTAGGTAGTTTGTTTAATCAGTGAATACTGCATTACTATATTTACCTATTGCTCTATTTCACCACAGTAGAAGTATATAGGGAGTAGGATATAATACCGCCTATTTCATATTGTGCTTAAACTTGAATATAGGAATCTTAAAACATCCTCAAATATATTAAACCTAGACGGACGCTCTCAAGCAAAATCTTTCGACAGTATTCTGAAATCAATTTTAAATGTTGTGTATGTGTAAACTCAAGCTTTAGAATAGATTTAAAAGTAGGTGCTCAGACTGTTTAGGTTACCTACAGTAACCGCTAGCGCGGCGAATAGAGAATTTGATGGAAGGCAGATAAGATCTCGCACAAAACGTATGCAAACGTACCGTATATATTTCGTGCCACTATCAAACGAAAGAAACCAAGCTAACTCTTTTAAGAGATTTACTCCGAGGAACTTATCTACACTCGCGAACAAGTCATGTCTAGGGGCTTTTGGTCTTGATAGTAAGACGAGATCATCCGTTTGTCTACACAAATTCAGGATTTATTTGTAACTTTATTCTGCTGAAAAAGTCATGTTTGCATTTGCGATTTCTTTACTGTTCAAGAATAGTGCCATCGTTTCAAGTACTTATATACTTTCAGCAATCTTAGCGAGTAAATGGATTTCAGATTTTGCTGATAAATGTAAGTAGCGCTGTGATCTATCTCTGTACCAAATTTTAGCCAAATCGTGATGTTAGAGTGTGATTGAATAACAATCAATCAATCAAATCAGCCTATATCAGTCCTCTGCTGGACGTAAGCCTCTCCCGAATTACGCCACAACACACGGTCCCGCGCCTTCCGCATCTAGTCAGTCCCTGCGACCTTTTTCAGGTCATCGGTCTATCTGATATCTGTGAGGGAAAATCCAACATGGATGCTATGCCGGACTCCTACCGACTAAAAAACCTCACGTAACGCCCAACAGCCTATAGCCGTATTCTCAGTTATTTATAAATTATGCAAGTACTAGAGCACTGCTATCATGAAATTGTTTTCTTAATTCTTGATAATTGTGGTTTATGTTATGTTCTTACAAGAAATCACCTCATATAATTCTTCGGGTTGATTACATCCACCGCAATCATTTCAAATCTTGCTTTTCGTAACATGAAACTTATCGAACTTTAATTTAAGATTCTTCAAGTATTCTCAAAAATATTGAGTTTCATAAAGTGAAGCTAAGGGTAAATTTATAGTGCCTACTCTTACATATTTAAGATTAAGGTATCATGACTTCAAAAGTAAATAAATATCTATAACTTAATTGCCGATGTACTTAAATTCGTACATACGGTTAAGGCTATCGTACATTTATAAAATAAAATAATTTAAATTTCTAAAATTTTAGCGGAATACGGCTATCAATTACTGCTTCAAACGTTCGGAAATTGAAGCATTTTTCACAATTATACACGGTCTACGGGCTAGGGGAGCGAATGCTGACGAATTTCTTTCAATATTTACCTGATTTTGCCAACTGTAGCGAAGTGATCGCATGAGTAATGAAAAATTAAGTGCATTTTGAGTTTTATTACACACACAGTTTATTATTAAAGTATTTGGCATAACCTTAAGCTTGAAAATCGTTGACCTATGTAAAACTCACTAAAACATATTGAAAACCACAATTTTTATTGTCTCATAGGTACAACAACTTTACCGTTCGAATGTAGGTTGAACACTGTGCGTTATTTTTGCACATTCAACACAATATTTTGATCCTAAGGCGGTACTATGTAGTACTATAATTGGAGGGGTTTATTAATACCGGGAAGTCAAGCAAACCTAAGTCACCTATGTCTTGCAAATCCTAGAAAATCCGGTAGCTGGACCTGTCATTGACTAAGCACTACAGATGAATTAAGAAACTTACAGCCACGAAGGTGATGAGTTACCTACTTGGAAATCCAAGTAGGTAAACCAATTCATGAGATTCTATACCGTAGACCAGAACTTCACAATCTTCGTCTGATTTGACCGTTAGGAAGCAAAGACGTATCATATATAGACACGTTATACACGAACATTGCGACTTTCAAAAACAGCTAAACTTTTATAAATTTAAAAAAAGAATTCTATAAATTATCTGTGGTAGCATGCATGAAGTCAATATCAGAGGAATGTGGGGAAAAAGGGAAACTTGAATTTCACTTACTGAGACATAATATGGTTAATGTATTTACGGGTAAAGTACGTAATATTTAAATTTATAAAATGTTAATGTAGTTTATCGGATTAGTAATTATTAACGTAATTTAAGTCATAAAATAACAATATCATACAGAAAAAAAAAATTAATAAGTAATAATTTAGTACCTAGTAAGTAATCCAAACATTTGTAATTTAAATCATTTTAATAATCTTAATATATTATTATTATGTTTCATTATTTTTTTAAAGAAATATAATTACCTAAATAAAAAAATATTCAAATACCAAAATAAAACATTAAGTAGTACAAAATCTCTCCGACATCCCTTTACGGGTCGCGGGCGCCAAACCACAGACTATAGAGTACATTTTATTTGTGCATTCAATAAGCTTGCCGCCATTTTATCGATCCGAGAAAATGAAATAATATTATTATTTCTATTGTACTTACGCATGAAATGACACGTTTTTATATTGAACAGTTGCTGTGTAGCTTGTGCATCATCTGAAGATACATGAAGGCATGTTTTTTTCGAGTTTTTCTTACTAACGGAATTTAAAACAGTGCTTAATAGAACTTTCGCAAACCCTACAGCCGCGTCACAGATTTTCAGGTAATTACCTTCTTTACGTGTTGCCATTTTCAAGTGTCTATAACGTATCTATAGTTTTTATATCATTGCTAGGAACACATTACGTGAGCTAATTGATGATTACGAGCAAGTTTTTAACTTATTTTTCGCACATCAAGAGCGTCGCGAGATTCGTAGGTAGGCCATAACAACCATTTAATTTTGACCTTGTTACAACCTCGTTCCATGAGTCTAAGGCGCGCGGCACTGCAACACTAGGCTTTTGAGATTTCGAATGGCGGGAATATCTGAATTTGGAATACAGAGAATTAAAAAGTTATATCGTAACAATAATTATTATGTTGGTGGTACCTACGAAGTTCAACGGACGAGATCGTAAATAATTAAATTTATAACGCAAGTAGGTACATAACATTCATTAAGATTTCATTATTAATAAAAAAAAATTATTTATTACTAGCTAATGCCCGTAGCTTCGCCCGCGTAAAATTTGTTCCCATTCGCGATTCCCGTGGAGGTGTTATTCCCGGGATAAAAAGTAGCCTATGTGTTATTACGGACTATAATGTAGGTATTTCTGTACCAAATTTCAGCTCGATTCGTTCAGCTGTTTAAGCGTGAAAGAGTAACAAGCATCCACACTCACAAACTTTCGCATTTATAATATTAGTAAGAAGTAAGATTAATGGTTTCATAGTTTCATATTTATTTATTTTTATAGGTAGGTATAATAATTATTGTTTGATTGATAAATTACTTATTGTTGTGTTACAATTGCTAATACCTTTACTTATTTTTAATTGAAATTAATACAAAATTGCTCAAAATTCTAGTATTATTTATCAAAACCGAATATGTAGTATTTAATGTACCGTCGCTCTTAGAATTAGATTGCCACAATGAAAAGTAATGTATGTAATAACTGTATGAATGCAAATGACAGGATGCTGCCCTATTTTGTGTCGTTGGGACTTAACTGAATCTGGTTCTCAGGAACACACTAACAAAAATGTTGTAGCTCAAGGTTAAGTTATAACAAAGTGCTATCGCCAGCAAAATAATGCACATTGTCAAGTGACAGAACTATGTCCATGACATGCAGAGATGATGAAGAAGAGAAAAGAAGAAAAAGTTGATGTAATACGTTGATTTAATAAAAAAAAATTCTCTGAAAGTACCTACATCGACGTTTAGAAAAAGTAAAGGTAGGTATACTCACACATTTCTCCAGGCGCAGATCTCTCGTAATCCCCCGAGCAATATAATATGTAGTCCTTATTATTTTTGTGATGAAGACAGGCGCGCGCTCAGGTGCGCCGCCGACGTGTCTATCGACCTCCATGACCGGGGTCCAAAGGACGGTGAGGGGGCTGCTCATCGTCCTCACAGAAGCTGGCCCTGGACGACAGCGTGACGTGAGGGATTCACGCACGCCCCCAGAAAAAGCGGTATAACACCCGGAAAAACCCTCCAAAAACGTGGAATAGCGCCCAAACCACACCGTAGACGAGGCCGCAGTGGTAGCCGTAGGGAGTCCTGAGGTATCCTTAAGAGGACTTACCCGGGGCTCCCAACCGTAGGCTGTTAGGCAGGATACGTTAGGTTATTTAGTCGGTAGGAGTCCGGCATAGCATCCATGAGGATTTTTCCACACGTTAAAAAAAAGGCGCACGCAGTTAATCTCCGTCTCATCTCGTTACAGAGTGTCTGTTCCAATGAAAAACGAAACAATAATATGACCTTATAGACTATGCCTCTGACTACCTCTTTGGGTACAAAGGCGTGACTAATTATGTATGTATGAATAGTCACTGAATAAACCCACAGAGGTTCAGGTGAAAATTAAAGAACACATCTAACAACAAGGTAAAATGAATGTCAAAAATTTCCCAACAAACTTTATTAAATCCGTGTCCAACAATACTGCAGTACTGACATACATAATCCTCTGAGCATAATAGGACTGAGTGAACTAATTTTCAAACACTAAGCTACTGCATGAATATCTCTATACCTACGATGCTGGTAGCTTTACAGCCAATTAGTTAGGCCAGATAGTCTCTCTGTGGAGTAATGAAACCTATGGTAAAATTAATTTAGGAGTTTATAGGTTAGTCCATGATTTGATATTTGAATTTATAATTGTGTAGCAGATTGTGGAGCTTTTTAAAAAAAATATTCTATTTTTCGTCAATAAGGTCTTCAACTTGACTTGACGACTGTCGTGTTACTGGCCACTCGGACCAATGGCTTAGCGTGTCTATCGAGGTACGAAAATGATGGCAAACGGCAATGTAACAAGATTTGTTACAAGTGTAAAAGAAATCCCTTATTGGGCAGGATGTCTGATTTATGTAGATGCATTGCTGTGCATGGATCATTTATCGTTACTAAGTTGATACCTCGATAATTTAATTGCAAGAAACCTAGGAATTGTTCTGTAGTTAGGCTTGGGTGCTTATTAGTTTTATTTTGTTCATACAGACGTCGATAACAAACAAAGAAATGTTTTCTCCGTATTTTTTTTTATACCACTAAGGTGGCAGACAAGCATACGGCCCACCAGAAGGACCGGTGGTCACCGCAGCCTATGAACGTTTGCAACCAGAGGTGCCACACTCACGCTGCCGATCCTGTAAAAACCTTCTTAGACCCCTTTTGAAGAACCCCATACTGTAGGCGTTTGGGAAACCCGAGGCAGGGAGGTCATTCCACAACCTAAGCGTGCGCGGAAGAAAACACCTATCGGAACTAACCGTGCTGGAACGCACCGGACGCAGAGTGTGAGGATGAACTCCCTGTCTGTGGCGAGCGGTGCGATGATAGAACGTAGCCGTGGGCATCATATCAAACAATTCCTCAGAGCACATACCATTGTACAGGCGTTAGAACACGCATAAGGAGGCAAAGTCTCTCCTGTCGCGAAGAGGTTCCACACCAGCTGTAAGTACAGGATCGTTGACATCTCTTACAGCTCGTCTTTGCACCGAGTCAAATGGACGAAGCTGATATTCAGGTGCTCCCGCCCAAAGGTGACAGCAGTACTCCATATGCGGCCGCACTTGCGACTTACAGAGAAGCAGTGTTTGCGCCGCAGTGAAGTACCGCCGCGCCCTGTTGAGCACACTTAGCTAAAATATTATACTGTAGATGAATCTTTATTTTAATAGTAAACCTATTTTACCTTCATATATAAATATTCAATAACATTATTATAGCGTAATCTCATAAAAAATGAGAAATAATTCTGACAGACGAAGGCCAAAAGGGTTCTTCGCATGTGAGTTTCCGAAAATAGATTAAAATTGAGATGGCTCTGCTAAACCCGAAATTACCAAATTTAAAAGGAAGGTCGGCAGCGTGGCAAAAAAGGTTGACATGAGATAACAATATTTCAATTGGAAAACGTCACAACTCAGAACCGAGCTCGAATTTTGGACAGACAATCCATTACTATTTCCAGACCTAGATAGATTTTTATTTCTTGTGGAAAATGTAGTGTTTATGTCGTAGTAACCGTCCGTAATATTATTGTACAATACTTTATTCTTTTTTAAGAAAGGGTTCATATTTACAAGTTATAAAAAAAATAATAATATATGTTCCGTTATTACAAATTATTAGCATATTATAGTACCTATATAAATTTACAACATTCCTCTTACCAAAATATTTAAAACATATTTACACTGTCATACCACAAGTACCTACCTATAATATATTTCGGCGTGTAAATATGTTTTTGTTATAACGACATCCATTGTAGTTTGTACTTCTTGATTTATTTATAGTGAATGGTATCGAAATAGTTGTATAGTTATATAAGTGTAACAACAAACATCACAGGTACAAAGTGAGTACAAACTGTGAATAATTCGTTTAGAAATATGTAAAATATACCCTTACGTTTCCAGCATATTAACATTGCTTTACCAAAGTTAAGATTATAGTAGCATTCAAAATACGAATGAAAAATGTACCATCTGGAATCAACATTTTCATTTAACATGCATCTCTAGCCGCTGAGTAAATGGAAAGAAAATAACTTGTCAAATCGACAAAAGGAAGTAGGGCAGCAAAGAGATAAGCGAGAATGGGTCTTACAATTTCATCTCTTAATGCATGAAACTTGTCACAGTCTACCTATAATATTATTGGTACACTAAGGGCCGCAATACAATCAATCAATCAATCAATCAAATGAGCCTATCGCAGTCCACTGCTGGACGTAGGCCTCTCCTAATTTACGCCACAATCCACGGTCCTGCGCCTTACGCATCCAGTCCCAGCCTGCGACCTTTACCAGGTCGTCGGTCCATCTAGCGGGTGGACGTCCTACCCCACGTTTGCCGAGACGCGGTCTCCACTCTAGAACTCGTTTGCTCCATCGGCCGTCGGTTCTTCTGCAGATATGGCCGGCCCACTGCCACTTCAAAGTACTTATTCTGCGAGCTATGTCGACCACTTTAGTTCTTTGCCGGATAGTCTCATTTCGGAGTCTATCCCTCAGAGACACCCCAAGCATAGCCCTTTCCATAGCCCGCTGCGCAACCTTTACAGCATTGACCAACCTCTCTGTAAACGTCCACGTCTCGGCACCGTATGTCATAACAGGTAGAACGCACCGGTTGTAGACTTTGGTCTTCAGGCATTGCGGTAAAGGCGAATTGAAGACTCGACGCAGTTTGTAAAATGCTGCCCAGCCCAACCGTATCCTTCTGGCGATTTCCTTGTCCAGGTTCCCTTTCCCCAGTGTAATAACCTGCCTAAGGTAAGTATATTCCTGGACGACCTCTAGCCTCGATCCCTCGACGTATATTGGCCCCGGCGTAACGTGGTTATTAAACATAACCTTGGTTTTTTCCAAGTTCATGCCGAGTTCAACACGTCGAGACGCTCCGTTCAGGCTACGCAGCATTCCGCTTAGCTGTTGTGGCTGTCCGCCACAATTACGATGTCATCGGCAAACCGAAGGTGCGAGATTTGCGTGCCGTTGATGTTCACGCCTCACCCTTCCCAGTCCAGTGTCTTAAAGATGTCCTCAAGCGCATTGGTGAAGAGTTTCGGGGATATCACATCACCCTGTCTTACACCTCTACGCATTTCAATGGGACTGGTTTTTTGATTATCTAGCTGGATGGTCATGGTAGCGTTGTCGTAGAGACATCTCAACACCTCGATATATCGCCGATCTACACGACATCGCTGCAGAGCGTCTAGGACTGCCCAGGTTTCGACAGAGTCAAAGGCCTTCTCGTAGTCCACAAAAGCCATACACAGCGGCTGATTGTACTCGTTTGTTTTCTGTATAATCTGCCGTACAGTATGGATGTGGTCCACGGTGCTGAAGCCTTTTCGAAACCCGGCTTGCTCCTTTGGCTGAAACTCGTCGAGCCTAAGGGCGAGGCGGTTTGTGACTACTCTCGAGAACAACTTGTAAACATGGCTCAGGAGTGAGATGGGTCTGTAATTCCTCAGCAAGGTCTTATCACCTTTCTTGAAGAACAGAGCCACCGCACTCCCGCTCTACGCTTCAGGTGTTTGTCCCTGTTGGAGGACGGAATTAAACAAACTCGACAGCTCGTTAAGGACCGGAGCCCCCCCCCCCCGCCTTCAGTAGTTCAGTTGTAATTCCGTCCTCCCCAGGGGACTTGTTGTTTTTTAGTTGCCCGAGAGCCGCCACCTCGCCCTGGTCAATGTCCGGAATGTGGCGCGATAGTGGGGCTCGGTGGTCACAATCAGTAGGACCCGTCGGCCTTTTTGTCCGTGATGCATACAGGTCTCTGTAAAAGCTTTCAATTTCCTCGAGAATCTCGAATCTTGAGGTCACGGTTCTGCAATCCGCTGTCTTCTGTTTCGTCAGACGGGGTCTTCCAAGCTGTTGGGCAAATACCTTGGTACCCCTGTTCTGCTCGTTCGCTGCCTCGACGATACTGGTGGTGTTATACCGTCTAAGGTCGCGTCGTATCAGCTTTCGGATTTTGATATTTAGATCCCGCTGGTCTGACGAAGACGAGTGCGTAGATGGCGTTTCCCGTCTTATTCTCATAAGTTCGAGAGTCTCGGGCGAGAGCTTAGAGCACCTGTTATTGCTTTTTCCGGACAAAAACCTTCGGGACACTTGCTGTAGCGTCCTGACCACATTTTCGGCCTAATCGTGAATATTGCCAGTGGTTTCCAGCAGATCGAAACGATTTTGAAGTTCTAACTGGAACCTCTCAGCCCCTGAGGCTAACTGGAGCGCAGTAGGTCGGAGAGTAGGCTTCATCATACGGGCCCTTTCAGCTCGGAAGTCCAAATTCAGAGATGCTCGCACAAGTCGGTGATCACCACCGGTATTGAACCTGTTAATCACAGAGACATCTCTAAATAAACACTTCCTGTCCGTCATGATGAAGTCTATCTCGTTCCTTGTGACATTGTCGGGGCTTTGCCAAGTCCATTTTCTGTGGGGCTTCTTCTTATAGAAAGAGTTCATCAAGAAGAGCCCCTGAGACTCAAGAAAACTGACAAGCATATGGCCCCGGTCATTTCTGCGCCCCACACCAAAGGACCGATGTTCGTTTCGCCGCGTTCTTGTACTCCCACTTTGGCATTGAAGTCCCCCATCACAACGCTGTAGTGCGTCTTGGCAGTACCATGTAGTGCTTTTGCTATGTCCTCGTACACGGTCTCGACTGCCTCGACAGTGCTGCTTGAGGTCGGGGCATACACTTGTATCACCTTCAAGGTGAACTTGTTGGTGAGTCTCAGTATTAAGTATGCTACCCGAGCCGAAACACTGCTGATCTCCACAACGCTGCTAACGAGGTCCTTTTTCACCATAAAGCCGATCCCGCCCTCGGAAGAACGTCTTCCGTCACCTTCCCGAAAGTAAAACAGGTCGCCTGATGCAAGGGTTAGCGTGTCCTCCCCCTTTCTTCGGACCTCGCACAATCCCAGTATGTGCCAGTTAATACGACCTAGTTCTACCTCGAGTTCGGTGAGCCGCTCGTCAAGGCGCAGAGTAGTTCCATTAAACGTAGCCAGGGTCAGTTTTGTATGGCAGCCTCCCGTAACCCGGAGATTCTTAGCACCCCCCCTCCCGCCGTCACTCCGACCGCTGCCGTGATCGGGAACAGCGGGAGTGCCGGGAACTGGGGGCCGTTGTTTTGTTGTGTGCATCATAGGAGGACATTTGGCCTTACTGTATCACGCTGGCCAGACGGGTTGGTACAGGGTTTAGTTTCGAATTTTCCTTTTCTGTGCGCCATGACCTCGTCCGTTTATCAGCAGGTGCACCACTCGCAGGTGAGGCTGACTTGGACCCCGGGGTTGGTGGTAGGGCCCCATCGCACTCCAATACAAGCCGCAATACAAGGTATCTTAAATATTTGATCTTTGGAAACTTTGCCAAAACCTTGAGAGTTAACGAATTAATACCTGTTCACTGACATGACTCTCACATTAATAATGACATTTTAATGTTTGAGACTAAATATAATAATATTTCATATCTAAAAACTGAAAATAAAACACGTTATTATAATTGTCCGCCCCGCACGAAATACAGTGTAAATCAATATCTTCGGATTAATTTTTAAAGCAGATATTATGCCAAAATATTCTTTTTTTAAGGGAAATATACAACCTGGTTGTCTTCTTATACTATAAAACACTCTGCTAGGTTATAATAAAATTAAAGTTGAATAATGACCTGTCAGAATTTCTCAGACAAGGTAGGTATTGTTAAAAGTATTTGATAGTGCGGTGCTGGTTATCAGCTGAACTTCATCTGCTAATTAACAGGCTCCCCCCAGTTTCCGAAAGGCTGATCAACGCTAAAATTAACTAATCGGCTGTTAAAGGCGGATCCTCACAGAAGATCCAAAATGAAAATCCATTTACAGGGAACATAAATGCTTCGTAAATATTTAAGAAGAATGTAGGTTGTTGCTACAAAAGCGATTCGACGTCGTTGCTGCACATGTGACTCCATAGCGACCGAAAGTTCAACTGTACAATACTTAGGCGGATCAATGTGGATCGGTTGGAGCGTGTCGGTGGAACGCGGCGGGATCGCAAGAAAAGTTTTCGCTGATCGCAGGAATTGGCGATCCATTTTGGATCTTCTGTGTGGATCCGCCCTTAACAGCCGATTAGTTAATTTTAGCGTTGATCAGCCTTTCGGAAACTGGGGGTAAGTCATACTAATTTTTAAACTTTCGCGTTTCATGATATTAATAATTATAAAAAAATATATAATTATTAAGGCTAAGTCATCCCTTAAAGAAGGCAAACTCAATACAAAACAAGAGAAAATGTGAATAAGCTGCTTAGAAGTATTATAAATGTGAACAAACGAAACATATTTCGTAATTTGGCCCTAAAGAAAAAGAAAAATATACAACATCCGAGAGACCACTTAAACTTAGCTAAAGTATGAAACTTTTAATGAACCGTTTTTGTTTCAACAGTGTTCACATCAAGGATGTATAGGCAGTGTGTCTTAAATTACAAACTATACCGATAGATACAAGCACAGATTATAGAACTAAAGGCAGATAACGCTAACCGAACAAAAAAGTGAACCATGGAAGCAAATACAAAATGTTAATGATGAAACAAGGACATAACACAAATTATGCCATATAATTTAAGTAAGAATATTTAAATCACATAAAATAATAAAATAAAAAAAATAAATAAATAAAATAAAATTTATTCCCTTTGAAATTTTTAAAAAATTATTTAGGTTTGTCAAAATTTTTGTGACTCTACCGGGGGTTCGGAAATGCTACAGACTGAGAAGAACACCCCAAGAAACTCAGTCCGGTCCCTATTAATTCATCTTAGTATCTAATACAGTTTTTTTTTAAATGTAGAAAGGAGCAATTCGTGTCACTGCCAGGCAGCCTTGTCTTTTAGAAAGTCTTTAATGCTATAATAAGCTTTCTGGCACAATTTAAGTTTTATTAGTTTTTTAAATTTATTAACTGACAAACCTGTTACGGCTGTCGGCAATGTATTGTACATTCGAATACAATTGCCCGCAAAAGAATTGCTTATTTTATTAAGCCTAAATCTAGGTACAGCCAATTTATTCTTATTTCTTAAGTTTAGGTTATGGATATCACTATTTTTAATAAATTTACTATTATTTTTATGAGTATATAATAAGTTTTCATATATGTACTGTGAATACACAGTAAGGATGTTGATATCCTTAAACTTTTCTCTTAATGACTCCCGAAACCCCATACCATAGATAGCCCGGACAGCCCTTTTCTGCAACACAAAGATACATTCGATGTCGGCAGCGTTACCCCATAATAGTATGCCATAGGTCATGACACTGTGGAAATAGCTAAAGTAGACAAGACGCGCTGTTCTAATGTCTGTCAGTTGTCGGATCTTTTTAACGGCATAGGCTGCAGAGCTCAGTCTGCCCGAGACTTTCTCGATATGAGGCCCCCACTGCAAGTTGGAGTCTAACTTTATGCCCAGAAAGACAGTTTCATCGACCAATTCTACTTGATCATCCCTAATCCTAATACTGGTGTTAACGAGCCTAACATTTGGCAAGGTGAATCTAATACATTTTGTTTTAGTTTCATTTAACAATAAATTATTTGCGTTAAACCAGTGGACTACCCTAGAGAGGGCATTGTTTACTTCGTCAAGATTGCGTTGTCCACGTTCAACTTTAAATATTAAAGATGTGTCATCAGCAAACAAAACTACCTCGTGATCGTCTCTTATAAGGTGAGGGAGATCATTTATGTACACTAAAAATAGAAAAGGTCCCAGAATTGAACCCTGAGGCACCCCCATTGTTACAGCAGACCCATGTGACTGTTTACCATTTATAACTACTCTCTGTACTCTATCTCTTAGGTAAGAACTAATTAAATCCAAGGCCGTCCCCTGGATCCCATAATGATCAAGTTTTTGAATTAAAGTCTGATGCTGGACGCAATCAAAGGCCTTAGATAAGTCGCAGAATACACCATAAGCATCATACGACTCCTCCCAGGCCTCATATATACACTCTAATAATTTAATTCCAGCATCCGTGGTAGACCGACCGCGCGTGAAACCGAATTGTTTAGTATGGAATAGTTTATTTGTATTAAAATGATTTTGCATTTGATTAAGCATTACCTTTTCAAAGATTTTACTAAACGTGGGTAGTACAGAAATAGGACGAAAATTGGACGGATCCGAGGTATCACTATAAGAGGGCTCCAGTGCAGTAATGGTTTTTGAAAGAGAGAAATGTATGACTGATTGCTCGATATTGATGGAAGGAAAGAGCGTGGAATAGGTCAAAGAGTTTGTATTTTTGGGTTAAAAATTTGCAAGAGATGGAAAGTGTGACAATGATATTGAAAGAAGAGTTTTGGCACGAAATCAAGTGAATGGAGCCTTTCACACCATTATAAGCAGTCAGAACGTGTCTAAAAATGCAAGGATGGCTTAGCCTGTGGTTGGGAGCCCCGGGGAAGCCCTCGGAAGGATGTCCCAGAACTTCCAACAGACCCACGGCCGCCACTGCGGCCTCGCCCAGGGGGTGATTTGGGTGCTATCCCGCGTCTTTGGGGGGGTTTCGGGTGTGATCCCGCTTCCATCGGGGGGGGGGGGGGGGGTTTGTGAATTACTCACGTCACGCTTCCGTCATGTGCCTGCTTCTGTAAGGACGGTGGGCCGTCCTCTCACCGTCCTCAGGCCCCCGGTCATTGTGGCCGATAGTCCTCGGCAAAGACCCGGGAAAAGACGGGTACGGGAGAGAACTCTCCCACCTGAGTTTCGCAGTCGGCGGCGCCCGGGCCGCCGACTGCGGAACTCGTGGTTTTTAACCTTATCTTTGAAGATGGCTATGGCTAGCGACTTTGCACGTCTAATATCTAATGGCAGCACATTCCACAATCGAATCGCCAATACAGTTAATTAATTGTCAAAAAATTTTATGGAATGTGATGGCATTGTTAGTCTCAAATTCTCCGATGATCTCAGGCACTTCGAGTGAGTATCATGAAGGAATTCAAATCTTCCTTTGAGATAGGTAGTTGAACAGTATACTGTATATTAAGAGAAGAATGAGCATTCCGGCGAAGAGGAATAGGTAGCCACGCGAGCCTTTTCCGAAAAACGGAGATGTGATCATATTTGCGTAGTCCAAATATAAATCTGATGCATAAATTCTGAAGTCGCTCGAGTTTATCTAATTGGCTCTCGGTGAGATCTGGATAGCTGACATCTGCATAGTCAAGGATTGGAAGTAGGAGAGAGTTTGCTAGTGCAATCTTGGCGGCAGGTGGTAGGAAAGCTTGCAAAGGTTTTAAAGATCCTACGGCAACATTCTACGGCTGGTTTCTTGAATTTGAGGATCCCAAGACAAATTTGAGTCAATATATATTCCCAGATCTTTGACCCGATTACTATATGGTATATTGGTACCATTAAAGATTATGGGTGGAAGTTCTGACCAGTCAATCAATTGTTGGTAGTTCTAGGATAATCTGAACAAGACTTGAGTCTTCAAGGGGTTCACAGCGAGGCCATATTCACTCCAAGCACTTATACTATCCAGATCATTGTTAATGGCTACAGCGTCCGTAATAGATGCCAAGGAAGCTTGGCTGTATATCTGTAGATCATCTGCATAAAGGTGATAGGAAGAACGAAGTTGATCTGCGATGGAATTAATAAATAATGCGAAGAGTAAAGGAGACAGAACGCCACCCTAGGGTACTCCAACAGATGTCTTGCACCATGAAGAGAGAGTGTTTTCAATACGTACACATTGTCGGCGTCCACACAGGTAACTGCGGAACCAATCAATCACCACTGGAGATATGTCAAGTGACCGCAATATGTCAATTAATATGTCGAAATCGACTGCGAATCATTGCGTCATTTACACATAAGATTAGTTGAGGTAGGTAACCCTTATCGGTTGTAAAATAATAGGGACGGAACCACGGTGTGTGGTTTTCTTGCCCTTATTCTCCGTTAAAATCATTTTACTGTTCCATCATGTAACGACTTCTCCATTTTCAAACTTTTAGATATTTCCATAAAAAAGATTACAGAGGATTGAAGGCTCTAGAAAAATGATGAATTTGTGAGGCTTATACGACACTACATACCCCGTGTCCTTTGGTCACTCTTGTCATGAAGCTAATGGATGACATTCGTATAATTCCTTACATTCTGTAATAGTTGATATTACGAAGCAAGCTCACAAAATAAATACATTTAATCGTGACTTCAAACTCAACTCGCCACATTGCCATGCATGGTTTGACAAATATTTATAAAGTTCAACTGTAGTCACTAGTATACAAGTGTATATGCTTATGTGTTCAACTGAAGTCGTAATACCTACTATATTCATTCATATCCCAGTGTATTTAAAACTTCTATAGTCGTGACTCAAAGTAAACTCCTTAGACTGGAGAGATCGTATCTGTTGTGGATGGTGATAAGTAACATATTCGTCCTGGCTGTTCGAATTTTGAATCGCATTAAAGAATAGTTATAAATTTTCTTCTGTCTGTTAGAACCCGGTGAGGATAATAGGACGTCCCCTATCCCGAGAGAGTAATAAAAGTAATGTCGACATGTAATTCACATTTTCCAATCCTTTATGAAGTGAAGTGTCAATTTTTAAATGTAAAATGTATAAAGTCCCTTTTCATGATGTGAACTTAAATTATTGAATGATATCAATACTAAGGCACGTGATGCTAACTACATATCCCTCTTCCACGAAGTCTTCTGTCAGCGATTACACAGTTGTCAATCTTTTAAATGCAGTATTATATATGAAAGGTACTTGTATGGTAACATTGCTAGGTAACAATCAGTCTTAAACTATCTATACATATAATAAAATGATAGAAAAGCCAAAACTGTACATTGGAAATATTAAAAAAAAATACTCGCTAGGTGTTCTACGTAAGATAGCGAACCCAAAAATATAGTCAGAATTTTTTTTGCCTGTTTGTCTGTTTGCTTTGCTTTGTCCGGAAGGATCTCGAAAACTACTGAACAGATTTGGTTCAAATTTTGCACAAATATTACTTAGGGGTGGGGTCTTCAAACAGGCTATATATTATCACGCTACATATCCTAGGGGCTAAGCAGAGAGCAATCAAGTTGGCATTATAACATAATTTTCACGCATGCGAAGTCGCGTGATGCGGATAGGTTTTTATAAGGAGATTTTTATAAGAAGGATGTCCCAGGTTTCCCAACAGACCCATGGCCGCCCCTGCGGCCTCACCTAAGGGGTGTTTCGGGTGCTATGCCGCGTCTTTGGGGGGTTTCGGGTGTGATCCCGCTTCTAAGAGGGGGGGCGTGCGTGAGTTCCTCCCATTAAGCTGCCGTCATGGGCTTGCTTCTGTAAGGACGGCCATGGAGTCAGATAGTCTTCGGCGAAGACCGGCGCCCAAGCCGCCGACTGCGGAACTCGGGTGGGAGAGTTCTCTCCCGTTATCATAAAAGAGCTTAAAGATTAAGTCAATTCTAAAACCCTCCAGTCCACGCCATCGGCGTACACTGAATTATTTTACAATAGCCTAACTAAGCTCTTTCATGGCTAAGCCAACACGCCAGTTTAGATTTACCCTCACATTCAAAGGGATCCTTGAATTCAAGGTTTTGCGAAAGTTAAGATGTCCCTAATTCCTGAACTACAAAACCTTCAACATTGAAACTTGTGTGGAACATTTCTTAAAGTATTACCTTTATAACACTAAAAAAACTTTAGAATCGGACCACGCATTGAGAAGTTACAACTAAAAAACCGTTTTGTATTTCATCCCTTCTCCCAAAAGAACCGCGCAAAATATCGAGATCAAAAGTATCCTAGAACTTTACTCGAATTATAAGCTCTGATTGTACCAAGTTTTATTCAAACCGATTCAGTAACTTCGGCGTGATACTTATTCGGAATACAGACAGACAGATAGACAGACATGAAAACTTTAAATTACATTTTTGGCTTCAATATCGATTAGATAACGCCCTGAAATCAAAATTCTCAAAATATCTTTCATGTACAGACTTTCGACCCTCAACAGTTTTATTATAAGTATAGATATAGATAGATATAATTAGGTTACTAGCTGACCCTCGCTACTTCGTTTACGCCAAATAAGGTGTATGAAAGGACAGGTATTTTTTCTTCAGACTCATGGTAGCGTATGAAACTGCCCTGTTTGGTTAATCACAAATGAGCTTAAAGATTAAGTCCATTCTAAAACAATTCAGTCCTGAACAGGACAATTCAGGACTGAATTATTTTACTTATATTAGCCTTTTTATAATGCCTTAACCTTTAAGCTCTTTTATGATTAAGCCAACACGCCACACAAACGTAGTTTATAATGAACATTCTTAAAAATACAACTGTGCTGGAAAATGTTGAGCTTTGGCTACAGAGACATAGGTACATAAATTACTGACTACCGTTAGCGTTAGTGTTATCGTCTCAAATTTTTGTGGCCCTAATCTAACAAACGTTTCGTATTCGCGCTTCACCATACTACTTACTCTTTTTATGGGGCTAATTAATAAACACGTAGGGTAGATGTAGGCAATGGGAGACAGTTGACAATGGTGATCACCTTAAAATAACAAAAACCGAATACGAGCGAGCGCTGATAATGTACTTATACGCTAGTATTGCGTCATCTTCGTTCACGATCGGCGACTGGTTTAGTTCGCGCGACTCATTCGCGGGTGGCAGGCGTGTGAAGTTTTCGCGCCATTTTCATCTAATTTTTCGACTTGGTAAGTACAAAGGTAAGTCACAAAATAATAAGTTTTTTTTTCTGTACTTCTAATATGTAATAGTCGTAACATTTTAGCTTGCAATACAGCAGCCATTTCCTTATTATAACTTAAAATTTCTTGTCATGTTTATTTTTTCCATCTCATTGCCCATGTATGTAATTGGAGTCGGGTGATCCTAATTGCATACGTAGTGATCCCTATTGCCTACATTAACTAATTTTGGTGAAATAGTGTTATTGTTTGTTTGTAGATGCCAAAAATTAGTGCTAGGACGACAACTAAAGCTAAGTGGACTTTAGACCACCTGGAAAATGCTGTAAAGCTGATTAAAGAAAAAAATTTTTCATTAGGGAAAGCTGCCAAGATGATGAACATTCCATTTGCCCGTCTTCACAAGAGGTACAAGAAAAATATAATTAAGGCACCCCGTCTCGTCTCGTCTTACAAAGAATAACACCATATGATGTTGCTTCATTGGTCAAAAAAGCATTTTCTAATGTTGCCTCCATGAGCAAAGGCGAAGCTGGATTTAGAGCAACGGGCATATATCCTATAAATCCCAATGTTTTTTCAGATGAAGTCTTTCTGCCAGCTGAAGTCATTCAGTTAGAACCAATTGTTGTTCAAGATGTTGCTGACTCTATTTTAGAATCGACTTCTGCTGTTGCTGATGACTCCGTACCACCCCTACCAGCTACTATTGAGCTAGATCCGAATAGTCCTATTCCGAGCACATCCACATTTTGTCTTACTACCTACTTCTGAACCAACGACTGACATGACACCTAATCCTTCTATTCAAAATTTCATTCAGATGCCTAAGAAAATAACTGTTGCCAAGACTAACCGAGGGAGAAAAAAACAGCACGCAACTATTTTGACATCTACACCGCTCAAAGACGCCCTAGTGGATAAAGAAAATAAAAGGAAGGAAAAAACTGTGAAAAATAAAGGAAAAGGAGTAGGAAAGAAAAGCAATCCACAAATGATCAGTCGTGAGAAGGTTAAGAAGAAAATTCTACAGGACTCTAACGACTCTTCGATGTCAGACGTATCGTAAATACGGACGAGTTATGTCAGGATGATGAAAATGATGATGTAGAAGATGCAGGTTACTTGTGTCTTGTATGTGGTGAATTCGGGCGAGACAACGAGACATGGTATCGGTGCACTTTTTGTGGGCGCTGGGCTCATGCCGACTGTTCTGGATGGGATTCCGCGCACAATTATGTATGCGATATGTGTTGATCACCATTGCCCACATACTGATCACCATTGCCAACCGATGTTGACAATGGTGATCAAACTTATATTTTTTTAATTTGATGATTGTACCAAAATTAGTAAACTTATGTGATAAAAGTTGATCTCAGTTGATAGTTAAGAAAGTAGAGTTTATAATTAGAATAGAACAATAAATCGTTGATTGATAAACACGTTTTCTTTTCTGTTTTTGCTTAAGTGATCCCCATTACCTACATCTCCCCTACGTCATACCGGCCTTGAACCCTCTAAAACCATGAGGTCTATTCCTATCCATCTAGCGCAGTCCTGGGGTATCCTTTAGAGGGCTTACCCGGGGCTCCCAACCGTAGACTGTTAGGTAGGGTACGCGTGGTTTTTAGTCAGTAGGAGTCATAGTACATTCTTGTGGGATTTTCCTCACGTTAAAAACAATCCATCTAGCGCATAGCTCCCCGGGTTAGTTGGAGGATGTCCTAAATTTGTCCCCACATTTTGGTTACGACTTATTCTATAGGCTCGATAGAATACTGTTCAAACTTTGCTTATAACATAATTTCCACGCGGACGAAGTCGCGGGTAACAGCTAGTATAAAATAAAGGAAAGATCACTGTACAATTTATAGAGCTAACAAACTGCAAATTAATTAAATCGCATTTCCACCTCAGACAGTTCCAATTAGGGACAGTGAATATTAAATTAGAGATGATTAGAATAATTGAGTGAACAAATAAAGGGGAAAGATCTCAACTTGCTTGCTTGGTCGCCAATTAATTTCATAAAATAGATTTATCGAAAATATAGTTTATCTCTATTCTTTTGATGGAATTTGTTGTATTACATTATGACGAATCAATCACTTGTATGAGTACTATTCCACAACTAAAATGTGTTTTATGGCGAAACTGGTCAGGGACATCGTGAAGATTAGTTGTGGAATAGTACAAGTGATTGATTTTTAGGGTTCCGTACCCAAAGGGTAAAGAACGGGACCCTAGTCATGAGACTTTGCTGTCCGTCTGTCTGTCTGTCTGTCTGTCCGTCACGAGGCTGTATCTCATGAACGGTGATAGCTAGAGAGTTGAAATTTTCACAGATTATGTGTTTTTGTTGCCGCTATAACAACAAATACTGAAAACAAAAACATAATAATATTTAAGGGGGGCTTCCATACAACAAACGTGTTTTTTAGCGATTTTGTCTTATATATTCGGTAATAAGGTATCCTTTACAATTTAAATACGTTAGTTTATTTTGAACATTTCATCAAGATCATTCATTCTCTTTACACCATGCAAATTAAATTAATACTTTAGGAGGTATAGCACAATCAAATTGCTCAATGAAATTAATTTCGTGTCGCCATGATTGAACAATAAACGGGTCACATACTAACTTATTTTCCGACTTTCATCGTAAATATTTGTTCTTTAAAAAGTGAACAACGCTTTCAGCAGATTACTTTAGGTAAGTGTAATATTTCAAAGATGGCTATTTCATACGAAATAGTAAACAAATAGTCCATATTTTAGATTTTTCTCCAGTATAAACAATTTACGTACAAACACACAATTTATGTTGTAGACGTAGATATCGTGTTTATAATGTCATAATTCAAATGTCATCAATATTCTGAAAAAGAAATTAAACATAGAGTTCACAAACTCTTTTGAAATATATACTGTACCTACCGTAGAGGATCTATACAAGGATAGTTAACACTATAGAGCAACGCGACTTGTCTAAAGACGCGCGTTGTATAACACTATAGAGAAACGCGAACTGTCTAAAGACGCGCGTTGTATTACACTATAGAGCAACGCGAACTGTCTAAGGCGCGCGTTTCTATGTGTTAATAGGTAACGAGGGCAACCAGTAGACGCTTGAAATACTCACAGAATATCGAGCATTGTATTTTCATAAAAAAATAATAATTGAAACAAAATGGACCTTTACTGGGACATCCTTTCGAGAGCTTGTCTTGTTGAGAGAGAGGAGTCCGGCATATCATCCATTAAGGATTTTCCATCTCGTTAAATAAAAAGAAAAAAGGTGGGCTCCCATGCAACAAATAGGTATGTACGACCTTTTGTTGTTTTTTGGTACGGAACCCTCCGTTCGGGAGTCCGACTCGCACTTGGCCGGTTATTCATAGTATATTAAATTCTAACATTACCACACAAGGTATCATTTCACTGATTGCAGTCATTATTCATGTAGAGTGTAAATTTGATAACCCTCAATTTCATTCATTCTTCGCATTCGCGTAATGATCAAAGTATTCGTTACTTTGATTACTCTGTGAATTAAATAGAGCGATAAATTAATGACTGTATATTTGGATAACGCGTTTATTTGACTATGATTTCATTATTCTGACGTGATGCTTTCTGCATAAACTTTTTTTAAAACATTTAGTTCGTCAAAATTGACAAAAAACCATCAGTTAGCTATATGGGGATCAGTCTCATAGTACACAATGCTACAAACTCAAGGTGGTAGCTTTGTCTTTTCACGCTTTGCTTGAAGAACCTTGGCTTGTAAGAGGAGGCAAGCCCGTGCGCTGGCAGGTTACTACAGGTTTTTATGGTTCAACAGAGAAACGAGCTTTTAAATCGATCAGTTTTGGCAAAGATTCTCTCCTAAGAGTGAAACCTCCGCCCATGGCGGTGGGCTACATGGTGCAATGCAAACTCTTCTAAGTCTTGGATGTAGAGTAAGGAAACTCCACGCTCTAGGGCGCAGGGTGGGAAAACTTCACGAGGTGAATCGTGGGATCGAAAGCAGCAATGTATTTTCCCACTTCAGGGTATGTATCTTGAGTCTTCCTCTTGAGTTTTGCTCCACTTCCTTTTGAGGGCGCCGTCCAATGAAAGAGGGAGCGGACTGCCCATCTGTAAAAGGGATGCAGTCGCATGATATTTAAATATCAGTTAATATAAATAACATCAAATCACTGACCTTGATTTAAGAATATTGCTTTCACTGACGATGATATAGAGTAAAAATTATAATAATATTGCGAATAACAAGCAATAACGTCGCAAATCAACCAACATCTAGTTTGAACATTAATTTGTGAGATTCGTTTTGATTTAATAACATTCTAATTTCGCTCTTTGTGGAACTAACTGGATAATCAAGGAGTCCATTGTCAGAGAATAAGCGCGACCGCAAAACAAATGTCTTGGATTTTTTTTTTGCTTTGGTAGCAACACTAGAATTTATTCAAAGCTACGCTTATACAAGCTTGTGCTGTAGAATCTACCCCATTGAAGAAACTCACTTTATTATATCTAAATAGGTACCTACATACAACTATGCATAGAAAATACTCAAACCCTGATACAAAAATTTGTGATTCAGGCAAAATTATTTATACCAACCCAAGACCTCAGCCTGGCAGTTGGTGTATAGCACCACTTTACCACAGAAGCGGTCAATACTTATATCACAAAAGATACTTTACCAGGTCAGTACTTGCTCAACCCAAGTCAATCTTACCTATGCGTGAAAGTTTCCTAACTGGAGCTAACAGGTCAAGTGTTCTTAAGCAATTACTTTCACGCGTCCACAACTTTACATAACCTGACCCAAATGCCACGTTGAGCAAACTATATTGAATATTATTTTAGGCCTCCGGCTTCGCCCGTGACTTACTTCGAGAAATTATAATTTTTAATCCCCTATTAGGGGTGGGAGTTTCAAAAGTACTTTTACTGACTAAGCGTAAAGGTTTCAATTATAAGATAACGGGTGAGTAACTCTCTTAATTTTAGAACATGACTTTGATGAATGAAATAAAATAATTCTACTTAGGAGTATGATGTGCAATATTTATTTATAACAATATTTTGTTATATTAATTATATAACAATATTTCGTAATATTGTTTTAGGTATTGACCACACTCATTCAAATATTATAGAATTTCAATACAGCTCTTCTTTTGCATTCAATACAGCTAGTACTACCGAATTATCCCAATTCAGATCTCTGTCAGAATTTATTTTTGCCTGCAATGAAATTATTATCTCCTTTAAATGAAGGTTTCCAACAGACAGTGCGCGTAAAAAGAGACATCACAGCGGGCTTATTGAGCCCTTTCAAGATTCACACTCGTCATAAATCTGCACTAACAGCTTGACGATCGCTAGGGAATTTAATCAAGCAATTTGTTTAGTAAAAAACATGGTCTTGAATTCTATTTCTATTTTTTGTAATATCATTCCATCATAATGTTATATATTTTTATCAAAACTAGACAGTAGACTTTTACAGTTTCTTTTTTTAAAATCACAAAATATTTCAGGAATAAAAATACAAATGATTTAACACGAAAACTTTAGGAAATAATAAAGAATCCCAAAGTTCTGTAAAACAATATTAATATACTTTTCTGTAAAACTGTAAAACAATATTTTCTCCCAAATAGAGACTAATTTATTCCATTATATTTTAGCCTCTCCCCAGTTACTACCAAACCTTATCAGGATTAGAATTCTGAGGTCAGCTTTTATTGGCTACCAGGAGCAACTATTACTTGGGTTTTTATTTCTGGTATTATTGGGATTACTAAACCACAGTTTTTCTTTCGTCTCACGGAGTATACAAACCAGAGTTTTTCACCAAATCGGTAGACAGAGAACCCTCTCTTTGTATAGAATTCAGTGAAAACCTATGGGTAAGACTTATAGTCATAAGACAAGCCGAACATCCCCAACAAGCATTATTATGTACAATTGTACACGCAAAGGATGGCCGATTGCTGGAAGTAATCGTCTCGAGTGTTTGCTTTCTCCCAATTCCCGCAAAGTGGTTGAAAAGCGAGCGAACGCTGGGCGTTTTCAACGTAACTTATCTAATATACGGAGATCTAATCAAATAAAGTGACGGAATTTCTTACAAATAATGTTCCTAATGTGACATTCACTTCTAAATAACATTTGAATAATTGCTTTGATATTACAAATACTGTTTGAGTAAGAAAGTAATTATGTAACTAGGTCAATTCATTTTCGCAATTATGAATTCTTAGGATATTTTCTGCTTTTGCAATTGAAAGCAACCTTTAACGTTATCTAGGCGTTCTTTGAAATGGTAATGCAAAATATAATTTTATTTTCTCAGCAATAATCCTGTTTCAATCAAGCTTCTTAGCTTAGGGCTCAGGTCCATATTAATAGGCTGCTGGGGGCAGCTATGATTAAGCAATTTTGGAATGGAAGTGATGGCTCTTTGACCACCCAGTCCCTGTAGGGGGCTCACAATGTATCTTTCTTCTTTAGTCCACAGGATTACCACTTGAAGAACAAGTATTTAAACGAAGCTTTGAAGTTTTTAAGTAGCTGAAAGAATGACGTTAAAAATGTAAAAATATATCTTTCAACTTCACAAGTGTTTGTGTACGTTTTTTTAAACTATCGCGGTTTTTCGTACACGATGCAGCGCCCGTGTTAGCAGTTACAATGCGATGAGGACAGGCATAATAATGAATTTACTTCGTGTCAAACTACTCTCCATTATTATTTCAGTGGTTATCCTCTACCAGGGCCAGTGATATACCAAACTCACTACGTATGTTTTGTTTGGCACAGATTTACGTTCAAGTGTATTTATCATTGAATTCCACATCCCGGAAGGCTATGCTTTTTTGTGTTTTGTATTTCACAAGTGTTTTAGGAAAAATATTTTTGCTTAATATCTAATTTCGCATTCCCCGCAGGTAGAACATTGAGCTTTGAATTCAGTGTTACCCGACGACTCGAGGGTCTTTCATGAGTGTGTGCTCCATTCTAGATGCTGAAATTACACGTTCTACATTAGAAATGTATATTCATTTTTATAAAGCGAAAACGTTGTATTAATGTTGAATTTCGACAGTCTACGAGTCTATAGTGCAATTTTTTTTTTTATTTTTTTATTTAAGTCAAAAATTACATAATTAAAAAACACATCAATTTATGATCAAAACTAATAAATTAACCCGTCCCTCACAGTATCCGGTGCAAAGGTGCCCATTACACTGGCTGCATTGCCACGCTGGATAGCAATGGCCAACCTTTGCACCCAGATACGAGCCGGAGCGGGAGTCACCCGTCTTGTCCATTAACCGCCTGCCCAATTCTTTAATCAAAACCTTGGCGTCTGCACCCCAACTGCCCATCGTTTCGACAGCGAAGGGAACAAATAAATATTGGTCTGTCAAGGCCGCATATTTACGTCGTTTTTTTTCTGCTGCATATTCAGCAGCAGCTGCTGGAGAGCGAACGGTACGACTGAGGTGGCTAGGGGCGACGGTACTAACACACGTGGCATCCCACAAGAGGCACCTACCGTTTTTCCATGGCACCAAAGTCACGCCGTCCGGTCTCTTGCCGTCTGTTCTACTAAGGCCTGGCGGCTCCAAAAGGCACGGGACATCTGCCGAAACAAAGGCTAGTGCAATTAATTTATCTTGGCAATAAATAAAATCGTTCAAATATTTAAAAATCTGGCAGGTAGCTTATTAAAATGAAGGAAAGGTTAGAACTTTTAAAAAGTTAAAGAAAACCAATACCAATTTGTGAAAACAAAGTATTGTTTTCTTTTCCTAATGTGCCTTCAGTAACACGTCTTTACCGTTCAAAAGGTAGGCACTGAACCGAACACAATTCGCAACTTGTTTGCAGTGTCACGTACAAAGACAGTAGTGTCTCGTACGTGATGTAAGGCAAGTAGCCCCAAGTGTTGCAGTATTCTATTACGACCAGTTACTGCGGACTATATATCAAAGGGATGTAATGATGCGGAAGTTTACGAAGAAATTTTATCGAGTTGTGAACTAAGAAATGTTGAAGTGTTTGGAAAAGTTCTTTTTAATACAGTTGCTCAAAAAGTGGCGTATTACAGGGACATAAAGCGTTCGGGATGTGGGCTATTACACACTCGTGCTTTTTCTTTACCATTCCCGCACTCGTGCGTTTTCTTTCCCAATTGTCAAAATAATGTCTGTGATTCATGAAAATATTTCTAAAAAAAGATACTAACTTGTTTCAATATCAGATTAAAAGTAATTTTAATTAAAATTTAAGCATAAATTAATATAAGTATCGGCCAAATTAAATTTATAAATATAAAAAAAGTTGGCTGTATGAATTGCACTGCCATAGTCTCTGCTTAGGAAGATTAATATTCTTTTACGGTTGGCGCCATTTTGGATGTTCAGGTTTATTGTGTTTTTATTATTTTATTAAATTGCTTAATTTTTTCACAACTGTATTAAAATAGTTGTTCAACACAACGAGTGGGACTGTTATTTAAACTCATTCCGACTGTCTACCCTCGCCTTCGGCTCGGGTCAACACCTGTCGTAACTCGTTGTAATAACAGAAATCCCACACTTGTATCGAAAACTACTATTATTTGAAGTATGAAATTTTTTTTGAGCTACTGTATATGTTTTGTAAGAAATCATCAGACAAAAGGCTCTGAGGAACTAGTAGACCTGGCTTTATGTGAAAATGGACACTGTAGGTAGTACAATAATGTCGTATGTAAAAGTCTTCAGCCTTCAAAATGATGTATACCTAACGCTACAGCAATCTTCCCCTTGTAGCCGCCATTTCCCTTTCAATTGCAAAAACCCGTACAAATAACAAATATTTGAGCAAGATTTCATGAAATTCAGTTGAGAAATGGTTTCTGTACAGTAACACAGAAACATGCAAAAATAATGGAGGCTTTCAATAACTACGTTTACTCAGTCGATAAAATCTCGCCAACATTGAATCTTATAAAGAGATGTTTGACTGAATGTGATAAACACAAAAACTACTGGAAATTCACTTAAGATGTTCGTTATTGGGTCAGCTCAAAAGATTGATGTAAGTGTATAATCTTAAGCGAATGATGCCACGGGCATTTGTCAGTTACCTTTATAAGAGCTTCTTTCTATAAAACTTTTCTGTTCTCTAAAGTTTGCTAACAAGCCTAAGTCTCAGTGACTTTTCCTATTACGTTAAGTATCTTTCCGCTTGTCTGTTCACACCTTATTTCATTTCATTTAGTACAACGACGCCCTGACAAAGCTTCTGGCGTAAGTAATGTATTTTAGTTATTGAAAGTGAACTATTCCATAAAATGAAAACATTTCTATTTTGTTGTCTTTCCGCTTTAGGGTTCCGTACCGTAAATGGAAAAAAAATGGACCCATGACATGTAGGATCTTTTGGGTTAGTTTGTTTCCATAAGGCGCAATTGGTCTAATTCGTGATTTGTCCACTTTTAGGGTTTCGTACACAAATGGTAAAAAACGGAGCCCTAAAACTGGACAAATCATGAATTAGACCAATTGCGTTTTAGAGAGCCAAACCAACCTAAGTTAGGCGTTAGGCCCTCAGTTACTGCCTGTAAATATAGGTAATTCTCTGAAATGTTTGAAGTTTGACATTTCTGGGACATCCTTCCGAGGGCTTCCCCGGGGCTCCCAACCACAGGCTGGTGGGCGTGACGTAAGGTTTCTTAGTCGGTAGGAGTCCGGCATAACATCCATGAGGATTTTCCCTCACGTTAAACAAAAAAAAAGCCCTCATCTCAAACAACTACGTCCAGTTCCGAAACTGCCTAATTCCATTCCAGAAATTTATTTAAATTACTTATTAATTAATAATCCTAATTTATTTCAAATCTATTTCAAATTTTATTTAAGGTAGACAGAGGCGTTGATACAATATTCTTGATGCCGTTTCATAAAATTTACCGTCAGTATTATGAACGGTATATTAATGACTAGCCGTGCCCAGCGTGTTAGCCCAGGGAATACTTCGAACCATAGATTTAGAAATTTTCGCTACACATTCTAAATCTATGCTTCGAACATACTTCTAACCCTTCAAATAATTTATTGAAGTCGACCCATTTTGTTGACACTTATGTGTACTGTCTCACTCTCACGGGTAGTTTTGTGAAAATAAGTAGCCTATAGCCCTGAAGGATAAAATATGTATCGCCATAGACGGAGTGTTTTCTTCACACTTCGTATCCTCGTGTACTAATGACAAATTTATCGAATTTCACAAATTATCCATCAAAATTAGATAAGTACCTAATTACTTCTTTTTCTATCTAAGCGACTATAGTAAAACTCTTTCGTAGTTGTAAGTTACTTTATGAGAAAGCATTAACTTTCTTACTTATTAAGGCACCGAACCCGAAACATCTCATTCCATAAACTGTTTTGTTTATAACGGAATGTTGTACTGACAGAATGATTAGGTACGGAAGTATTGGACTTTCAAGGAGTTTATAGGGAGTTACCTTATCGGTTCTACCAAGACCTCTCTTTAATTTACATAATGTGTCCAAACCATCCACGATGTCTCGTAGCAACCCGATAGTACATTAAATATAACCCAATTCATATTCACTACTATCCGGCCTGATCCTGTGATACTTAATGAGGACACGATTATACTCGTAATCCAATTTGATCGAATCTATTTCTTGATAGAATTGCATAGCGCAGATGTTAATAAAACATATTAATAACATTTAAACAAAGAGATATATTTATCTGATACGAGTAAGCATTTTCGTCTTTTGGTGAATGATTTTCACATAATAGTATAGAAATAGGTATCGGTGTCATAATAATCTATCTCGTCGAGCACAATGTCAAGAAAATCATATGAAATTTCAAAGATGTTAATGGCTTTGTGTCATTTTCATCTACGAGAGATCTCGTACTTCAGAAGGCACGTTAAGCTATTGGTAACCGTTACCAGTTTCAGTTTTATTTTTTGTATTTATTATGTGGCACAAAATAAAAACGGTTTGATGTAGGCGTATAGGATTCCTTACTGGTTAAATGTCTTACTATGTCTATGTATGTATGATTTGATTTGTTCCTATTACGTACCATCATAATGGTTATGAAGAATACGATTTTTCAACAAGTTTCTTAACAGCAATACTGCAAGGAAATACGACTTGGGAGAAATATTGATAAAGTTTTTTCATTCACCTGATAAAACGTTATTTGTTGTTTCTTTGAACGGGAAAATATTTAGGGACGATATCAATGTTACTTTAGCAGGTCTGAGCTTAAATTGCGAGAAAAGACTAGAAAATAAAATACACTTTAGCATCGTTAAGTCACGACTCATGTCTTCCAGTTCTATTATATCAGAAAACATAGTCATTAATTATTGTGAAATTATGTTGTAAACGGTACAATTTGACAGCTTATTCGACAATTTCGATTCTGTTCTAACACTATTGAATTAGGTAACAGATTTGGGCCTTAGGTGCACCACTTACAGCTATTGCTGCCTAGTACCCTGAGGATCTCTGTACAGCCCCATCGCACACCACTCTAATGATTAGTATGGCCGACCTCATTTTGAAGCACACATATTCATTTTGAGAAAAAGAAACAAGGGTCTCGACTCATCGTATCGTTTTTGATCAGTCGGTGTCGAGACCTATGGGGTCCCAATGCGCAAATATTTTTCAAGAATTTTAAAAAAGCGCCTTGTTGAGTCGGCTGGTGACCTAAGGGCTGGCAGTTTTCTCGCTCAGCGAATAGATATTGATATCAAGAGGGAATGCTGCAAGTCTTTTGGGCACAATGCCACGGGGGCCATATGTAGGTTTAGTTTAGACAGTAATAATGTAAATTTAAAGTGTCGTTTAGATATTTAATAATTATATGTTCCTCTGTAATTTTTGTCAATTTTGAGAAATAACAATACAAGAAATAGACCTCACTTGAGTTTTTTAATCTTGTAGTACTATTTGTAAAAATAATATCGTATATGCTTTATAATAACGTCAACATCCTTGTTTCGTATCTTGACGGCCTCAAAAGACGCCCTTTTTACGCTCGGCTTAAAGGGAAAATGTTTTTGTGTACATTGTGTAGGTTTTCTTGTGCATAATGTAAAATTGATATCAATTTTGAATTTGAATCCTTTATGTAAAATACACGCTCCCGTAATGAAATGCAAGCAGCAAGACAAAACAAATTTATAAAGATATTCTTTCCAAAATGTCCTTGCGTGTTTAATATACCCTGTTTTTGCAATAGTGTACCTATTGCTTTAGCTCTAAACATATTATTCTGAAAAAGGAGAGGGAGTGGGATCAAACGAGATCAGTCCAATAATGTTAAGGAAAATTTGTCAGTTTTCAGTTCTTTCTTTGTAAAGAAATACTTCTGAATAGGAAACACGTTTAGCTACGTATATAAATTGTCTCATTTTGGCACTCATAAAATCAATATAGGTACCTATTAAGCTAATTAGGTACCTACATCTTTTTACATAATATAAGGTACCTACATCTTTTTACATAATATACTAGCTGACCCGCGCAACTTTGTTTGCGTGATAAATCAAGAACCGCTCGATCGATTTTGTGCAAACTTCACATAAACCATCTACTAAATAGTCCGAACAAAGCCTAAACATTTGGTTTGGAAAGGTGAGCCCTATCTCGAGTTATAAAATTACAACGAAAAGTGGCATTGATTTTTATATATATAGATTTACAACATGTGTAGGTATTTCCATGTTACCTGTTCCGACTTTTCAGCGATAACATGGTCGTATATTATTAAAATTGTCGGACCTAAACTAGTTTGTTATAGCGTATCCTCCACGATCATTATATGGGTTCATAGGCGAGGCCCAGATTCATTCACGAGAAATGATAAAGTGACGGTGATCGTGATTTTTTTTGTATAGCTTAATGTTAGGTCGTACCAAGTGATCCCAATATACCTTTACCCTGTATTATAATTTTTACCCTTCTTTTTTTTGTAATATTGTAATGATATCACACACAAAGAGTAAAAAAATAAAAATAAGTACTATTGTATGTATGATATTATTTGTTTACTATTCTATGAACTTATAATTGTGTCATAACATCCTTTTTTTTATACTACCTACTATCGACAAGCTTACCTCTCACTTGATGGAATCTGATAACCGTTGACTATAAATGTTTGCAACACCAGAGGCGCTACACTCATGCTGGTCAAAACGACACTTTCTTAGTGTCACATAGTGTCACATTGCCAGCATTGGGTACATAATAATATAGGGTAAAAAAGCCACAAATATTAACTCCTTTGAAGGTTCCATACTTCAAAACGCAAAACCTTTTTAACCGACTTCAAAAAAGGAGGAGGTTACTCAATTCGACCGCATATGTTTTTTTTATAATTACTTTATTGTCCGTTCCTCCGTTTGTCTGTCAAGATATGTCTACAGCCCCTTGGAGATATATCTACAGTATGTAAGTATGTAATAATACTCGTAGGTATATTATGAACCATGGAAAGTGTGAAAGTTGAATCGCACCTTTACATAATATAATTTTTCGGAGAAGATCGTGAGCTAGATAACGAAATCACGATTAGAATAAAATATGCGATTTCATTCATTCGTTATGCTAATGCTCGAGAACGGGAAAGGTAGGTATGTATAATCTCACAGATTAAAAACTTTTTCACATTTTCGAGCTTGGCATTTCAATTGAATTCCAGTTGCTATACAAAATTAAAGATGTTGGTAAAAGTTGGAATGTTTTATTACTTTAAAAATACTTTTTAGGTTATCAGAGGCTTATTAGAAAACGCCTACAGGTCTTAGGTATTGGGTTCTAATTAAAGATGTTGGTAAAAGTTGGAATGTTTTATTACTTTAAAAATAATTTTTAGGTTATCAGAGGCTTATTAGAAAACGCCTACAGGTCTTAGGCATTAGGTTCTACGCTGTAACGATGTAATAACGAGCTTGTGGTTTTTTAAACAAAATTTGTGGCAACGTACTGTGAAGTAAGGAAAAAAGATGGAAAGAGGAAGCTCTAAAGCGAGGGCAACGTACCCCATCAGTACATGTGCTTGAATTTTTTTTAATAGTGACGTTCGTACCAAAGATGGTAAATAAACCGACCAAGTGCGAGTTGGACTCGCCCATGAAGGGTTTCGTAGCAGCAAGTAACATAATATAATAGTTCTTATAGTTCGTTTTAACTTTCATTGATGTTTTAACACGTTCGCAATGGTAGTGATTTTTCTAACCGAAAATTGTGGTTTATGACGTATTAAAAAAAAACTACCAGCTCTATCTCGTTCAAACTAATTTTCGTTGGTAGTTTATATGGCAATGTATATTATATATTTTTTTCAGATTTATAATTCTCTTAGTTTAGGAGTTAGAGGGGGGGGGGACACACATTTTTCCACTTTGGAACAGTCCTCTGCGCAGACTATTCATTTAAGAAAAAAATGATGTAAGGAACCTCAATACCATTTTTGAAGACCTATCTATAGATACCCCACACGTATGGGTTTGATGAAAAAAAAAATTTTGAGTTTCACTTTTGAGTATGAGGACCCCCAAAATTTACTACTTTTTTTCTAGTTTTATATAAGAATCTTAATGCGGTTCACAGAATACATCTTGTTACCAAGTTTCAATAGCATAGGTCTTATAGTTTCGGAGAAAAATGGCTGTGACACACGGACGGACAGACAGACAGACAGACAGACAGACAGACAGACAGACATGACGAATCTATAAGGGTTCCGTTTTTGCCATTTGGCTACGAAACCCTAAAAAGACTGTTTTCTATAAACTTTTATATATTTTGTTAAAGTTTGCTATGGTTATTAAATTTGTGTAATTTTGTAACAATACCAAGTCTTACCAAAACAACATCAAAGATTTTCAGAGAAATTTCAATACATTTCTTTGCAGCTGACTGCACAATAGAAATGTGGTACGCTTTATCAGCACGCATTTTCCGTTGGTTTGTAGTAGTATACAGATGTAGTATACTAGATCTACTACAACTATGGTTCTTCAGCCGCAGTGATTTATCCACCGGCCTATCCTGCAACCCGGTTAAGGCGAGGCGAAACACCGCGGGGTTTAGTGGGTAGGACGGTCCCACATGTCCGGCCGTCAGTTCCACACAAAGTCGCCTAGCTCCCCCGAAACAAGGCAGCGAAGTGCCTAACCTGCAGTCCCCGTGATAAAAAAAAAGCATGGTTCTTCAATCGGAGCTTAAATATATCCTCCATTTGAGGGTTATCACAACAGTACTGTACATGAAAGTTTAATTTTGATAGGTCATCTACTTATTAAAAAGACGTGAGTCGTAGGCATCCAGTATCAATAAATCCATACAATGACCCATTGAAACGTTGTAGTAAATGTGTTAATTTAAAACCCGTTAGGATAATGTGATTAAGGTCCTGGCCTCAGAGTGTTTATAAAAAAAATAGCCCTTTCAATTCTGAGATTTTTACGACTCAACGGCAGATTAACGGACGATACCTTTTATGCGTCCCATCATTGAGGTCAGATCGATATTATTATTTTCCCTGAAAGGACTGGCGTGAAATCGGGCTAATATTGAATTTGTACCCCAAAAGAAAATCTCTTGTTAGAAGCAATTCGGGTTTTGTAGTATTTATACCTCTAAGTTGGTATAAAAACATACGTACCATCTGATCGGCAGTGATCACACGTAGCCTATGGACATTTCATCATCATCATCATCAGAGGTTTCTTTACTGAATCATAACCTGCTACCACGACTCCAAAATCATTTTGTTTTAAGGAGATTTACCAAAATATATTTATTACAATACATTATGTGTGTCCAGAAGTTCCCGAAAGTTCGTTTCTAAATTTATTGTTGGCCTCGTCAAAGTGAAACCCGTGAGGGAAGTAACGCACAATCTGATCTTAAATTAGTTGACTTGCCCTTTGATCATTGCGGTGTGGTTTTGCCATAACATAATTACCTTCCTAGCACTTTTATGTGGAGAGCAATCATGGTAGATTGCGATTGAATATATATTTTCAGACATTTTTTTTCCACAACGTTGTGTGACTCCAAATTAAGCTAGGATTAACCTGCTTGTGTTATGGGTATCACGCTACGGATTACGTACTTATATACTTTTTTATATTTAGAGCAAGTAGGTAGGTACTTAATATAATTACATTCTATAAACTTTGACTGCTCGAATCAATCCTGTTATCTTTAGAACAGACTCGTAAGTATACAAAGGATGATGCGCTTTTAGTTATAAACTTTTATACGTGACGTATCGAAAATGCATCGGATGGTAAGAAGGCTTATACGAGCTGACTTTAAAGTAGTTCCAAGCGCTAAGCGCGACTCGCATTTGGCCCTCCCACTACATTATTCAGCGGGTGATCTACCCTGCATTGAACTGTAAACTTTAAAAGTTGCGAAAAGAATCCTTGAAGGCTAATTCTGACAATTTAATACAATCACCCCAGGGTTTTATTTTACAGACAAATGTTAAATACTCCTGAGATTTTGTTGAAATATTACAACTCCATTTTATGTATATATTAGAGATTATTTGTGGGGAAAACTTATAGGTTCGCGTTACCATCATGCTTATAATGTGTTATGCAACGCAATGCAGATTTTGGTTAACATAGTGTTTAAGTGAATGGTGGGGTACATTTAAGATGGGCAAAGTTAGTTTTACTGTCGGCAGTTTTCATGCTTGTCTTAATTTGGTAATATTTGTTGTACTGTTCTATTGTTCTATGTTATATTGTTCTACAATGGTTCTTTATGAAAGCAGATATTTTTAATTTCTTCTTTATTTATGTGCTGAAGCTGTATAAATATTCTAAGTATTTGTTCAAAATAATAGTGACACCTCACATAATACATGCTAGCTCTAATCCTAGCTCAGCTAAGCACCACTACACATCTTCTCATACATTTTAATTACCTAATTTTTACACAAATTGTTCCATTAGTCGCCCGGCTACCACTGGTAGTAGGACAAATTGCGGGGTCCATACTGGCTTACATAAAAATCTTGATCCTATTTTGTGTTTCAGTGCCGGTTTATGTTCATAATTATAGCGTTTTACATTTTCGTCTCATTTATTAAGGACTTTGCACGCAAATAAAAAAAAACGGGACTGTTGTAACTATTGGATTCGGGAACATGATTTCAAGAATAAAAGTAGCCCATGTATATTTCTGACTGTAATCTATGCCTGTACTAAATTTCAGTCTGATCCGTACAGTCGTTAGAGCGTGATTGAGTAACAATAATCCAAACATCTGCACAACATCTCTCAACAATAAAAACCAAAGTTATGAAAACAGAATTAACTCTCGTCTTATAAAATAGTAAGGAATCAACGTTGTAAACTGTTTACACCTCCGTCAACTATGACTACTTTTGCTTCGTACATAATTTATGTTGCTGCAACCAAGTCACTTAATCACTAACACCAAGTCAAAATAAAAATAAAATAAAATAAAATTTATTCCCTTTGAAATTTTTAAAAAATTATTTAGGTTTGTCAAAATTTTTGTGACTCTACCGGGGGTTCGGAAATGCTACAGACTGAGAAGAACACCCCAAGAAACTCAGTCCGGTCCCTCTTATTCATCTTAGTATCTAATACAGTTTTTTTTTTAAAGTAGAAAGGAGCAATTCGTGTCACTGCCAGGCAGTCTTGTCTTCTAGAAAGTCTTTAATGCTATAATAAGCTTTCTGGCACAATTTAAGTTTTACTAGTTTTTTAAATTTATTAACTGACAAACCTGTTATGGCTGTCGGCAATATATTGTACATTCGAATACAATTGCCCGCAAAAGAATTGCTTATTTTATTAAGCCTAAATCTAGGTACAGCCAATTTATTCTTATTTCTTAAGTTTAGGTTATGGATATCACTATTTTTAATAAATTTACTGTTATTTTTATGAGTATATAATAAGTTTTCATATATGTACTGTGAATACACAGTAAGGATGTTGATATCCTTAAACTTTTCTCTTAATGACTCCCGAAACCCCATACCATAGATAGCCCGGACAGCCCTTTTCTGCAACACAAAGATACATTCGATGTCGGCAGCGTTACCCCATAATAGTATACCATAGGTCATGACACTGTGGAAATAGCTAAAGTAGACAAGACGCGCTGTTCTAATGTCTGTCAGTTGTCGGATCTTTTTAACGGCATAGGCTGCAGAGCTCAGTCTGCCCGAGACTTTCTCGATATGAGGCCCCCACTGCAAGTTGGAGTCTAACTTTATGCCCAGAAAGACAGTTTCATCGACCAATTCTACTTGATCATCCCTAATCTTAATACTGGTGTTAACGAGCCTAACATTTGGCAAGGTGAATCTAATACATTTTGTTTTAGTTTCGTTTAACAATAAATTATTAGCGTTAAACCAGTGGACTACCCTAGAGAGGGCATTGTTTACTTCGTCAAGATCGCGTTGTCCACGTTCAACTTTAAATATTAAAGATGTGTCATCAGCAAACAAAACTACCTCGTGATCGTCTCTTATAAGGTGAGGGAGATCATTTATGTACACTAAAAATAGAAAAGGTCCCAGAATTGAACCCTGAGGCACCCCTATTGTTACAGCAGAACCATTTGACTGTTTGCCATTTATAACTACTCTCTGTACTCTATCTCTAAGGTAAGAAGTAATTAAATCCAAGGCCGTCCCCCGGATTCCATAATGATCAAGTTTTTGAATTAAAGTCTGATGCTAGACGCAATCGAAGGCCTTAGATAAGTCGCAGAATACACCATAAGCATCATACGACTCCTCCCAGGCCTCATATATACACTCTAACAATTTGATTCCAGCATCCGTGGTAGACCGACCGCGCGTGAAACCGAATTGTTTGGTATGGAATAGTTTATTTGTATTAAAATGATTTTGCATTTGATTAAGCATTACCTTTTCAAAGATTTTACTAAACGTGGGTAATACAGAAATAGGACGAAAATTGGACGGATCTGAGGTGCTACCCGATTTAAACAGAGGAGTTATTTTACTAAACTTCATTAAGTCAGGAAACACACCACTATCAACACAATTATTTAATATTATTGATAATTCAGGGGCAACCATTTCAATTAACGAATTAACTAAATGTACAGAAATTCCCCAGAGGTCAGCAGTTTTCTTAATATTTAAAGATTTAAAAGTTTTTATGACAGTGTGTATACTAATTTTACTGAATTTGAATATTTCATTACAGCAAGGAACATTTGCTTTTAACAAGGATTCTGCTATTGGGGTAGAAGAACCTAGGGCTCTGGTCAAATCTACTGGAATTCGAGAAAAAAATTGTTCAAATTCGTTAGCGACTTCGGCATCTGCTGTAATTATGTTACCATTTACTTTAAGTTTAAAATTATTATCATTCGATTTTGCTTGGCCTCTTTCTGCGTTAATTATTTTCCAAGTAGATTTAACTTTGTCTACACTATTGAGAATTTTATTACTTATATACTTTCTTTTGGCTGCTAAGCAGTCTGCTTTAAACTTTTTTGAATAAGTTTTAATATAATTTAGAATTCACTGAAGGCTGGCCTATCACCGATTGTGACTTCCTTAGACTTGAATACGGAGTTGAACTCATTGTAAAAGGAATCAAAAAATAACTTATACATTACATTTGAATCTAAGCCAGTGTCTAAAAATGGAAGTTTATTGCAAAGTCCAACTCGCATACGTTCCAAGCGGTCACTAGTTACTGGTCTACATAATATTTTACGTCTTTTAACTTTTTCTCTTGTGATCTTGAAAGATGCTATTTGCCCAGTATGATCTGATTTTATCTTATTTATAATACTCTTACTTTCTGGCAACATATCACTGTATATATTGTCCAGACAAGTAGCTGTTGTATCACAATATCTAGTAGGCTCTAAAAATAAGTTAGTGAGATTGTGTGATTTAAATAAATTTAAGATATCATTGGTCTGACGCGTATTTATAAGTATATTAACATTAAAATCACCGCACACTATTAGGTGTTTATTAGTTTTTCCAAGTTTAAATAGCACTTTATCCATTACTTCCTCAAACTCACAAAAGGGTGAGACTCCAGGTTTATATACGCATACTACTATGAATTGCTCCAATTCTACGCACGATATTTCAACTGTACACTCTACAGAGAGGGACACAACATCTTTCCGTTCCTTATATTTTAATTTCTTATTTAATAAAATCAACGAACCCCCCCGTGTTGTGTTGACCCTGCAGAACGCACTACCAACCCGGTGACTACTGAAACTGAACATGAGCTCATACTCCTTACGCATATGTTCTGTAAGACAAACAATTTCAATATTTTCTGAGCTCATGAACAGCTCCAATTCAAACTCTTTGACCTGTGTTAATGTTGCAATATTATAATGCACCAGGCTGATGTAATTTACATTTTTTAATTTAGTTTTGTTCGGAGGACAGTTTCCGATAAAATTACGGTTTGCAATTAAATTTAACTCTATTAATTTACAATTTTGGCTAGAGGGTAATTCCTCTGTTGTCCCAGCAGTTAATTTAAATTACTTGGAACAGATTCCAAAGTCCTAAATCTACTCTGCTCAAATAAAGCAGTTTTGTCAGCCAAGTTTTTGGCTACAGAATAAAAATAATTAAATAGCAAACTTGCTATTTGTCTTTTATAATATTTGGGTAGACAATACCTACCCTTGTGATTATTATAGACTATAAACTTGCTATGTGACAAATTTGTGTTAAATACAGAATTAAAGTCAATTATATTAAATTTATTATTATACTGACTTATTAAATTTAAACGTAAATTCATCTTATATCTAAATGAATTTTCCGAATCTGGCACACCTTTTATAAATGGAAGTGTGAACATTACAACTTGTATGACATTTAAGTTTAAGATGTAATTCATGTTTAGGGACAAATCATCATTGCTAATTTTCCCCCTGTTTGCACAGAAAATTATTATTTTACTGTTAGCTTCAAATTTATATTCTATATCTTTTGCATAATACCACTTCATGTGTCATGACACGCTCTCGGACAACCTCGAAAAGAAAACTTTTTTATTTTACTAACGAAATAAAAAACTCAAAATTAAGAATTCTTTTCCCCCTTTACTTCTAAATCACGAAAATTCAATTTCCTGGAACTTCGGATTGTTCTGAAAGCTTCTTCTAATCAAATAGTCATAAGTTAGCCTTCGCGATTCTATCTAAATAAATTAGGTACATGTCCACTAACTTCTAAACCTTTTAGAACCGGAATTTTTGTTGCGGAATATCGTAGTTCGGTGCTTGGGAACGATAAACAACATTGAATATAAATCTAGTCCGCCCGTTTGATGTCGTTTCGATTTAATTCCCAAACTGAAACAAACTTATTAGTAAACAAATTACACAAATAAGTATTATTATTATTAGTATATTATTATCCGCCACAGACAGGGAGTTCATCCTCACACTCTGCGTCCGGAGCGTTCCAGCACGGTAAGATCCGATAGGAGTTTTCTTCCGCGCACGCTTAGGTTGTGGAATGATCTCCCTGCCTCGGTTTTCCCAAACGCCTACAGTATGGGGTTCTTCAAAAGGGGTCTTAGAAGGTTTTTGCAGGGTCGGCAGCGCGAGTGTGGCGCCTCTGGTGTTGCAAACGTTCATAGGCTGCGGTGACCACCGGTCCTTCTGGTGGGCCGTATGCTTGTCTGCCACCTTAGTGGTATAAAAAAAAAAAAAATTCAAATTTTTCAAGAAGCTTTGAATGAGCGCGCTCGTGGCCACGCGTACTCAGTGTTCTGTAAACGATCATTGGAGTAAGTAACTTTCGTTATGGTCGGTCCTTAGATGGGTGATCACCATGTGATCATTTTAGCTAAGTTTAAGGCCTTATGGGTGGCTTGAAAAATTTCAACAACCTGCAGATGTTCAATACAAATTAACAATAATATGACTAACCTATTACGTGGGACAAATTCTAAAATTATAGGCTTTGCTATCTAAAATTATTTGATTGCGAAACGATCACTGCGTTATGTATCTCTATGGATGGTCATGAGGTGGATGACCGTTTCGAGTCATGTTCATATAGGAACATGTGCATGCTCTGGAAGGCACATTGAACTGTCTTTTGTTTTCGGTAGCAGAAATATAGCAGTCACTAAGTCAAGTTGAAGGCATTATTGGCAACCAGAAAGTTCAACAGCAGGTAGCTACAAACGTGGAAAAAATACATAGTGGTAAAATATAAGCTCATAATTTTTATAAAGCGTATGTATGTGACCGTATGCCTGTCTGCCGCCATACTAGCATAAAAAAGTAAAATAATAAACACAACCCGAGTATATTTTGAAACAACATACTGTGTTTCATATGATTTGATATATTCCGTTTTATGATTGTCACGACTCCCAAAACACTTTAAAGAACTTAATAACACACAAAATAATGCAATTATTTGTAAGTATGTAGCCCTCGACGCGTGTTCAGTTGCGGAATTTATGGCGAGCATTGTAACATATTTTCAGTAAACTTTCAAATGTACAGAAATTTCAATGTAAATAGTAGACATTGTTACAATCATATGTTAGGTATTTTGCTGTGATTAAACTTCTCCTTCAAAAGTTTAATTACTCTCTTATCATTTTTCCCTTGGCTATGATTCGAAATTCATCAGTTTGAACGAAAAAATCATGTACCAATTCCATTGACCAGCAGGAATAGTAATGTTCATGGCACTTCTATTTCATTGACGTGTCGCAAGTGCCTATGTATTAGAATTATGCGAAATAAATGTTTTTTTGAGTTTGAGTTTGAGATTATAATTAGAATATGTTCTCTCCTCTCTTTAATAATCTCTCTCTCTCTCTCTCTCACTCTCTCTCTGCTTGTATTAAAAAAAAGAAAAAAGTATGTTAATATCTTTATTAATAAAATTACAGGGTAATCTAGTCATCTATCAGCGCCTAGCCCAAACCCTTAGACCTAGACACTTGAATTTTTTAGAGTAAGCTACCTTTATATGGGAGGGTATCGATAAGAAAGGATTTTTGGAAATTCCACCATTAAGTTGCCAAAAAAAAGGTATTAAAGGGTTGTATTTAACTTTCCCATTTTAGGCCCTGTCTATAAAATAGATTGCAGAGGGGCTTATGGCGAGACTTTGTCTGTAGCTGTGACTCCGTCGCATTAAACTACGTCACTAGGTCACTTGGATCATCTGTTCAAAGTTTGAAATAAAAGAAAAATGACAACGTTAATCGGATTGAACTTTCAATTTCCCAATAAACATGTTAGAGAGGGCAGTTTGGTGAGAACGATCTCACGGCTTTCTTGTTTAAAGTTAGCAGCATGAAATTACATTCCACGTGTTTTTATTACGAAACAATATACACGTGTATCAGGGATTTGAAAAAAATAATAATGTAATGGTAAAATAGTCAATGTAAGTTTGAATAGTAACTTCTTCATTTTCAAATACAACTACTTCAAATTTCGTATACCTGCTTCTAATCTAAATAAAAATAACTAAAACCGTGTTTCAGGATTTTTCGAAAATCTATACCGAAGGGTGTATCCTGGACGAAGCCGGGGGGCACAGATAGTATTTTTAAAATGTCTAGTTTGATGACACTGTATAACGTTATGTTTTTTAATTTCAAGTCTAGCCATTCCAACAACAACAAGACAAACAAACAGTAATTCAGTTATACATGAAAAAAACATTTCTACAAGGAAGGTATCAAGAAAATACATCAAACCGTGAAACCTTTTAACCATTAATTTTTAACGGAACTTAGATTAAGACCCTTAATTGCCTTCTCTAAACCTGTGAGTAATTGCCGTAGCTCGCTGAATTTTTCTTTTATATAGCTTTTAATAGCCTATAAAATGGAACAAGTAAAGCTGAAAGTAGTCAATGGAGACTGTTTAAAAATCCGAGGTTTTGGTGCAATATACCATATTTTTCCGAAGGGGTAGGTTATTTCATCAGTCACATTTGGTCCCAGGTAATTGATGGTAAGCCTATTTCTACTTGTGGAGGAACGAGTGGATGTGTTCCTTCGACACAAAGGCAGACAGACCAGGTAGATCTATGTAACAAATCCCCGTGTTGTGACGGGTAAGAGTATAAAATGTCGCCACCCCAATACATCCCGAGGGTGTCGTAAGAGGCGACTAAGGGAACGCTTTCGCAAAAAGATCCATCGCGTAGAGAAGGAAAAAACAATCAAAGCGAATATTAATGACTTGCATATTATGTTTTAGTTTAGTCAAAGATAATATAATAGTATTACATAGTTTAAATTCAACAACCATAGGCTGTTGGACGTTACGTGAGGTTTTTTAGTCGGTAGGAGTCCGGCATAGCATCCATTAGGATTTTCCCTCACGCAAATAAAAAAAAAGAAAAAGTACTTTATTTATTTATACATTTAATATTACAAAATAGTCCCTGAAACTTTGAAAAAATAAGGAAGTGCTGACTGAACATTGTAACAGAGTTATTAATGGTCACGACAGTGATTGATAGTAACTAAGACATCAATAAAGTAACATATTATTTCTTTTGTTGCCCAACAAGGTTGGAAATTTATTGCGATATCAATCGTGCCCTTTTTAGGGCCGGTTACCTGACTACATTGACTAATGATAGAATTTGACCAGCGAATCTTGAAAGGATGGTCAGTTTTATATTAAATGTTCATTCTTTTATTAATATTTTAGCAACGTGCGTTCATGTCAACATTAGGGTAGATTGTTTATTAAATAATTAATTATTCAGGCAGACAGTATAAAAACTAATCTCTAGATCAACTTTAAAGACGACTTACACTATAAATGGCCATTTCTATTTTGATTATACTTAAATACATTAAGACACACTGACACGCTTCTAGGAAGTCCAGAGTGTTCTCAGGAGTTCCCAGGCAGTTCAGTAGTTTAGGTATGGTAAGATAATTTGTCCTGGAGTCAATAATGCAAGTACTACAGAGTATTATTACTTTTATTGTAATTTCACTATAATACAACTTATATATAACTTATAAACTAGGTACTCATCCGGATTCTGGGAATGGGACTTCCTTCTTCTAGGATATGTACAATATGGGTCTATGCCTATATTTTCAATAATCCAAAACTTTAACCCAAAACTTGGAAGCTCATTCAGAGCTTCCGTTTTCAAATATATGAATTTATTTTTCGTTTAAATACTTGGACTATGTAAGCCACTCACTGGTATTTCAGTGGAAATAGTTTAGAGAATAATTACTTTCATATAAAATTTCTTCGACTGTATGAAGTAGCAAAAATAAAATAATTTTAGTTAGTTCCTGATTCCTCGCATTCTACTAATGCGCACGCTTATATATACGTCTTAAATCCCCCCAGAAACCCTTTCCATCAACTTCCCCTTCTTTGACACTACATAGGATACACCCAACTAACTACCTGACTATAGCTATAAGCATATAAATAATAAGCTTATAGCGCCTACAAAATATTTATAGCAATTCACTTGCGTGTAACGCTACAACACTTATAGTCACGTCCATAGGGTAGGCAGAGGGATGCACATTAAACGCCCTCATTTAACAAACAGTTCTTCGTCCCACCATGCACCGTCACAGTAAACCTATTGACGTTTTGAAATGGACAGAGATAGATTGTGACTTTCTGATGTTGAAACATGGCATAGAGGCTTAATAATGAACGTTACCAAAATTTTCCTTTAGGTGACCGTTGTGGAATATCGTCAAGCCAAATGTTTCATAATAGTAGTTTATGACACTGTTGCATAATGAGGGTTCTTATAACACGAGTGTGTTTTAAAAAAACGAGCCGTAGGCGAGTTTTTTTATAGTATCACACGAGTGTTATAAGACCAAGTTATGTACAGTGTCATACACTACTTTATCTACTCTCATACTATAATACCTGATTTCATTTTGTTGTGATATATAGTTGCTCCTTGATTTCGCCGGTAACAGGTTCATGGTCATGTTTGACGCAGTTTCCAGAATGTCTGGTGGTGTACAATTACCACCATCCTCGCTTTAAGACATGTTTTTAAACAAAAACTAATTTATTTTACAAACAAAACCAAACTTTGTTTAATTTAAATGTAAAATGTTGGCGCCAAGGCGCAAACATCGATTGCGCATGCGTGTTTCTTTTTTTTTTAGGCTGCGGAGACCATAGATTTAGGATTTTTCGCTACTCTGGAGACACATTTTTTTTTAAAGTAGAGGTTCAAACTTCTTTTTCAGCTGGAGATTGTTTATGGTGTATCGTAATGATTAAAAAGTTTTATTATGATACAGGTGTCCATACAAGACCTGTATCGTAATAAAACTTTTTTTTTGGCCTGTGCGTAATGTTTGTCATAATAGTATTGATTTCAATTTTATAATCTTTGTATTATAGTATCAGAGTAGATAAATAATATTATGAGATTTTCTACCGCAATTTTACATACAGTTGTAATACAAGAACACCTCATATGGAGCCATTTGCCTATGTGAAGAATCGTAAAATGTAGCGTTTTGCAATATCACAGTCGAAACCACTTTTATAGTGATCTACCCTCATCTTATTAAGTCGGCATCCGACCCTTTTCCCTAAAAAAACCTTGAAATGTTTATATAAATGAAAATATCATGTTGCCATGCCCTTTTTGGAATTGAATGTGAAACTTTTCAATCGTCATAAAACTTAAAAAGATCTGAATAGAATTTGATTAAAACGTAGTACTTCAGGATTTTGATTTCACCAATTTAGAATAAAGATTTTGATTTCACCAAATTAGATCGACATTTCAGGATAATTTCTCTTATTGCACTAGAACAATGTTTGAATGAACCACCCCCTGAGCGAGGCCGCAGTGGCGGCCTAAGGTCTGTTGGGAGTCCTGGGACATCCTTCCGAGGGCTTCCCCGGGGCTACCAACCACAGGCTGTTGGGCGTTACGTGAGGTTTTTTAGTCCGTAAGAGTCCGGCATAACATCCATGAGGATTATCCCTCACGTTAAACAAAAAAAAAGGCCCTTAGCAATTACGCATTTACTGCCTGTAAATAATAGGTAGTCGGCCTTGTCTTTGGATAGTTTAAAGTTTGACAAACCCCCATCTCAAAAAGCTACGTCCTGTTTCGAAACTGTCTATTTCCATTTCAGAAGTAGGTATAATTAAATTACTTATTAATTAATTATTAATCCTAATTTTATTTTAAATCTTATTTGAGGCAGACAGAGGCGTTGATACAATATTTTTACAATGTTTTGATATAAAATTCGCCGTCGGTTTTATGGACAGTATATTAATGACTAGCCGTGCCCAGCTTCTATGCTTCGAACACACTTCTGACTCGAGTCCCTTCAAATAATTTATTAAAGCCGACCCATTTTGTTGACACTTATGTGTACTGTCTCACTCTCACGGGTAGTAGTGTGAAAATAAGTAGCCTTTAGCCCTCAAGGATAAAATATGTATCACCATAGACATGGTGTTTTCTTCACACTTCGCTTCCTCGTGTACTAACGACAAATTTATCGAATTCCACAAATTATCCATCAAAATTAGGTAAGTACCTACCTACTTACTTCTTTTTCTATCTAAGCGACTATAGTAAAACTCTTTCGTAGTTGTAAGTTACTTTATGAGAAAGCATTAACTTTCTTATTTATTAAGGTAACTTAAGCACCGACCCCGAAACATCTCATTCCATAAACTGTTTTGTTTATAACGGAATGTTGTACTGACAGAATGATTAGGTACGGAAGTATTGGACTTTCAAGGAGTTGATAGGGAGTAACCTTATCGGTTCTACCAAGACCTCTCTTTAATTTACATAATGTGTCCAAACCATCCACGATGTCTCGTAGCAACCCGATAGTACATTATATATAACCCAATTCATATTCACTACTATCCGGCCTGATCCTGTGATACTTAATGAGGACACGATTATACTCGTAATCCAATTCGATCGAATCTATTTCTTGATAGAATTGCATAGCGCAGATGTTAATAAAACATATTAATAACATTTAAACAAAGAGATATATTTATCTGATACGAGTAAGCATTTTCGTCTTTTGGTGAATGATTTTCACATAATAGTATAGAAATAGGTATCGGTGTCATAATAATCTATCTCGTCGAGCACAATGTCAAGAAAATCATATGAAATTTCAAAGATGTTAATGGCTTTGTGTCATTTTCATCTACAAGGGATCTCATACTTCAGAAGGCACGGTAAGCTATTGGTAACCGTTGTCAGTTTCAGTTTTATTTTTTGTGTTTATTATGTGGCACAAAATAAAAACGGTTTGATGTAGGCGTATAGGATTCCTTACTGGTTAAATGTCTTACTATGTCTATGTATGTATGATTTGATTTGTTCCTATTACGTACCATCATAACAATGGTTATGAAGAATACGATATTTCAACAAGTTTCTTAACAGCAATACTGTAAGGAAATACGACTTGGGAGAAATATTGACAAAGTTTTTCCATTCACCTGATTATACGTTATTTGTTGTTTCTTTGAACGGGAAAATATTTAGGGACGATGGATGTCCCTATTTATCTTTAGTTTAATCCATCAATGTTACTTCAGCAGGTTAGAGCTTAAATTGCGAGAAAAGACTAGAAAATAAAATACACTTTAGCATCATTATGTCACGACCCATGTCTTCCAGTTCTATTATATCAGAAAACATAATCATTGTTGTTTAATATGAAATAATGGCGTAAACGGTACAATTTGACAGCTTATTCGACAATTTCGATTCTGTTCCAACACTATTGAATTAGGTATCAAATTTGGGCCTTAGGTGCGCCACTTACAGCTATTGCTGCCTAGTACCCTGATATCCTAGGATCCCTTTAAGAACGACCTTCACCGAGCTGGTTATTGGATGAAAAGTGTTTTATATTAAACTAAATATGTCACTAATTAATTTGCAATAGGGTTGTCTAAAAATTTTCAGTTCAGAATATGATAAATTAAGAATTAAAATATTTTTTTTTTTTTACTATTTACTGGTTTGCTTAATAGATACATTCCATACCAATAGAAAGTATAACGCCCATAGAATATGCAATTGTTAGGTTGTCGATTTTTTTTTCGTCACAACTTTTGTTACGCAGGTAAATCGATACTAGTAATTGCTTAAATAATCTTTTATTTAATTTTATATTTTAATTAACTTACATTCATTAACCAGGCCGCTGCAAGTTACTAGTATCGATTTACCTCTTTATGCCTGCGTACCCAAGAGTTGTGACGAGAAAAAAATCGACAACCTAACATTTGCATATTCTATGGGCGTTAAACTTCCAATTGGTATGGAATGTATCTATTAAGCAAAACAGGAAATATTAAAAAAAAAATCTTTTTAAATTCTTCATTTATCATATTCTGGACTGAATTTTTTTAGGCAACCCTATTGCATTTTAATTTTTGACATATTTAGTTAAATATAAAACACTTTTCATCCAATAACCAGCTCGGTGAAGGTCGTTCTTAAAGGCATCTTAGACCATGAGGATCTCTGTACAGCCCCATCGCACACCACTCTAATGATTATTATGGCCGACCTCATTTTGAAGCACACATATTCATTTTGAGAAAAAGAAACAAGGGTCTCGACTCATCGTTTCGTTTTTGTCCAGTCGGTGTCGAGACCCATGGGGTCCCAATGCGCAAATATTTTTCAAGAATTTGAAAAAAGTGCCTTGTGGAGTCGACTGGTGACCTAAGGGCTGGCAGTTTTCTCGCTCAGCGAATAGATATTGATATCAAAAGGGAATGCTGCAAGTCTTTTGGACACAATGCCACGGGGGCCTTATGTAGGTTTAGTTTAGACAGTAATAATGTAAATTTAAAGTGTCGTTTAGATATTTAATAATTATATGTTTCTCTGTAATTTTTAACAATTTTGAGAAATAACAATACAAGAAAAAGACCTCATTTGAGTTTTTTAATGTTGTAGTACTATTTGTAAAAATAATATCGTCTATGCTTTATAATAACGTCAACATCCTTGTTTCGTATCTTGACGGCTTCAAAAGACGCCCTTTTTACGCTCGGCTTAAAGGGAAAATGTTTTTGTGTACATTGTGTAGGTTTTCTTGTGTATAATGTAAAATTGATATCAATTTTGAATTTGAATCCTTTATGTAAAATACACGCTCCCGTAATGAAATGCAAGTAGCAAGACAAAACAAATTTATAAAGATATTCTTTCCAAAATGTCCTTGCGTGTTTAATATACCCTGTTTTTGCAATAGTGTACCTATTGCTTTAGCTATAAACATATTATTCTGAAAAAGGAGAGGGAGTGGGATTAAACGAGATCAGTCCAATAATCTTAAGGAAAATTTGTCAGTTTTCAGTTCTTTCTTTGTAAAGAAATACTTCTGAATAGGAAAAACGTTTAGCTACGTATATAAATTGTCTCATTTTGGCACTCATAAAATCAATATAGGTACCTAATAAGCTAATTAGGTACCTACATCTTTTTACATAATATGAGGTACCTACATCTTTTTACATAATATACTAGCTGACCCGCGCAACTTTAAAAAAGTTTTGCTTTTTGAAGTATAAATCAAGAACCGCTCGATCGATTTTGTGCAAACTTCACATAAACCATCTACTAAATAGTCCGAACAAAGCCTAAACATTTGGTTTGGAAAGGTGAGCCGTATCTCGAGTTATAAAATTACAACGAAAAGTGGCATTGATTTTTATATATATAGATTTACAACATGTGTAGGTATTTCCATGTTACCTGTTCCGACTTTTCAGCGATAACATGGTCGTATATTATTAAAATTGTCGGACCTAAACTCGTTTGTTATAGCGTATCCTCCACGATCATTATAAGGGTTCATAGGCGAGGCCCAGATTCATTCACGAGAAATGATAAAGTGACGGTGATCGTGATTTTTTTTGTATAGCTTAATGTTAGGTCGTACCAAGTGATCCCAATATACCTTTACCCTGTATTATAATTTTTACCCTCCTTTTTTTTGTAATATTGTAATGATATCACACACAAAGAGTAAAAAAATAAAAATAAGTACATACTATTGTATGTATGATATTATTTGTTTACTATTCTATGAACGTATAATTGTGTCATAACATTCTTTTTTTTATACTACCTACTATCGACAAGCTTACCTCTCACTTGATGGAATCTGATAACCGTTGACTATAAATGTTTGCAACACCAGAGGCGCTACACTCATGCTGGTCAAAACGACACTTTCTTAGTGTCACATTGCCAGCATTGGGTACATAATAATATAGGGTAAAAAAGCCACAAATATTAACTCCTTTGAAGGTTCCATACTTCAAAAAGCAAAACTTTTTTAACCGACTTCAAAAAAGGAGAAGGTTACTCAATTCAACCGTATTTATTTTTTTATAATTACTTAATTGTCCGTTTCTCCGTTTGTCTGTCTAGATAGGTCTACAGCCCCTTGGAGATATATATCTACAGAATGTTAGTATGTAATAATACTCGTAGGAATATTATAAACCATGGAAAGTGTGAAAGTTGAATCGCACCTTTACATAATATAATTTTTCGGGAAAGATCGTGAGCTAGATAACGAAATCACGATTAGAATAAAATATGCGATTTCATTCGTTCGTTATGCTAATGCTCAAGAACGGGAAAGGTAGGTATGTATAATCTCACAGATTAAAAACTTTTTCACATTTTCGAGCTTGGCATTTCAATTGAATTCCAGTTGCTATACAAAATTAAAGATGTTGGTAAAAGTTGGAATGTTTTATTACTTTAAAAATACTTTTTAGGTTATCAGAGGCTTATTAGAAAACGCCTACAGGTCTTAGGTATTGGGTTCTAACTAATTAAAGATGTTGGTAAAAGTTGGAATGTTTTATTACTTTAAAAATATTTTTTAGGTTATCAGAGGCTTATTAGAAAACGCCTACAGGTCTTAGGTATTGGGTTCTACGCTATAACGATGTAATAACGAGTTTGTGGTTTTTAAACAAAATTTGAGCCACGTAATTAGTTAGATAACGTGTTAAGTAAGGAAAAAAGATGGAAAGAGGAAGCTCTAAAGCGAGGGCAACGGACACCATCAGTACATGTGCTTGAATTTATTTTAATAGTGACGTTCGTACCAAAGATGGTAAAAAAGACTGTTTTCTATAAACTTTTATATATTTTGTTAAAGTTTGCTATGGTTATTAAATTTGTGTAATTTTGTAACAATACCAAGTCTTACCAAAACAATAACAAAGATTTTCTGAGAAATTTCAATACATTTCTTTGCAGCTGACTGCACAATAGAAATGTGGTACGCTTTATCAGCACGCATTTTCCGTTGGTTTGTAGTAGTATACAGATGTATTATACTAGATCTACTACAACTATGGTTCTTCAGCCGCAGTGATTTATCCACCGGCCTATCCTGCAACCCGGTTAAGGCGAGGCGAAACACCGCTGGGTTTAGTGCGTAGGACGGTCCCACATGTCGGGCCGTGAGTCCCACACAAAGCCGCCTTGCTCCCCCGAAACAAGGCAGCGAAGTGCCTAACCTGCAGTCCCCGCGATAAAAAAAAGCATGGTTCTTCAATCGGAGCTTAAATATATCCTCCATTTGAGGGTTATCACAACAGTATTGTACATGAAGGTTTAATTTTGATAGGTCATCTACTTATTAAAAAGACGTGAGTCGTAGGCATCCAGTATCAATAAATTCATACAATGACCCATTAAAACGTTTTAGTAAATGTGTTAACTCAAAACCCGTTAGGATAATGTGATTAAGGTCCTGGCCTCAGAGTGTTTATAAAAAAAATAGCCCTTTCAATTCTGAGATTTTTACGACTCAACGGCAGATTAACGGACGATACCTTTTATGCGTCCCATTATTGAGGTCAGATCGATATTATTATTTTCCCTGAAAAGACTGGCGTGAAATCGGGTTAATATTGAATTTGTACCCCAAAAGAAAATCTCTTGTTAGATGCAATTTGGGTTTTGTAGTATTTATACCACTAAGTTGGTATAAAAACATACATACCATCTGATCGAAAGTGATCACAGGTAGCCTATGGACATTTCATCATCATCATCATCATCAGAGGTTTTTTTACTGAATCATAACCTGCTACCACGACTCCATAATCATTTTGTTTTAAAGGAGATTTACCAAAATATATTTATTACAATACATTATGTGTTTTTTATATTTAGAGCAAGTTGGTAGGTACTTAATATAATTACGTTCTATAAACTTTGACTGTATGAATCAATCCTGTTATCTTTAGAACAGACTCGTAAGTATACAAAGGATGATGCGCTTTTAGTAATAAACTTTTATACGTGACGTATCGAAAATGCATCGGATGGTAAGAAGGCTTATACGAGCTGACTTTAAAGAAGTTTCAAGCGCTAAGCATGACTCGCATTTGGCCCTCCCACTACATTATTCAGCGGGTGATCTACCCTGCATTGAACTGTAAACTTTAAAAGTTGCGAAAAGAATCCTTGAAGGCTAATTCTGACAATTTAATAAAATCACCCCAGGGTTTTATTTTTCAGACAAATGTTAAATACTTCTGAGGTTTTTTTGAAATATTACAACTCCATTTTATGTAAAGAATTAAAGATTTTTAATGCGGGGTGAGAGATTATTAATTGTGGGGAAAACTTATAGGTTCGCGTTAACAGCATGCTTATAATGTGTTACGCAACACTGTGCAGATTTTGATTAACATAGTGTTTAAGTGTACGGTAGGCTACGTTTAAGATGGGCAAAGTTCGCTTTACTGTCGGCAGTTTCATGCCAGTCCTAATTCTGGTAATATTTTTTTGTAATGGGAATGTTATATTGTTCTACAATGATTCTTTATGTAAGCAGATATTTTGTAATTTCTTCCCTATTTATCAAAGACTATTGTCTTTGCTATTTATGTACTGCATGTTGTACTGCATGCTGTTTATGTTCTGCTAGTTATGTACTGCAGCTGTATAAATATTCTAAGTATTTGTTGAAAATCATAGTGATACCTCACATAATACATGCTAGCTCTAATCCTAGCACAGCTAAGCACTACTACACATCTTCTCATACATTTTAATTACCCAATTTCCACACAAATTGTCCCATTAGTCGCCCGGCTACCACTGGTAGCAGGACAAATTGCGGGGTCCATACTGGCTTACATAAAAATCTTGGTCCTATTTTGTGTTTTAGTGCTGGTTTATGTTCATAATTATAGCGTTTTATATCATCGTTTATATCATCGTAATATAATTATAGCGTCGTTTATATCATCGTAAATATTTGTCAAGTATAAGGAGCAAATAGTTGTAGACGGCACGGCTACGTCATGGACTGCCTCAGACTTCAGAACCACCAAGATAAGTCGAACCCTGCGAAGGCCTTCGGAAACCGTAATTGCTGCCCGAAATTACCACGACCCCGAGTTCTTTCCTTATATTTAAATAAATTATTACTTTCAAATTCTAAACGTCACCTCTTCTCATTTCTCTCTTCTTCCTGAAAGCCATCAGCTTTTCAACAACTATTTCAAATTTCGTAAACCTGCTTCTAATCTCGATTAAAATAAAAACGTGATTCAGGATTTTTCGAAAATCTATCCCGAAGGGAGTATCCCGGGCGAAGCCGAGGAGCACAGCTAGTATTTTTAAAATGTCTAGTATTTCTAGATCTCATTTCACAAGTTAAGACTAGGTTAATTTGAGTTTGATGACGCTGTATAAAGTTTTGTTTTTTTAATTTCAATCGGTCTAGCCATTCCAACAACAACAAGACAAACAAGCAGTAATTCAGTTTTTATATGGAAATAACATTTCTTCAAGGAAGGTATCAAGAAAATACATCAAACCGTGAAACCTTTTAACCATTAATTTTTAACGGAACTTAGATTAAGACCCTTAATTGCCTACTTTAAACCTGTGAGTAATTGCCGTAGCTCGCTGAATTTTTCTTTTATATAGTTTTTAATAGCATATAAAACGGAACAAGTAACGCTGAAAGTAGTCAATAGAGACTGTTTAATAATACGAGGTTTTGGAGCTACATTTACGATATTTTTCCGAAGGGGTAGATTATTTAATCAGTCTCATTTGGTCCCGGGTAAGAGATGGTAAGCCTATTTCTACTTGTGGAGGAACGAGTGAATGCGTCCCTTCGACGCAAAGACAGACAGACCAGACAAGGTGATCAGGACGGGCGAGCCGAAGCCCAAAGGTTGATGTTGGATTGTTGTAGGCTGCTGTTGCTATAATATAAAAAAATCCGATCTTGAGATGAGGTGTCATGGTGGTTGCCAACTTGGCTTAAAGACTGCCATATTAATATGGGATCTATGGCATTAACATGCTACTAAAATCTATTCAGATGCTTAAAGCAGTCATTAGAGCGCAGAAGTAAGCGAGGGTACAAAATTTTCACGCGCAGGCACACGACCGATTTTTGTACACGTACTTACTTTATAAAGACATAAATGCTTTTTTTAACGTGAGGGAAAATTCTCATGGATGCTATGCCGAACTCCTACCGACTAAAAACCTCACGTAACGCCCAACAGCCTATGGTTGGGAGCCCCGGGTAAGCCCCTCCGTCCACTTTGATCCATTGAAAAGCCCTCGGAAGGATGTTCCAGGACTCCCAACAGACCCACGGCCGCCACTGCGGCCTCGCCTAAAGACATAAATGCTTTGAATAAAACGTGCTGATCGTAATAGTATCTGTTCAAATCGTCGTGAAAGTAGGTGTAATGAAGAATTTCAACGTATAAATTCTACTCAAAACATTTAAAGCGAATATTAATGACTTGCATATATTATGTTTTAGTTTAGTCAAAGATAATTTAATAGTGTTACATAGTTTAATATAGGTACTTTATTGACTTATACATTTAATATTACAGAATAGTCCCTGAAACTTTGAAAAAATAAGGAAGTGCTGACTGAACATTGTAACAGAGTTATTAATGGTCACGACAGTGATTGATAGTAACTAAGACATCAATAAAGTAACATATTATTTCTTTTGTTGCCGAACAAGGTTGGAAATTTATTGCGATATCAATCGTGCCCTTTTTAGGGCCGGTTACCTGACTACATTGACTAATGATAGAATTTGACCCGCGAATCTTGAAAGGATGGTCAGTTTTTTATTAAATTTACATTTTTTTATTAATATTTTAGCAACGTGCGTTCATGTCAACATTAGGGTAGATTGTTTATTAAATAATTAATTATTTAGGCAGACAGTATGAAAACTAATCTCTAGATCAACTTTAAAGACGACTTACACTATAAATGATCATTTCTATTGTGATTATACTTAAATACATTAAGACACACTTATAGTCACGTCCATAGGGTAGGCAGAGGGATGTACATTAAACCCCCTTTTCGTCCTACCGTGCACCGTCACCGTAAGCCTATTGACGCATTGAAATGGTCAGGGATAGATTGTGACTTTCTGATGTTGAAACATATGGGCTTAAATTATAAACAACAAATTTCCTTCAGGTGACCGGTAGAATATCGTCAAGCCAAATGTTTCATAAATAATACTATGAGATTTTCTACCGCAATTTTACATACAGTGTTATAATACAAAAACACCTCGTATGGAGCCATTTGACTATGTGAAGACTCGTAAAATGTAGCGTTTTGCAATATCACAGTCGAAACCACTTTTATAGTGATCTACCCTCATCTTATTAAGTCGGCATCCGACCCTTTTCCCTAAAAAAACCTTGAAATGTTTATATAAATGAAAATATCATGTTGCCATGCCCTTTTTGGAATTGAATGTGAAACTTTTGAATCGTCATAAAACTTAAAAAGATCTGAATAGAATTTGATTAAAACGATGTAGGTAGGTACTTCAGGATTGATTATGATTTTGATTTCACCAATTTAGTTCGACATTTCAGGGTAATTTATGTTGTTGCACTAGAACAATGTTTTGAGTCAAAACTTTGCTAAAATGTTGCTATTTAGTAGTATAAACCATTTTTTTTTTTTTTTTTATCTGGCGGCGAGGATAATTATACTCGTACTCATAAATTAATATCAGACTAATTATGCTCTCTGGTTTCCCCCGTGGCTAACTACCAACAATTATGTTTTTAAACTGAAAATGCTTAAAGTACTCTTTATAACACCAGCTATCGGCTAGTAAAAATCTCCCTAAAACCGGTCTATATTACGTGTTGCCATAAAATATGCACAGGAATGACGAATGATCCTTTATTTTCGAATGCAGCGTTGAAAATTTTATGCGTTGCATTTATTTTGTTTTAATTCGGAATAAATACTTTGTGAACTCAATGCAAAATACGTTACTGTTTGAATTTTATTGATAGTGACAGCTCATACACACATTGTAGTGTGAACATGCCAGTATTAGTTTTCTAAAGATAGGTACTTGTACCTTTTAAAATACTGTAATATAATCTGTAATAATTCATCTAGGTTTTAATGGCTGAAAGTAAAGAGATACATTTTAGGGATAATGCCGCCGTCTGTACATTTATACAACTGTGCTTTACATCAATCAATCCCATCAGCCTTCACCAGTTCATTGCTGGACAGAGGCCTCTCGAAGTTCACATCACAATATACGGTACTTCGGCTTCCACATGCAGTCACTGCATGTGCCCTTTTTCAGGTCGTCGGTATGTCTAGGATTTATCTTGCTCCATGATTTCCAAGTGAGGTATGCACTCCAGAACTATTATATGCCTGAACCATTCTCGAATCCGCTGCAACATTTCAGGGTCGGCAGCGCGAGTGGTATAAAAAAAAAAGATACCCAAAAGTTTTGTTTGAATTCTTTCAGCTTTTTAGACGTTCATTCACAGACTTACGTGTTTATGTCGAAAACGTATATAGTTAGTACGAAGGACGCAGACAAGCTCACGGCCCATCTTATCGAAATGTGGTCACCGTAGCCTCTAAACGTTTGCAACACGAGAGCACTAAACTTGCGCTGCCGACCCTATAAATATATATAAAAATGTGAAAGTTTGTGAAGAAGTTTGGATGTTTAGATGTTTATTACTCAATCACGCTGTAACGGCTGAACGGATCGGGCTGAAATTTAATGCAGAGGTAGCTTATAGTCTGGAATAACACATAGGCTACTTTCACCCGGGAACATGTTCCCAAGGGAAGCGGGAACGGGTACCAATTGTCACGCGGGTGAAGCTTCAAGCATCATCTAGTATGTCTATAATGTATTTAATTGCGAAATAACTTCACATATAAATTGAAATCTATGCGTTAATTGAAAAAAATATTCAATAATAAATTAAACCCTATTAATGTTAGATCATCACACGTATATCGACCCAAATTATGTCAATGTTAATTAATGTTTGTGATTACGGTTGGTATAATGAAGTCAAAATGTCAAGCGCTTCATTAAATGGACATAAACATGATCGCGTTAATACCCCATCCTAAACACAGATAAATTTTATGACTAGCGGACGTCACGCGGTTTCACTCGCATAGTTCCCGTTTCCGTGGGAATACGGGAATAAAATATATGCTATGTTCACCCCAAAGAGTGTAGCTTCCCAACAGTAAAAGAATTTTTCAAATCGAGCCCGTAGTTCCGGAGCCTATTCGATGCAAACAAACAAACAATCAAATCTTTCCTCTTTATAATTATTAGTATAGATGACTAGATGATGCTCGACTCCCATTCCCGCTTCCCATAGAAACATATTCTCGGGTTACAAAGTAACCTATGGGTATTTTCAGACTTATACATTCCTGTACCGAATTTCAGCAAGATTTGTTTAACGGTTAGAGCGTAATGGAGTAACACTCATAGAAATATCGTCTCAAACTTTCCCATTCCCGCGTACAATGGTAACTTATTCCCGGGATAAAAAGTAGCTTTTGTGTTATTCCAGACTATAATCTATTCCTGCACCAATGTTATAATACCTGCTGTTTTCATGTTGCAAAATTAATCTGAATAAATAAATTGTTTTTGTGGGCCTGGGTAGGTACTATGCACTTGAAAACAATAATATAAGTTCAAGATAAATGATAAAGTAGGTATTTACTCAGATTATCTATAATCTACTTATAATAAAACTGTAGAGGATCGAAGAATACATTTAAGTAATTTTAAAAAGCACAGCTCACGTTTATTACTTAACTCTGAGTATCTCATAAAGTTTCAATCTGGAAGTAGTTTCTGTCAAACTTCCCCTTAACTTTGAATAATAATAAAGCCACAACTAGTATTCACAGTAGCAGATTATTATCTGCAATTTCAACTCACGTCAAAGACAATTTGAAACTTCTCAAGACAGTGAATAGAATACGAGGCAATGGAATGCATTATCCTACTTCCTACTAATATTATAAATGTGAAAGTTTGTGAAGATGTTTGGATTTGTTACTCAATCACGCTCTAACGGCTAAACTAAAATAACACATAGATTTTTCATCCCGGGAAAAATTCCCACGGGAAGCGGGAATGGGTACCGAATTTCACGCGGGCAAAGCCGCGAGCATCATCTAGTAACTAATATTATAAATGCGAAAGTTTGTGAGTGTGGATGTGTGGATGTTTGTTACTCTTTCACGCTCGAACGGCTGAACGGATCTGGCTGCAATTTGGTACAGAGATACATTATAGTCTGGAATAACACATAGGCTACTTGTTATCCCGGGAATAAGTTCCTACGAGAAGCAAGAACGGGAACAAATTTTACGCGGGCGAAGCTGCCGGTATCAGCCAGTATATAATAATTACCAAGCCACAGTATATATATATATTTAACTAGTATTGTAACTCCCTACAAACGGATGAAGCGCAAACTATACCTACGAGTCTCGTTTTCGGCAGGCCTTTCAGCACGCAAGCAGGCGTCCGCAGTCGCGATTGTGCCGAGTAGACGAATGGAAGGTGTGTCGTTTTTTAGATAGTAACCGCGCGTGTTTTATTTACTAAAAATATTTAATATGACAACTAGAGTCTATTGTGCTTGTTTTGGTTGCATGAATTCGTCAATAACGCACCCAGAGATAACGTTTTTTAGATTACCTGGAAACTTCGAAAGATAAGACTATGAATTGATTTTACTTAAGTACTAATTGGTACTATACTACTAGTTGACTAAAGTTAAACGTTAAACAAAGTGATGGACACGAGTGAACTAGGTAGTTACATGAAGTAGGTATGTTTTTGTTTAAAACTAGACTTGTGCTTACTTAGTCAGTGAACGGTGCGATCCAATATAGTACAATTTTCAAAAAAATAACTAGTTCAGAAGTACGTGTAGGTAGTACATTTAGTTCCGTTGTCAGTTCGTAGTTATTTAATTGAGAGCAATGATTTAGGTATGTTTCAAGAGTATTCATTTCTTTGTGGATGACCGATGTTACAGTACACTTAGCACCGTATGTCTTTGATTGACAGCATTTTTGTTACCTTTGATTTTTATTACACGCATAGAGACAAATATGAACTTCCAAAATTTAACACAACTTGACAATGTACGAAAAGTACCAGTGTACTAGAGACTGATTAGTACTTTCAAATCGAAAAATAGTTTTAATTTTGTAAATCAAGAATTTAACGCAATGATTATAAAGACTAGAATTCCGTGATTCTATCACTGACGAAACATGTGATGAGCCGATTATTATTGTCTACGCCGCTTTCTCGTTTTCAAATTTCTATACCCGTCTCACTCAATCGTTAGTAGATAACGGGCGCTGCGCCGCCGCCCCGCACCGCCTGCCGTTGCGGGGATATTATATTATTACTCACAAACTATTTTTTTGTTTAAATAAAAAAGGTACATATTTACACGAAATGAAAGCCGGTTGTCAGTAAAACGACCATCCTTAATACAAATTGAAGGCCTTGTGGGCGGATTGAAAAGAATGCATTAGGCTCACTATCTATTACGCGTACGTAAAACTAAAAGGTAAAATGTGGGCGTATACTATGCCTCTGCCTACACCTTCAGGGATAAAGGCGTGACTATATGAATGTATGTATGTACATATTTACAATCGCAATACTAAGTAGAAAGTCAAAGTAGGCACATATTATTAAAATGCTGTAGGTGGGCAGCCCTATCGCATGCTTACGTACCGCGCGGCTGTAAGCATTTATTTCTAAAATCCGGCCGAGTCAAACTACAGTATACAGTGACCAAGCTATTAGAGAACAATAATTTTACTGAGTTACATTTTTATTTTTAACCATCGGGATGGAATATGTAACTAACTGCAAGTTGTGACGATGACGTCATGTCACGCCACCACCACGCGCGAGCATCGTGCGAGGCGCGCGTCCCCGCACCCTCCTCTACCGGTGCCTATAAAAACACCTGCGCGACGGCGACGGGCTCTGATCCGGCCTGCGGCTCTTCAGGTGATGTGCCACTCTCCATCTGTGCACATCACTGGGACTGGTGGTCTAGTACTAAGAAACCTCTCTCGTTAATTGATTAAAGGGACGAAAGTCCAATGTTATTATTGTGATATATCGATTCTCTGAAGAATAAACGCAGATAACTGCAGTTCTACTACTACCACATCGTTCATATTTATCTCCCTGGTAAATATACCTATAATTGCACTTGATAAGGTGGCTGACCCACCCATCACGTGACAATTATAGGTATATATCTACGTCGCAGGATAGTCAGGTGTATTATTGTTTTGTTATGAAGATATAGACTTTGTTATCTACGTTTTGCAATCTTATCTTTGCTAAGAAGTCAAATCATACTTCGATTTCTCTCGCTCACAGCTTACGTGTGTAGGAACTGGTTATCAGCTGCGCTCACACAAGCCTACAGCTAGCTAACAACGCGCCGCATGCCGTCCACTACCTATGTTATCTGAAATTGTACTTATAATTTTTCTTGTAATCTTACTAAAATTATGCTACGCGGTCTAGCCACGTCCTATATCTGAGCTTACCTAGCTATTGACCTTCTACCCCTACTACATAACCACCCTTGCACCCCTTATGTACGCCTACTTTTTGTTCCAGGTGTGCAGCAGAGTGTCAGGAGCCTTCATGGGAGCTGTCCTGGAAGTGCAGGAGCCGAATTTTCCAAGGAAAAATTCTCGCCCAAAAAGGGGGATATGTGACGATGACGTCATGTCACGCCACCACCACGCGCGAGCATCGTGCGAGGCGCGCGTCCCCGCACCCTCCTCTACCGGTGCCTATAAAAACACCTGCGCGACGGCGACGGGCTCTGATCTGGCCTGCGGCTCTTCAGGTGATGTGCCACTCTCCATCTGTGCACATCACTGGGACTGGTGGTCTAGTACTAAGAAACCTCTCTCGTTAATTGATTAAAGGGACGAAAGTCCAATGTTATTATTGTGATATATCGATTCTCTGAAGAATAAACGCAGATAACTGCAGTTCTACTACTACCACATCGTTCATATTTATCTCCCTGGTAAATATACCTATAATTGCACTTGATAAGGTGGCTGACCCACCCATCACGTGACAAAGTCATTGTTATCGAATCCTGCCTAAATAGTGTCAGCCTAATAAACAAAAAAGCATTTTGCGTTTTGCTAAGGTAGCATATTAGTACACGGCTCACTTGATCGCGTGTTTGACATGTGTGTTTCCTAGTAAGCCTAAAAAAACTGAGTATCTTCTTAAATAAAAGAAGATACCTGAGACATACATACATATCTCACGCCTATATGCCACGCCCTTATCCCCGAAGAGGCCAGCAGAGCAAAAGCTGGTGAGCCTATTGCCATATTAAAAAGGAACAGGCGCAGGTTGCGATGACTCGCAGTTGAAACTTTTTAAGCCGCCTATAAGGCCTTCAACTTGACTTAAGGATTGTCGTTTGGCGATATTTTGTTCTCTTTCCCGTCGCCCCACAGGGCACCTGAGACATAATGACAATATTATCCAGTACCTCTCCAGGATAATAAAACAAACACGAGGTTAGTTTAATCATACTGCCGTCGTATTTTGTACTAAAGATATCGATAGTAAAATAACTCATTCAATCCATTATTCATCCATTCGTATTCATCGAATCGAACAGTGGGGATCGGGGATTACCAGAAGTAAGATCTTTAGAGAGTGCTTGAAATGTTTTGCAAAGGTAAAGGTTAGACTGCTATCCTTTGCTGCTTAGTAATGCAATTACTATAATACTAAGCACACTCTAAGTATGTTGAATCTTTAGAAATGACTAATGTTACTTCTGTTTATTGTACTGTAATTTATGAATTCAATCTTGCCACATATTAAAGTCCAGTGCAGTTCAATATGAACACAACTTCGGAGTAACGCGAATTCGAACTAAACTTTCAACGCTGCATTGGACACGCTTTATGCGCTTTTCGAAACACTGCAACAGATATCCTCAAAATACAGGAACATTAGAATTGCTTTGTACGCTGCTACCTTCCTGGAATTCCTTTGAAACATGGGATTGAACAGGTTAGCAAATTGAAGCTGCACTAAAAGCCCTTATATATCTCATAGACTCCATTAGTTCAAGCGTTTGCAACATACGATATTGACTGTTGTCATTTAACAGCAATGTCTTTTATGATATCTATTCTGTTCGTTCATTGTTTACATTTCACGCTCATAAAACTTTATAGCATAAACGGACATAAAAATGTTAGTAAAAGATAGAATTTTACCATTTCATAAAAAAGAACTACAATTTTTATTTCGTGCGATTTCATTATAGCACAATATTGGTTAGACTTTCACAAGTGCCTAATAAAAACAGGGAAGGATTCGTTATTGTTTGAAAATTTCTAGTAGTTTCGTTAAAAATAAATGTTTTCTTTTGTACATTACAAAAGAAAACATTTATTTTTTCATTTAATTATAGAATACAATAGGGTCACTGTCCCGATTGCTCAGTATTCTGGAAATGATTACTAGCTGGATTATTCCTCTCGCAGACGTTGGGCGTAACATTGGCGGACAATAATAATTTATCTCTAATGTCATGAAAAAAGTGCCCCTCCACGCTGTGATTTCGTGTGCGTTGAAAGTATAAAAGTTAATATTTTTCACGGATAAATTTTATTGACCGCTAGCGCCGCGACGTGTCGTGTGCATCGCATCTTATGCTACGGTTAGTGCTTAGATGGGTTTGCGGCATTTACTTGCTTTGCTGTCCTGTCCATTATAACACAATAGTAGATTGTACTACAAGTGCATAAAAGAAGCCATTTTATACGAGACGTTTATCCGCCCGAGCCAAAGGCGAGGGTGGATATTAAGTCGAGGATAAAATGGGTTTTATGATCGAGTTATACACTCTGCTTTTCACTTCGATTGCAAGGAAATGAAACAGTGATATTGTAAATAAAAAGTCTTTAATTAAAATTAAAAGTAACATTTGAACAATTTTGTACATTCAATGTAATAGTTTTTCCTGGCATATTTACGGTTTTTCAAGTTTTTTTTTAATCATTCTACATGAAGCATTAGGCCTGGGTAATGAGACCTATACTGCCTTGCCTAATCATAAGTTCATTTTATAATATTTTTTCACTCATAATACTATCTGATTTTTAATGTTTCTTAATTTATATAGAACACAGAAAGTACAAATTAAATGTAACAAAAAAAAACAAGTTATTTAATAGCGTTTTATTATGTTTGGTTCATAGAGTAACACGATCTTCATGGTACCGTCTCTACGGTCTAGTATGGCCATATTGTTTTAGAAGAAGAAAAAGAACTTTATGCACTAGAGCATAAAATGTTGTTTTAGTTCGCATACACCCAGCATAAACAAGAACTTTACGAGCATAAGAAGTGAAAAAATTATTATACTTACCACGAGTTCCGTGAAACAAAATGCAACTGGTGAAACGTAGGCATTACAGGTAACACATTCTGTACGTATATCAAATAGAAAAGAATAAATCTTTTTATGTATCTACAATAATAAAACTACTATAATATTTTTATAACAGTAAAACTTGAAAATCCTTTGAGAGGCAAAATTCAGCCATACTTAAAGTTAATCACGGATTACTTTGACTTAGAAAAGGGTTAGACAGATTCCCTTTACAACACTCATTAACTTGGTTAATAGAGAAGAAAATTCTTAAGTTGTTTAATTTGTTATCCACAAAGGAAGTGGGTTAGAATTCCATTACAATTTCGTCATCTTTAATTCTGAATAATGGCGGATGAATTAAAAGTGAGCTATGTAATAAATGATCTGTTTGAACGTTTGAGAACAAATTATAATAGCACAAAAGTGTTTGCCGTGGAACTGAATTGATTGTTCGAGGTTAAAAAGTACCACGGTGTAGGCTGTTGTATGGAGACCTAAAACTGTCTCCATACAACAGCGGCCGACTGGTGCCGAAAATGTAATTTATTTTTTCCATGTCAGTCTTTCTGTATGTCTGTCTGTCTGTCTGTATCCCGAATAAGTATCACGCCTAAACTACTGAATCGATTTGAATGAAACTTGGTACAATCTGGGCTTATGATCCTAGGAAGGTTCTCGGATACTTTTGATCCTGATATTTTGGGCGGTTCCTTTGGGAGAGAGGATGAAAGACAAAATGGTTTTTTTATTGTAACGTTTTAACGTGTGGACCGATTCCAAAAAAAAATATAATGTCATAAAGGGAGTATCTACTTTAAGGATATTTTTACACAAGTTTCAATATTGAGGGTATTGTAGTTCAGGAGTTAAAGACATCTCATTTTTCGCAAAACCTACAATTCAAGGGTTCCTTTGAATGTGAGTAAATCTAAACTGGCGTGTTAGCTTAATCATAAAAGAGCTTATTGATTAAGGCTATTGTAAAACAATTCAGTCTGCGCCGAAGGCGTGGATGGAAGGGTTTATAATAGACTGAATCTTTAAGCTCTTTTATGATTAAGCAAACAGGGCAGTTTCACACGCTCCTAGGAGTTCTGATGAAGAAGTACCTCTCCTTTCATTCACCTCATGTGACGTAAACGAAGTCGCGAAGGTCAGCTAGTGTAGATATATAATATAAAAGCACATTTTTCTTTATAATATAAACGTTCACTCATGTTTACTCAATAAACATGGAGAAAAACACTTATTTCAACAAACATACTATTATAAATTTAAAAAAAAAATTACAACAGTAATACCGTGGTATTCATATGTCTATAATACCTGTTTGACTTCACACATCAGTAAATACTTAAAAAAGGCTGAGTGTAACAGCGCCACAAAACCACAAAGTTACAATAAAGACACGCCATCATGCAAAATTATACGGTCGTAGAACGAAATGTTCCCTTTGGAGTTATTCAAAAAGTCTCAATGATACGTATCTCTATCTTGCAGTACTATAATTTCTTGTAATTCGATTTACAGTATCTGACTTCTTGAAACTTGCTTTGAGCTTTAGATCCTTTGAGACTTGAGAAATTCATTATTGTGTACTAGAACAAAATTTTGATTGTAATTTTGAGACACAAAATTAAACACTTTGTCAAATGAATAATTAAATTAAAAAGTTTCGTTGGCAATTAGATATACTACTTTAAACAGAGTTTATTGTAAAATAATCTACTGAGTTTAAATAGTAGGTACCATACAAATTTTAATAACGTTCTCGTGACATCAGCAAGAAATACTTCTAAGAATGAGTATTTGTGTCCGTTTGTTGGTATACTATGATTTTAAAACCCCCAAAGGCTTAAGCGGGGCTTCATGATATTTACATTACATGACGAATATATTGTCAGCTTGAATCTTGTCACGCAATTCTACCTGACGTCATGATACAGTCGTTAATTTGAAAGACTAGCTGAATAAACAAACTTTTCGACTTCGTAAAATTAGTATCAATAAGTTTGTTACATTAATAAAGTACAAATAATGTTAAAATCGAATTGCGAAAAAATCACCCATAGTCGACTCGGCAATGCTAGTTATGCAATTTAGGCATTGTAGGCTAGCGTAAAAATCGACGTCACTCAAATACATGATTTTTCAAATAGGTAAGTGTATTTTTGAGTGTTTTGCGTGTATTTCGCTTGCAATGGCCGCCTGAACTTTCGCGTCAATAATTATAAACATTTGCATAATATATTATTAAAATTCTATGAAGTAGCGTGTGAAGTGATAAACTAGAGCACGACCATCTCCAAAGAGAAAATTAACAATAACAATAATCTTTATTGACATAATAAGGGTAG